>JAGPOW010003648.1:9101012-9138553 GCA_030014935.1 Caiman crocodilus
AGCCTGACCCCCTGCCACAGACAGGAATGAATGCTGGGTTCACAAGACCCCAGACAGGTGATCATCCAACCTCCTCTTGAATTTGCCCAAGGTAGGGGCGAGGACCACCTCCCTAGGAAGTTGGTTCCAGATTCTGGCCACCCTAACTGTAAAATATTGCTTTCTGATCTCTAACCTAAACCTATTCTCTATCAGCTTATTACCAGTGTTCCTCATCACCCCAGGTGGTGCTAGGGAAAATAGGGCTCTTCTTATTTGCTGATGATCTCCCCTGATGAATTTGTAGGCATCCACTAGTCCCCTCTCAGCCTCCTCTTACCAAGGCTAAAAAGGTTCAGGTCCCTCAGTCTCTCCTCATAGGGCCTGTCCTGCTGCCCTCTCACCAAGTGAGTGGCCCTCCTCTGAACTCTCTCCAGGCTGGCAACATCCTTTTTATGGGTGGTGCCCAGTACTGAGAACAGTACTCCAATTCTGGCCCGACTAATGTTGCATAGAAGGAGAGTATCACCTCTCTGGACTGGCTTGAGCTGCATCTTTGGAATAATGATTCCAAAATCCTTTTCTGCCTCTGTGCTTTCAAGAAGGGAACTCCCCAGCCTGTATGTATACTGTGGATTCCTTCTCCCAAGGTGCAGCACCCTGCATTTGTCTACATTGAACCTCATCCTATTCTCATCTGTCCACTTTTGTAGTCTGTCTAAATCTATTTGCAGCCTCTCCCTTCAAGTGTGCCCACTTCACCCCACATCTTAGTGTCATCAGCAAACTTGGACAATGTGCTTTCAACCCCCTTGTCCAAGTCACTGATGAAGATGTTAAATATTGCAGGCCCAAGGACCAAGCCCTGGGGAACCCCACTGCTCACATCTCACCAGGTTGAGTACAACCCATCCACCACTACTCTCTGGGTGCGCCCCATCAGCCAATTTTTTACTCATCCAACTGTGTAGGCATCAGTGCCACAGTTGCTTAATTTATTGATGAGAATGGGGTGAGAGACAGTGTCAAAGGCCTTCTTAAAGTCTAGAAAAACTATGTCCACGGCAACACTGTCATCCAAGGATTTAGTTACCTGGTCATAAAAGGCAATCAGGTTGGTCAGGCAGGACCTGCCTTTGATGAACCCATGCTGGTTGTCCCTGAACATGATCTCCCCTGCAGGCCCCCCACAGGTGTGCTCCCTGATGATTTTCTCTAAGATCTTCCCGAGGACTGAGGTGAGGCTTATGGGCCTATAGTCCTCCCTTAAGAAAGGGAGGAAGGGCCTTCCTTCCTCCCTTTCTTAAAAATGGGGACCATATTAGATAGTTTTCAATCCCCCAGCACTTGGCCAGATGACCACAAATGCTTACACAGCCAGACCAAGGGCTCCATGATGACCCCTGCCAGCTCCCACAACACCCTAGGGTGGAGGGCATCTGGACCCGCAGATTTAAAAATGTCCAGCCCTTCCAGAAGATCCCTAACTGCATCTGTGCTGACTCAAAGCCTGACAGAGTTATCTTTGAGATTGTCCCTACCTCTGGTAGGAGGGATGTCCTGGTCCCTGTTCAAGAAAACAAAGGCAAAGAAACTTAAAAATATTGACTTTCTCATCTGGTGTAGCCACAAGGTTACCATTTGAGTCCTGCAGGGGCCCTACATTGCATGGTGCCTTCTTCTTGCTCCCAGTGTACTTGAAAATACATAATAGCTTCTAACATGCTAATAACTTTATAGGGTAGAAAAGGGAGTTAAACTGGATATGGAGTTGGGATAATGAAATGAAACACACTAGTCTCCTGTCACTCACATAGTTACTGTAACCACCAAGTAATAAAACTGTCAACATTTGGGAACAGACCATATCTGTGATTTTTCTCACTGGCCCTGTTAGCTACTGTACTCCAAACATTTCATAATACAACCATAATCCCCACTATACCATAGCAAACTACACTGGAAACTAGGGAAGCACTTAAGCATCATATAGCGTCCTTTATTTTTACTTTACCAGTCTCAGTCCAATACCCATGCGTGTTTCAAAGGAAGCATGAATCTCAAGGTTGAATATTTATTCACACCCTAAGAAAAAAAATAGTACCTTGTGTCACAGCACCATCTGGTGAAATCTGCCAGAATAGTTGCTTTCGCTAAGTAGTATGCATTTTGGGGAGCCTATTTTAACTGATTCTCTATCATCTTGCCAGTAAAAAAAAATCTCACAAGATCCTACTAGTCTGAGATGAGTCATTTCTTTTGATGGGGCCCTCTTTTGATGGCTCTCTGTGAGCTAGAAATAGTGTTCTACAGGCCCAAAATCAAGTATTATTTTATGCAGAATCTTATTCATCCTGTTAATCATGTTTTAAGTGAATTTGTTAAACCAACTGCAGATCTCACATCCATCACTATAGCGTTAGAAATAGCCTTGTGAAGCCTATCTGGGCCATTCTAAGAAATGCAGTGTACTTTTAGTCAAGCCTTAAAGGGTGTCTGTACTATTGGTGACCACCAAAAAGTTATTAACCAGTTTTGTGATCTTTTTAGAATGTTTTCTTCAACTTTGTTGCAAAAGTGTATTCAGAACTTTGTTGAGATTCTTTTAAAGACATATTTTCAAAAGTAGCCTCTAGTGCCATGTACCATGGCCTTCTTACAAAGAAAGTACATAGTTAAACATACTTAAAGAAACTTTCCTTCTTTACATTGGAATCGGCTGCCTGATAATACCTTTGTAGATGCTTATCACAAAAATACTGTATATCTCTGAGACCTAAAATGTGGCTTATCTGGTACCAGTGGGCATCTATACATGTGCTCCAGGGCAGACAATTTAATTAGAGGGCACTTTAATTAGAGCAGTGTCATGTGTATTCAGTGTCACGCATTTCAAAATGGCAGTGGGTGTGTTTTAACTAAATCTCATTCAATGAACTTTAGTTAAAATGCCCCTGCCACCATTTTGAAATGTGGGGACACTGAATTAGCACTGATTAGCACAGTGCTGAAGTGCACTAATTAGCACAGTCCAGCAGAGTCACAGCAGACTCAATTAATCAAGTCTGCTCCAAGATGTGCTAATTAGCACACCTTGTAGCAGAGGTCCATCACATGTATAGGTGCTCAACATGTCCAAGAAAAAAATCTTAGAATTCTTATGTGCTAAAATCTGCTGTTTAACAAAATCATACAATGTCCCTTGAAAACAATATTAATTAGACATTAATGAAGCAACAGTTTAATCAGGAGGGCTGGGTGCTGTTTCCTAAGCAAATGTATAAGGGACATTATAGGGTGATTAATGACTTGTTAGGCAGAAGACAGGGTACAGTTATACCTTATAAATTAACTCTTCAAAGAGGCACAGGCTATAGCCTACATCATCAGATACTACAAATGGAATTGTAGAGAGCAGGGCTATTAAAAAAAAAAAGGAAGAAAGTTGTTTAAATACAAAAGATAGGGAAAGTGTGAGGAAAGGAAGGGAAACTGCTGAAAAATACGGCTACAACCTGGATACTTGACTATAGGGTAATGCTCAGCCAGCATATAATATAAACCTTATTACAGAGTATAGAGAATATGCCAGTCATGCCAGGCTTCTTGGTCTGCTATCTGGTACCATGTAAACCAGTACAGTATATTCCATGGCCGGGTTGTTAACTAAACCAGCACCCCCATGTGGGCTAGCCTGGGTGAGTAGTGTGTATAAACATGCAGCAGGACTAAAAATAAGACTTGTCAAAAGCTGGTTGAGTTCCCTGCAAGCCAATAGCCATCCATATCCCTGGAGAAGGTATGGGTGCTACCAGGTCACTCTGCCTGAAGACTCCCCAGTGATGCAAAGCAACTCCACAAACCTCATGCAGGACGGAGGAGGGTTGTTACAGCATCTAAAGTGCCCTGATGGTCACAGCAGCTTTGAGACTGACCTGACTTGACTTGACAGAGAATATATACTGGTTTAATATAGAGGCATTGAGAAAAGAATCGTAGAATGGTAAAAAAATCCAAAGAGGAGTTTTCTAACTGTTTCTACCCTTTCCTTTTCATACATATATGTGTGCAGATGCGCGCACACAAACACATATACATATTTTTTCAACATATGAAAGAAAACACTTTTTTTTCATACTTACCTAGTTTTTAAAGATATTTCTGATCATCGTGCAAAAAGAAAATAATTTGGCATAATTTTTATTGAAGTGAGACTGTTAGTTGGAACCTTGTAAGCAAAATGCACAGGAAGAAAATTGACTATAGCAACTCCTTTTTATGTATGTTTGTCTATCTTTAGCTCAAGCTACTAGTTTGTAGAATTCGTGGAAACTGAAGGTTGACATTTTTATATCCCTGCCAGCAAGCAAAGGTCAAGTTGGCCAAGGCAGTGCAAAGAAGGACCCAGAAGCAGGGGTACCAAAAAGAAAAGGTACTATTCCAAGTCAGAAGGGCAACAAGCCTACTTCCAAGCAAGGATATGTACAAGAAGGCCAGGCTGTAATAGAAGATGAAACTGTATTGTCAACTTTTGAAAAGAATGCTGGAGGTCCACAACAGGTGAGAGATTTTAAATGCAAATGACTGGAAGAATTTGGGAACCGGACAACAGCAAAAATGGTCCTGATAATTCCTTTAATAAATATGAAAATAAGATGTCCTTATATTGTATACATCTTTTATTTACAGATATTGGCTTCACCACTGATCTAATTTCTTTTATTTATGTAGTGAGGGTCATAAATTATTACAGTAATTCACAAAATAGAACACAGAGGCTCTGCACTAAGAATATCAAAATCTGAGATGCTAAGCCTTCAAAAAGATACACATTTTCCCACTCCTAGAGTGCATCTACACATGCGCTTAACTGCACAGTAGACTAATTTGCTGCGATGTAAAGTGTCACCCGTATAGACATGCAACACTTAATAGACCACAGCAATCTAATTTTCACCACCATAAAATTACATTACAGGGGCAGTGAAAATAACTAGCCTAAACGCACGTGTAAATGCTGGCCTGTTTTCTTTTACTATGACAATTTATTTCCGCCTTCCATCGCTCTTTATTTTCATCAATATGGATGAAATGCTGGGCAAATGCTAAAACAAATCCACAAAAGGCCAGAGGCTTAATTTTTCTGCTCCACCTTTTCCAGAGGTAGTCAGGTGACCTAGTCAGACCTAAGTGGAAAACGGCTTACATATTTGAGACTCAAAAGTTCAAAATGAAATGAAGATCATAGATTCACGTGGTAGTCTATTGGCAGACTTCTCCAGTAGTGGGTGTGAGATGGTATATGTTTAAGTATAAGCACATAAACATATAAATGCACATATGGAAGTAGGAAATGGGGAGTTTGCTTTGGCCCCATGTAAAAGATGTAAAAATGAAAAGTGGAAAAGTGGTGTACTGGGTTGGGAAAAAAAGTTCTACTTAAAAGGGCTACTGCATAGATGATGTTACATTTCCAGGAGCTATAAATATATAGTTAAGGTTATGGACAGACAAATAATTTAGCATGTGGTAAAAGAGGGTAGAGCTTGATCACAGCTTAGCTGTTGTATGGCAACTGCCCATGCACAGTCTCTCTCCCTGTAGTAAACAGAAGTTAAATCTCAGTAGCTTAGTTGTCAATGAAATGTAGAGAAGTTATTGTGGTTTGGCTTTCATGTATAATAGCATAAGAGTATGAGTACTTACCTGGGAAGGCTGATCCACTTCTCATCCTGTGGTAAATTATTTGTATCTTCATATCCCTGAGAACACATTAGCTGAAGAGCATGAGCAGAAGACAAAAGCTGATGATAGCAAAGAAGTAATGTGAGATTAGTTTGTGTTGGTATTTGAAAGTGAAAACAAGAAGTCTGAAGTCAGTGAAATATTAAAGAGTAGGCCATCATAGGACTGAGATTACTCAGTATGGAAGGAAAGTTAAAGTAGTTTTGCAGTTGCATTCCAGATGGATTTGAGAGCAATGTTTGTGTAGTGGAGACCATGTGAGAAGAGGTTGTAGAAGCTGATGTGATTTGATTGGAGGTTAGCATCAGGTTTTAAAAGTGGATCAGAAAGGTAAGGATGAATTTAGAAGAGTGTGTGAAAGAAAAAACAGTTTTATTGGCTGTGTAAGGGTGGAGAATATCCCCTCAATAATATAGTCTGTTTTTTGGGCTCTGATTTATTCCCCTGCAGTTGTGTAATAGTACTTAATTATTGCTTGGGAGTGTTGTAAGACTTAACTTTCCTCTGTAAAATAATTAGAGATCCAGGGATGAAAGTCACTGTAAGTGCTCAGAAATACTTTGACTACCTTAAGGTGAATAAGTTTTCATGCCAACACCATTTTATAACCTTAGAGACATCTGAGTTCTCATGCAGTGAATTGAATTTTACAGAAAAATGTCACAGTAGGTGTTCTGTATTACATGTACAGTGTAAGAATGTACACTGGGGCCTTCACATAGAATCACAGAAAATGAGGGTTGGAAGGAACCTCAGGAGGTCACCTAGTCCAACTCCCTGCTCAAAGCAGGACCAGCCCCAACTAGTTCATCCCAGCCACCGCTTTGTCTAGCCGGGTTTTGAAAATCTCCAAAGATGGAGCCTCCACCATCTCTCTGGGCAACCTGTTCCACTGTTTTATTACCCTCCTAGTGAGGGTAATAAACCTAGTGAGAAAATTCCTTCTGATATTTAACCTCAACTTCCCTTGCTGCAACTTGAGACTGTTGCTCCTTGTTCTGTCATTTGCCATCATCGAAAGCGGTCTAAATCCATCCTCTCTTTAACCCCCATTCAGGTAGTTGAGTCCCCTCTCAGTCTCCTCCTCTCTAGACTAAATAAGCCCAGTTCCGTCAGTCGTTCCTCATAAATCATGTTCCCCATCCCCCTCATCATTTTGTTGCCCTCTGCTGGACTCTCCAATTTGTCCACATCCTTTCTGTAGTGGGGTGCCCAAAAACTGAACACAGTACTCCGAAAGTCACCTCACTCGTGCTGATTAGAGGTTACTACTGTAACCCCCAGGTCCTTTTCTGCAGAGCTGCTGCCCAGCAGTCAGCCCCCAGCCTGTACTGGTGCATGGGATTGTTCTGTCCTAAGTGCACAACTTTGCACTTGTCCTTGTTGAACCTCAGAAGATTCCTTTTGGCCCAATCCTCCAATTTGTTTAGGTCACTCTGAATCCTACCCCTAACCTCCAGCCTACTACTCCCCCCAGCTTGTTGTCATCTGCACATTTGCTGAGGGTGCACTCTATGCCATTTTCCAGGTCATTGATGAAGATGTTGAACAAAACTAGGCCCAGGGCCAATCCTTGGGCACTCCGCTTGATACCAGCTGCCAACTAGGCATTGAGCCATTGATTACTACTCTCTGAGCCCAATGCTCAAGTTAGTTTTCTATCCATCTGATAGTGCATTCATCCAGCCCATACTTCCTTAGCTTTCCTGTAAGAAGGCTGTGGGGGACCATATCAAAAGCCATGCTAAAATCAAGATACACCACATCTACTGGTCTCCTCACACCCAGAGTTGGTCATCTCATCATAGAAGGCAACCAGGTTGGTCATGCCTGACTTGTCCATGGTGAATCCATGCTGACTGTTCCTAATCATCTATTTCTCTTCCAAGTTCTTAGAAATGAAATGGGTTCCTTGAGGACCTGCTCCATTATTTTTCCAGGGACTGAGGTGAGTCCGACTGGGCTGTAGTTCCCTGGATCCTCCTTTTTTCCTTTCTTAAATATGAGCACTGTCCCTTTTCCAATCATCCAGGACCTATCCTGATTGTCATGAGTTTTCAAAAATGTTGGCTAATGGCTACAATCACATCAGCCAGCTCCCTCAGCATCCGTAGATGCATCTTATTTGGCACCATGTACATCCAGCTTTTCTAAGTAGTCCCTACTTTCACCACTGAGGGCTGCTCACCTCTTCCCCAAACTGTGCTGCCCAGTGCAGTAGTCTGGGAGCTGACCTTGCCTGTGAAGATGGAAGCAAAAAAGGCATTGAGTACTTCAGCCTTTTCTGCATCCTCTGTCACAAGGTTGCCTGCCCCATTCAGTAGAGGACCCACACTTTCCCTGGTCCTCCTCTTGCTGCTGACATACTTGTAGAAACCCTTCTTGTTACCTTTAACTGTAGGGATGTTCACTGTTTCTGAGTACATGAAAAGCAAGTTCTGTTGTAGTAGATTTGAAAGTATATTTTTCCTTTTTTCCCTTTGACTTATGCTAGTTGGTTTTCAGATGTGCCAACCCAATAAAACAAATACACTCAAGAGCATATTGAGTGCTCTCAGACTGGGCACTTAAATATTGCTCTTTGTCTCTTCTGACAAGGCTCTGAAGATGACATATCACCAGCTGACTTCTACAGGGGCACTGGCTCCTATGTCTGAGTACGCACCCAGCTTAGATACGAATGTGCCAGCAGTTTTCATGTGAGATTTGGTTATAACATACTGACAAAAATTAGCTATTTCCATCAACCTTGTCAAGAGATTGTTTTACCATTTGAATCTCTCTTACTAGGGAAAAGTGGCACAGACTCTCAGAACGTGTTTATCTGAGACAAAATTAAGCAACATAGGTTTGCAGTCTGGGAAATTTTAGGCACAATGCTCAGTAGGTAGTCGAGCACAGTGACACCAGCCTACAGTAATAAGGGAAGGCTTATATGCCTATCAAAATGACTGACTGCTGTTTAGCCTTCAGTGTATTTTAGTTATCTTACAGAGGATTTTTATTTTTCTTCAGGATTTTTCCTCCCCTGAAGCCCACAGTTTTAGTTAACCTTTCAGTTTTAGAGCTAAAAGCCAAAAAAGGCTAGTTTAACAACTGTTTTTCTGACATGCCAGGATGAATTTGTCCATGAAACGTTAATCTAAAAAAAAAATTTTTTTTTTTTTTTTTACCAACGTAACTGGTTTTACTAGAGAAGCACCTTTGACCATCTTCAGGTCTTTTGTCTCCAGACACTATGGCCAACAGAAGTCAAGGCAGAGCAACACGTTTCTACTAGAACCAGATTTGCCTTTGGGTATCTTATGGCATTTTTACATGGGCTTCCAGGGTAGTGGTGGTGGGAGAGAGTGTTGTAATTGAAGTGCCTGGAGCATCTTGTGTATCAGCATCCTCATGCTTCAAAATGGCAGAGGGGACACGTTATCTAACGGTCATCAAACGAATTCGGAGTTCTCCGAGCATTCTTAGGCAGCAAGTGCACAGTCATTCTGTGACTGTTTCACTGAATTGTTGCTGCTCCTTCTTCCTGAAGTGTGGGAAAACCTGTAAGGTAATGTAGGGGTTTAGGTTGTAGCCGTGTTGGTCTAAGGACATAGGCAGACAAGATTCCTTGGGTGAATTGGATATCTTTTATTAGACCAACCCAAATAGTTGGAGAAAAGTTATTAAGCAAGCTTTTGGGTTCAAAAACCCTTCGTCAGACTAAGGAAGTTTCAGCAGTTGGTGTGTGCTCTTCCTGCATGGACTGAAACGCCATATATGTAGGATAATGTGGATAATGTGGAACTCTAATCAGAGGGGTGGGATCGGAAGGAGCTGATGTTCTAATTCTCAGGTTTTTGTAGAGCAGACAGCTAACGGGATTTGGGAGTATGTGTAATGATTCTCTCTGAGCAGGGGAACTTGGAATATTCCTGGATATAAACACCACTGTTGTTAAGTGTAGTGAGACTTCTTCCTGCCATTCCCAAGTATTCTTTAGCACCCAAAGAATGAGCCTATCTGGGAGGTATCAGTGAGCAAATTCAGAAAAAAATTAAACCCCATGTGGTTCTACTAACAGCAAAGTAGAACCTTTTCTTCTACTATAAATCTAGTCCAGTGGAATGTGAGAGGTGAGCCCTTGATTTTTGCTCACCAGGTTATTATGGTCTTTTCTGGAGGTCCTTGTAGCTTGAGTAAAGGAGAGAGCAGAAGACTTGCTCATGTTTTCTAGCAGAGGTTATACATTCCAGTTTCTGACACATATCTGTTACAGATTTCTTCTTGAATCTGGGGCTATTTAACCCTGTATAAAAGAATTAAAGATATTTTTCTGCACTTAAATCCGAGGCTGTGTCCACATGATCATGGCTGTTTGTTTCCCTAGGGACGAGAAGCAGCAGCACACCTTGTGCCACTGCTACTTATCCCTGGGGAATGTCTATACCACGCACCCTCTGGTGTATGTCACCTTACCCTGGGTGGGGTAGGAGAGACTGGGGTCAGCAACTATTCTGGCTCCCGCAACCTTACCTGGGATCATGGGGGCCGCAGCAATCCTGCTCCTCTGAAGATTATCTCTGAAGAGTTAGAGCCCAGGTTGTGAGTGACAATCAAGAGCTGACAATCTTAATTCCCATCTCCAGGCTTAGCATTTCTGTCTCAGTCTGTCAATATAGAGAGTGCAGAGTCCTCCTTTAAGGGGAAGTGGTGAAGGTACTATCTACCTTTTTTATATAATAGCCTAGAATTAGAGTGCTCTCCCAGAAAGTGTGAGATGTGGGTTTTACTCTAACCCCCCTGCAGCCAGAGGAGGTGCAAGCCCACATCTCTTACATCTCAGAAGATTGCCTTAACCACAGAACTATAAAAGAATCTGAGCGGAGGTACCTTCCTGTTGATGCTGGGCTATTGTTCAGAAAGGAATGTGAGAGTACTGAAACCAGAAGAAGAGCAAGCAAGGGGGAGCCTACCTCTGTTGCCTAGGGTTAGGGTATTCAGCTGGGAGAGGGGCAGCCCTGGGTAACTGGTCTTTTATCTCAGGATTATTTCTGGTCTCATTCAGTGACTATCTAATGCTAAATGCACAATCACTTGATATCATCTGCAAATTAGTAGACAGATAATTTGGTCTTGCTCCTGTTCTCTGACTGTCCTTGGTTTGTCTGCCTCAGATGTATTCCCTAGTAGTTTAATTTGATTTTTTCTTGATAATGATGTTTCATTTAAATAAATATATATCAAAAGAAAATAATTTTAATTGCACAGGTAATGACTCATACCTATTTGCAGTGGTAGTTCCTTAACCACAGAGCTAACTTTAGAAGATGAACAAAGTAAGAAATGTTATTAGAATAATTTCCTATTCATTGTAAATAATGAATAGCATAATGTACTGGTCTCATTTCTCTAGTGCAGCTTACATCATGTGCCTTAGTATTAGTGCTGAAAGATCAGTAGGATGTTGAGAGCTTGAAGTTTTATGTTAAATAAAAGAAGTCTTTGTCTTTGCACACCATATGTTCAGGAAAATGTTACATGCGACCTCTTTTGAATTTTCATGAATAATGTAACACATGGAAGTTTGTAAATTAATTGATTGTTCTACTTGCTGTATTCAATATTCAATAGTTTACTGGACTACAGGAATTTTGGATGATTAATGTAATGCCTATTCATGTCATTAATATTTTAACACATTACATTTGGTTTCACAGTCTCACAAGTACATTATACAAGCATCGGTGTTGTATGACAGTTGGCCACTTACTGAGAGTCAGCTGGCATTTGTCCAGACACTGAAAGAAATAGAGAAAAATGAAATCAAAGGTATGTCACTCAACATCCAGATGATAGAGTATACAGGTTTGTGTTATAAAGAATGTTATGTTGTTTTGTCATAAAAATGTATGTTCATCTTTATTCAGTAAAAAAACAAGCTATTAATGTAATTTGTATCATTGCCTTTCAATAACAGCATCATACATGTTCACAATTTCAATAGTAAAGAAAGGATGATTATTAGATAAATGCTGCTAAACAGAAATTTACAAAACATTTTCTTTCTACAGGCAAGTTGTGGTCCAAGGAAATCCAAAGATGAAAAGGCATTCTTAGCCCTAATTCAGTTTTAGATCGCAAAATGAATAACTTCCTATAAGAAAGCCAAATCTCAATCCAAAACATTTTTATCTTTATTATTTATCATTTACAGAATATAAAAATAAATGAATAAATATATGAACATCAAAACAGGCTAAATGACCTATCCCAGATTGTATAATTTCATTACCATATTTTTCTTAGATTTACTTGCTTACTATATACCATATTATATTACTCTTTGCTCTATGACTTGCAGAGTCAAAAATGTAATTGCATTATTTTATAACTGCATCTGACAGCTGAGCAGTCATTTGAAAACATTAAGCCATATTGTGCAAAAATTACATTAGAGTCGCACAGGGTGCATCTACAAAAAATGTTTACTGTGCAGTAGACTAATTAGCTGCACAGTAAACATCTCAGTGTCTACATGTGCACCCCTATGAGGCTAGAGTAAACTGATTTACTCCATAGCTGGATAGTACATGTAAATACAAGTACTATCTTGCTGTGGAGTAAAAAACTCCAGCAGTGCACATGTAGACACTGCCCCGGCTGGCTGGGTCATGAGGGCATTTCACTGAGGGGGCTGTCTGCCAGCTAGCCCCTCACTGAAGCACTCTTATGCCCCAGCCAGCCCCTCTGCAGCATGTTGAGCTGGGATGGAGCAGCACCGAGCTGGTAGGCTGACTTTCCCCAACGTCCCCTTCCAACCGGGGCTGCCCTGACGCGAATCAACATGCTGTTGTCCCACAGTAAGCTCCAGTCCCACAATACACTCAAATAGGAATAAGCTCTGGAACCTGTTGCTTTCAGGTACAGGTTCAGTTGGCTCACCTGGGAGCAATAAACTCCACATTAATTGAACATGTAGACATGCCTATGGAGATATGAAAATTAGACTTGGCTTTATTCAGAAATGTTCATGACTTAAGAATTACAGCAACAGGTAAAATGACACATATCCCATCATACTAGCTTTTTTGTTGGTATCAGTCCCACCTTCTGATTTTGGTGTATTTCTTTTTTCTCTTTGTGTATTGTTGCCCTCCATTCTTTTTCCCAGAAGTAAAGGCAACTGTTTCTTGATTTAGTTATAGTTTGCTTCAGATGTGTTTTCCAATATCTTGTGTTTCATATAAAATTCAGGCCTTATTTCACTTTGTTGTGAAAAGCTAATATAATATGGTTCAGTATTATGGCTTTGATATAAATGTGCCTAGATTAACTCTCCTAGGAACAGAAAAATGTATAAAACATAGGCAGCATCTGACTCAGAAGGTATATGGCACCCTGAGGCAGAGGGGGCAAAGAGGGGGTTATTCAACCCTCTACTCCAACTGCCCCTGGGGAACCACAGCCAAATCTGCCTGCCCAAACTGCCACTGCTGTTCGATCCCTGCTTGGGGAAAGCAGCAGAATAACCCCCTGCTGCCCTCTCCACTGGATGCTGGACGGAGGAGGAATAACACCTCTCCCTGCCCCCACCTAAGGGACTCTGACAGCCAGCCTCTGGCTGTGCCCTGACCCCTCCACTGCATTGGTGAGGGGGCAGAGTTCTTGACTGGGGCAGCAGCCCCTGTCACAGTGTCCAGGAAGTGCAAACTTCTTCCTGGTGGGGGGGCGTGCTGCCGGTTGAGCAGAGCTGCAGCAGACTGTGTGCAGGAGCACTGGAGCTCAGAGGGGGTGAGAGTCCTCCAAGCCACTGCAACCACCGTAGTCCGCAGCAACATCCCCCACTCCTCCACGTGGCCCCTGCCAGGAAGGGACTCGCACGTCCCAACACCATGACAGGGGTTGCTGCCCCCGTCATGGTCACTCCCCCATCACCACTCCAGCAGCTGGGGGGGGAAGGGGTGTGGCCAGAGCCAGACTGGCAGGGCCCATTAGGTGTGGGGCAGAGAATGGGTTTATTCCCCACTCTGCCCCCGAAGCACTGCAGCAGGGTCTGCATGCACTGACTGCCACCACCACAGCCACTTGCTGTGTGTCCAGGGCAAGTGGTAGAATAAGCCCCCTCCAGTGGAAGGGGAAAGTAGGGACTTATTCCACTGCTTGCCTCAGGCACAGAGAGAGTGGCGGCAGCAGTCAGGGCAAACAGACCCTGCTGTGGTTCCAGGGGGCCAGAGGTGGGAATAACTCTGTTCCCTGCTCCCCGGCTTAGGGGTCCCTGCTGGCGGTGTGACCATGTGGGAAGCAGCCCCTGTCATGGTGTTGGGGAGCGCAAGCCTCTTCCCAGCCGGGGGGGTGGGGCACTGTGGAACAGGGAAAGCTGCTGCAGACCATGGTGGTGGCAGCGGCTTGTAGGGCTCTTTCTGCCACAGCTCTGCTTGTCCCGTAGTATGGCGCCCCCACTGGGAAGAGGCTTCTGCTCCCCAGACACTGTAACAGGGGCTGCTGCCCCCATCAAGGGCCCTGCCCCCTCATCTATGCAGCAGCAGGGCGGGGTGTAGCCAGAGGCCAGCTGGCAAGGCCCCTTAGGTGTGTGGCAGGGAAGGAAGGTTATTCCCCCTCTCACCAACATCCAGCAGAGGGAGTAGCAGGGTGTTTATTCCTCTGCTTGCCCCAAGCAGGGGGCAAGCAAGGATGGTGGTTGGGACAGGCAGACTCAGCTCTGGTGCACCGGGGCAGTGGAGTAGAGGGGGGAATAACCCCTCTCCCTGCCCCCTCTTCCTCAGGGGGCCAAGCCATCCAGTGTCTGGCTATGACCAGCCCTGCAGCTGCAGCAGCGACAGGGAGCACCCGGCAGACCTGGCTCAGGTCCCTGCCAGTGGGACAGGAAGTAATGAATTAAACCCCTCTCTGGCCAGCTCAGCCAAAGATACTTCCAGGGCTGGAGATGCCCCCACAGCTGGAGCATCCAGCACAGAGAAGTGCAGGTCTATGCTGGTGGGACAGGAGTGGGAGGGGGGGAATAAACTTTTCCCTTGTTCCCTTCTGGGGCCAGCATCAGGCCAGACCTGCACCACTGCCTTTCCCTGCTCCGGCTGGGGAACAGAGGGTGGCCCAGCCCTACTGGACAGGCAGCCCAGCCCAGAGAGCATACTGGGATGCTGGAGGACTCTGGTTTAACTTAAATCAAGAAGGGGCCTGGGACAGACATTGCATAAACTGGTTTGAGCTCAATCATTTAAGACCGACACTACAATCAACGAGGTTTATCTTAAGCCAATTTCAGCCATTTTGAAACTGGTTTATGTACACTGAACTTATGTTCTGTTACAGGTTTAAACCAGTTTCTGATCACTTAAACCTCTTTATGTGTAATGTCTGCCTCTACTCTATATGGTACACATTGAGCCCGAGAATGCATTTTTTAGTGTTTTATTTTTTCTCCAGAATATTCAATCCACATTGTTACAGGGGCTGTTTGTAAATAAAGCAAGCAAACAGAAAAAACAATGTAAAAGTGTTGACTGAAACTTTTCCAGTTTTGAAAAATTCTAATACTCACTATCCATGCTACCTTCTAAACATGACATTATAGTTTCTCTATTCAGAATGCCTGGCATTAGCTTGTCTTTGTATTTGGATGGCTTAAAGCTTGGAAACTGTGAGGATATATCCATTATTTCTTTTAACCCTGTGATAGAATGAGGGCTAAAGAAGGTCATAAGGACAAATGATATACCAAAATGAAGAAAGACCAAATTATATTATTCCTTATGTTCTCATAAAGATGCCTCATTAAGTGTTTGAATAGAGATATAAAGTTAAAACAAAGAGTGTCAGAGTTAGAAGCAACTACTATGCTCAGGAAATAGCTTGGAAGTTAGGCAAAAAATTCCTAGTTTTAATTTAATTAGTTTATAATTAATATAATTGCTACCCAAACTGACATCTAGGTAGCAATTATATATTGCAGTTATTGCTTAAAGAAACTGGTAGTGAAACATTTTGGCAGCCTGCTCAGTGTGTATGTGCTGATAGATTATTTATGAGTGTCTCTTGTCTTTTAAGGTGAAATAATCTGAAAGCTTCTGATAGCTAAATGATATACAACAGGCACTCCTACATACACAAAAAGGCTCCCACTATTGGTTATAACAGTGATTTTTGTTTTAATGGCACTAATCTATGTGAAGATGTAGTCTATAACCTGTATTTATAATTGGTTTTGGAGCCATATTTATTCTCTCTGTTTCAACTCTGTAACTGCTTTCAGGTTTATGTAATGGCTTTCCACTACTGTTGTCTGATTCTATTGTTGTGGGATATGATTTTCAAACCAACAGTAAACTGTCCATTTCTCTTTTAGGAGAGGTCACTTTAATCTAAGCTTTCGAAATCTAGAAATTTGTCACACTGAATGCAATTCAGCAGGCATCTTACGGTCTACAGAAGTTCCACATATAGAGTCTAAGGAATGAGGGATGAGCTATGGTTCCACAGTTATACAGCCTGCAGCCACAGAACGTCGGCTTCTGTCACAGACCAGAGAATAAAGTAGTGTCTGTGCTACAGAGGAGCTACTGGGCTGCCTTGTTCCTTGGTCATGAGTTTAAGAATGGGATTGCATCCCATCAGTCAGCTCCATTATAGTTCCCTTCCCTGAACATGCCTTATTCTCCCTAGGAAAGAGACTGTCCATGATGACATCTGGGCTAGGTACAGATGTTCAAAAAACCTGTAGCAAAATCGATCTAAATTACATGGTTTTCTGTAAGTGGCCTAGATTAGATAGGTAGCAAACAGAGCATATGTTCACCTATTGGTGAGAGCCACAGAGGCTGCCCGCAGTAGCCAAGGCCTGCAGGTTGGAGGCACTCCTGCACACCTTTCAGCAGGCTGTGCAGGCTTACCAGTCTGTTGGAGACTGCTAAGTGTCCAGGCCACCCCTGACTAGCTGCCTGACACAGGCAAGCATGCCCCCACATCCCTGCACCCTAGTACTCCAGGTCCCAGGAACAGCAAGCCAAAAAAGCCTTGCAGCACTCCAGATACCCATGGCCTGGGTACCCGCTGGTAGAGGCCAAGCTGCAGAGGTTTTGTCCATGCAGGTTCAGCTCCCATGTTCTGCTCCCTACCACCCCAGCCCACCAGAAGTGAGCTGCCTGCACCAGCTCCTGCCTGTGAGGGAGAGAAGAAGATCCATACTGTGGTCCTGGTAGCAGGGTGCCTGTCTCTCGCCTCTGAAGTGAGGAGCCAGAGTTGACTAATTAACTCTGCAGTAAAATGTCAGTATCTACATATGCAATGGTATTGGGGCAGAGTAAACTAATTCATTTTGCTGTAGGATAGCACTGCCAGTCACAAGTACCATCCTATGGCTGAGTTACTTACTTTGCCTCTGTGCACATGTAAACACTGACTGGGCTGCCTGGGGCATGAAGGTATTTCATTGTGGGGCTGCCTGCTGGCTAGCCCCACACTGGGGTACTCTCATGCCTCAGCCAGTCCCTCTGCAGCATGTTGAGCTGAGTCAGAGTAGCACCGGGCTGGCAGGCTAATCCCTAGGCCCCATGCCAGCCAGTGCTGCTCCACCCCAACTCAACATGCTGTGTTCCCAGGAGCAAATGTAATCATGAGACCTGGGAGGGATAAATTGCAGCGTGTTTTGTGCCAAAGTTTATTGAGCTGCATTAATTGCATGTGTAGACGTGCCCAAGGAGTATTAATTGCTAAACCATGTACCCTAAAGTGTGTAACCACTGATTCGCCATGTTTCCACAAACTAAAATGCTAGCTAAGCTGTATCACAATATGTAGAGTATTCCTAGAAGTGGCCAAATGAAGATTGATTGTTTTGATCATTTGGTAGTTCGCTAGTAAGTGATCCTAAATAAAAAAATATTGATGTTCACTTCTGTCTGCATGTGCATCTCTCACCATTACAGGTAGATATGATGGGTAACATTAGAATTAAGAAACAGGCTCTGAGGTTTATCTCCCTGCTTCACAATTTGGTGCATTTGGTGTAAATTTAAATATTCAGGAATTGACTGCAAAATCCAGGCTGACTTCTACTGGTGCAGAGCATCCCCAGAGCAATGCAAGAGCATTCAGAGCCCATATCATCTTTAATTTCACCTGCAGGTATCCCATGTACATCGCAAAATAGATATTGTTTATAAATAAGAGGTGTAACCAAGACACAAGCTAGCTCACAGAATCTTATGACAGTGACACTTAGTCTGTCATCTTCCACATGAGCCTTCCCAGCGTGCTGGTGCAGAATAGTGCAGAGAGGCACAGTTCCCACCTGCCTGTGCCAGCTGTGGTAATCCTGGCTTACTGTAGGTAAAAGCTTACTTGAGCCTATATTTAACATTTCGTATTATTGGACTGAGCAAATCTGTTTCAGTGTGTTGTGAGTCATGTCATTTTCTGTCACCAAACCAGTCTAGACCTAAACTTAGTATTTAGAAAAATGGTTCAATATACATATAAAGTATCATTCAGCTGATTAATGTTTACTTAGAACAGTAACTCTCAACCATGGTGTCAGGGCACCCTGGTGACACAAGATGATGACACAAGATAATTTAAAGGTGCTGTGGGATGTTGCACAATATTGGCATTGTTAAATGTGCAAAGACCTACAAAAGATTCAGAAAATAAATCCAGAGATTTCAAATAGGAATCCATAGCGTCAAAAACATTTTGACTGTTGTGGTCTTTGAGTTCTTCTCAACATAAGAATTGCTCTAGGTTTGGTTTTGTTTTGCTGTTTTTAAGAGGGGTGTGGGGGGTGGGACAGGTTTCCCCATAGTCAAAAACTGAGTGAAAGCTAAGATCGGGTATTTTGCAGAGAATGCCTTAAGTTGAATGAGAGGGTGCTTCTTGATCTAAAACAATCAAGAACTAACTGCTTGCTTAGAGTAAATTCTATGGAGATCTCATTTTATAGCATTGAACAGGTCATGTGCTAATAAAATCAGTAAATAAAGTACAAGTGTTGTAAAATGCACCTTGCAAAAGTGACGCTTCAGAAGCAGCTCCAAAGTATTAAGTTTAAAGAGCCACTGAAAATTAAATGTAGCTTTTTCTCTACACCTTGAAATCCACCTGAGATTTAATCTACTGGGGAGAAGTTTTTCACACAAATTTCTCTCATCTGAATCCTTCCTTTTTGTGACTGGAAAATTCTGTTATCGTAAAGCATTAAATATATTATTATAATATTTCAGAAATTCCCCCAAAATGTCTTTGAAACAATAGAACAAGTTTAGAAGTAATCTTATATTATTTAGGTTTGGTTTGGTTTGGTTTTTCAGTACTCTTAAGAACTTTGAGCTATGCCAGTTTCTCAAATATTTCCTCTCCCGGCTTATAGTTTCATAGTATCATAGTAGTTAGGGTCAGGAGGGACCTGAACAGATCATCCAGCCTGACCCCCTGCCACAGGCAGGAATGATCTGAGTTCACAAGACCCCAGACATGTGATCATCTAACCTCTTTTTGAATTTGCCCAAGGTAGGGGTGAGGACCGCTTCCCTAGGAAGTTGTTTCCAGACCCTAAGTGTAAAATATTGCCTCCTGATCTCTAACCTAAACCTATTCTCCATCAGCTTATTACCATTTTTCCTTATCACCTCAGGTGGTGCTGGGGAGAAAAGGGCTCTACCTATTTAATGATGATCTCTCCTGCTCTTGCAAGATTATTCTGAATCACAGATCTTTCTCTGAATTTGCTTCCACCACCCTGAAAAAATTCTTCTCCTTGTGGTGTTAACACCCTTCGTGTGTTTCTCAATTAGTATCAAAATTCTCCCTTAATCATCTCCTACTCAAACAAAAGGAACATAATTGGCTTTCTGATTCTTATAAATCAGTCCCGTCAGGCTCAAAATTGTTATTTCCCTGTTCTGAATATTTTTGCATTAGCAGCATCTTATAACATATGCCGTATAACATTTTGTCATGTGAAGTCATATGACAGGCCTGAATTATGGATTATTAAATCTGTGTTTCATGTGATGCCTGTTATGCAGTCCAGGACTACAACTTCATTTTTTGCTTCCACACTGCAAATGCCCACTTAGTTTTGTGGACCTCTTGCAGCGTTACAAGTTTCCACCTTTTACCTCTAGTGGATGTTTCCACAGACACATAACCTTACAATTTTACAACTTGCATCTTATTTTGTAAGTCTTTGTTAAAGGAGTAGCAGAGGATTCAGTCAGGATCCGAACCCTATTATAATAGGTGTTGTATTAACACTGAAGCAGAAATAATCTGCACTTCCCAATCTAAGTGTCATGCCAGGATATGGGCAGCAATCTGGGGGTCACCAAGGGTTAGAAGAAGCAACCAGGATCTGAAGGAAGTGTGCAGAATCAGTGTAGGGAAGCCAGAAGCCAGGAGATCTGTCTGGGGAACCAAGTCCAAGATCCAGAGGATCAGGCAGGAGATCAGGCATGAGATCAGGACGCTAGTCAGGTCATGCATCCAGGAGATCAAACCAGCATTGGGCAAAGACCCAAGTGGTCAGGCCAAACTCAGGGTCAATGGGCAAGCTTGGTCGGGTATCCAGAGAATCTGTCAGAGAGCCAGTAGTCACACAAGGCAATGGCACAGCCTCCTACATACAAGGTTGAGCCTTATTGCCTGGGATGCTCTCTCTTCTGGGTCAGTTGAAAGTGGTGAAGGGCCAGCTGACCCTGGCTGGTCACCCTGGTGGCAGGGGTATGTGTGTGTGTGTGTTTAGGCCTAGATGGAGGGTTCTGGGCACCTGTGTCTGCCTCAGCACTCTGCTCAGGAGATGGCAGACCGGGATATGTGGCTGCATCAGGCATGCTGAGGCCCCAGCGTCAAGGTCATGGCCTGATACTAAGTGAATGAGTAAACTGTTGAAAGTAGAGAAGAAAGTTGAATGAATACAATTTGATAATAGATACACATGAAGTTTTATACATGTAGATACTATTAAAGTTTTACTATTACTTCACTGACCATAGCAGCAATGGTCTTTGAGAAGAAAACCAATAGAAGAAAAGTAGCAGCTTTAGATTGTCTCAGAGAAGGTATTTCTTCAAAAAAGGAAAGAAATTACAAAGGCATTAGAGCAGAGTGGACAAGCAGGTAGCCAAAGCCACGATCACTGGCAGTATGGAGGAGCTGAAGTGCATGACTGGATGACAGACAAGAACATCTATGTAGGGAAGGATAGATCTATGAAGAGCCTAGAATGTTAGATGTGGTAATGAATGGAGACTTAGCACAGGGATTCAGACAGCAAGATTATATAGCAATAACCTTAGAAGCTCCAGATTGTGTACAATAAGAAGAGACTGAAAGCCAAAGAAGAGGAGCTCTATTATCAAGTGGAAAGGCAAATATATATATGTATATATCTGATTGGTGGTGGCATTCTCAACAGTGACAAAGAATGAAGAAATAGGTTTTAAAAGAAAGATCTTGAGTTCCATTTTAGCCATATTATAGTTTAGATAATGGGTTAGTAACCAACGGCCCAGTAGGGCTTTTCTATCCAGCCTGTGAAGGCAGGGCTTCTGTAGTGTTTCACTGTCACGGGCCTTTGGTGGTTGTGGGCTTCACACAAACAGCAGCAACCCAGTGGCAAGGAGAAAGGATAGCCAGTTTGGAAGAGCTGGCCTGCCTCAGACCAAGTTGTGTAATTTCAGCCCAGTGATCCTGGAGCATTGCCAGTCCCTGCCAATAGGGGATGTCAGAAAGACAGGCTAACATGGTATGGGGTGGAGGAAGGTAGGTCAAATGGCAAAATATAGTCTGGAATCATTGGTATAAAGCTCTGTGCACTGAGGGAATTATTCATACATTTCCCTCCTTTACTCTGCAAAAATATTATCTCCCAAGTCTGTGTTTTCCCTTTCTTGACTTAAACTGAGGGTCTGTTTTCCATCCTCATCCTCCAGTACTA
The DNA here is from genome assembly GCA_030014935.1 of Caiman crocodilus. Classification (NCBI taxonomy): domain Eukaryota; kingdom Metazoa; phylum Chordata; order Crocodylia; family Alligatoridae; genus Caiman; species Caiman crocodilus. The sequence continues at coordinate 9,122,671 of JAGPOW010003648.1, forward strand.
CCCTGGTACTATTGTGGCTGTCCATGGGCAGATCCAGGATTTTGTAAAGGAGAGTGCAGACAGGTGCCTGACAGGGCAGGCAGACCAAGCTGCAAGACAGCAGCCAGGGACATTTTTAAAGTTCCCAAACCAGGTAAGAGTCTCTCTCCAGAGCTATTGGGACCCCCCAACCCCATTCACACCCTCCCTTGCCTGCCACTGCCCCTGTCCCCAACTGCCCTGAAGGAAAAAGAAAATCTAGAGCTGCTCCTGCCCTACTCCAGCTGAGCTAAACAGGATGCCAGGCTCAGCCCAGGACAGCAGCAGCAACAGACAGGTTTCCCTCTCCCTGACCCTGTTCCTGGGCTAGTGGGAAACACCTGTAGGATTGGGCAGGGAAGAAAGAACCCACTCACTGCTGCCATTGCCACTGTAAACTAGACTGGTAAGGGTCCATAATGAAACTTAAGACAAGAATTTGAGGGAAGGGAAGAAGGGAAGCAATGGGACTGTACTAAGTTTAGCCAACTCTGTCAACTTTTTTCCATGAATTTCACCATCGTTCCTTAAACCTTTTCTCCAAATCATTAATAAAGCTGGTCAACAAAATCATGCTTAACACCACTTCCTACAGCACCCCTCAAGACACTTCTCCCAAACTCTGTAAACTTTCATATATCATTAATCATTAAGTTCCAGTCAGTTTTTAATCCATGTAGCTTAGGGAGGTTCTGGGAGACCCTTTACTAAAATCTAAGCATCTACTGCAATTGGATAATCTAACAATTTGTTTTATATTTGCACATACACAAAATAAAGTTTGTTTAGCAAAGTTTGAGATATATATATATATATTAATTCATGCTTTTTTGTCCAGGATATATCTTATTTCCTAAATAGTTACACCTTTCCTTTATTGTTTCATTTTTATTTGGAACAGAAATTAGAATTAGCATTCCTTTTTTGAGTAGCACATTTGATTTTCCGTCTTTTTGAACCCTCCCTAATTGTCCAGCATTACTCAGCTAAATTTGCTGGTGGCTTAATAATGTTTTTAAGTAATTATGTGAATAGCTTGAAGTATGTCAGCTGGACGTGCTTATTTGTATACACTGACATTTTCCAAACATGCCTTATTCTTTCCCAATAATTTGCTACATTTTTTCACAAAAAATGTAATCTCTTTCTTAGTTGACTAATTTTCTTTTCACACATCCCTTCAAAAAACTGATTTTGAAAGGATATTTTTAGTCTAAAATTAGATTCCAAAATACTGTTTCCAGACAGGGTTTGATTCTATGCTTTTGAAGATAATAGGAGTTCTGCTATTGATTTCAGTCAGAGAAGTGATTCTAAACTAGCGTGTTGTGCCAGCCTGGTATGCCAGGAGATCCTTTCAAGGATAATGCAGAGTGCCATGCAACATTAGCACTGTTATTTGTGTAAAAATGATTGACAAGATAAATCTAGATATTTCAAATAGGAATTCACAGTGTTAAAACCATTCTATGCTGGTGTGATTTTTCCTAATTCTTTGCAACAGAAGAATTTCCCTGTTGTTTTTCATAGCCAAAGAATGAGTGAAGATTGAGAGCTGGCCTTTTCCAAGAGGTTGCTTGACTCTAAAAAAGGTTGAGAACAAGCTCACAGAGCAGTGCTTCTCAACATATTCAAGCTCAAAGCATCCCTTGTTAGACTTGGAAAATGCCAGTTCTTAGTTTTCACTCAATTTTGGCTACAAAAAAATAATTGAGTGATTCTTCTGTTGCAAAAAACTCAGAAAAACAACAACAGGTCAGAATATTTTAGGACTATGGATTCCTGTTTGAAATTTCCAGGTTTATCTTGTGAATTGTGTATGCATAATTAACAGTGCTAAGATTGCATAGCACCCCAGCGAACCCTTGATAGGACACCAGGCAGTCCAGAATCTTGAAGAGAAATTATTAGGAATTATTTGGCCTGATGTCACTGAGTCTACACAAGAGAGTAATAGCTGCCTGACTTGGCCTAGTATGAACATTTTAACTGGGTGAATAATGTGACCTTGCTTAATAGTTAACAGAGATTTCTCTAGTCCCTGACAGTAGCTGTCTTCCAAACTAATCTGATTCTGTTTGCACTTGAAATTCTGTTTATGCAGGGATCCAAAAGTACTGCATTGTACTGAAACAAAAAAAATGCCTAATTTAAAGGCCCCCTACTCTGTCTTAAAAGTAAGGTACATAATAAAGTACTACAAATTAAGTTAATGGTAATATTTGTTACTTGTACCAAAGGTAACTACACTTGATCTGGGCCAAGAGGCCGAGAAGCGATACTAATAGCAGTACTTGATCTGGACAGTTTTGAATAGATAACACAAGCTATGTTAATACTACATTAGAAATAATTGGCAGCAAACATGATTACAGATTTTTCTGATTGTGAAATAATTATTAAAGCAGTTTGGGCACAGGGCTTCACCATCTTGGGCTCCCTTGGGATACAACAAATTCAGGGTTTTTTTCCCCAGAAAATTAGAAAACCACAATACACATTTAAAGCCAGGATTGATTTTTAGGCACAATTCATACATACAGCAATATGGGTACATAATTGAAAGGATACCATCTCATGATTGGAATTTTAAGAGTTGCATTGATTCAGATGGAAAATTCCTGTAACAAACCTTCTTGTTTCCTGATGTCACTTCTTAATGTAAAACAACAGTGCCACCTGCAGTATATTTTTGTACGGGAGCTAATTTGTCTTTTTTATATTAACATTAGCATTTGCTGAGTTTTTAAAACAAATCTACTCATGTAGATCATAAATAACTCTACAGATGTTTTAGATGGAAATGAGCTCTTTGGCATATGGAATATGTTGTGCTTTGTAAAATATTATGTCCACCTATGGTGCTACCATAGGTGATGTGTTTGAGCTACTAAATTTTTAATTTGGTTTATGAACCTAAATATTAATATTAATTTGCTTTATAACCTTTCAGAGTTTAGAGGTTTTCAGTTACAGGATTTGTGTTCAACCCAAAATCAAAGTTAGACTTGAGGGAGTTAGTTCCAGTATCCATATATGTAACCCTGTTACAGTTGAAAACCAATAACTTGCTCAAATTTTTTAGTTTCATTTACCATTTTTTGCTGGAGTTTCTCTTCTTCCTCTTAAAATCACTAGAAGTGCTTTTTATTTTTAATGATGCTATACATTGTTCCACAAAGTAAACTACATCACAAGATCATTGTTTAGGTGTCTGCATCAAGCATTCAAAAGGTAGAAAATGCCAGAGTTTTGATTCTCTCTAACTTCAGTTCTGTCCCTGTGTTTCCATACTGTGCAATGAAGAAGGCAGGGGTTCTATGGAAAAAATAGTATGTGATCATGAAATGCATAATCCATATAGTCAGGGGAGGGAAAGTAATAGACAGCTGATCATTCAGCATATTCTAATTTCCAAGTGCTTGAAACTTAAATAACTTCAAGTTTTAATGTAAATTTTGAGTGATTATCTACTTAAGAAACACAAAAAACAAAAAAAACAGTAAAAACAATTTTTGTCATATATAAACATAACAATTTTTTCCAGTAGGATTTGAATCCCAAAACTTCATCACTGTGTCACTGTGGTACAGCTTGTCATTTCAAGAGCTAGCAGCTTAATATAACTAAGTGGCAATAATACAAGGTTGCTTCTTCCAGAATAGGTTAGGGATCAGGCTTCAGGTTCCATCAGATTGGTGGGCATGAAGTTTGGTCTGGTCTTCAGGGACACCCAGCTTGCCGTAGCTCTCCCTCCATTGCTTATGGAGTTAGGGAAGCTCCTACCCTACGTGTTACCCCCCACAGGAGAGAGATGGGTACTAGTTGGCACCACTAGTGAGTGTGAGGGGTCTTTGTGGAAAGTCTGTCCTGGACTCTCCCTTTATCTTACACATTCTCTTGGGAGGTGTAGAAATCGCCTGTCTGATGTGGCGCTCCACAAAGTTGGGAATAAATGAGCCACTGAGGCCATGCTTTATTCTGGAACTTTATAAGGGAAAGCAGACAAGCCCAGCTCTGTTTCCATTCCTTTACTTACACCTGACTCATCTGTAATTACTCTCCATGGGTATCAGTATGAACCAAGCTTCACCATGTTTACTGATTTAAGTAACTTGCCAAGAATGGCAATTAACACTTAATCTCTCACCTAAATCTGAATGGGATTTCATAGGACAAAGGAAAGGCACTCTGTTACCGAAGGGTTTATCTCTTGGCGGATCTCAATGGTCAACTGTAGACAGGAGAAGCATAAGAGCTTCTCAAATATAACTCAGAAGAAGTAGGTTCTACCTAAGGGTATGATCATTTCTCCATCACTTGAAATCAAAGCTGGATGTCTTTTTGAAAGATAAAGTGCATTTCAGCAAGCAGGTATAGACTTAATTCAGGCATCACTTGGTAAGATCCTTTGGCCTGTGTTTAGATGATGATAACAGCTTCTTTAGTCTAACATCTATGGGCACAGGCAAACAAACTAATCGCCATGTGATAAACCAAAGGGAGAATTTATAATGCCTTGCTATTACACAGTAATTGCCCCTATGCCACTTAGACTGTGGTTAATCCATAGTTGATTTCCCATGTTTCACTAAGAAGCAGGTTGCTGTGGCTTGGCTTTCATTTACTGCAAAATGAAAATATGTACATGGACAGTAACGATGTAGGAGTGAACATGTTTTAATTCCTTTGCTTGTACACCCAATACAACTGAATAAGTGAATGGAAAGGGCTAAGCAACTTAAATGTAAGTGTAACTCCTGAAACATTGTATCATTATGCCAAAACTCTCATTGGTTCCAGACAGCCAAGCTCTAGGGCTACAAAATGTCTATCACTTAATTAACTACTTCGATTTGCCATAGGGTACAAATTAAGTAACTTTTGAAATGTTTCCAAGTGAATCACACTTGGAAACATTTCAGAAAGCAAATATGTCAGATGTGTACATGTGTACAGGCTCTGTGGTGCTCTGTAGCTGGAATATTTCAAAATTCACAGTTGAATGCAACTGCAACTCTCCAGCCAGAAGATGCAAGAGGAGGTGGAGGAGATCTCTGGAGGGGGGGGGCCTCCGCATCTCTCACTGTGGGGAATTCTGATGCTGCACCCCAGGCTCCTCTACCCATGAGGCTCCTCTACCCGTGAAGACTCGTGTCTCATGGGACAGAGGTAGAAGGAACTGGGGCTGAAATCATGTAGCCAATGTTTCCTCTAAGGAGTAGCAGTTGTGAGTGCACAACTTTGGTCCAGCCTCCCCCTTTCGGCATGGTGTGGTCTGCCGGTAAGTGTGCCAAAGTAAGTGTCCAGGTGGGAGCGGGCAGTGTTCAGCCACCACCCTTCTCCATGATAACTGCTGCCCAAAGCAGCACAGTGGAGTGCTGTGGGGCAGCCATGGGCTGGACACAAGCAATTGATAGAATTGATGCTGTGGCCTGGGCGTGGGCCAGACACAGTCAATCGATAGAGCCAAAAGGCATGGGACACTTACTGGAGGTAAGCTCCTCACTCCTCATGCAGGGCAGGCAGGAGCTCCTTCCCAAGGTGAGGCAGGAGTGGGGACAGGGATGGGGACAGGGACAGGGATGGGGATGGGGCTCCACTGGCTCTGGAGAACTGCTTTGTGGGCTCCACCGGGTCTGAGGAACTGCTCTGCTCCCCCGCATCGCCTCGGGGAGTGAGGAGGCACATGGCACCAGGGCTGGAGAGTGGAGCAGTTCCCTGGAGCTGGCAGAGCCCATGGAACAATTCCCCAGAGCTGGCAGAGTCTTAGATGAGGCAAGCAGCAGCTCCTCCTCAGGGTGAAGCAAGGCAGGGCTGGGAGCTGGGGTGGGCTTTGCCGGCTCTGTGGAACTGCTCCACTCCCCAGCCTTGATGCCATGTACCTCTTTGCTCCCTGAGGTGATGTGAGAGTGTGGAGCCCCAGCCCTGCCTTGCCTCACCTCCGGGAGGAGCTGCTGCCTGCCCCGCATGAGGCTCTGCTGTCTCCAGGGAACTACTCCACTCCCCAGCCCTGACACCATGTGCCTCCTCGCTCCCTGAGGTGATGCAGGGGAGCAGAGCAGTTGCCTGGAGCCAGTGGAGCCCACACCAGCCCCCATCCCTACCTTTGTCCCTGCCTTTTCTTCACCTTGCCTTGGGGAGGAGCCGCTGCCTGCTCTGCATGAAGAGTGGGGAGCTTACCTTCAGTAAGTGTCCCACGCTGACCCCGGTGCCTCCGCCACACTCCACACCCAGCTCCTCTCCAGGAGGGTGTGTGGCCTTAAAAAGTTTGTGCGCAGCAAAATTTCTGCTTGTGTGCAGCTGCACATGTGCACAGCTTAGAGGGAACACTGCATGCAGCGGTGGTTCTCTGCCCCACCCAGACATCTCCAGCCCCAATCTCCTATATTGTTTTCACCAAACGAAAAAAGATAAGAGGGAAATGGCATGGAAGCAGCTGGAAGTGGTGATAGCCGCCCCCAGGTGCTGGAGTAGCTGGGACAAAGGAGTGGAACAAAACCCCTGCACAGTCTGCAGGCTGTCAGTCATCCTGCAAGACTATCCCTGCTCTTTCTTCCTCCCTCCCTCATACACAGAAAACAAAAACTTAAATGCTTCAAAACAGTACCTCACTGGAAGACATACATGTCAAAGGGTATGTACATTTGCACAGCAAGCCTGCTAATACATTTGAAACTTTGTAATTGTTCCTTAAAGGTACTTGAGAACTCCCTACCTTTAACCATGTGAAGAATCCCATGCTTTGGCAGGTGTTTTCAGTACCCTGCTGACTGATGACCTCAGTGGGCTTGATCATATGGCCCAGCTAAAAAGAGCTACCTTTTTGGCTCCATAATTCTGGAAGTAGACCAGCACTGCATAACCAGAGGATTATTGGAGCATGCTTGTTCTACAGATTGCCAAGTATACATACTCTTTAACCCTTACAATGGGAGTGCATGAAGTGGAGGAGAAAGGAGAAGGGAATTGATGTAGACACATTTGAGACCATTTTGTCCCTTCTTACTGGGCATGTCTACACATGAATTTACATCAGCTTAAATTTACTGCACAGTAAATGACCACATAGTAAGTGGGAAAAGGCAGACGTTAAAGCACATTAACACAATGTGTTAATGTGCTTTAACGTTAGTCTAAAGTTAGTCCCAAGTCAGTCCACACACACAGTGTTACTGCCCAGTAAGGTATCTACATGTGCGTTACTGCATAGTAACTAATTGGGTCAAGTTGGTGCAAGCTGCCATATTTACTGCACGGTATGGGCATGCACATGTAGATGTGCATCCATACTGCGCGGTAATTTCAGTTACTGGTCAGTTAATGTGCACATATAGACACACCCACTGGGGCAGTTCACAAGAGATGATTTCAGTTAGCTTCATAGCATCTGCACACAGCTGGATCTGGCCTGGGATGATCAGTGTTAGTTTTCAATATACCTGAAAGTGTAGGGAGGGGTATTTAAAAATGTGTCAAGTCATATGTTGAGTTCTACAAGCTCTCTACAGTTTACACATCTATCCATGTTGCACTTCTATCCATGTTAGAATCCATATTACTGAAGCCTATCTATCCCTTGCAGTGTCTAAGAACTGATCTACGTGAGAAAGGTATTGTAGAATAAGCTGCAGTGGGATTTAAAAGCATACTAGCTGCTTTATACTATCTGTCCATGTGGACTTGCTTGGCACATGCTAAATGCCAGGTAACGTGTTCCACTTGCAGAATGGAGGAAACCATCTCACACAAGTTCCCCTACTTGGTAAATATACTTACAACTCAGAATATGATGGGTCTGAAGGTTAAAAAGAAATCAGTTACATCCTGTAACATGGATGACTAACAAGCATTGTTTAGCTAATGTCAATGCCATGTCTCTGGAGCATTCATATGAATAAACTTTTTATATACAAATAATTTAACTTTACAATGAATAATGCACAGAAATGGGCACATACCAAATTTTTTATTGTGGAGATATGTTCTGGTAATATGAAATTAAATAGAAAGTAATTTATGCAGTAATATTGTAAATTGAAGTTGTATCATCAAGATTTATTTTATATTAGCATTTCTTCTAGAGTTACTGTATTATCTTCAATATTTACAGTTAATTCTTTAATTTTTGCTTTCATTTCTTAATGTATGCTTCAATGATTCTGAATCAACTTAGATTTAGCACTACAGTGCCATCATTTATTATTTAAATAGCATGAGAAAAATATTTTTTTATCATAATAACAATAACATATCAATGTGTAAACAGAATGTATATTTCTCTATTTTATATTTATTAATACATGTTTCTATATAATGTCAAGAATGACACTATATAGCACTTAACAAAACTCACTTAAGCCAATGGAAAAACTCCCATCTTTCCATACACTTTCAGTAACCTTATTCTGGGCCTTATTACACAGTTGTTTTTACTCACTAGAAGAGAATAAGAATAGGAGTAAGGACTAGGGCTGTGGAAAACACCATTTTGTTTCGACATCTGTTTCACTGCTTTGAAGGGACAATATTTTGTTTCATCACTTCATTTTATTTCAAAGCACTGTCCCATTTCATTTCATCGAAACTTTCACTGTTTCAACTCATTTTGACATTTTGCTATAATGGGGAATCATGAAAATGCCTAAAATGTTGTCATTTCTTGCCTCCTTTGGATGTAAATTGCAGGGTGGTAGCCCCTTCTGAGTGCATGAAGCCTGCCAAGTTTCAAGGAGAAAGGTGAAGAGGTTTCTCAGAAACTGCACCTCAAAGTCCTGAAAGCAAAACTTGCCATCAGCAGCAGCCTCCTGTCACTCTGGGCAGATCCAGGGGATCATCTCCCCAGGAGGGCTGCAGAGCTGTGCCAGACTCCTCCCATGGGTGCAGGTCCTCAGATCTGCGCTGGATAACAGGAGGCTGCTGCCTGGGACTGGCGTTGCGCGCAGCCTGCTCCCAGCATTGGAGAAGACAGATTGTGCCACAGGCCCCAGGTAGCAGTGGTAACCTCCTGTCCTCCAAGCTCAGGTCCGGGAGCCTGCAACCCCGGGAGGAGTCCAGCATAGCCCCACAGCACTCCTGGGGGTGCGAGCCCCTGGATCTGTTTGCTGGATGACAGGAGGCTGCTCACAGCCCCATGGAATTGAGCCCAATGGCAGGAGGTGGAGCACAGTGCCGGCTCTGCCCACCTTCTGTCACCGAGCTGAGCTCCATGGGGCTGGTGGAGCTGATTGGAGCGCAGCCCAGCAGCAGAAGATGGGGAGACCCAGGGCTGCGCTTCCTGCCAGGCTGAGCTCCATGGGGCTGTGAGCCGCTCAGAGCACAGCCCTGGCTCTTCCCTGCCTCCCACCACCGGCCTGCTTTGAAACTCAAAATGTTTCAAAACTTTGAAAACGTTTTGAGTGCCCTCGTTTTGTTTCAAAACTGTTTTGATACTTTTTGTTTCATTTCGATTTTGCTGTTTCAAGCTCAAAGCACATTGAAACAAATTCAAAACAAAACACTTGGCATAATTTCACACAGCCCTAGTAAGGACACTGAAAATAGTGCCAAGTGATGGTCTTTTCAGGACATGCTGATAAGCTATAAAACAGTCATGTTTTTCTTGTACAATCTCACCAATCCTCATTTCCCAAATAGACTCACCTCTATTTTGTTTCTCTATTGCAACAAAATCAAGAGATTAAACATATTTTTTTAAAGTTTTAAGGAATTTTAAGTGGCAATAATATTCATATTCCAAACTCAAACTTTCGATTTTCTGTTACACCTAGAGATATTGTTCACCATTTATTTCAATATATAAATGCCTCATGCTCTTTTAGATTTCTTTATTTTTCTTTATCTCTTCCATTCCTTGGAGTCTCAAAACAGCAGAGACTTCCTAAGCTTGAAGACAGGTGATTGTGCCCAAAAGCTTGCAAAGAACTTTTTACCAACTGCTCAGTTGGTCTAATAATATATATCACATCTACCCAAAGAAACTTGCCTGCCTATATGTTCCTGACCCTTTTCCTTTTCTTTTCTTTTCTTTTTTTTATTTTGTGCTATATTTTCTTCTTCCGTTCCTTATACTTGGGGGGGTAATAAGGGCTTTGGAAAAAATGAAGCATTAGTTCTGTCTTTTCCATCCTCAGTCATCCAACAGGTTGGTCAATACAACTCTGTTAGTACCTCAGCTGGCATATCTACTTGTAGTACATGGAGAACCCATGAATTAGGCTATGATTTCTGAGTCACAGTCTGCTTTGAGGCTGGGTCATTACAGAAATATACAGGGCTCATGGAAAATGCACAATTTGAACCCAAGGTAAAATAATGTATGAGGCAAATGAAGGTATCAGTATGTGACAACTTTTAAGCTAAATTGAAAATGTAATTCTTCCCTAATGTTTTTAACCCCTTGGTCAGTCAAAGAATGCTATAACTGAGTGTTTTATGTTTCCAGTTCAGTAACTCGTTTTTCTTTTTCTTTCTGCATTGTTGAATGGTTTTCCTATTCCATCCCGCATGTAATATGGGGGACTTTGTTCACAACTGACCATGATGTCTTGCAATTCCTCATCCCTCATGAATATACATATGAACAGTACATGGTGAGAAACATGAAGACCCTATTCATGCAGTAAACCAGGATACATACAATTTTGAAGGCCAGAAATCTGCAAGTACTCCTAAACCAACCAGAAAAACAAAAGATAAAGCTACTGAAAAGGCAGAAAAAGAAAAGTCTAGCAAAGATAAAACAGCACCTACATCTCGACCTGAATCTCAGGTAACACTAAATTCCTGAAGTCTTATCACTAACGCTAACAAAAATATATTTTAGTGCCTTGTTACTGTATAAACCTCATTGATGCTACCACCCATTTACAATCAGAAGGGGCATCAGACTCTGTACAATCAAAATGAACAAGGATCCAAGTCATTAAAATAGAGCCAAGGGCAAAGGCAAAGATCAACCATTTTTAGTACCCAGTCCTTATTAAAAGGTCTAATTGACCTCTGTAGATTGCAGACACACTAACATAGAACAAATAGGAAACCAGTATTAATTCATCCTCTAATAGGCCTAGCATTTCTCCTGGGAAAAAGCCTTTTTTCCTGGCATTCTACAGACATACATACCCATTATCCTGTTTGAAGTACCTGTGAAATATGTGGGATAAAATGTACTATCACCTTTTCCCAGGGCATGATATATGTCTATAAAGTTTTTGTGACTCATTCCAGGAAGACATTCAAGCTGTATGCTATCCCTTGCCACCTACTGGGAAAGTAGCAGCAGTGCATCCTGGAAGGGCTACATGTGTAAATAGCTGTGCCAATCCTGTTTCAACACAGGTCAAAATCCAGGACAATCAGATCCATCTCAAACCATTTGTCTATATACTCTTAGAGGTTGATTACTCTTTTTCAAGAGAATCTATAGGAAATGGCTAAAGGTCTCCATGGCTAGGGACAGACTTTCAAAAAGCCAGAGCCTGAATTAATTAAATATTGACAAGTTAGTCTAACCTGCATAGATTAAACCAATTTTCAAGTAAATAGACATTCACTTTTGACTCAGGAAATGCAAGCACATGCCTGCAGTGGCTCAGACCAGAAACCGGGGGGTGCTGGAGCATGCCCTCAGCTGCAGAGAAACTATGCTGGGGGTGGGAGGGAGGCATGGCCAGCCCCAGCAATAGCCTTAAGTGAACTGGCCAGGGAGGGAGTTTAGTTCCCCCCTCCCTGTCCCACCAACATGGATTGGAGCCGGGGTCTGCCTGGTGCTCCCACCTTGCTTCTGCAGCAGCAAGGGTGGGTGCATGTTCAGATACTGGTTGGAATGGCCCCCTGAGGCAAAGGGGGCAGGGAGGGAGTTTATTCCCTGCTCCACCCCTTCTGCCTCTGAGGGACCACAACCAGGGTCTGCTACCCCTGATTGTGCCTTTGCTAATTGGTCCCTGCATGGGGTGAGCAGCGGAATAAGCCTCTCCCTTTGCCAGATGCCGGAGGGAGGGGGAAATAAACCCTGTCTGTGCCCCCTTTGCCTAAGGGGGCCATGCTGGCCAGACTGTGGCCATGCCCCTGCCCCTGGCCCTGCTACTGGAGTGGCGAGGGAGAGTAACCCTGAAAGAGCAGCAGCCCCAGTCATGGTGTCCCAGGGTAGTTCCCCACTAGCCACTCCAGCATCAGGGCGGAGGCATGGCCAGATGTCATCCTGGCATTGCTCCATTAAGGTGAAAGGTACAGGGAGTTAATTCTTCCCTCTCTCCCCTCTCCCCACCCCAGGGATCACAGCCAGGGTTTGCCTGGTTGTGGGTGAGTGGCAAAGGTGGTGGCCAGGACTGGCATACCCCAGCTGTGGTCCCCAGGGGGAGAGGGGACAAAGGGAGGAATCAACCCCCTCCCTTCCTGGCTACAGGTGAGTGGCACAGGCAGTGATTGAGGCTGGCAAACCCAGTCCCCAGGGCGAGAGGGGATAGAAGGAGGAATTAAACCACTCCCTGCAACCTTTGCCTTAATGGGGTCATGCCAGGATGGTATTTGGCCATGTCCCAGGTGACAGTGGAATGGGTGGGGGGGGGGAGCCAAAGACGCAGCATGGTCCCATATATCAAGTGTGGGGTGCTACTCCTACAGCTTTGCTGCCGCTGTACCAGTATGGCCAGGGCAGGCTCCCCTGATGGTGACAGTGACAGCAGCAGGGAAGTTGCAGGGATGACACCTGGTATACAGTGCTAGGCTGTGCCCTCACCACCAGGTAGGAGAACAGTGAACAGGGCACACCAAACTCAGTGCCCAGTGGCTGCAAGTAACAGGGCTCAGGTCTGAAGGGGTGAGCTTGTGCCATGTGCACCACTGTGGGGGCCAGGGCTAGGTAGAAGGGGCTACCAGGCAGGAGCTGCTCCCCCAGCTGCATGCTTAGCTGGCTCTGCCCTGGGCTAGCTCCATGTGGGTGGGACAAAGGGGAGGAGGGAATTAAACCCCACTCCATTCCCATTTGCTGGAGTTGGCTGGTGATGCCCCCCTGTCCCCTCCCTGCAGCTGCTTTGGACAAAGGAGTACGAAATGCCTGACAGGGGCTGCTATATCCTGGCCAGGCAGACACTGGCTGGGGTCCCGAGGAGAGAGAAGAATAAACTACCCCTCCCCTCTTCACCTCAGGGGGCCATGGCAGGCCAGCTTCTGGCCACGCCCCTACCACTGCTTGGGCTAGAAAGCATAGGGGCATGGCCAGCCCTATTCTCTGGAGCAGAGAGCACAGCCCAGCCCAGGGCTGCAGAGCATGCTGGGATGCTAGAGGACTGTGATTTAACTTAAACCAGGAAGGGGTCTGGGATGAAAAACGCATAAACTGGTTTGACCCGAATAAGTTAAGTCCAATACTACATGAAACCAGGTTTATCTTAAACTGGTTTCAGCTATTTTGAAACTTATGTTCTGGTACAAGTTTAAACCAGTTTCTGATCACTTAAATTGGTTTATGTGTAACTTCTGTCCCTAGTCCATGGGGCTTTTTATGCATAAACATCTCTCCAGTTGTATGGTAGATTTTACCAAACAGTCCGTGAGACTTGCCCATAAACCCATAAATATATCCATGGCTTCCTCCCAGTTCAAATCCCTGCTAATATGGGTTTCCAGCATCATACCCCGAGCTGTGGTGAGCACAGCATCAATTAAACTCTCCTGGCAGAGATTCTGCATGTGTAAGTCAGGGCTATGGAAATGTAATACAACCTCAGGCAAAGTTAGAGTTCTACCCCGGGCCATGCTGACCTTGGGAAAGGAAGAATGCCCAGGTTAGTCTATCCTTCTCTCTGTCTGGATCCGGGAGATCCTCAGAGGGTCCTTTGCAGGATCCAGACAGAAAGATAATATACTGCTGTGAATGCAGTGGAGTCTATTCCAAGAGTACTACACATGGACCAAAGTGATTGCCTACTTTATCTCACTGTTATGATAAGTCTGAGCAAGACCAATTTATGTTTAAAATGTGCTTCTAATGGATTAAGAACACTTTTTGTGCTAATTTAATGCAAGCCATCTGCTTTGCAACTACTGCCTGCTAATTGTGAAAATATCTGTGCACATCAGGCTGGCACTTCCAGCCCTTAGCATAAGAGGCTTTTTCTGCCAATTGCTGTTTACGTGTAAAGCATATCAAAGTAAAGCTGAACTCTGGGGTGCATGAAAAATAAACAAAGAACAAAAAAAATGAGTTTTAAAAAAGATAATGCATTTAGACTAATTGATTGGTTTCTTTTATTCTGTTCTACCTTTAGCAAGCTGATCCGAACAAACCTTACTGGATCTTACGTTTAGTGAGTGAGCAGGGTGAGACTGAAACACTAGAAGTGAAGAAAGATACTGAAAGAGCAGATGAAATCAAAGCCATGAAACAAGCATGGGAGTCTGCAGAACCAGGCAGAGCTGTCAAGGTACTTGGAGTTTATCCTTTTACAGTTACATCATTAAAAAAATTCCAGTGGCTGGTGTCATGGCAGGGCAGTGCAATAGAGAAGATATGACTTGATGCCTACATATTGGCTAAATACAAATTTATATACTGATGGGTAGGGACTCGGGGACGTTCACTTGTGGTGTGAGGAGTGGGGAGGGGGCGAGAAACTGTAAAGGGATTCTTCCTGTCAATTACTTTATCCTGGAATCAGGTCTACACATGCAGACCCTTGTAACCATGAAGACCCGGTTGCAGGAATACATTCCCCATTTCATAAAGTTGCTCAGGTTGAGTCTGGAAAGACCAGTGGGTTATTTAAAATTATCTCATTATTATTACTTTAATTATTTTGCTAAATCTAAAAATATATATAATTTTAGAGATTTTTTTTTTTACTTTTGCCCCAAAGTAAAGCAGACTAATAAGACCACTAGATCAAATTTCCATGCAAGTCGTTACCTATTATTGAGTGGCATTTCTAGTCCTGCTATTTCTTAAAGTCAATGAAAAGTTGTTTATATTGTTTAAGTGTTGGCAGTTCAGAGGTTCAGGAAAACCAAGGAAACTTCTTATGCTATAATGGCTGGCAAGTGCTAGGTTGGTGTAGACAGGTATCTTTACAACTACTTGCTAGAAGAGTGGATCTCTATGGCAGAAGAAAGATCAGACAGAGAGGAAAGGCTTAGAATCCAGGAAGGGTATGGAGAGGAAATAAACTGCTGAGGTTAGGCCAAGGGGAGGGGGTAAGGCCTGAAGAGAAGAGACCCAAGGAGGTGAAGAGGAATGGACACCCCCTTTTGGAAAAGAGTCCTGCTTATGCAGAACTGACAGTCTCTCCAAATGGCAATCCCCACCACCACCGCATCCCACCCTGGGTTATTCCAAGAGAGAGTTGGAATGGGGAAAGGAAGTCACAGTGGATGGGCTGTGAGCCAGATGGAGCAGGAGATACCTAAAGTATAATTGATTAAGTGATGAGAATCAAGGGGTTTTAGCATAAGGAAAAAGGAGCTAAAAACAGTTGGATTATATTCTGGAAGGAATGTGACCATATATATAGTCTAACCAGAAAATGAGTCATGAGAAGTAGACCACTGTGGTTCCATCAGCAAGAACATTCAAGGAGAAGACCCTGCAGATCCAGTGATGAGGAGTCATGCCAGCCAATGACTGGCATTTTGACAAGCTCCTAATACAATCATAATTGCTTAACTGAAGGGGGAAATATATTTATATCGAAATACCTAATGTTTTGTCACAGCTGCCTTATGTCAGTTTAAGCAATGATCCTGTCGCACCTTCGGAGCCTTAATTCTGACAGACTCCTAGGGCGAGAACAAACGCTCTCTAACTAATTTCTTTTTCCCGCACTAGGCTTTGATTTCCCTTTTATTGGCTGCTAGACAGATCAGATAT
>JAGPOW010003648.1:9138653-9180314 GCA_030014935.1 Caiman crocodilus
TTTTATGGTATGAAGCTGGCCTCAGGCGTTACTACAAGGGGTTTGATTTCACTACGAGGGTTTGGCCTCTTAGGTGGTGTCATGAGTCACCGCCTACAAGGCAATCTGCACAGATCCAACTTGCATTATCTTGTGATACTACAGGCAGCAGGGCATTCTGTAAAAAGCTGCTTGTCTGTGCAAACTCACTGAAGGTGACCCAGGATCAGATCTGTGTAAAAATCACAATGTTTTGTTTCCTGCCTAAACCTGTTCAGCTTCAGCAAGAGGAGGCTGAGGGGGACCTGCTGGCTACCTACAAGCTCATCAAGGAGGATCAACAGCTATTAGGCAGAGCTCTTTTCTCCCCAGCACCACCTGGGGTGATGAGGAACAATGGTCATAAGCTGATGGAGAATAGGTTTAGGTTAGAGATTGGAAGGCAATATTTTACAGTTAGGGTGGCCAAAATCTGGAACCAGCTTCCTAGGGAAGTGGTCCTCACCCCTACCTTGGGCATATTCAAAAGGAGGTTGGATGATCACCTGTCTGGGGTCTTGTGAACCCAGCATTCATTCCTGCCTGTGGCAGGGGGTCAGACTGGATGATCTGTTCAGGTCCCTCCTGACCCTAACTACTATGAAACTATGATGACTGGGTTATCTATTCTTCATTTTACTGAACACTTATGGCACAGACTTGCTTAGGAATTCCTAGCCATACATTCAAGATGGTCTTGACACAGCTTAAAAATATATATACCACAAATAGCAATATTGTCTCATTTCCCATTAATATAATATGTTAAAACTAAGCAGCAGATATTTTTAAAATGCACATAGAGAAATTGCATGTCTGATACTGACAGTTTATTATTACTTCAAGACAAAAATATTTACAACATGCTCCAAAGAGTCCTTGAATGTATTTGTGGCAGAAGTCACTCTTCCATAGTTATATTTTTCCAGTGTCTCACTGTTCATTTGTCAGAGATTGTTTCTAATAGATCAGTGCAATTAAAGCTGCCAGGAAGCATAAAGCTTAGCATATGTCAGTCTTTCATAAGGACTTATTGTATCTAAAAACCCCTTTTCAAGCCTGTATAAAGCTCCTTTGAGTCTTTAAAGTAGGTTGGAGGGCTCTAATTAAAGTTATCTAAACTAAATTCTGAGTTTTTTTGTTTTTCCTCTAGGCTTTTCAGGAGCGCATTCAGTTTATTAATAAGTACACACGGAAAAGCTCAGCAGAGCCTGCAGCTGAAGCTGAAATTAACAACATTGTTCCTGGTCCAGGAGAAGGAGGTACAGGTTTAACTTTTCTGACAAACAAGATCTCTTTCCCTGCAAGAGTGTCCATTTTATATATACTTAGAGAAGATATTATGTAGAAATGAAAGTCTATAAGTGTCTTAAAAACAGGTATGAGCCCTAAAACAGTGTTTTTCCTTGCATCCCACATGCCCTCAAGAAAGACAAACATCTTGTTTCAGGGAACACAGAATGCAGAAAAATATTTTTCCAGAGTTATGGTACATAACTCGCCCTTCCTTTCCTGCTTGCCAGAAGCTGAAACTATAGCTGCTGCTGAAGAAAGTTCTCTACAGGTGGATCTGTGATTTTGAAAAGAGCTAAGAACAGTCAGTAAGGCTGTGAAATAGGAGAGAGACCAGGAGTAACTAAAATGCAGCAAAATTGCTTGAACTTGATTATTGGAACATTTAAAATGAGAGCCCATCATTAACACCTATGGAGTGAAGAACATGGAGCCATTAAGCCAATTAATTCCCATAGCTCCCTGAATAAAAATGCAACTGCTTCTGCGAGCAAGAATCAAAGTAGGGTGCTTCTGTTCTAGGCAGAAAATCAGCTTCTCCACTTCAAAAACACACCCCAGTTTTGGGAGGCCAATTTTTGGGGAAAAGGTGTGTGTGTCTGTGTGGTATTCAGATAAAAACAATATAGCCCACGTATGCCTTAGGTTTTAATGAAGGTACATGATCTATGGAGATTAAATACTGCAGCAGTGACTATTATGAACTGCCTTTCTCATTAAATGCTTATCAGTTGAAGAACATGGCTCTGATCAATGCAGACTGGGATATTTAGCCTTTGTGGATAACCTCAGTGATTTTTAAATATTTGAATCATTCTGATGTTATGCTTTCAGACATAACTTGCTTCTGGCAGTTTGAAACTTGCTTTTGATTGAGGAAAGTTTGTCAGAACCCTGTACCGGAATTGTAATCTTAACATTGATTTAAATGACTAAAAAACACTTCAGAAGTTCATTTTATGTGTTTGGTGCAGAAATGCTTTCTTTCTTGATTCAAAGTTTGATGTTAGAGGTCATAACTGTAGAAATTAAAAATTAATACAGAAGCTGAAATATTCACAAAGGTTCTAAGACATTAATATCACTTGATGTTCATTTTCCCTTTTTATTCTACTGCTTATGAAAAGTGCCAGATTGACTGTTCTGGAAGATGAAGTTCTAAGGCCAAGGAACAGGACAGCATGTACAGCAATGGCACAAGCATCCATAAATATCATCCAATTTTATTTAACTGGGAGTATTTCTAGGGGTAGTTCAGTTTGCATTTCCTACCAGTGCTTGTCCTCAAATGAAAATCACAACATGGGTGAAACTGTGATGAAAGGCTTTTTATTGTCTCCCTTTTCAGCTGCATTATTCTTAGCAATTAACAATACTGAGACCACAACACAGTAGACTAATACTGAATATAACAACTTTTGGTAACTGTAATGTGGCTGAAACTTGAATTTGTGACTAACACATGTGAGAATTGTCCCATTCCTTAAACCATATTAGCACAAGTGCATTTTCAAACAGCTAAGTAATTCTTATTCCATGTTTCAGAACTTAAAGCAGAAAATATACTCCAATATACCTTGTTCTGTATGCATCCACTGCACTAACTACTTCTTGCATTGTAAATTAAGATGAAACATTTGGGAGTTCTTATTTCCTTTTAGCTTAGGTTGTAGGACATATATCTTACAATCTTGAATTATGCAGTGGCAGCTCTTCATTCCACATAGCTATGCTCTCCCTGCCCTTGCTTCCTGAGTACGCTCAGTAGGCTGCACTCTGGTTCTGTAGGAGCCCTGGAGGAATAAAATCATCGAGGCATGCATGTAACAGTGTAAATACCAAAATGACAGTCACAGAATAAACACTAGGGCTGAACGAAACGGGCCATGTTTGATTTGGATTCAGATTTGGCCCGAATCGGGGACAGTGATTTGATTTGTTGGTTCAGATCACTGTCCTCAATTTGATTTGGCTGAATCTGAACCTGAAGATCCAATGCTGATTCAGAGAATCAGTGACTCAGCCATAGACACAGCTTTAAATGTTTTTTCTACATACCTCAAGGTACCAGCTGCGGCTTGTGAATGCTGCAATGCTGGGGTGGATGCAGCATCCCACAGGAGCGTGGGGGGCACCCTGTGTGTTCAAGGATGAACCTAGAAGTGGACTGGAAGTATTTCCAATCTGCTTCTAGGTCCACTGCTGAGTGCACTGCGGGGCTTCCCTGCACGCCCTTCCCCTCCCCCTGGCTCAGCAATCAGCCACAGGAGGACTCTGGGTGCCCTGACCCAGAAGGCTCCAGTCACCAAGCAGGAGAGGGAAGTGTCCAGCATGCTCCCTGGTAGACTGGCAAGTGGACCAGAAGTGCTTCTGGTCCACTTCTGGGTCTGCTGCTGGGCACTCTGGGTAGCCCCCCCACACTCCTGTGGGATGCTCCATCTGCCCTAGCATCTCAGTATTCACGAGCTACCTGGTACCTTGAGGTATGTAGAAAAAATATTAAGAGCTGTGTCTATGTCCGAATCATTGAACCTTTCCAAATCTCTCCAAATCCGTTCAAATCAATTTAAAGGGTTCCAGTTCAATTCGTGGAGATTAAAGGGTCCCCTGATTCAATTCATATTTGGAGATTCAGCCACCAAATCTCTGCCAAATCAAATCAGGGACCAAAGCTTCACGCAGCCCTAATAAACATGACTAGCAAGGGGAGAAAGATGAAGGAACTTTCACCTTTCAGTCCACTAGCTCGGAAATTTCCCCAGGGAGTAGTAGACCACACCCACAAGAGAACTGAAACTGCATCTCCTAGTTCCCAAAATCATCAGAGCACTCTTTAGCTCACAGTTTAATCTCTGTGCTCAAAGGGACAGGACAAGAAATAACCATCTTAAATTGTAATAACAGAAATTGAAATTAGTATTCAGAAAAAAATTTCTTATCATAAAGCTGGTTAAACCTGGAACAGATTGCCCAGAAACAAAGAAATTTCTCTCTTTGGAAGTTTAAGAGCAGGTTAGACAAACACTTGAATTGGATGGTTTAGGCAGGGATGATTCTGACTTGAACAAGGGGTTAAACTGAATGACTTCTTGTGATCTCTTCCAGACCTATTTCCCTATGATTATAGAAAATATCTTTTCATTCCTTGCTGTAATAAATCAGATAATGATATTGTTTCTATAAAACTATGATTATTATATCTTATGTCTCGAAACTAATTAAATTTACCATAAAATACCATTATTTACTAATTTAGAGAGGGGTCAAATTGAGATCTCAATAGCCCACGTGTTGAGAGTGCTCAGACTTAGGAATGAGCTGCATGACTGTGCAAGAAGGATCAACTGTAAAACTGAAATCTGACTGGTCTTGACTCCTCTTCTTCACTATATCCCACATTTATTTTAGCCTTCGATTTTTGCTTTGGAGCCTTCACTACTTACAGTATTATGACATTCTTTCAACATTACCAATATAGTAAAGGTTTGAAAAATTGTTTCTGTCATAACCCTCAGTATTAGTGGACATTTATCCCTTTGAGGCTGATGTTTTCCTAACTTAATCTCTTCCCAGATATGTCTTTTTTTAGCCATAGCAAAAATTATTCATCCACAGTTTAATTGAGAGATGTTTGAAGAGCGCACTGACTCACTGTAAAAGGCCATGTGTTCAGCCCTTTTAGGGATAAATAATAAATTGTTAAAATGCCTATACTCATTATCCTTCCTGAATAAAATAGGTTTTCCTACGTTTATGCCTCAAATGGATACATGTACAGTACTTTCCGATTTCTGTGAGTCTATAATGATACTATTAGGAATAGTAGTTAAATCTCAATTGTTCTCCTGCTCAAACTTTAATCAGAGGAGGAAACAATGTTATAAGGAAAAGAAACAAAACTCTCCTGCCAAAAAATAACCAGATAAATTTCTATTTCAGGTACAGCTTCTCCTGTGCCTGAAAAAATATCATCACCAGCACCTGGTGATCCAGTCTCACAAGTTCAGCAAAAAGAATGGGAACCTATAGACCTTACCCCCTATTTCAGGTAAATTGCAGTAAGTGTAACCTACAAAAGCAATGTTAATGCAATATTATGGTTAAAATTATGATATGAAACTTCAGAAATGTATTCTATCATTTCCACAACTGTAACTCATTCTCAAGTATGAACAATAAATACTACAGTATTTTGTATCAGTATGTATGACATTAATCACTATTCTTTAACTTACCTTGCCCAACCCATAACTCTGTAACATAGTGTACCTTTCACAGTAGTTGTAGAAGCTATGACACATTCAGGGTACATACAGATATTCAGGGAAGTTATGGGGAAGTTGCACCATGAGAGATTCCTTGGCAACTGTCGATCCTTCCAGATCATGGTGTATGCATGACAGGTCACCCAGACCTTTGATGCATATGGCATCACAGCCAGGAGTTTGGAGGAATGGAAGCTTCCCAGACAGGGAGGTTAGATTAAGTTTAAAATGAACACTTAATCTAATGTGAATCAGGATGGGAGGGCTAGCAGGGAAGCTTGAGGGGATTGGGAAGGTTAGTGGGGTCCACAGCTGGGGGTTAGTGGGAACTGGGAGGGCTTGGTGGATTCAGGAGAAAAATCAGAGTCTACAAGGGGCTTGAAGTGGGGGGGTAGCTAGTGAGGTCCATGGGGGGTGGGTTGGTGGGGTCCTGGAGGATGTGGTGAGATCAGCGGGGACTAGTGGGATCTGCAGTGTGCCTTGGGGGTGGGGGGATTCTCTATCTCCCTCCCACAGAGTAGGGGCTATTTTTAACACCTGGCCCTGCACCCCTAGATGGATATCCCCTGCCCATGAACCTATCCCCACCTTTTCTGCCTGCTTGTCCCCTACCCCAACTTACCTCAATCAGCTCCCAGCACCAGGAACAGCTTGGGGGGTGGGGGTTTGGCAGGCTTGCAGGGGCTGGCTGGACTGCAGATAAGGGGGCAGCTGGGGAACTAAAAATAGCCCAGTGCCCGGGGAGCAGGTAGGAAAAGTGCAGCCCTAGGGCTGGGGCCAGCAGCTGGGCTTTCTCAGTCCCAGGGCTATGTTGGGAACTATACAGAAGTTTAATTAGTTTGGTCTTGCTGGGCTTGATCTAAGTTAAACTGCATCTGAGGTAGAGTTAACTTAGATCAGATTGGCCATTTTTAGACTGATCTAAACTTTCTGAACTTCTGTACAGTTCACACTTAGATCCCTAGTTAGGTCAGTCTAAGTGAGAGCTGAACACCTGAGTGAATTAAGTTATATCGGGCAGCCATTTTTAATGCAGTCTAACTTCCCCCTAACCTCTCCAAATGTCTGTATCTGGCCTCTGTCAGATGTCATTTTCACACTGTGAAACCAAAGTAACTCTACTGAAGTCAGTAATTATTAAGCCTGTGCGAAGTGGCTAGTATTCACTCTGGATTCAGCCAGTTCGGGGGACAGTGATTCGATTCAGTGATTCGAATCACTGTCCTGAACTGATTTGGCCAAATCTGATTTGGAGATTTGGCTGGGGATGCTCAGGCGGTTGGGGGAGCAGGCAGCGGATGGGGCCTGGCAGAGGTCCCCCCATGGCCTCCTGCCCCATCCCCTACTTACCAGCTCCAAGTCCAGCTCCAGCTCCAGCTCCCTGGTGCAGTCAGTGGGCACTGCCCGAATCATCGAAGCTCTCCAAATGTTTTCTGAAGATTCGGAAAGCTTCAAATCGATTCAGACATTTTTATTAGTCCCCTGATTTGATTCAGATTTGGAGATTCAGCCAGCAAATCCACCTGAATCTCCTCTGAATTGAATCAATTCCCAAAGCTTCGCATAGCCCTAGTAGTTATCCCATGCTTAGTATATGTGATGGCAAAATTTAGCCCTTCCCCATAAAGTCCCTGACTTTTCTCTGTTACAAAATCTGTTCCTTCCTACATGTTGTTTCAATTACTGTTCTTAGTTCAACAAACAACAGAAGAATTTCATTAGCACATAGTGGAAGAAGCAAGAATTTTGGGACATGATAGTATATTTCACTGTATTTCATAATATTAAGAATAAACCTGGTTAGTTAATTTGCAGTAGGTCTGTGGAATACAATATTGAGGCAGTATATTTAGCAAACATGTATGTTTAATGATGAATTTAATAACCAGATCTATCACTGTAATAAACAAATGCTTTATGGAGTGTCTTAATGTGCTGTCTTGTTATTTGTTTATCTGATATACTGCACATAGGCCTCAGTACAAGATAGCAGCAAAGTAAGTGTATAAGTTCATTCCTATTCAGGACAGTATCTAAGAACATAATTGACTTCCAAAGGATTTAAACATGTGCTGAATGCTTTCTTGAATATAATCTTTAATTGAAGAGGAAACTGGCATAATTAAATGAATTAAATGAAGACAGCAGAAAATGTCACACAATCTTCTCAAATGGTTTCCTTCTTGCTAGGATTATGTGCTGTCTTCAGTTCTGTATAGTGTCTTCGTTGCTCAATATATTTTTTCAAACTTATCAAGGCATATTAACTCTCCCTTGAGGACTCCCAAGTTTGAACTTTAAAAAAAACTAGACATTTTCCTACTTTTGTGACGCTCACCCAAATAAAACTTGGGAATAAACACAATTAACAAAAAGTTTAAAACAGGGAATCAAACCTGAAAAATACTGGCTTAAAATGTTTTGCAACCCTTCCTCTCCCCTCCCCCAGTCATGGTCATTTCTAAAAAGGGCATAGAGCAAAAGTTACCTCCTTAATTATACTTAGCCAGATTAATAGTGTTTGGATGTACAAATTAAATATATTGGATGTAGGTGTTCAATCACCTAAGAACTATACTGATCTGCCTCTGAAGTGAGACAAATATTCTTTGTATTTCCTACAGAAAAACAATGCCTGAGCCTGTGCTAAAAAACGAGTTTATCATTCAACAGCAGGAAATGTGTAAAGCAGAAGAAATCAATCATTTTAGGGAACTTCGAAAACAGGTTCTGGAACAGAGAGAAAAAGACCA
Organism: Caiman crocodilus; assembly: GCA_030014935.1. NCBI lineage: Eukaryota > Metazoa > Chordata > Crocodylia > Alligatoridae > Caiman > Caiman crocodilus. The sequence continues at coordinate 9,146,983 of JAGPOW010003648.1, forward strand.
AAAAGCTCGCATTTTATTGAAACAACGTATGCTTGAAATGTATGAACATCTACAAGTAAGTTCACATTTTCAGTAATATTTACTGTGATCACCAATCTAGATACCCTCGCCCCATTCTTTTGAGTTGTATAGTCAGGACTTCGTTAGAAAGGCAGTTAATGAGCTTGGAATTTCAATAGTCTATGGTTTAACTTAAAGATTCTGGAAAAATATTGTTACACCATATTGTATGAATGACACTCGGTGTATCTTTTGAGCTATCACTTTCAAATGGCATTACTTTGGAAATAAATGAAGTGAAATGAATAACTTTGGAAATGAATCAAACTGAAAGAAAGGCGAGCGCTTAGACAAATATTAATCATCTCCCAATTTTTGAAGATGTATATAGTATTTTAAGTAAGTATATGTATTGATAATAAAAAAAACTAGAATTGTGACAAAGGACCATCACTGCTCATATTTTCAGAAAAGAGGCTGAAGAACACAATATTGGTGTTCTGCAGATTTTCTGCAATCTGCATAAGGCCAAACCAACACACTACTGGGATTATTTTACATGGACAGAACCCAGCTACAAATAATACACTCAGCAGGTGGGACACAGCATAAGCGATAAACATCAAAGCTAAGATGAATATAATTGATTTAAGAAACGAAACTGGTAAAAATACAAAATTGACTAAATCTTTAGGAGTCAGTAAGAACAGGACTTTTGATAGCCAACTCCAGTGAAAATGTCTGAGCAATTGATTTGTTGCAGTCATTTTAAATTTCTCTTTCATAAAAGCTCCCAAATGCATAGATAGATAAATCAGACACACTGACTGACTGGCACTGATCCCTCTGTTAAAAGTGAAGGGGAACTTGTAGGTCTGGCTCCCTGATACATGTCAAGATTTTCAAATATCAGTAAGGATTTTGTGCGTCTAAATATGTAGGTTTCCAGTTCAAGAAATCCCCAAATGGCCCTGTCTTTAAAGGTCTTCACTGCACTTTCTAAAAATCAGGCCTCTTTCTGATGTCTTGTTTAGAATTCAAATGCATTTAGTTACTTCTCAGTATCTTGGTCTCTCTAATCATGCTCATATAACATTTTTTATGGGTCTTGGAGATTCTACAAAGATGATCGAGTATAATGACTCAGTGTACAGATGCAGTATCTGAACATGGAGAGCATGCGGGGAAAGTTTTCTCATCAGAATTGCTTACAACTGAGGCTGCTCAGTCATGTTTGAAAACTCCACTTGTGCTGCAAAGTACTTTTGAAATTTTTATCCTGACTACCTTAAATCATAGAGCACATCAGTGACAGAAATAGGATTGGACCAGGAACCCATCTAGTCCAGTGCCTGATCTTACATCCAGCATTAAGAGCAAAATTCTGTTTCTACCAAGATGTGTGCTATTCACAGTTTTTAGATATATCAGGCCCCTAGCATGTGTTCATTTAAAGGATCCATGGGATCTGATCCTCAGCCCCCAAAAATTGTTGTGCCTCCTGCCCTGCCACACATACATTGCAGGAGGCACACATTTTGGGATTGGGAATCAAATTAAAATCATACCCTTTCAACTTGCTGGAACATAAGAAGTAATCAAGATCTTGGGCTCCCCCTTGCACCAGCAGTTTGAAAGTCAGCCTATAGGTTATCAGTTCTGGACTCCAGACTCTACTGGGGTCTCCACCAGTCCTGGAGCTGGGACCAGCAATCAGTTTTGTCCCTAAGAAAGGACTGTGAGAAATGAATGAGTGGAAAGCAGACAAAAAGAGAGCTCTTCTATTCATGCCTATAAAACCATAATAAATTTGTAAAATAACAGAGGTATGGGTATATTTAGAGGGGTATGTGAATCCATTGTATATATGAACATTCATTTGTTTTTGGATAGGAATCCTTAGATGAAGCACGAGGCAGGGTTCTCAGTGCTCGGGAAGCATACAGAAGTAAGTTACTAGAGGCTGAGCTCAAAAACCAAGAAGCCCTGGCTACTGAAGAAACAGCCCCTCGAACAGAGCAAGAGAAGAAAAGCCCAGATGCACAGAAAAAAAAGCAAGGAAAAAGTGCAGGGAAAAAAAAATAACTTTGCCTGAGGTGTTGGCCATATTGGCTTCTTCATTGTTGAGGAAAGATGATCTATTTTTAATGATGAAAAAAGTATTCAGCGTTTTTCTAAGGCAAAATGTATTACCTATATAATAAGCTGTCTCTCTCATTCAAGTGTTATTACAAATCCTTCTAGTATTGTTTTATCTTTTTAACACGACATATTTTATGGTTTGGGTATTATAAATACTATCAATATAGTCTGTGTTTTACTGCAATAAATTGTTGCACTAAAATATTCCTATTGTATCAGGACTTTTATCCCATTACTATGATTCCATTTTTCAGCTCAAAAAAGTACCAAGAATGAACTGAGAGGAAAATAGTGCCTCTGAAAGAACTAAATCAAAAGAAAATGCCTATAGTTCTTAGTAGGACAAACAGATTCAAGACACATTGCTTAACTATATTGATTTCCAGTTTAAAATATTCCCAAATCTCCATCTGCAAGAGTGAACCAGATCCTTTTAAGGGTTTATTCTATTGGCCTTATGTATGTTAAAACTTGTTCTGTTAGATTTTAAGTCTGAACGTTGCATACCAAGGACTCCCAAAGGTGATGATTTCTGTTATGTATACTGACTGAACACCATAACCCTGTTTTATTACTATGTCTCACTAGACACCCCCAAACTATTTGTTTACTGTAAAAGTATTCTTTTTTTAACTACATGGCCAGCTACTTTTACACCTTACAGTGCACTGGCCAAATTGACCCCTATATTACAGTTTTCAGAAGCCACATGCTTAGTTGAATGTTCATTTAAGAAGTGATGTTCTCCAATAATACAGTTTCTGCTCTTCATTTACAGTCCTTGTTTCTTATTTTACCCTTGTAGCTTCATTGATTTGTGTGATTCATGTCCCCAGGTCATACAGTACAGGTAAGTTTTCCCTTACAGCCTATGGAGCCTTGATTGGAGTTTAAAGCTGTTCCTCACAGGTAGAAACACCAGATGTGTGCAGTGTCCTCCTCCCTGAGAGCTGAAAACTTTGCTGGAAGAGCTGCTTTTATAGTGCAGAAGACCACCCTTGTACACATATATATTGTTACCACATGTGCACTCCATAGGTAGCAAATTATAGCCAGAAGCTATATGTTTGAAACTTTTGTTAGATCTCAATAGCTGTAATAAATGACTGAAATAATAGTGAGAGCAGCGAGCCATAGGGGATGTCCTCTATTGGACTCCACTTTCTGTTTTTATGAGTGCTTGCAAAATAAGCAATTCTTCCTTTATTAATAAACCTGGCTCCCACTATTTTGGTTACCTCCCATGATAATTAGCTTCTCACCGATTGATTTGAGTACCTCTGTTTAATGTCCAAGTCAGAGAGTGACTGGCATCCTACTTCCGCTCCTGCACATCCTCCAACTATACTATCTGCATTGTAGGATCAGTCTCATCTTAAAAGTGCTCACTGTAAATGCACTTTATAATTAGCTTTCACTAAATAGGCCTTATACCATTTGGATAACCAACAGGGAGCAACTTAGAGCAGTGGCTATTAAAATTAGTCAGAGATGATCCTCAGAGGTCAGATTGCAGTTATATTCTCTGTTCATCCTTTCATTTCCCTTCCTCGTGCATTCCATCCATCCCCTTGTGCTAGGGTCAGCAACCTATAGCCCGTGAGCTGGCTGCTGCCTGTGGAGCCATTAGATCTGGCCCATTGACCTGGGGAATTTTGGTAGGATTTTGGTGGCAGGGAGCTTTGCAGAGGCTGCGCCACAGCTAAATGGCCAGTTAGGTGGTGGCAGGCTTCATTGGTGCCATGCCTATGCAGCAGGGAAAAGTGCAAGTGGTAGCCTAGCATCAGCATGCCTCCAACCTGAGCCAGGTCATTCCAGTTTACCACCACAAAAAGGTTGCTGACCACTGCCCTTGCTCTTTGCTGGTCTCCCCAACATCCTTCCCATCTTAAGCATCATGACTCCCCCTCCACTTGTTCTGTAATGTTCCTTTTCTGTTCTGTACCATATCTTATGAACTTACATACAGCTTCTGTAAGGCCTGTTCTTACCTGTCCACTGCTCTAAACATTTGATCTAATTAATTTTGTGTATATACTCAAATATGAAAGCTCAAACAGATTTCTGATCTTGCACTGGCAGCTTATATTGAAGAATCAGAAGTCTAGTACACGATGCTTTATTTGTGCATGCTGCAATGAGAAGCTGTGTCAGTGTTGTGCGGTACCAGTTCACTTTGTTCTCTGCATTTTGGAATGCAGCTGTATTCTCCATGATATCCAATACCGTTTCCATGGCAATGGCACGTGTTAGCCTTTCTTCTTCTGTAATTCAGTGATGAGACTTCAGGAGAAGACGAGGCTGAAGTTATAGTCTTGATGTCACAGTAAATGCTAGCGTGACATTCTGTTGTAAAAATCGAATCAATTCGAAACACCCCCCCCTCAGCCCTCCATCAAAACAGATACATAAATGTCAAGAATGTTATTAATCCACTTGATGGCAATCAGTCACTGCATGTAATACAGTTACAGTTTCACTTGTAGTCACAGTGTACTCTAAACTTCATCATTAAACCCAGTTCTGTTGAGATATTCTGTTGAGATTTCATAGTGTCTCATATTAAAAGTTGATGTGGCACAAGATTCTGCCATGTAGTTCGTAAAGTGTCTCTATTGGGTCATCTATCATTTTAGCTATGTAAGCAAGGTGATGGAGTAACTCATGACATATGCTATACAACTTAGTATAGTTAGGAGTATGGTGCACAATAAAGTGTATTCACTCCAATCCAAGATGACCTTGAATTTAAGACACCCCTCCAAGAATTAGGTTCTATATACGGAAGATTTGTAAATTAGTTATAATTTTCCATGCACAGAATCTAACTATTGGAGGGTCACCTTATATTCTCCCCCTCCAGTGCTGCAGCAGAGAAAGCAACAGCAGGGGAGCAGGTGGCCTCTAACCCTTCTCCCCTTGCAGTCTGCCCACCCCACCCGAGATGCTTGCAGCCCCTCCTCCTGCATGCTCCCACAGCTTCTACTTCATCCTTCTGCTCCTTTCTACAACCTCCACTCCCTGCCTACTCACCACAGCCTCTGCCCACTCCCTCTCTGCAGCCTCTGCACCCCTGCCTGCCCCCTGCAGTCTCTTACTGTCAGCTCTGGCTCCAGCTGCAGCTCAGGCACCATTCCCTCCTGAGCACAGAATACATGCAAGATCTGGCTCCCATCTGGCCACTCAGAAGCAGAATTACTGCTATGGTGTTGCATGACTGGGTCAGGGGCCGGAGCCTGCATGTAGGGCAGTAGTGGGGGTGACAGGCAGAGGTGGGGGCAGGTGGCTCCTGCAGCTCTGACTCTCCATCTCCACCTTGTACTCAAAACTAAAATGAAGGGCTTCTTTTCCCATGTTGAATGTGGGGGGAACTTCATCTTGGATTCAAGTAAATACAGTTTGTTTTACATGTTCTGTACAAACATAATATCTGGTCTACTATAGACAAAGCCTTGCAGAAAAGACACTTGGTTTACAGTTTGTACCCCAGTTGCTCAGAATGCTAGAAAACTATATTCCAAAAGCATCTGAATGCTGATGTTCCTATTGTGTGCTTGTTTCATGTTTTAAAGAATCCACCTAGTCTTTTTGTTGTCATGCATTGCACTGCATTTTAGGCTACATATTCAATAATCTGAAGAAGGGGTCACTGCTGAAATATATACAAAAGTGGGTCTGTTGCACAGAGTTGTGCATGTAAAGTATCAGATACATTGCAATGCATAGGATATCCATATATAAATGATGCTGTGTATTTAAATTGACCTAATTACTACCTAGAATCAAAACAAGAATAACAAGAAGCTATAATATATTTTCAGAAGTACGATGCACTTTTGCGCTGTACACTTAGGAAAGTTTCCAACATCCAGAATTTAAATCTTGCTTAATATGAGCTCTTTTTCAAGCTGTTACCCTTTTATTGAAGAAATATATTTCCATGACCTGTACAAGAAATACCAGTCTGCTCTTATTTTACAGGCTGTATATTTCACAGTACAGAAATAGCCCACATTGTGTTAAGTTTAGCATTTTCTCAAGATTCCGAGTAAGAAAGCCATGAAATTTGCACAACTGTCATTGCTATTTGTATTAGGCTTAACATCCAGACCAGGCACTTAGGATCAGATACAACAAAATGCATAAAAGCATAGAAAAGTAGGCCTGGAAGAGACCTCAAGAGATTATCTAGTCCAACCTCCTGCTTAAAGCAGGATCATCCCTGTCTAAGCCATTTCTTCCAAGTATTTGTCTAACCTCTAAAAAAAACTTCCAAGGATGGAGATTCCACTGCCACTTTAGTCAATCTGTTCCAGTGTTCAACTACCTACATAGCTAGAAAGCTCTATCCTACCTAGATGTTCCTTGTAACAATTTAAGATGTTTGCTCCATAACTGCAAGCTTAATTGCTTCCTGTTCAATACATAAATTAATCATTGTAGCCATTAGGACTGAACTACATGCTCAAATCCTTTGCAGAACAGGAATAGCTTCCTTTCATATGTGCATACGAAGGGAAACCTGCTTAAGAGATGATGATGATGATGATGAGCAGCACAGAAAAAGCTGTGAGTAGGTCAACATGATGGGGCAGCTGACAGCATCAAACACAGGAGCATATTCACATAGCCTCTCAGCTGCATGACAAACAAATCTGCTGCAAAAATTTGCATTTAGCTTTATTTTTCCACCCCTCCAATTTTTTGTGGTAAGAACAGGTCACACATAAAGAACCACTTAGCTCATTGTGTTAGCCTATAAATTTTGAAGTTCAGTTGACTTGTGGCTTGATTTATTCACCTTTCCCTGCAACTTTATTCACCGTCCCCTGAAAAAAACAGGTGATTGTATCTCAACATATTGGCTAGTAGAAGGGTCCAGACTTCAAAGTGATGGATGATGGGAGTAGCTGTACTCTCCCAATCCGTGGAGAAATGAGAGCTAGTTTAATATTGTGGTTAGCTTTGTTTTTTTAACTCTGCTTCTACCACAGCCTCTATTTCCAGCCTACAGGCTGAGCCTGGCACCATCCAATCCATATCCCTATAACCCCATGGGCAAGTTTCCTGGAATTGTGGTAGTACCTGCAGGTTGTGCTGTCTGACATAAGAGAACAGATCCAAGAATCAGTGGCATGCCACAGTCTGAATTTATTCTTCCTCCAGATCAGCTCTGCTGCTTCAGAGATCTGACAAAATCAGAGCATAAGGCTATGTTGCAGGTACTTTACAAGAACATTAGCTGATGAACTACATTTTTAGTTAACCCAGATAACCAGGGACCCTCAAGAGGACAACCTTTTCTCCTCCTCCTGTGTACTGTTGTTTGCTACACTAAAATACTAACATCTAATTTTTTTTCTGTGTTACATTAGATATAGCAAGTGATATAGAGAAAAAATTAGCATTCTGCTAAAGTTTTGGAAAGCTCTGCAGTAGAAGATAAGCCACATGAAGGAGCATTTTCACCTTAAAAAATGGGTTGCCAAGAATTCCTACATAATTGCTGGAATTATCTCCAACAACTATTTCAGCAAAGAACTGTGCCTTGATTAATTAACAGAAATGAGAATGAAAACCATCCGTAACTTTAGAACCAGAATGTGCTCATTAGTAAATCCATGATATATTTTTGGCTCTGCTGTGCTTGGTTGTTCTCCTTTTTCATTTCAGGGAAACCAGTAAAGTTTGCTGTAGAGTTGCTGCTTCTGCAAAGCAATGCAGAAAACTAGAGAAGAAATAACTCTCCAACTGCTCATGGGTTCACCCATGTGATGAAGCAATCGCTCATAAAAATAATTGCCTATTGGTATGTTCTGCAAAAGTTTAGTTACTAGTGTGGATGGTTTGCTCCCTTTTCCATCCCTGTTGATCAGTAGTCATGAGCTAGAAAAGTTTCTTATAATTAAAATGCATTTCAAAATGATATTATATGCAAAAGATAATTTAGATTGTCTTTAATTTTGTTTTTTAAAGAGGCAAATAGCTTCATTAATCTGAAAATGCCTAATCCCATCTGCTTTGCTTTAATTTAGCTGGGATTTGTGTAATGAGTGCAAACTTGACAAGTCAGTACCAGGATGTCTTGTTGAAGTTCTGAGCCAAGCTGTGCGTAGTGAAACGAGGTTCAGTCCTGAAGTGCCAATCTGCTCATCCCAGCTATGTGCAAAGTAGTCTAGACCAGCCAGTCTCCAGCTATGTGAAATCTCATTTTAATGCAAGAACTAGACTGGAAGGATACAGCATTTATGCACGCACACAGTATTACTACATTTCTTTTCCAAAAGAAAAGAGACCTGTCTACATATTTTGTCTGGCAGAACACCTAGGGGAACAGCTTCTGCATAACTAAGCTGTAAGCTTGAGAGCAAAAGGAAAGACAACTCTTTTCTTTAGAATTCTGAAAAGGTATTAATTCTAAATGTTTCCTGTGCACCCACTCCCTCGATAAGCCCTACTTTATTTCCCCAAATTTTCTAATTCATCTGACTTACCTGTGATTAAAAATTCTTGTTGTTTTCAGAAAAACAAGATCCGTACAATACCAGCAGAGGGGAAATGTCCACCTCAAAAGAAGATAAAGCCAGGAAGAAAAAAGAAATCTGGGAAAGATGAAAAGAAAATCCATATGGTACTAAGAGAGATGAAAGAGCAGGAAACAAAGGCACATTCAAAATAACATGTCCATGATCTCTTAAAATAAGAAAAAGGAAAGCGCTGTGATCTGTGCAGAACTGAGGGTCACTGGTTTAAATGAGACATAAACATATGTTTAACATTAAGTATATTTGTAGCTTTTTGCTGAATACAGATGGAGAAGGCAAATTGTGCCATAGTTAGCATGTTCATCTTCGACTCAGGAGAGTGAAGTTCAGTTCCAACATTGGCATGAGTTTCCTGTGTGGCTTTAGGGCTCTGTTTGCTCACAGAGGTGCTTAAAATGAGATACGAGAAGCAGAATTTAAGTTTTGAAGAATGATAGTTTGGTACTGGTCTGTGAACTACAAAACTTAACTTGGGTGATGCTTCATTTTTTGGAAAGCAGTGTTCTCTAGGTGCCTATACTTGGGCATTGAGGAATGTCCAGGGAGCTTGATCAGCTTACTGCCTACTTTCCACACTAGATTCATAAGACTTGCCCCATGCGCACCTTATTTTATCAACAGCATTAAATTCAGCTCAGAAATGATGGTCATGAAGGCTACTGCTACTGCACATCTTTTACCCCAAAAGCAGTAACATAACCAGAGAAGGGCAACTGGGGCATTTATACACATACTTTTTTGTCTCTACTTGCGAGCAGACTCAATTAATTGCACTGCTCTGCACCATGTTCAGTTGTATAAGTGGTGAAATGTGTGCCAGCGCATAGAAAATGCCGGTGGTTTTGAACTAACACCTCCGAGGTGTTTTACTTCAGAAGTTCACCACTGCCATTTTCTCAGCACTAGCACACATTTTGCTGCTTATACAACTGTAGATGTTGCAGTGCCGGGCACTTTTCAAAGCGCCCAGCGCTGCAGCACTTACATGTGTAAAAATGCCCCTAAAGTGTATAGGTGCCTGACTCAGCTGAGCATTAGGCTCTGCCATTCAATTTTCACCACGACTAGTCCTACTTCTGAAGGTAGGTGGGTGGTTGCAGCAGGACCCATCCCTTGCCCAATATCCTAGTGGTTAGAGCACTAATCCAGGAAGTAGAAGAAGTAGAAGGGCTTGACTCGATGACCTCTGGAGGTCCCTTCCAGTCCTACTTCTCTATGATTCTTTGAATTTAAATAGCTAATTTAAGCATCAATGTGTGCAAATACTAGCCTCCTCCAACCTCAGATTCCTGGTGTTGAGTAGCCACATACCTACCCGGGGTTTTATGAAGGTTAATTATTGTTTATAGCATAGACTATTTGAAGGTGAGCATGTCTACCGGAGACATTTTCTGCATAGTTGACTGATTAGTTGCATAGTAAACACCTCAATGTCTACACATGCCCCCCCTATTAGGCTGGAGTAAACTAATATATCTTGCAGCAGGACAGCACTTGTAAATACTATCAAAGTATTACTAAATACAAGTGCTAAGCACAAGTACTATACTGCTGTGGAGAAAAAAATTCCACAGCAATGCACAGTGCTGCCTGGCTGGCTGGGACTCGAGGATGCTTTAGTACGGGGGCTGCCTGCCAGCTGGCCCCTCACTGAATCTCCCTCATGCCCCAGTGAACCCCTCTGAAGCACACTGGGTTGTGGGGAGCAGCCCCAGGCTAGCAGGCTGACCCCTGGGTCCCCTGCCAGCTAGAGCTTCTCCATCCCAACTCCACGTGCTGTGTCTGAATAAACTACAAAACTTACTGCTCTGGAGTTAATTGTTCCCAGGAACCCATTCGAATGGCATGCTCAAGAGCAATTAACTCTGGAGCAGTACGCTCCACAGTTTATTCAGGCACTATAATTGCATGTGTAGATGGGCCCATTTTCTAGTAAAGAAAAATTCACTTGAGGTTTTTAGTGTGTGGCCTGAAACATAAATATCATAGGTGAGGCTTAGGGAAATGATACCCTATGTACTAATTCTAAGTATCCTTGAAGCCTGGCCACATGTAGAACTACCAGCCAAGGCTGAAGCTGGTCCCCTCCCAACAGATCCCAGGACAAGAGGGGATAGAGAAGGAGATGCTAATTTTGACCTTATGGGCGTGTCTACACATGGTCATTTAATGAGGATTAACCCAATATAAGCCGCAGTAGGGGTGCATGTCTACACCAGAAGGCTTAAAAATGGCAATTTTAGATTACATGAACCTAAATTTGATACTTGCACAAACTAAGTAGTTTGTCACTTGTAAGTGGGTTTTTTATTGTCGGTTGGTGGTGAGGGTGCTGGATGGGCACTGTTTGTTGAGGTAGGGGGAGGGATGGGTGTGGGAGTTGTGAGGGTAATGAAGTTTTTTTTGTTTCAAGAATGTACATGTCCTGAGAGAGGTGCTGGGGGTGGGCAGGAGATAGCGGGGATGTGGGCGGCAGGACAGGTGGGCTGGAGTGGAGAGTGCAGGAGGAGAGGGCCAGGTAGGGCCTCCCACAGCCAGTGCCTCGGCCCCCACTGGCGAGTGCACCACTCTCCTGGGGCCTGAGTGGCGGAGTGCCTGCTGGGGCCAGCACCATGGGCAGCAGGAGCATGGGGCACTGGTCGTCACTGTCAGGGGCCGGGCTGGAGCAGCAGGGTGTTGGCATTGGTAGCAGGGGCAGACCCTGGTGCAGGGAGGCATGGTAGACAAGGAGGGAGCTGCCTCATGCTGCCCCTGTGCTGGGCACACAGCTCTTGGGCAGGGAAGGGACTAACCAGGGATCAGAGGGCAGGGACATGTTTCCAAGATGGCTGTCAAATGCTGGCTCTGGCTTCAGTATGGCTGCCAAGTGCTGGCAGCCATGTGTCTGGAGGCTGGAGTGCCCTCTGGTGGCCACTGGGGCACATGGCAGGGCTGAACTGATCCAGGACTAAAGTTAGGCGCAAGTCCCACCACATGCAGACACATGCCAAAACCTACTTAATCAGCATTAGTTTAATGCATATTAAATTTAAGACAGCTTAAATTCATGTGTAGATGCACCTTACATATTTAACATCACAGGTGTACTCCCACGTCAAAAAAAAATGCAACCTTCGTGCACTGGGGTATGAGCTCAAATGTTAGACTAAAGATAATTTGTTAAATGTGTATTACATGTGCCTTGAGCAAATTTTCTCTCTTATCCATTTGAAACTGCTTCTCTGGACCAGTGATGAGAAGACCTAGGCAATGCAGTTTCTGAAGGATAACAGTCCTAGAAACATTTCAAAGGTAATAAATTAATGTTACATTGTTACAGAAAATGCCACTCTTTCCTTGCTGTTAGGAAAATGTTATCACCTCTAACTATAAAAATTATAAGAACTTTATTGGTGGTTTGGGTTTTTTAGTGAATAGAACCTCTCGATGATTTCAGTTATATTCCAGATGGACACAATTTTTATAATCAATGCTCTAAACAGGCATAATTTATCCACATTATATTTGAGGAAGATGCTCAAGTGTCACCTAGACTCTTGCTTTTTTGTTTCTACTTGTATGTGTTCTCTATTACAGACTTAGAATTTCTCCCAAAACAAATTAAAAGAAAATCAAGGATATATTTTGCTAAGGACAAGATTGAACTTTTCTGTCATGTCATTTGCAAGGAAATGAAAAGTTGACTTAATGTCTGATCCAGCTCCCATTTCCAATCTTTTCCTTCAGTTTAATGGGAACCAAATTCTCTGTTGACTGTGCACCATGTTGCATCACCGAATGCATGCTAAATGGCTGCAAAATGCTATCATTCTGATTAAGTAGCATTTAATATGCACTTGGCACTGTTGTACCTTACTACACAAGGGCCACGTCTATGCAAGACACTGACTGTGCAGTTGTTACTGTGCAGTCATTTAACATTTGTATAAACAAGTATTAACTGCACAATAACTGGAGTTACTGTGAAGTAGCACCAAGAAATGGCTTTTTCATGACATTGACTGTGCAGTATCCCAAAACTACTGCACAGTATCATCACGTCATGCTTTCTGTCACAGACTACTGTGCAGTCAGCATCTCGTGTAGACACAGTCAAGGTGCAGAATGATGGAACATAAGATACAACTTACAGAGTGAAATCCTAACCCCACTGAAAACACAGGGGTGTTTTGCCACTTTCTTAAGTATAGTAATAGATTCATCCATAGAGGGATTTAATAAATGGTACATCTACACGAGACGCTACTGCACAGTTGTTACTACAAATTTATTTAGTACTTCTATTACCAAGTACTAAATAAAATGCACAATAACCAGAGTTGCTGTGTAGTAGCACTGGTGAGTGTCTTTTAGGTGATGCTACTGCTCAGTAGCTTAATAACACTGCACACTAGGGTATTAACACTGTCCATGCTGTGATGTGCTACTGCACAGTATTTTCCAGCTACTGCACAGTCACTGTCTCATGCAGATGTGCCCACTATGACATATGTATGAGTTGTAATGTTAAGAACCAAGTAATTTTGACTCAGAATTTGATCAAATTAAATTACAATCCAAAGAAGCAATGATCGGATGGACTGACTTAATGATGCTATGATTTGGGAATGTGACCTTATTCTGTGATGAACCAAAGCTCTTACCTTCTCTTGGACAAACAAAAGAACTCCCTAAGCCAGGAGTGAGCAATTATTTGGGATGGAGGGCCACTTAAAGAGTTTTGGTGAGCTGTTGCAGGCTGGGCATGGGAGGGAGTTGCTTACCCAGCCTTGGCCCCCTGTCATGGCTGTTTACACCACCTTGCATGGTAGGGAGAGAAGGAGGCTGGGGAGATACCAACTGATCCTATTGATTCCCCAGGGATGTGCAGGAACCAGGTCATGGCTCTGCCCTGGGCCCCATGCCCAAGCTATCACTGCTCCATGATCCTGGGCCTGGCTGCAGCCCTGGCCTTACCCACCCATCTCACTCACAGATGCCACTCCCCACTTGCCTGCAGCCCCATCCCATCCACCTGGCCAAGTGCACCCCATCCATCCACAAGCTTTCTGCTTGTCTGCTCTGTCCAGCACCCTCAGGAGTGAGTGTGGGGCAGATGAGCTGGGATGCCCAGGCAGCAAGGCCAGGTCCAGTGGTAGTAGGGACACTGGCAATGGCAGCTGGAGCATGAGGGCAAAACTGAGCCACCACTGCAGGGGCTGCCAGGAAGCTGAGTCTGGACACCCCACTGGCCCCACCACACTGCTACACTGCTCAGCCCTGCAGACTACAGCTTCTGGCATACCTGAGAGCTGTGCATGAGGATAGGGTGGGCTGTGATTTGCGCCAAGTGACACCTCCATGCCTGGGGGTAGTGGAACCAGCCCAGGCTGCCCTTGAGCTTGGACCCACCATGGGCCAGATAGAATCACTTGATGAGCTGAATCCAGCCCACATATTTTTGCCCGCCCCTGCCTTAAGTTTTCTCTTCAAGGCAACTTCCAAGATAAGCATACTCCTGGTGCACATGTTTGGAATCCTTGGAAAGCATCGTTCTATGGCAGAGCAAAAGACTTTGCTTTACCCACTAGGAAGCCTGGAGGGATGATTGTTTCTCTTAAATTCTCTTTAATAAAATAAAACTCTTTCTTTGTTCAATAAAGGTATGTGAGCCTATCCTAAGAAACTGCTATAAAAGATTCCCCTTTCAGCAGCTGCTTTGGTTAATTTGGGAAATGTAAGGAATTGTCACAAAGGATGCTCTAAACAAACATAAAAGATGGTGTATCTTTCCTTCTAAATGTATGCTAGAATCCTTTTCATTGGTAGTAGCAGAGAATTTCACTGAAGTATTCATATTGTTACTTAAAAATATACCATTGTGGATGTGCTATAAATGCTACTTTAAATAGTAAACACACTGAATGTGGTATAGCAGATGACTCTTCTAAAGAGCTTGAAAGCCCTATGGGGCGCATCCATGACTGGGAACATGTGTTTCCCTGGGGACAAGTAGCAGTGGCACACCTTGTGCTGCTGCTACATATCCCTGGCAAACGCCCATATCACACATGCTCTGGTGCATGGCATATTACCCGAGGTGGGGCAGGGGAGGCTGGGGCCTGCAACTGTGCTGGCCCCAGGAGTCTTACCTTGGGTCCTGTGGGCTTCTGGGAGCTGCAGCCACAGTGCTTCTGCAGCAGGGAGCCCATCTGGCAGCTGAAGCATGGTTCCAGCCAGCCCGGCTCCAGTTTAGTGTGGCGCATGCTGTCACCCCACTTTTTTTTAAGCATGTTTTTTTTTTCATCCTGGGATCTTCCCCCCCCACCCCCGAGCTGCAAATTATCAGCACAAGGAATGCCTGCATGTCTGGATGTGCCTTAAGAAAGCAAGGATGGTACAGTTAAAAAGGGGACAAGATGTACTTTTAGCCAATTAATCCTGGGACCTGAATTGTAGCATTAGCAAATCTTCATGGTGGTGGATTGCTGCTATTAATAAAGATTCAAATGAGAGTGTAATCCAAAATGTGAATTGTGTCAGTGCCAACAGGTATTATATACACTGCCAGGGATAAGGTAATTAACAGAGTATCTATCTTAGAAAATTACTTGTGAACTCCATACTGAACTTATATTGAACAGCACATCCAAATTAAACATTTCTATGATTTATTGAAAACATAACATACTTTTGGTAACTTTGTGGAGTCTGACTTAGACAAATAGTCATTCTCACCCCATCAGATGACTTCCAGGCATCATTCTTCATAATACGTCTTCAGCCAAATAATTGAGGTCTCTATGAACTAAATCTTCTTTGCCATATTCACTATAAATATAGATACAGCTGATGATGCTGTGTGTGCTTACCTTCAGGCAACTGTTGACATCTTTACCAAGGCGTACAAGAAAATGGGACTGATGCTTAACATTCAGAAGTCCAATGTCCTCCGATGGCTAGAAAATGGTATTTAGAGATTGGCTTTTAGGAACTGGCTTCTAGGCAGAGTAGATATTGTATTAGAACAAAGGTCCAGGGCAATGGCAAGGGTTAATTGGGTTCTAAAAGCATGTTTGTGACAAAGTTTCCCAGCCTTCAAGGCAGACACCATGTCTGAGGCCAAGGGACATACAGGCTGGGAAATTTGCACGCTGTTCCCTGAAAACCCATAGCAGAGAAAAAGCATTGGCACCAGGTCACAGTGCCCAGCTGCAAAACCCTTGGGATTTCTGGTTTTCATGAAAGTACCAAATTAGGAGGCCAGACATGCTCAAAGTAAAACGCTGGTACATGCCCATATTAAGATGTATGCATGTGATGGGTTTGTGGAAACAAAGGCTGACAAAAAAAGCATGGACACTATGACAACCACAGGGAAACCAATTAATAATGCCTGGAAATGAAAAGTCATCAGGAGGAAAAGAATACTAAAGGAGGGATTTCAAAGCAGCAGGTGGCCCCAAAGTGGGGAAGGACACATCACCGGTCCATCTCACTCATCCCATTGCAGGGTGGGCCTCCGCCCTCAACCTCCAAGGCTACTGACATATGGCATTCAAGAAAGAAGCACAGAGTGAAGCTTTCACACTGGCCAGTTGTGCCTTTTCCCTATGGCACCCTTAAGGGAGTTATTTTGTTTTGTTTCCCTGCATTACTTTTACCTGGTATCACTGTGTATCAATAAAATTTGCTTATTATTGAATGGAAGAAGTCATGATTGGTCTGAGGGTTTGAGTCCATCCAGAATAAGGTGTCTGGGTCATAAATCCAGTGCCAACTGATGCAGTAGAGTGTGCTCACTGGGAAGGAGACCTTCAGGCAATCATTGACATGTTGACATTGACATTGATCTTTACCAAGGCATACAAGAAAATGGGCCTGACCCTTAACATTCAGAAGACGAGGGTCCTCCACCAGCAAGCTCCTAATGAACAGTCTCCAGTTCTGGTAATCCAGATACTCTGTGTTCTCCAGAGTCTCACTGTAGATTTCCCATACCTTGGAAGCCATCTCTCATAGAAGGCTGACATAGATGAAGAAATCCAACATAGTCTCAAATGTGCAAGTGCAGCTTTTGGATGCCTGAAGAAATGAGTGTTCTAAGATTACAACATCAGATCCAAAACCAAGCTCATGTTTTATCAAGTGCTCATGATCCACGCCTTGCTGTACAGAGCTGAGATGTGTACATGTACACAAGGTATCTAAAGTTGATCGAGAAGTGTCATCAATGCTGCCTGCGAAAGATCCTCTGAATCCAGTGGGAAGAGAGATGCATCAATATTGGCATCCTCCTGCAAGCAAGCACCACAAGTATTGAGGCAATGATCATCTGACATCAACTTTGTTTGGCTGGCCATCTGGATGTCTAACTTCGGACTCCCAAAGCAAGTTTTATTCTCCCAGCTCAGCCAAGTTGTATGCTCAAGAGGCAGGCAGAGAAAGCACTTCAGGGATGTCCTGAAGGCCAACTTAAAAAAATGCAGCATTGATATCAACTCATGGAATATTGCCCAAAACCGCCCCAAATGAAGGAAAAGTCTACTGCTGTGATCTCAGTACCTCATGACAACAACAGGAGATGGAAAAGCAGAAGCAAAAGAAACAGCATGTCGCAAATCAAACCAAGAATCCAGTGCCACCAACCCCACATGGAAACATATGTCCAAGCTGCAGTAGTCTGTCAATCCTGGATAGGCCTCATCACCCATTTTCAGACACACACATAAGATAATCATGGAAGACAATCATCCTTGACTGCAAGGGATTGCCACAGAAGAAAGGATAGATATAGATAGACAATTTCTGGTCAGTCTGTACAAGAGAGTTTGCATCTTTCATCACAACAATCAACATTTCAGATCAGACACATCAAACACTGTTCTTACAAATGTATTATATATAACAAATGCTAGCATATTAGCAAGGGTACTTTCATTCATAGATCTCAGAGCTCTGTCACTCCTAATAGCTGTCCTAGCAAAGATAAGCCTCTCCCAGAGCAACACAGGAGACATGATAATGACATTCCCTTCCTCAGTTTTAAAGGTCAGGTATACTCTGGGTGCAAATTTAAACTCAAGAAAGAAAATTATACAATGCATGAACAATTCAGGCAGCTACACAGGCCAATTGAAAATAAACCAGCAATTTCACTATTTATTCACTAGAGGGAGTTAAGTGTGTACATGTTTTGTTTTTAAGTCTTGAAGCTGACTGGGGCTGCTTCAGTTTACAAGTGAAAACAGCTTCCTATATGGAGGCTGGCCTGCTTGAACCTCATTTGTCACAGCTATGTGTGACATAGCTGTGCGACATAATGTCATAGCAAGCATTTCACTTCTACAAGTGCAACCACAGAGTTGAGTTACTGGTGAAAAAAGCTCCAGATGAAACCAATATTATTGATTAGTTCCCCTCAAACAGCCAGAATGCAGGAAGAAATGAGTATGCCTTCAAGCAAGGGAAAGCATAGGAGAGAAAGGCTGAATCTCTAGTTTGTTTCTGAGGTATTGTAAGCAAGTTAACTATCTTTTTTAATCTTGCATTTACCCTATAGCAAAATAAGTACTTAGTTTTTAGTGGTGCTATAGATAAGCAAGCTATGTAAAGATTAAACTGAAATGCACTGGCTTGAAAAATAACAAAAGCATAATGCTTTTGGAGAGACTACTTAAAGCTGCACCACCTCATGTCTTATCCCAGTGACAGTTCTTGTAGTCTTGTAGTAAAATGTATATGCACTGTAAGTATCCTGTATTATTCTCAAGCTTTGAAACCATAGATATATCTGTTATACAGTAAATTCCAAGATCATTTGGTACATCAAGGGTAGCATGGATTAGTGCATGGGTTTATTACATTGTATTTTTGAGACCTAGAAAAATTGTTTCTGTCTCATGTTTTTAATTTTGACCTCATACTATATAACTACTTAGTGGACCTCCTTTCTCTAGCAAGGTAGACTGTGCAACATAGTATTGATCTCACTGCAGTACAGAGACATGCTGAAATATTGATAGCCAATTACCTTGTACAGGGCTTTCAGAAAGTACAGTAAACTTTCAGAAAGTACAAGTACTTGTTCAGGGGTTTGATGGACTAAATCATTAAAAATGCCTTCTGACCGTTGCTCCTCTTGGAAGTCATTGTGCTGTATCCATGACATGGTTTATTGGCTCATTATAAGGATGTAATGCATTAGGGAGTCAGTACCTTGCAATAGAAGTATCTACTTACCATCCCATAAATCCCCTCAGTAATCTTGTATCATGCTACACTATGCAGACAGGCCATAATGTTCCAAATCAAATGTCTATAGCCAGGAATCTGACTAAAAGTGACCTGATTTTTGTTTCCCCCGCCTAAGGAGGTGAGCACCCATAGGTCCTGAAAGGCCTTTCCAATAGACAGGCCATCTCTCCATAGTTTCTTATATATGGCTCCAGCAAACTAACTGTGATAGAGTTAAAATAATGGCTGCAACCTGTGTGGTGCACCTTTGTACCCTCTTGTTAAGTAAAATACAGTCATTTTAAAACAGAACCTGAGAGGAATCGACTTTCAGACATCAGACTCCTTTTTTTCTGTGGCCCTGGAAATATTTGTGCCGATCAAGATCTGCTCAGTTTCACCCCTGGCAGTATCACTGGTGCCCGCGTGGATGACCAGCATGGGGTGGTAGTCAGATAGCTGGATGAGTCTCATTAATCCTTCTGTGACATCTCAGATTCAGGCTCTGGTCAAGCAGCAGACCTTCTTAGTCAACAGGTCAGGTCAGCAGATGGAAGCTTCATTCCCCCACAGAAGCAAGTCTCCAACCACCACCACCTGTTGCTTCTTCTTGGTGGCAGTGATCTCGATCCATCAACCTTGGGGATGCCCAGTCTGTCCTCCATCAGTGGAATGTGCTCCTCCTCCTCTGTTGCTAGGGCTCCATTTTTATTCTCCAGGCAAACCACTGCAGGTGAAGTTGAAGAGTTCTGCTTTCTACCAGAGGTTACAAGCTGCCAGTTTCTGCCTTCCTGGGACTAAGTGACCTCTTCCTTCTCTAGCACTGCCTTTTGCAGTCCTTCCTCCACAGTTCTAAAGGTTTCCTCCAGCACTGAATCAATGAAGTCCTCATGGTGGAGGATGCTTCAGAGCCTTCCCACCTCCTCCTGTAGTTCTTGCCTGCTCCCCAAGGGACACCACCAGGAGGCAGCACTCACATTGCAGGCACTCACCCACCTGGCTGTCACTGGAAGGAAACTACAAGCCACTGTCTCCACAGTGCCAAACCAAGACCTGGGTGGAAGCCTTGTTGGTGAGCGGTCTTCCCTGGAAAAATGCCTTACAGGTGCAAGCAGAGGAATAGCTGGCAGTGGCAGTGGCTCTGGCATTGCAACACCCTCCATCCATTTCTCTGAGTCTCTTAATCTGCCTCGTCTTTCTTCCTGCTGCTCTTTCCAAGCAGAGCTTCCCTAGCAAATTCCCCTGTAAGCTGGACTGCTCTCTTCTCCTTGGTCCCAAAATGTTCCTTCTTCCCCTCATCAAGCTTACAGTAAAGGAAGATGAAAGAAAGTTTCAGTTTCCATTCCACAGTGTGGCCCAGGGGAGAATTCACACTAAAACAAACAGGGCACGTTGCACTTCAGTCTGGATCTTTTTCATTCCCTGTCGACAGAGATCCAGGACACTAGGGCAGCAGCCTCTTTCCAGTGGTCAGAGATAGACCTGTTTGCAATGGCTTTGTGCAGTACATTCAAATAATTGAATGATCTTTCCTTTTAGTTTATGAAACTTTTACCTTTCAGGAACTCTTTGAGTTTACAACACTATGTGCTTGCTTAGGCAGGCAAGATTCTTTGAGTAGATGTGATATATTTTATTAGACCACTGAGTAGTTGGAAAAAAGTTCTTAGAAAGATTTCAGGCAAAGTCACCCTTCTTCAGGCATATGAAGTCTCTACTGTTCTTTGTATCTGCTTCCTTTGTATATTTTCTATTTTTCAAACGTAAAAAATCACCAGAGGCTTGGATGATCCAATGGTCTCTCAAAAGAGAAGAGATGCAGAGAACATTTCCCTCATGAACTTTGTGGATCATCTGCCTACACTGTAATGCTATAACCAAGCTAAACTTTTACTGTGTGTGGGCAACAAAATTGGATCCTAAGATTACCAGGTTTTGTTCACAGTTTAAAAATGCACTGAAACCTTCACTGTAATTACATTTATGTTTATATTAGGTCATGACATTCATTTAATGATGAGGCTTATGGTCACAAATGTCAGTCTGCTGTTTTAGCCAGCTGACATTGGAGTTAATGGACAGTGCATGAGCTAAGAGTCCAGCATAGGGTTCTCTACCTGCCTTCTCCATCCATTGTATTCAATACAGTTAATGAAGCACCTTTGGTTTTACTTTCATCCTCAACAATAAAATAAGAACTAATTGGGCAGCACATAGGGTATTTACAGGGTGCATCTATACATGCAATTACAGTGCCCAAATAAACTGCAGAGCTTATTGCTCTGAAGTTAATTGGGTGCACATTTGAATGTACACTTGTGACCAATTAACTCTGGAGCAATAAGCTCCATAGTTTATTTGAGCATAGCACATGGATTGGGGTAGAGAAGTCCCAGCTGGCAGGGGGTCCAGGAGGCTACCTTGCCAGCCTGGGGTTCCTTCCCCCAGTTCAATGTGCAATAGAGGAGCTGGCTAGGGCACTAGGGAGCTTCAGTGTGGGGCTAGCTGACAGGCAGCCCACAAATTGAAGCGCTGTCATGCTCCAGCCAACCAGGCAGCATCTATATGTGCTCTATGCACTTCTGCAAAAGAAATTAGGCTAGAGTAACCTAATAGGAGCTCACTTGTAGATGATAAGACATTTACTGCACAGTAAATGTCTTGTGTAGATGTGCCCGTTGTTCTGCAAAATCTACTCACCTGCCTATAATACTTCACTCCTATACAGCACTGTACAACCATAGAGCTTAAAATGCTTTGCCAAGGAGTTCAGAGTTGTTTTCCCCTGTTGTTTACGTATGAGAAAAAGAACAGCAGAAGGAGAAAAATTCAAATAGCTGATCTTTGTGCATCTTAGGGGGGAATGACCTCACATCAGGAAGCTCCTGTCTAAATCAAATCACTGACAAAATACTCTCATTAGTACGTGCTGAGCTTTAAATAATAATAATAAAGCTCCTATCTTGCAATATGACCTGTGGAGCTGGATCCCTGTGCTTGCAAGGAGTTTCCTGAATCTTAGTGAGATTCTTTATGGGCTCAACAATATCTTCCTAGATAGATCAGACAGGGTACAGGTCTAGAACTGGAATCACAGAATGGACAGTAAAGTTGACAATGGGCTAGCACTTCAATCAGTAAATCTTCACAGCATTGGTCCATACACATGTAGATAGACGGATTTATGCCAAAAATTGCCAGGAGCAAGTAGCTCTTCCATAGTAGATTTTTAATGGGAATTAGATAGGAGTTATCCTAGCAGCCCTGTTATAATGGTTTACTTTTCTTGCATTTCATACATGAGGGATACTTTCACCTAAAACCATAATTCCAATTAACTTTCACATAGCTTTGTTGTTTACCCTTGACCCAAATTTCCAAACTTTTGTAATTAAAGTTGAAAGCAAGGTTTGTGAGGGAAGGTAATAACCCTGGGCGCATCTACATGTGCATTAAGGCACTTTTTATAATGCACATTAAATTTAGTACCTCCGGGTGCCTATACACGAGTATTGAGACTGCTCCAATGTGCTGGAGTTCCAGAGCATTGAAACAGATTCAAGTAACTGAGTCTGCTGGACATTTCAGCAGCCTCCTACATCTCATATATCAGCATCCTCACACTTTAAAATGGTGGTGGGGCACTTGAACTAAAGCTTGTCAAATGAGCTTTAGTTCAAGCACCCTCACCACCATTTTAAAGTGTGGGGAAGCTGGTACAGAAGATGAGGCAGTGCTTTAATTAGAGCAACTCTCAGAGCTGTGTCCCCACCCCTGAAGCATGTCTAAAAGTGCCCTCCAATGTGAGGTATTAAAGAAATGTGCTGCCTTAAGGTGCAGTAACAAATGCGCATGGTTTTTAAGAGGTGCTTAATGCACAGTAGCCTATTTTATGGCACATTAGCATAATTGCATGGTTTTTTACATGATGCTTTAATGCAGGGGTCTTCAACCTTTTTTAACAAGCATACCCCTTCTCTCTCAAAGTTCCAGCTCAGGTACCCCTTAATATTCTTCTCTTGTTTTTTGTGGGGGGCAAATTGAGCCCCCCCATGGTGAGTGAGGAAGTGGGGCTGCAGCTGCAGAGCTGGGGCAGAGTGCAGGACAGAGCTGCAAGAGGTTCATCTGGGGGGTGTGGGGAGAGGGTGGCAACTCCCACCACTGCATGCACCACAGGACAGCATGTGGGTGTATGCCCCCATATCTGCACATGGGGCAAGGGCAGGCTGGCCCAGTGGTGGGGGAGGAGGTGGGGCTGGGGCAGGGGCAGGGATAGAGACTGGGGCTGCCCAGCCGGGGTGGGACATGGGACTGAGCCATGTGGGGGGTGGCTCCCACAGCTATGCACACCACCCGGGAGGGTATGAGGACATGTGCCCCTAGATCTGCATGGGGAAGGGTGGGTTGATGCTGTGGGCTGGAGCTGGCACCAGGCAGTTCCTGGTGGGGGCTGGGCTGCACTGCCCTCGGGGTGTGTGGCAGCAGTGCTGGGAGGCAGTAGTGGGAGGGCAACAGCAAATTTTGGAGTGACTGCAGCCCCCCTGCAGCCCCTTCCTAGTGCCATGCCCGGTCCAGCCCCCACCAGGAAGAGCCTGGTGCAGCCCCTGCCCCAGCCTGTAGCAGTATTCCACCTTGCCCTGTGCAGATCTGGGAGCACACCCCCACCCCATGCACTTTCAGGGTGCGTACAGCAGCAGGAACCATTTCCCTGCACAGCTCAGTCTGGTGCTCTGCCCCTGCCCCAAGTCCACTCCCTCCCCCACCACCGGAGCCTTGATCTGCCACCTCCTCCCTCCCCCAGCCCCTTCCCAGCCAGACCCAACTGCTCTCCTGGCCACCTGCATTCTGCACTGCATCTGTGCGCATGCACGCAGCATTTATCAGCCACATTAGGTCTGAGTACACCCTACGACCTTTTTAAGTACCCCGGGGTATGCAATACCCCCTGTTGACAACAAGTGCTTTAATACACAGTAAAATAAGTTGCTCCTTCTTAAAGCACAAGTGTAGATGCACCCTATGGGAAAGATAATAGACAAGCTGTTGAGCTTCAAGCTTCCTTTGTCAGGTCTGAGAGGGAAGCAGTTCTAATGTAAGCTAGCAGTGAGTAGGAATAATTGGACCAATCCATTTGGACCACTTGAAAGAGAAGTGGGCAATAACCACTGACGGAGCTAAAAGGAATCACCAAAGGGAGGAGTGAGAGATAATTTATATTGAGCCATAAAACCAATATCTGTTTCTTATTTTTGGTGTCCAATAAAGCTATGTATTTCTGTTCTCTGGGTTATGCTTTGAAGGTAATGCATGCATTTCCTTTAAGGATAAGAACTATGAAGTCATAGCTGGAGTGATTGTATTGTGGAAAATGTGTCACTGGAGTCACAGTTCAGTCGTCTTCTTTTTCAGGATCCATTTATTCAAAGGGGTCCATAAGAACACCCCTTTTTTCCAGCTTGGTCCCTTTGCCACAGCCACGTAATGTCAGATAAAAGTAAAGTTTTGATGTGCCAGAGAAAGGGAATAGGAGAGACAAGAATGCTACAATGGCCTGTGATGAAAAATGGAATGGCAGGATGTTTATTATATTATGTCCATAAAGAACAAATATACATATACCTTGTTTCACTACTTGAATAAATATATATCCTTTATACATATACATAAAATATAAATGTATATTATATATTATATGTAATTATATTATATAATTATATTATGTGTATATATATATAAGGACAGAAAAATAAAAAAATATTTTTCTGTGTCATTTCATTCTACAGCACAGTGTACTGGGTTTCACAATGAAGGAATTTGGTGCACTGGATGAGATGCATCACATATCGGGACAGGCATGTTTAAGATCTGTGGTCTCGATTGCTCTGTTGTGAGATATATTGATTGTAGTAGCAGAAGGGATGTAGTCACTGCTTTTACATTTGTTGTTTTGGGGGGGTCTGCATCCACTCAGAGTTCATTGGTCCAAATGGGAATTTGCTCCTGATGAGTTTACCAAGGTTTGGGTATTGTTTGAAAGCCAGGAAAGACACATGTGTCTCCCTATACCAGTACCTTGGTCACAAGTTCATGTTCCTTTTCTTGCTAATTGAGTGTATACAAAACCATATTCTTCTTGACCAAATCCCACACCCCTTTTTGGTTAGGACAGACACTTTCTGTAAGTAAGGTAAGTTACGCTTTTTTTTCTTATGTTGTTTGAAATTTTTAAAACTTTTGTTGTCTAATATAAAATAACATTCATCCACGGGGAATTACTGTCACTGAAAAGAAGCAAACAAATTCACTTCAAGTGTGGACTCCAAAATAAGGGCCTGGTTACACGTTACACTGAGTTGCCCAAATGTTGATGAGTATTAGCGCTAACTCAAGTTTGGAGCAGTCACACTTCAGGCCAGCAGGGATCTGGAGGGCTGAAAGGTAAGAATCCCTCCCCCATTCCAGGCTTCTCCCTGGGGCTCCCCTTCCTGTCCCTGCCCCCTGTTTATTTGTGGCTGCCTGCACTGTCTGTCCCAGGGAAGAAGGCAGGGAAGGGTTAGCCTGTTTGCTCAGCCACCACTGCCGGGCTGCTGCTCTTCTCTGTGCTGAGCCCACCCAGGATGCAGTAACAGTGGTGGGAGCTGGGCAGGCAGGTTAAACCCTTCCCTGCTTGTTCCCCTGGGACAGACAGCACAGGCTGCCACAAGTAAGCATGGGAGGAGCAGTAGGCAGTGACCTGGGATCAGTGGTGCTGGGGAGGGCAGGTGGGGTGAGCCGTGAGCCAATCTGGGCCAGTGATGGAGAGGGGTGGGTTGGATGTTTACACTAAGGTATAGCCTAGAGTAGCTACATCTTAGTGTAACATGAGCTGGGTGACATAGATCAGAAATAATCCTGCCCTGAAGTGGTGTGGCTTTGAGCTACATAACAAGCACTTAAAACTAGTTTCAGGTGTTAATGTGTGGACAATCCAGGTATTAACTCTAGGAGCTGCCCAATTACCATGTAACAAGGCCCTGATCTAAGCTTATGCAATTTAAATATTACCTGCACAGACAATGACATCAGCATAAAGATCATTTCAAAAGACTAGAGTGACGTAGCAGTGGGAAAATACCCATAAGTAATTGCACAATAAGGGCCAACATACTGTCCAATAATTTTCAGTGCAATAGATTTCTCGTGCTGCACTCAACATGCAAAATCTGTCCTGCAAAGCTTATTTTAGCTTTTGTCCTTGTAGAATTTTTTCCTACTCAAACTAATGGAAAACTAATACCAGCCATTCACACTTAACTGGACAAAGTAATGTAGTGGGTCTTTAACCTTTTTTTTTTTCTAATGCAAAGAATGCAATGTTAACATCATCCCTGTCCTGCTTTCTTCTCATGGAATATTTGCTTTACTGTTGAATAAGAATTTAACAGAACAAAAGGCATTTTATAGCTTTGTCTAATTTAATTGTGTCCATTGTAGAAGTCTACTGAGGTATGAATATGTCATAGAATCACAGAGTAAAAGGGACCATCTGGTTCAACTCCCCAATCAGTGGCACAGGGGACTTTGTCTTGCTACTAAAAGAACTTTTAAAAAATTACTCCATTTTGTTGCCTAAACTCTTTCCGTCTCTTTCTTACACAAATCAGATTCAAGTAGTGAAACAAGGTAAATGCCTGGCCTTTATCTTGGCTCGTCAAATCAAGCTTGAGGAATGCCAGCAACCTAGCATCAACACCATCAGTGAGGAGGGTCCTCACAGAAAAAAGGAAGGGACTTCTCTGCTCATGTTGATGGTTGTAGAAACAGTGTTTGGCTCTAGTCTTTCTGCATTTCACATTGTGTTGTGTCCACTCGCTCTGGGTAAAAGTGACTGATACAACAGGGCTCAGGCACCCCTAAATCTTTCAAAAACAGACTCTCAGTGAGACTTTAGTGATTCATAGCCTTTTGATGTTCCTCTGAGAGAAGGCAGTGGTTACCTTTGCAGATAGTGATAATTGGCTCTCAGCCAATGCAGTCCTTAAAGACCCCATGTGTCTGTACCTTCTAAGCCAGCTTCCCATGGATCATGGGTGGCTTAAAATTTAATGAGATTTTAAAAACCTAATCTATTTTAGGTTCTCCTACCTTCTGGTTTTTGAACCTCTATGATGCCTTTAAAGCTCTTCTCACACCTATGAAGAGAACTGGAAACTTAACCTTTTCTTAATGAAAGGTGAAGTTCTCTTATATTCAGCTGAAAACAGAAGCTGGGGCTTAGGAGAAAATTCCTGGTGATAATTTTTGAGATTGGTAATGCTGCAGATAGATTTTGAAAAGGGAGAAGAGTCAGGCTTGTGGCTTCCCTTTTTAAACCAACGTGCGTCTTTCAGGAGGGGATGTCTAGTATGAAACAGTGAGGGTGTAACAGAGTGCTGCAGAACCATGAAGCTAAAGGAGTTAGTTTGCCTTTTTGTTCTGGTGAGGTCATTTTGGTCTCTCTGCGTTTTGGGTGGGAGGTCTTCAGCTCCCATATAAATTAAGTCCTCTTCTGTGAGTTTTCTGAGTTGTGTGACAGAACAAAATGGAGTGTCTGCAAGTTCCAGCTATGGACAATTCCTGGTGATGCTAGCTATCGATGCTGCAGAGGAAGGGGGATCAGTGAATTAAATATAAATAGGGCTTGAACCCACAAAATGTTGCCCTTCTTTCCTCAGCAATTAGCAGTGATGTTATACCCTCTGGTCAAGAAGCAGCTACATTACTTCTAGACATGCTAGGAGATCACACAACCCCAGCTGTAAAGATCTGAGGATCTAATCCTCTGCTGAAGAGAGGCTGTGGGATGTACCTTGCCCACTAGGGCTAACTGGGCCACCAGTCAGTGGTTACCTCCAAAGAGCTGACTGCAGTCGTGGAATACACTGTATTTCCTCTGAGAGCTGGCTTAATAACAATTATGGCATGGAGGTTACTCCAGGATAGAGGTTACACAGTGCTGTCAATGGGTTGCACCAAGCAGTGCATCAGACGGGTCTCTGACCAGCCAGTAAGTTCTTGGCATATCAAAGAAGCATAACAGATGGGCCAGTCCCCTGTATTGTCAGTTCAAAACAACAAAGGAAATGGTAATCAAGAGCAGCCAACTCCTGCTATCTGCCAGCTAGCCTCTCTCTCTTTTTCTCTCTCTCTCTGAGACTGACCCCATGCACTTCTAAAGACCTCTTTAGTTTGTCAGCCTGCCTGCGTCAGCATTAATAGAAAGGAACTCAGCTGCTGATCATCCCTGCTGATATCATCTTGGGAGAAATTAGACAGGCAAGGCATGCTGGCAAGAGGGAGAATGGGTCCGAGGGAAAGCAATCACAGGAACATTGACAAGGAAAAAACGAGTTCACAAAAAAATGAATGGGGCACTGTCAGGCTAAAAAGGATATATTTTTAGAATGATATAACAGTCTCAATTCAGTTTCCAAGGTCTGTGAAGCCAATGGAAAGATTTTTTGTAGACTTCAATACGTTTTGGATCAGGCCCTCAGGGAAAAAAATGCTCACAATGCATTGGCCTTCTGTCCTCTATAGAGAGCCTAAACCAATGGGCACCAAGACTGAGGTATCACTTCATCCACTGATGAGATAGGGGCTGGGATGGCATGGGCATTAAGGTACATAGTTGACATTCCAGAGGGAGCCCAATAGTAAAAGCACTTGTCGCATGGCCCTGTCAGATTTCAATGACTCTATGAATTCTGCTAAATACTTTGTCACAAGGACACGAAAAGGGAAGGAAGGACTGATGAGATATGTCCAGCTCAAAGTTAAGGCATTTTAACGGAACAGTACGAGCAAGTTTGTTCTGCTTTCCACATCCTAGGGTGTGGGTAGACAAAACAGGGGTCCTAAACTGAAGTGGAGGGTTTTTAAAAACACCGCTTCAATTTAGGGTCCTTCAAACCCCCATGTCATGCACACACCCTGCTGACTTACCTGCCTCTGGTGGCAAGGAGCGGAGAGCAAACTGCTGGCAGGCAGAGCAGTCCCTGGGCTGGGGCGGGGCTGATGCTTCCTTCCACAGCAGTGGCAGCCCCCGCCAGGTGGCACCTGCTTGCAGGCACCTAGCTCAGGTGACCCCAGGGGGCACCGCAGTCATTGAGGGAAGCACCGGGCCCCCATGCAGCTCAGGCAGGCGGGCAGGCTTCAGGGTGGAAAAAAAAAGATCAGGCTTGCCACTTTTCCTGGGCGAAGCCTGCCTTCCCAGGCTGCTGCCAGGCTGCCTGCAGGGCTTCCTGCAGAGCCCCTGAGCTGCCTGGAGACCAGTGCTGTGCCCAAAGTCATTTCAGGTGCATTACACCACCAAATCTTCTACAGCAGCTGCAATTAATGTGCAATACGCTGCTGATGCATGCAAACACTGACACCATTAAAGTGGTGCAAAAGCATTTAGCCCACTTTAAAGTGTCGTGCACCCATGTCCCTTGTTTCATCTGCACATGGCCCTAGTGGTCAGCAGAAAAGTTGTCTTTTTATGAGCTTTTAGACTGAGAGAGGCAATGGGAACTTATGGCCTGTTGGCCAGATCCAGCCTGCCAACTGGTTTAATCTGGCCTGTGAAGCCCGGATATTAGCAATATATTGGTGGGGGTGAGGATTCTGTTGCAGGTCATCTATGCAGTGACAAAGAGAAGCAGCAGCAGCAGACAGATTAGAAACACCTTGGATCAATCTGTGTTATTTCAGCCCATTGGCTCCTTAAAGGTTGCCAACCCCTTGTCTACTAGATTTAGGTCCAGATTCTAAACCCCTTTCTCTCAATGAATGATATCTTGTTCTATCTCACTGATATCTGTGGGAATATGAATAGAATACAGAATCAGTGAAGATAAGCAATGGTATCAGAATCTGATCCATGATGGTTACCTAACCAACCAACTGATAAATTCGGTATAACATTACTTAAAAATAGCATACGTTAGTGCTGCAAAACCAATTCATAGTTAGTACTATTAAAAATCTAATTGTATAGTTCAGTGTTACTGTTCTTTACTGACTCCTTGCATTCTACCCAATTCTGATGCAGGAGCTAGACTGTTCTATTTCTATTCGGATTTGCTTCCTGATTATCATGCGCTAGCACAATGCAGTTCTTTCCATTGAAATTCAGGCTAGATCAGGAAAACGTAGCGGTAAGGTCACAAAGTTTTTGTACAGTCTTTATCTGCATAGCTTAAATAGACCTGGCAGCAGGACAGATTCTGATCCAATGTTTGGGTGAAGCAAATTAACTCTCTCAGGATCATTTACCCCTACTTAAAAACAGTGCAAAATCAGAATTAGGCCTAGTGTCTCTTTTAAATGCTGCAGTGCTGTAGGGGTGTATGGCATATATCCATGAGAGCAGTGCCCTATTGTCCTATGATGTGTACCATGCATCATTGTATCCCATTAAAATTTCATGAGGGTGAGCACTGCAGGAAGCTTTGTGGCCAAAGTGCCAGCAATATGTTGGTTTTATAATTCCATACAGTGAGTTTTAATTTAGGAAGCTATCATTTTATGAAAACAAGAGAGAAACAAGTGTGACTAAGCAGAAAGAAGGGGGGGTTGTTATTATTATTATTATTATTATTATTATTGATTAAAAGGCCTTAATACATGTTACCCTTAGGCCATGCTGAAGATAGTTAAAGTACGAGCATCCGTGCATTAAGGAGGGAATACTCATTCCAAGTGCACTCTGAGCATCTTAAAAGTAGGCCACTTAGATCAAGGAGTTTCTCTGGGTTGTGCTATGGTAATGCTGGTCAGGTCCCACAGGGATAAAATGAGGAATTTAGGTTATCCAACATTCCAGGATGCACTATTTCCAAACATGCACTCCAACGCAGTAAACTATCTACCGGCCCTCCCAAGCTCTGGCATCCCACTGGTGCTGGAGCTGCCACGGTAGGCCCCCTGCTGCCTCAAACCCAGCAGGCAGATGGTGATGTGGCCACCCCATGGCTCCATGCTTCTGCCACCCCACCCCTGTTCCTGGAGGCTCTGCACTCTAGCTTCCCTGATAAGCAGAGAGCTGCATCCTCTCCACAGCACAGCCCTCTCCTACCCACCCTCCAACCCAGGACAAGAGTGCAAGGGAGCTGCAGAGGGAAGCTACAGCCCCTAACACGTCACCTAGCCAAAGGAGAGCAGGCAGAGCTCAGGGCAAATGTGACCAGAAGGTGTGGGGAAATTTCAATTAACTGCAAGTAACCATGGCTAACTGAACTTTCCCATGGCTTTTGCCAAGTTCTGGATGAAATTTGTAGCCCTCTACAGGGAAGGCTGGGTGCCTGGTCCCTGGTATGGGCCGGGGCAGTAATTGGGAGTGGGCTCAGCTCAAAGTGTCCCTGCAGCACATCCTTCCTTCCCCAGCAGGAATAAACTCCAGGAATTCTGGCTCCTAATCATGCCCCTACTCACCAGCCCTCTAGCTGCAAGTCTGCTGTGCAGGTCAGAGATCTTATTAACCCTTAGTATGTGACTGCTCAGAGCATGTTCTAGTTTGAATACATACAACATCCCATAGTTTTAGCACATGTGAATTGTAGCATGTAAGAACACCCTTAGAAAACCATGATCTTGGGTGGCTCATTGAAGGAGATGCTTAGTTTAGGACAGTTCAAAGAGAGTTCATCTCCTGAGAGTGCAGAGCATTCTCTCCCTGGAAGTCAGGCCCCAGAGGCATCTTAGAACAGGCGTTCTGCCTGTGAAGCAGCTAAAATCATTAGTCACTTCTTAAAATTTTGGCCAGTTGCTATATTTGAATAATCAAATACCATGATTGCAAAGCCTTTCCCAGAAGAATTGTTTTGCTTTTTCTCTGCCTTTTCTCTGCCTGACATCATCCTGCCCAGACAAAATGCATTTCATAGTCTTGTAAAAAAAATATTCAGTACCCTCCGTTCTCCTTTTCAGATGCAGGCAGGCATTCTTTGCTAATAAGCCTGAGAGGGAAAGCTTAGCTCAGACAAGTTAAGAAATGTCTTAAGGGCTGTTCGTTTTGGCAGAAAGCACTTCATGCCCTCTAAGGGATGATCATAAGCTATTGCCTGACTGCTAGTTCATAAATTATCAAGCAAGAGCTAGTCTGATTATTCTTCTATTTATAAGAATATTTAAAATCAAAGTCATTTCTACTCTGGATTGTGCCATAGCACTAGGTTATCAAGTACTGAAGAGAATGACATGTGGGAAAAAAAGCCTTTGGCCAGTTTATAATACTATATGTATGTCAAGAAGAGATTTAGCAAGCTTAGGGGTCAAGGAGAGGGAGGAAATGGAAGAATTTCTTCAAAAAGGCACTGCTTTTGTCTCCCTGCTTCTTGCTGACTCTATAACTTTCTCTTTCTTTGAGATATGATTTGCACAAACTCATTAAGATAGAATGGAAAAAACCTTTTGTTACACAAAACATACTACAGGCAGCCAATTCAAAGTTATCTTAAATTAAAATAAAATATTTTAAAAGATGTAGGTGGGTGGATGGATGGATGGATGTGGAGTTCGCATCCACATTCCCTCATTGGTCTTTGATTTGGGAAATCTCCAGGTTGTTTACTGGCTTCTTCCTATTCTACTTGTTTGGCCTTCACTTCCATATGTTCCAGTGAATTTTCTGAAACTCTTCTCACAGCTACTCTATTTTTCCTGTTTCATAGATTCATAGACATTAGGGCTGGAAGGGACCTTGGAAAATCATCGAGTCCAGCCCCCTGCCAAAAGGCAGGAAGTCAGCTGGGGTCATAGGATCCCAACAAGATAAGCATCCAGTTTTTTTCTTGAAGGTGTTCAATGAAGGCGCTTGAACAACCTCCAGTGGCAGGCTATTCCAGACCTTGGGGGCTTGGACAGTAAAGAAATTCTTTGTTATGTCCAGCCTGAAACAGTCTTGCAGTAGTTTATAACCGTTCAACCTCGTCATCCCTTGGGGTGCTCTGGCGTACAAACGTTCCCCCAGATACTGGTGGTCACCCCTGATAAACTTATAGGTGACCATCAGATCACCCCTTAGCCTGTGCTTTTCCAGGATAAAGAGCCCCATAACTCTCAGCCTGTCATTGTAAGGTCTATTTTCCTGACCTCTGGTCATGCACGTGGCTCTTCTCTGTATTCTCTCAAGCTTCTCCAAATGCTTTCTGAATTGTGGGGCCCAAAACTGGACGCAGTACTCCAGCTGTGGCCTCTCTAAGGCCGAGTACAAGGGAAGAATGACGTCCCAGGATTTGCTTGAAAAGCATCTATGGATGCAAGCCAGCATTTTGGTTGCTTTACTAGCTGCAGCATCACATTGCAGACTTGTGTTCATCTTATGGTCAATGATGACCCCCAAGTCTCTTTCTTCTGTAGTACTAGCCAGTGTAGCACTGCCGAGCCTATAAGGATGCTGCAGGTTTTTCCTCCCAAGGTGGAGAACCT
>JAGPOW010003648.1:9180414-9203874 GCA_030014935.1 Caiman crocodilus
TGACCCCCAAGTCTCTTTCTTCTGTAGTACTAGCCAGTGTAGCACTGCCGAGCCTATAAGGATGCTGCAGGTTTTTCCTCCCAAGGTGGAGAACCTTGCATTTTTCAGTGCTAAACACTATTGAGTTCTTATCCGCCCATTTGCTGAGCCTGTCCAGGTCAGCCTGGATCATCCTCCTGTCTTCAGGTGTGGATGCTTTGCCCCAAGGTTTGGTATCATCAGCAAACTTGGCCAGTCCGCTTCTGACTCCAATGTCCACATCATTAATGAAGATGTTTAACAATATGGGTCCAAGGACAGAGCCTTAGGGGACCCCACTGTTCACAGGGAACCATGACGATTGATTTTGGTCAACCACAACCCTCTGGGTCTGACCATGGAGCCAATTTTCCAGCCAGTGGATCATGGTGGACCAAAGGCCACAATTGGCCAGTTTTGCCAAGAGGTGATCGTGGGATATCAGATTGAAGGGTTTTTTGAAGTCAAGATATATGACATCAGTCTCTTCTCCCTTGTCCAGGTGACAGGTCACCTGGTCATAAAAGGAAATGAGATTGGTCAAGCAAGACCTACCTGCAACAAACCCGTGCTAGCTATCCCTCGGGAAGTTGGTGTCGGCCAGTCCATTAAGGATGGCCTCTTTAATAAACTTTTCTAAGACCTTCCCCAGGATAGAGGTCAGGCTAATGGGCCTATAGTTTGCTGGATCCACTTTCCTCCCTTTCTTGAAAATAGGCACCACCCACTTTATTCAACTTCAGTACTTGTTTCATCACAATGTCTCAGGATGGGGGGAGGGGTGGTCCACCCTTTTCTTGTACTGGTAATGTTCTCTACATCTCTACAGGATTTTATTTTTCTTCCATTTCATCAGATGCTCTTCCATTCTAGTTCTGCTATGCAGTTACCTCTTCTTCTAAACAGGCTAGATGCTTCTCAGAAAACCCAACTCTGACCAATTAGATTTAACAGTGGTCCCCAACCAGTCGACTGCAATCAGCCAGTAAGTCAGGGAGCGTCTTTTAGTTAATCCTGGGCTGGAGGGGCTGGGTGTGTGAGTGCATGTGCGTGCCCCTCATCCCCTCAGTAGATCAGTCTGGAAGAGGGAAGGGGCAGGGGCCAGATTGAGGGATGGATGGTGCGACCCAGACAGGAGCAGGGGAAGGTAAGTGGAGCCCCAGTCCAGCTAGGTGGTGGGAATATTGGAGCCTGGGAGGTTATCCAAAGCAGGGTGGGCAGGCTCCCACCACTGGGTGTATCCCAGTGGAGGCCCTGGGGGCACATACCCTCCCATCTCTGTGTGGGGTGGAGGTGGCTACCACTGCACCTTGACCCCTGCTACATTTGGCCATGTGTGGATGCGGTTCAGCCCAGTGGTGGGATGCACATGGCATCTGGCCACTCCCAGGTCAGCTGCAATGGGGCTCGGGGTGCAAAACCCAGCCCACAATGGCAGCTGCCTCTGCTGAGCACAGATTGGGAGGGGGTGCACATGCCATCCCCAAACACAGGGTAATGCAGGTGGCTGAAGCAGCAGAGAGGGAGGAAGTGGGGCTAGAGCAGGGGCAGGCACTGAAGCTGGGTTGGGGCAGGATGCAGCCATAAGCAGCTCATCCAGAGGGCATGGGAAGGGTGAGGCATGCACCCCTGGAAGGCACGGGAGGCACATGCCCCCAGATCTGCACATAAGGTGGGTTGAGCTGCAGCTGCGGACTGGGACTGGGCTGTTCCTAGTAGGAGGTTTGACCAGTGCTGTGCTTAAGCTGGATAGAGGCAGTGCTGGGAGCAGGGATACGGGGGGGCTGCAGTCATCCGAAAATTTACTGTAGCCCTCCTAATCCCCACTCCCAGCACTGACACCACCAGCCCTGAGTGCAGCACAGGCCAGTCCCCCTACCGGGAACATCCTGGCACAGCCTTCCCCTCCCCATTCCCATTCCCCTTCCCTCCCCTAAGGGCATGTGGGGGCTGTGTGCCTGGGTTCTGCATAGGTCTGAGTGGCTGCAGCTGTGGGCTGGGAAGCTGCACTGGGCTGTTCCCAATGGAGGCTGAACTGCACTGCACTCAGGGTGCATGGTGGCAGCTCTGGGACTAGGGGTTGTGGGGGGCTACAGTGAATTTTTGTGTAGCTGCAGCTCTACCTTTTCCCCACCCTTGTAGCCCCACTCCCAGCACTGCCAAAGCCCATCCCAAGTGCAAAACAGGCCAGACCCCAACCAGGAAGAGCCCAGCCTCTGCCTGCAGCCGCAGCTCACCTCATCCCACCTCACCCTACCCCATGTGCAGATCCAGGGGCACACAGCCCCCGTGCGCTCCAGGGGTGTGTGCCCCTCCCCCCACATCCCCCAGGCAAGCTGCTTGTGGCTCCATCCCATCCTACCCCACCCTGGCTTCTGGGCCTGATCTTGCTCCAGCCCCACTCCCTTTCTCACCGCCACTGGAGGGGAAAGATCAAGGACCCAGCAGTGAGGGAGGGAGTGGAGCAAGGGGTGGGCCTTGATCTGCCTTGCCCCCCCAAGGCCCTTTCCCTTCCACCCACCCCTTCTCCCACAGACTTACCTGCTGGGGGCATGCCCCCCCAAACATTTTTTCTCCCTCTGCCATGATCTTCCTCCCCCTTTCCTCTCCACAGATTTACCTGCTGGGCGGGGGGTGAGAGGGACGGGGAGCAGGGATGGTAGATCTTGGGTTGCTTTTAAATTCCAGAAGTGATCTCCTACTTTAAAAGGTTGGAAATGTCTGATTTAGAACAGTCCCTGGACAGTTACATTTGGTCAAAGTCAAGAGGCTGAATGTGTTTATTCCTCTAGTTTCCTTAGTCTTCATAGTTGGTAATGCACTCTAGGCCATGCTGGATCCTAATAGTGGAAAAAATAACTGGTAGTGAATTGCACTATTAGTTGGCATATCTTGTTACAGAAGTAACTTACTGTCTTTATGCCATGCCTTGTCATTACAGACAATTTTCAATATATTACAAAAGCTGTCCACAAATCTGGCCATAGAAAATGTAATGCAAACAAAGCAAAGAAGAAATTATACATGATATATGAGCTTCTTGCCCTGTTCGTTGTGATTTTCCTCAGCCTGGAAAAGAATATATTTTATATGTATGAAAGACAAAATGCATGCAGTGAGTCAGGTCATAAGCATATTGCACTCTTTCCAAATGAAAAACACTTGATTCTACAAGCAATACACAAAAAACTGAATCTGCAGACTAACAAGCAACCCAGCCTGCTATTCTTTTGGCCTTTAGAAGTCAATCACTGGTACCAATTTGCTTGTTTTTCAGCACCTACCCTGTTACAAAGTTCCAACCAAGTTATTCTATATGGTTAAATGCAGACAGTCAAGAAGCCCAAGGCTGAATCAATTCAGTCTACCCAGGTTAGTCTAAGCTGCATAGATTGAACTGATAAGCAAGTGAACAGACATTCACTTTTGATTCCAGAATGGCAGCCACATACCTGCAGTGGCCCAGGCCACAAGCTAGAAGGCACTAAAGCATGCCTCCCTGGTCAGCTGGAGCCAGATAGTTTGGGCCAAGGCTACCCTACTCATCCTGCAAGAAGGAGATTGCAGGGGAGCTGCAAAGCATCCTGGGGTACTGTGAATTAACTTGAATCTGGAGGGGATCTGGGACAGAACTTCAATACACTGAACTAACGTAAATCAGTTAAGTCTGATACTATGTCCATCCAGTTTTATTTTAAACAAGTTTGGGGCATTTTTAAAGCAGTTTATGTGCACTGAACTTCTGTTGTATTACAGATTTGAGCCAGTTTCTGATAACTTACACTGGTTAATGGGTAACTTCCGTCTCTAGCCAATATGTTCATATATACTGAAGAGGCTTAGCTGGCTTGACAGAAGTACAGGTCTTTTAAATTTGACATGCTGAATTTTGTTGTCTCTGCTTCAGTATTTCAGAGATTTAATGTTTAATCAGCAAACTGAATCTCCACCAGCACAGCTTTGGGTTAGAAATTTGCATTACCAACCATACATTTTAGAAGAAATGGATAACATTTGAGATGATGTTCCATCCACTACATTTTTAGCTTCTTTTTCTTGTGCTAGTTCAACCTACAGTCCATGTATTTTACATTGGTCATGTTGACTCAGTGATAGAAAAGTTTCATCACTCCTTTGAAACATTTTTTTTCAGTTACGTTTCTTAGTACAGTTCCTGCCTTTTGTCTTTAATTAGATAAAGCCAGATTTCCACACAGACTGATGTAAGCACCATTAGCCTGTAATTTAAGTCCTCTGTCACTTTTCTCAGTTGTTTCCTTTTCTCTGTTGACTCCCTTGGTGGATCTAATATGCTATGGTTTAAAGTTCTACAGCTCAGTGTAAATTTCAAAGCTTACAGGAGCTGGATAGAAAGATATATATGATGCATGCATGGATAACAAAGGATTAGACCGAAAGGCTTGATTGCTCCTTCAAAGGTATTTGAAAAGGCTAAATACCGGCATTCAAAAACCCAAGGAAGAAGTGATTAAAATTCTCTGCTTACTCTAAAAGCACCTAATCTTAGGTCAGGACTGAATAGAATGGATGTTAGCCCTTTGGTGGGGAGGAGGGGCGCAGAACCTGCTTGCACTGGTAGGTAGGGAGGGTTCTTGCACACTTCCCAGTGTTTCCTGTGGACTCCCTGGATTCCCAAAGACTCCTAAATGGAACCAAATGGGTAAAACACCCAGTTGGCTACTAGGTACAAGCCACCATACCCACAACCCCCTGCCATCATGACTTGTATGTGCATCTGGAACAGAGCCCATAAGATGCCTTTCCATCTTCTCAAATCACAGATGAGAGACTCCAACATGCCACATTCCCCGCCTTGGATACTCCTCACCCCACCAGCACCTCCCAGGCAGGGCATGGTGGGGAGTGTTCCCCACAGTTGCCATCTTGGGTTCCCCAACTTGGGACCTTTGTTCCTGTTTCTCCCAGAAAGAGTCCCTGGAATGGGGCACAGCATGAAGTGTGGGACTGAGCAGCAGCCTGCCCCACCATTCCTGTCTGGGAGGGCTAGGGGATCTCCATTGATGCCAGTCAGGGATGCTGTAGGTGGACTGTGCGCATAAACTCTCTGTCCTGGTGCTGCAACCCTCCATCATATGTACAAGATCTACTGCAGCATGGATTATATTCTCTACACAGCAGGTGGCCATCTAGAGTCCCCAGTCATGTGACTTGGCAGACCGGGTATAAGAAACCCTCAGCCTGTCTATTTCCCCGCTGCACACCCTGAGTCATTCCTCACACTGATCTCACAGCCTCTGGTGCTAGGAGTGTGTAGTGTATGTCCTGAGCCCAGAGGCTAAAACCAGAGCTTGTAACATCTCTTCTTTACTTACAACATCTCATACACTCATCTCTCATGCAATCCGCAGGTGTTCAGGAGACTGTCCTGGAGCTACCATCCTGGCTGCTGTGAGCTGGCCTCCTGAGCACACATGCAAAGCCTGAAGATAAGGAAGACACAGAGCGCACATGTGAGGTTTCAACTTTTAATGATAAAAATGAAGTATAAAGAGAAGCATTTTGGACCCTCTCTACACCTAGGCTAGGGAGAGATATTCAAAAAGCCTGAGCCTGAATTGATTTAATCTTTGCAGGTTAATCTAACCTGCCTAGGCTGAATCAGTTTGTAAGCTGCACAGACTTGTCTTCTAAACTGAAAAAATGCAGATGTGCCTTCAGTGGCTCAGGCTAGAATCTCGGGAGGTGCTAGAGCAGCTCTCCCTTCCCTTCAACAGTGCTGATCTGGGGGGGGCATGACCAGGGCCCAGAAGGATGCTCTGATTAGGGAAGGGTTCCCACCCTCACTGGTCAGCGAAGGAACCAGCCAGGATTTACACAGCATTTAGTAACACAGCAGGGAGCATTTATCACCCCATCAGCAAAACAAAAGGATCTCTCATTAGTTCAAGCTCTTCTTAACCAACTTATCCATAGAAGGACCAGAGGGACATTACCAACTACCTGATAATTAACTCCGAAGAGTTCTAAGCAGCACAGTTCTGTCTGCCACAGCACGTACTGTAGCCAGCACATGGTATTGCTAACTAATGCTGAGAGGTGTCTGTGGAAGGTGGGGGTGGGAGAAGGGCAGGAATCCCTGCTTAGCAGGGAGTGGTGGTGGAAGGGGTGGGGGGAGCAGGAGGATGCCAGGCAATTGCCTGCAGTACTTGCCACAGCTCCATCCAGGAAGCAGAGGGAAGGGGCCAGCTCTCCTGTGTGAGCAGAGAGACCTGCCCAGCCCAGAGATCATGCCAGGATGCTGGGGGGAGTTTGGTTTAACTTAAACCAGAAAGGGATCTGGGACAGACATTGCATAAACTGGTTTAACCCAAATCAGTTAAGTCTGATACTATATTCAATCACGTTTATCTTAGACCAGTTTCAGTCATTTTCAAACCAGTTTGCTGAGTATGTATTGAACATCTGTTGTTACAGGTTTAAACCAGCTTCTGATCACTTAAACCAGTTTATGTGTAATAGCTGTCCCTAGCCCTGAGCAGTCACCCAGACACACAAAGGGCGCTATGGTAAGTCCTATGTCTCTGGACTATATCTGGTCCTATATATCTGGTCCTATATATCTGGACCTTTCCCCTGCCTGGGGCCATGAGCCAAGCAGCTGCTTTCTGCATGGCACAGCAGAGACCATGGGTCCCAGCCATGCTACGCACCTGCAGTGGGACAAAGAAGTGTTACCAGGGGGCAGGGTCCCTCTGCAGGCATTGCAGTAGGCAATTGCTCTACTCCCAAACCAGCATCTGGGGACCCTGGTTCCTGCAGCAACTTGGCCCATCTCTAAGGCAGGCAGGGGCTGACTACTCCAGAGAATGCTGCTGGTGCACTTAGAATGCCCCCTTCTCCCATTCTTCGCTTTCAGGAGAGGCATTTTGGCCCCACATCCCTGATGACCCAGAACTATGCTCCCATCATTTCCATAATAGAAGTCAGACAGGCCAGAAGGGATGAAGCCCCAGCCAATATGAAATGTTCTTGCTTCTCTCAATATGTTCCTCTGGAAGCATCTTGATAGGTAAAGAGGGGCCATCTGCTCTGATAGCATGCTGGGGAACCTTGGATTGCCATTCAATGTGAGAATCTACCTCAGGTTGTCCCTGTGGTTCTGCCGTAATGAGCTGACATCCTGGGCAGAGTTTGTGAGGTGTCAGGGGAAGGGTTGCTTTGATTTTATGGGTTGGGGTGAGGGGGTCTGTTCTGGGGCCGGCATGGGGCTGTGATTGCAAGAGGGAGACTGGGGTTTGCCCTGAAAGGTCATTACAGTGAGTGTATGCACTGTGAGAATCAGAATCAACTGGTGCCCCTTGGACTTCACCCACAGCATAGATCAGAGGGGAGTGGGGGAAGTGCTGATGGGCTGATTGTCAGCATGTTCAGGTGTGCAACCTGGAGTCACCCTACCAGTGAGAACCAAGTGGCTGAAATAACAGTTCCCACATGGGACTCCTTCCATCACATGTGTGCCTTTCTTGGACTTAGAGGGAGGGAGAGCTGGGGAAGTGGGGGGGTCTTATTCCTGCTATACCTAGACTGCAGCAGTTGTCATACATAGCTGCGTGCTATCTCCTGTCCATGACCTTGGAGTGCTCTGTGCCAAAATTGCTTTTTACCCTTTGTCTGATGAGTTCAATAAACACTATTGTTGCCTTTCTGTGAGTGTACTGGGGAGAGGAGGAGCTGTTTACACACAAGTGCAAGGAGTAGCTGTGCTATGGTTCAAATCTTCCATAGAGT
Organism: Caiman crocodilus; assembly: GCA_030014935.1. Taxonomy (NCBI): domain Eukaryota; kingdom Metazoa; phylum Chordata; order Crocodylia; family Alligatoridae; genus Caiman; species Caiman crocodilus. The sequence continues at coordinate 9,188,203 of JAGPOW010003648.1, forward strand.
GCAGCACGGCCCAGAGAGATACTGAAAGGAAATGTCAATTAGACAGATTTATGTTCCCATTGAATGGGACATAGCCTCTTAAGCACCTGAGACTGAGGGGGTGGGAAAGAAGAATTGGAAAGAAAATTGGCTGGACTGTTGAGCTGGGCTCAGAGGATAGTAATCAATGGGTCAATGTCTAGTTGGCAGCTGCTAGCAAGTGGAGTGCCCCAGGGGTCAGTCCTGAGGCAGATTTTGTTTAACTTCTTCATCAATGACCTGGAAGATGGGATGGAGTGTACCCTCAACAGGTTTGCAGATGACACCAAGCTAGGGGGAGTAGTAGATACACTGAAAGATGGCCCTAGGAATCAGCGAGACCTAGATAAATTGAGGGATTGGGCCAAAAAAAATCTCATGAAGTTCAATAAGGACAAATAAAAAATCTTGCATTTAGGATGATACAGGCTGGGGGTCAACTGGCTATGCAGCAGCTCTGCATCAGGGCTACACTGGACAATGAGCCAAACGTGTCCCCTTGTTGTGAGGAAGGCTGTTTTGCATTAGTAGAAGTGTTGCCAGTAGATTAAGGGTAGGGATTATTCCCCTCTATTTGGCACTGGTAAGGCCACATCTGGAGTACTAGGTCCAGTTTTGAGCTCCACCTCTACAGAAAGGACGTGGACAAGTTGAAGAGAGTCCAGCAGACAACAACAAAAATGGTCCAGGGGCTGGGGCACATGACTTCTGAGGAGAGGCTGAAGGAACTGGCCTAATTTAGTCTGAAGAAGAGAAGACTGAGAGTCAATTTAATTGCAGCCTTCAACTAGCTGTAAGGTGGTTCCAAAAAGCATGGAGCTAGTCTGTTCTCAGTGGTGGTAGATGCTGCAGCAAAGGAAATTTAGGTCAGATATTAGGAAAACTTTCTTATGAGGATGGTAGTAAAGCACTGAAATAAGTTACCCAGGCAGATTGTGAAATCTCCATCCTTGGAGGTTTTTAAGACCTGGATAGTCAAATCATTGCCTGGGATGATCTATTTGGTTATGGTTCTGCTTTGAGCAGAGGCTTGGACTAGATGATCTTCTGAGGTCACTTCTAATCCTAACTTTCTATGAATGCTTATATGACTTCTCTGGTGTGTCTGTGTCACTGTAGGTGTGGGAGATGTCAATGGCCCTGTTCTTGGTAAGGAAGTGGGACATGTCCTTGTAGAATGGCATATTCTTCCCCTGGCCCACGGACCTCTTGTTAGTGTCAAGCATTCAGTAATACTGCCTCTTCATCACAGTGGTGTTGGTGAGGCACTGTGACCAGTCCTTGTTATGGCCCCACACCTGCAACTGCTGGGTGATGCACTTGAAGATATCTCTGATACTGGTGGCTTTTCTGGAGCTGACCCTGGATCTCTGCCTCACCCCAGATAGTGATGAGATCCTTTATCTCCCCAAGCTCCTAGTTATAAGCCTGGATTTAGCTAGTGGCAAAGGACAGGGCTGGTTCTCCATGGTCTGTGGTGGTGTCTGTGAGAACTTGATGTCTGAGTGAGTGAGGGTCTGGCTGTAAGGGGGTGGATGGAAGGGTGGATAGATGAATGGAAGGCCCTCCACAGTCTCAAAATTTCCAGGGGCTTCCAGCAGATGTGCCATGATTCTGGCAATGCCCTGTGCCCCACCTTGTCTGTTAATTTCAAAGGTCCGTGACCTCCACCATGGAGACAGCTGGCTGTGCCCCATGTGGTCCTGAAGTGGCCAAAAATCTTTTCAGCATGCCAGATGCTCACGGGCCAGGTACCTGCTTGCAGTGCCTGAGCCATGGAGGCCACAGGGTTGGTTCTTTGCAGGCCCAGTGCCTCTCTCCTGGCTCCTGCTACCTGGCTTCTACTCAGGGCCTGGGTGCCAAAGTGTTTGGCTCTGGGGTTCCCTAGGATGGTGAACAGGTGCCTAATCTGGGCTTCCGTGGGCATGTGTCTCATAGTTTCATAATTAGTATGATCGGAAAGGACCTGAGCAAGTCACCAAGTCTGATCCCCGGCCATGGCAGGAAAAAGTACTGGGGTCAAATGGCCCTGGTAAGGTGTTCATCCAGCCTCCTTTCAAAGACCCCCAGGGTAGGAGCCAGCACCACTTCTCTTGGAAGTTGGTTCCAGATCCTAGCCGCCCTGACAGTGAAGTAGCACCTCCTAATGTCTAGCCTGAATCTACTCTCTGCCAGCTTGTGACTGTTATTTCTTGTCACTCCGGGTAGTGCTCAGGGAAACATGGATTCCCTCAATGCCTGCTGGTCCCCCCCTGACTAGTTTGTAAACAGATCCCCCTAAGCCTTCTCTTGTGGAGGCTGAACAGGTTCAGGTCTCTTAGCCTCTCCTTATAGGGCCTGCCCTGCTGACCCCTGATCATGTGGGTGGCCCTCCTGTGGACCTTCTCCATGCTGTCCACATTCCTCCTGAAGTGCGGTGCCCAGAACTGGACACAGTACTCCAACTGCAGCCTGACCAATATTGCATAGAGGGGGAGGATCACCTCCTTGTACCCGCTTAAGATGCATCTGTGGATGCATGACAAGGTATGGATGGCCTTCCTGACCACGTCTCCACACTGTTGGCCCATATTCATTTTGGCATCAATAATGACTCCAAGATCTTTTTCTGCCTCTGCACTGACGAGAAGGGAGTTCCTCAGCATGTAGGTCTGCCGCTGGTTCTTCCTCCCCACGTGCAGTACTCTGCACTTGTCAGTGTTGATACCCATCCTGTTCTCATCCGCCCACCCATGTAACCTGTCCAGGTCTGATTGCAGCTTATTCCTCCCTTCTAGCATGCCCACTTCTCCCCACATCTTAGTGTCATCTGCAAATTTGAACAGGGTGCTTTTTACCCCCTCGTCCAAGTCACTGATGAAGATGTTGAACAGTGCAGGCCCAAGGACTGAGCCCTGTGGAACCCCACTGCCCACATCTCTTCAGGTCTAATAAGACCCGTCCACCACCACTCTCTGGGTGTGGCCCTCCAGCCAATTAGTGACCCATCTGACTGTGTAGGTATCGACGCCACAGTTTCCCAGTTTTTTAATGAGAATGGGGTGAGAGACAGTGTCAAAGGCCTTCCTAAAGTCCAGAAAGATTATGTCCACTGCGACACCAGTGTCCAAGGATTTTGTTACCTAGTCATAGAAGGCCACCAGGTTGGTCTGACAGAACCTGCCTCTAATGAACCCATGTTGGTTGGCCCTATGCATAATCTCCCCTGCTGGCTCCTCATGGACATGCTCCAGGATAATTCTCTCAAAAAGCTTACCCAGGACCAAGGTAAGACTAATAGGCCTATAGTTTCCTGGGTTCTCCTTCCTCCATTTTTTGAAAATGGGAAACACATTGGCCCTTTTCCACACTCATGGTGCACATTGCCAGAGCACCATGAGTGTTTGTAAAGCCATGTCAGGGGTCCTGCAATGACCTCTGCTAATTCCCTCAATACTCTGGGGTGGAGATCATCAGGACCTGCTGATTTAAATACATCCAGTCCCTCCAGAAGTTCTCTAACTAGGTCCTCTCTGACTGTAGGCCTGGGTGCACCTCCTTGGGACCTATGGGGGTTCCAGTAGGGGGGGGATGACCTTGCCCCTGCTCAGAAAAATGGAGACAAAGAAATTGTTAATAGGTTAGCTTTGCTGTCTGGTGCGATGACCAGATTTTGTAGCGTGTCCTGCAGAAGCCCCACATTATGCAGTACCTTCTTTTTACCCCCTTTGTATTTAAAAAAGGACTTCTTGTTGTCCTTGATCTGGGTAGCTAGTCCCAGTTCCATCTCTGCCTTGGCCTTCCTGACCGCCCCCTACCATCCCAAGCAACAGAGGTATAGTCCTCCCTGGATGCAGCTGATCGTCCCTCCCTTTCATTGGACATATGCCTCCTTTTTAGCTAGGAGATGTTCCTGGATGCTTTTGGTGAGCCATGGGGGCTTTTGCACCCTCTTGCCCCCTTGGATCCATGTTGGGATTACCTCCCTTTGAGCTTGGCAGATTGTCTCCTTAAGGAATAACAATTCTTCTTGGATACCCAACTCCCCTCCCCTCCAGGACTTCAGTGCCTCCCCAACCATTCTCCTTACCTCATTGAAATCTGCCCTCCTGAAGTCCAGAGCTGCTGCCTTGCTGCAGGCCTTTGCCACCTTGCGCTGGATGGTGAATTCCAGCAGGCGATGATCGCAGTCACCCAGGTGGTCAAGCACCTGCAGACCCCTCACCAGGTCATCGCCTATGGCCAGGACCAGATCCAACAAGGTGTCTCCACTGGTGGGGCTGTGCACCTCCTGGGTTAGATGGAGGTCCTGTATCTTGGCTAGAAACCAACATGAGTGGTCAGACCTGGTTGACTGCTCTTCACAGCAGAGGTCTGGAAAGTTTAGGTCACCAATCATGACCACATCCTTAGACCTAACTGCCTCCGTGAGCTGACTTAAAAATTCCAGGTCTAGCTCTTCCCCTTGGTTGGGTGGTCTGTAGTAGACGCCCACCATTAAGTCCCTTTCCCCTTGACCTTCTTGTATTCTAACCCATAGCACTTCAGTGTGCCCTTCCTCTGACCCAGTGCTACTCGTTGAGGATGTGTATTTCTCCTTGATGTAGAGCACCACACCCCCACCTTTCCACTCTGTCCTATCCCTCCTGTGCAGCCTATAGCCTTTGATATTCACTGCCCAGTCATGTGTTGGGTTCCATCATGTTTTGGTGATACTACGAGCCCCTCCTGCTTGTTCCCCATACTATGAGCATTAGTGTAGAGGCATTTGAGGCCTCATGAAGATGCATGCCCTGCCCCCAGAAAAGTGACTACTATAAAATGGTAACTAATAAACAATGTGACAGCTTGACAAAAAAGAATTCCCAGAGCCAGCTGCCATTCCCAGGGAATGCTGCCTCAAAACATTACATGTTTCCAAACAATTTCTAGAGTGATAAGAATTATTAGAGATTGGCCTTAAGGCATGAGAACAGAAAAAAAATCTGTTTCTTTATGGACTACTGAAGGTATCCAAGGTTTCTAGGTCTTCAGATTTGTGAGCTGAACTCATAGGTTTCTGTTCCTGCATCATATATTGAGCACACACAGTGTAAATGCTTCTCATAATCTACATTTTACACATATATTCTGTTTCCCCAGGCAAGTTGGAAAACAGTGATACTACATATTAGTATGTATAGGTGTGCTGATATACATTTGGGCATGTTCAAGTATATTTTTATAGTACATTTTTATAGTAATAGGAGTTGGGGTTCCTGTCTACGCTAGAGACTCTAGCGTAACTGTGTTTGAAAAGCATAATACAATTAGACAATGTTACAGAACTATTAGGTACCTTAGTAGACATTGGGGTTACAGGGCATTTCCATCACCAAACTTATCTTGATACCATTCTGAACCATGTTAAATAGCCAGGATTTAAACACGATTTTATGTCAAAAGCCTCATGTCCATTAGAGAAATTGCCCATTGCCAAAAATCAGTGCAGATGAATCAGTTCTTAAGACAGGTTAACTGTAATGACAATACGCAGTAAGAGAACTTCAGCAATAAGCAGTTTTCTTTGTGTGGCTGAATCTATTCTAACTGGAGGGAGGATGTGGGCGGGCCTGGGGACAGAGGCTTCACTGACTCTTGTCAGTGACAACCCAGGGGTGGAGCCAGCTTGGCACTTGGGCAGACAAGCTGAGGCAAGAGCGCTGCCCTGCAAGGGGGGTGAGCAGGGTGCCTCAAAGCCCCATGGGATGCCGACAGAATGTGACATACCATGAGTCACAACGGATGTTTGATACAATGCTATAATCTACAATGCTGTACTTGGATATTACATCCATCCAGGCTTATCTTAGCATGAGATCTACCATTTTTATAGCACTCTATGGGCCTTGACTGTCTGTTCACTTATGGCAGTAAAACACTTTCTGCACTTGTATTGCGCACTAAGTGTAATGTCTGGACCAGGCCTTAATTCCTACTAAAATCAATGGGCATTAGGCCTCTGAGTTATAACCGTGCAATTTTTCTATAGCTATGGAGGCACAGGTATAACCTGTCCAGGACAAACTGCTCCTGAGCCTATTAACGCCACAGAGATGTATGTGGAGTTTAAAAGCAAGAATACAGCAGTGAATAAAGCAGGTATGGGGGTTAACCTTCTGGCTCCTGGCCATACTGGCATCTGCAGCAGCAGCTTCCCATGGAACAGTGGTGCTTCCTGACACCAATCCTGCAGCTGATCTGTATACCAAAACTGTTGCAGGGAAGGTGTAGAATATGTGGAGGGATGGGGAGATGCCTCCTGCCTCCACTCAGGTGTCGCCTTCTTAGGCAGTGTCTGGGGCTTGGGCCTCACCCACTCACCTGCTCTTATGCTATTGTGTGCAAAGCCCAAGGAGAGACAGCGAGAGAAGAGAGGCACAAGGGCATCTAGTTCAGGGGCATCTCTAATGTAAACCTAGGGCCACAGCAGTTCAGTACCAAGAACCAGAGTGGTACCCAGATTTCATAATGACCTTCCCAATGCCCCATAGAAGCCTGATATTTGCTTGGTACAGGATAAAAATCTGGGCCACAATATTCCCAAGAGTGTCACACAGTGTTATTGTGATACCCGAGTGCTCTCCTTTCTTAGTCACAAGGTGGCCAGTTGTTCGAGAAGAATTTCAAACTTCTGTGGTTTGTGCTAAAATTGGACCTGGCTTTGCCTCCTTAAAAAAAGGCTTAAATAGTGTGTGGAACACCCATAAATCACAAGCTTAGGATGGATGTTCCAAAGCAGGCCTCTCATCTTTTTTCATTTATTTCCATTGTTTCGGCAAATTGCCTTCTTGTCATCCTTCCCCTCTGCATTCTTGGATGGCTTTTTCAGCAACTCACAGATCATTGTCCACAAATTTCTGTTCAGGGGCATAATCAACAGAATTAAGTAGGAAGATGCTTTTCCCTAAATGGATGCTTTAAAGCCATTTTCTGGTCATTTTTCATGTTTGATCAGCCATCTCACATTAATATCAGGATTGATTATTTTAGCTCTTCCTTTAAGCTTTACTCTGTTTCTTCCCTTGCAGTATCTATTACTGGGCCTGTCCATTTGAATCTCTCCTGGGTCAAGCACTCCAGCCACTTCTTTAGACCACATCACTGAAAGTGATGTATTAGTATAAGAAAGAAAATTCAACTCAACTCTTATCAAACTCAAGTGTGCCCCTTTCTGACCCCCCTACTTCAGGCTATGATTTTTTTGAGGCATGGAGATCAGTGTCCTGACACAAGCTTGTCAGAGCAGAGATTGGTGATGCAACTGCTTCCAGAGGCCTCTGTCCTGACAATGGCATACAAAAAAAAGCAAGAGCTGAATAAACTGAGGACCTCACTGAAGTCTTTGCCCTGATATAAGCTGTGAAGAAAGCTAGAGATCACTGATGAAGGGACCATAGACAAGTGACTGCTCTAATGTTAGCCCTGCAGCAGGTAGAAAGCAAATGGTCAGGGATGTCACAGAAGCTTCTGTCTTAGTATCTGCTGTGTTGCAAGATAGGGGGAAGGGTAGGTGGCATAATGTCATGGCATTGCTATAAATTGTAGGAATTAAAGGGAAGTCTGAGGCCTACAAGGCTAGATGGTCAAGGAAGAATGAAAGGACTGGCTAACAGACATGGAATAAGAGGGACAGTTGGGTAACACAAAAGGAAAAGGCATCAACACAACTGGTGATAAGACTTTCATTAAAAGCACTTGAAGTGATGGCCAATTATCTCCAACTCTACTTTGATATCCCAGCACGCACTATTGCAGTTGTTAGGGAATTCTGTTACATCAGGGACCCAAAACATCACAAGGAGTCTGGACAAGGAGTCCAATAAAATGTGACATAGTTTTGGAAAGATTGTTGTGTATTGTTTCACATCCCAAATAGCTATTGTTTTATACAGTCACTAGGACTCCTACTTCTCTCTGATGAAAGAAAGATACATTACCACCATGCACCAGGCAATAACTGTGGGCCCAACCACACTACATTAAACTTGTCCATTCCATTGCTATGCAAGCTGTCCCACCTGTTCTTGCAGGTTATAATGTGAACAGATGTGCACAGATTCCAACAATATAATATTTTTAGATGGGATGTAGATGTCTGAATAATGAAAAGATCAAAAATTTCATCTTGTCATACTCATGACTTTCACATCTATTGCAGTAGCTCTTAGAGGCGTCCACAAATATTAGAACCCCAGAGACCAAGGTGCTACATACAGCGGCAGCTTTAGGATTTTGAAAAGAGGGGTGTAGATAGTCTGGTTTATCATCACATACAACACAATGCATACTTCCATCAAATTAAGAAACTAAACAGTTTACTAAAAAGCTAGTGACCTAAAGCTATATTATTCAGTTTAAGATTGGAACAAAAGCAAATATCAATTTATTAATATATATATCAATATATTATGCGTATGTAAAAAACATGAACAACACCCAAGCAAAAAATAATCAAAAGATGCTTCATTAGTCCTCAAGTCATTTGAACCAAATGGACATCTCTTTTTTAGATTCCTAAGATAAAATCTAGCCTTCACTGAAAGTGATTTCCACGCCTGAGTTCATGTTTATAGCTAGAATTAAAAACAGTCTACAGGGGTGAGAAATATTTCCAGGAGGAGCTAGCAGGCAGCAGAATTGCAGAAGAAAGGGTAACTTGATTAGTGGAACATTAAGACTATTAAAAAGGAGAGAGGGTTGCTAACACCTGTAGAATGAAGAGTTTAGAAGGAATAAGGTAGATTATAAGAAGCCATGAAATCAAGTGACCTCTCCCCCTCGCTGCTGCCTGAATAGAAATTCTGCTGCCAGTGCCAGGCAGTTGGTTTTAAACTCTGCATGGAACAGGAGTCAAAGTGGGGAGGGGGTGCAACTGCACCACTGCCTTGCCCCCCACCCCGGCTTCCCGGATCTACACCTGGCTACATATGAATGCTATAGCTAGCTCAGCATAGACTCCCATAACGGAGAAGCTGCATATGCTGTTGGGAAGTGCTTTTCTGCCAGTGTAATTACACTGCTTTCCCAAGCTATATCAACTAAGCCAAGAACCCTCTTCTTCTGACACAGCGACATCCAGTCCAGAAAATGATTACATCCCCTATTACACATAGCTATGCTGGATAAACTTTGTACCAATGTGAACCAGACCATAGTAAGAGGTGTTCTGGAATAATAGATGATCTCACTGCAAGGACTCCACAGTCAAAATAGACAAGACAAAGGATGACTGGAAGGAAGTAGTATCATCCCCATGGGGCTGGGAAGATTAAGCAGAAAGAGAGATCAAGGGCCTTGTTGCACATTACAATTAGGACACGCTAACTGCAATTAAAACGCAAGCGTCCATGCGTTCAAGGCAGTAAAACGTGCTAAATGCACTCATACCACAGCAAAGTTAGGTTTTTTTACACAAGGAGTATCTCCAGGTTGTATTACCCAGTACATGTTCAGTTATTGTCAGATCATTTCACAGAGACAATAGAGCAATTTGCAGTCCTCACTCAGCCATGACATCAGCCTGGGACCCCTCTTTTTGTGCCATTGTCACAGCTTATGGCTCCTCAAGGCTCCATTGTCAGTCTGAGCTTTGGCATGGCACTGGAGTCCATTCAAATGTAGTGCTGGGTCTGGCTATTTGTCAGTCCTAGCACCAGCATCACACTGCACTGCATCAGAGTCTTGAACTGGCCCCAGCACAGTGCCTGGTCTGAGACTAGGGTTGCCAATTCTGTTTGAATCAATTCCGGGAGGTTTCTGGAACTCCAATGTGCCCACGACACACAATGCCACCATGCCCGCATGATCACGTTTAGCAGTTACAAATTTCAGTGCACAGACTTTACGTCAGGAAGGCAAATGCACATTACTATTACATTTTAAAAGCCTACTAAACTACTGTTTAAATTGGATTCAATATTTAATATTTCTTTTAATGAATGCCCATTTATTTATCTCCCAAGTGATTCTCAGCAGTGCCCTGGAGATTTATATCTAATTCCTGGAGGCTCCAGAGCAATGCAACCCTATCTGAGACCAACAGATCAGATCAGAGTTGGCAACCCTATCTGAGACCAACAGGCAGCAAGCTGTACATGTAAGCGATTATGCTAGAGATCATACTAAACATTACTGTGTTACTGCTCAGAACATGTTCTAACTTTTAATACATCATAGTATTGCTTACCACTATATAAATAAAACATATGCTAAGTGCCCTGCGCCCTAGCCCTAAATGATACAAAGAAACACAGAGAGTCTATGGCGAATCTGGAAATTCAGGCTGAATTTCCTGAGTTAACTGTAACACCAACTTTCCTCTGGAGTAGTCAGAGGAAATATGATACTAATAGGAATAAATAGAACTGTACATACTGTAGAATAGCAGTACTAATAAACTCAAATTAAATCCCTGTTTGAGGCATGCCTGACCCCTTTCTTATTTGGCATGTAGGATTCTCAAATAGGAACTGATTTTTTTCCCCGTGTCTGTAGCTAAACCTGAAATGAATCAAATTCAAGAGCTCTGGGAGGTTTGTAAAACCAAGACCCTAGTCAGCTTCAGGCATGTAAGCATGATGCATAAAGTCATCAGTACTCACTGCTGTTATTTCTCTGCCATTCATGTTACCCATTCTGAAGATGTGTCACAATACTGAAACAACATGGAAACAGCCACGTCAATCAACCATATTTTCCCCATCTGGTAAATATCCATATCATGGTAGTCCAGCTTTTACCACAGATTTTAGACAGGAAAAGTTTGCAAGCAATAAAAAAATTAACAGCTTGCGTATGTACATGCAACAAACAAACAACAAAGTCCCTTTTGTATGCACCTGACTGGATCTAATTCAAACTGTGACTAAACTGGTCACGTTTCCCTGAAATGTTGTGCCTGAGGACATGCATATGCAAAGAGTATGTGATTCATCTCAACAAGAGCAAGATCCAGAGTGACAGTGAGAAGCTAAGACTATGTAATCACAGAGGCAACCATAACAGTAGAGGAAAGCAGGAGCACACAGTTTTGCTCACACCCGGGTGCCCATCCTCCTTAGAGTGGTACCAAGCACTTACAATGAGGTCTCCACTTCCAACCCTCAACTCTACTTTGTGTAGAGCAAGGATGTCAAACTTGGCCCACCCATTGGGCTAGATCTGGCCCAGGTGAGTCCTTGTAGGCTGGATGTGGGCACTGCAGCAGTGGGGTGAGAAGTGGCATTAGTGCAGAGGGTAACACAGCTGTCACTTACCCCCCACTGCTTCACCACTGTCTCCCACTGCAGCACCAGCTGGACTCTGTGCCCCAGATTTGGGCAGTGGGCCCAAGTGCCCTGCCTCTATCCAAGGTCTTCAGGCCATAAATTTGACACCACTGATGAAGAGGTTATACTGCTGCCTTTTCCCTCCATGAAAATGAGAGAACAGTGTTGCTGACTGTCAAATTCTGTTCTTTTATCTCATTTCATGTTTAAAGTGTTCTGCCTAATCTGTCTCAAGCAATAGCGGACGTAGAACTCTTCAGGTCACATCATTGGAACATTCTTGTGGGCACAGAGATTTTTCCATTTCCAAGAGAGTAAGCCATGTGGCATGACAGGGGCACCTTTCTCATGGAAATCTGCTCAGCACTTTAGATCGTATTTTAATAATATAAGTACATTCTTTGCAATGACAGAGATTACTAATTCTAAATGCATCAGAGCAGTGCACTCTGTATTTGACATCCTGTATGTCATGCCACTAAATCACTTGTTTTGGTTGTATGGTGAATGGAATCAGGTGGTAATCATTTACATGTATTCAAGGCATTTTGTGATATTGTATTATCTTGCTTAGCTAGCACAAGTGCAAATGCTAGATGCATAGGCAGATAAGTTTGGGAACTGATTTTCAAAATCCTGTGCTTGTCATTTTCAAATGTGGCTCCTTCTACTCTCCTCCTGTTGTTATTCTCAATATGCTGTCTTGAGAGGAGACAAACTCAACATAGTGTGCTATATGATGATGAGTTGTAGTGGTGATCAGGACTTTGGGGGTGAACTGTTTTCTCATTCAAAAATGTTGCTTTATCAGAACTGAAATTATCTGTGCATCAGTTTCGGTTAAATTCTCAAACCAAAAAAATTTTGGAGTCAAGTTTTCAGAATACCACAGTATCTCATTTTGACTTTTAAAACAAAAAAATAAAGTTTGCCATTCAGAATTTTTTTGTTTTGATATTTGAATTAGTTTTAGTAGGAACAATTTATAGAAAGGTAAAAATTGGAACAAAATATTTCAAAGTGATCAGAAGGAAATATTTAAGTTGACCTGAAATGACTTTTTGGTTGTTTTTTGGTTTGTGAAAAAATTCAAGATGCTGACTTTCTGTACCAATTCAGGATGGAATTTGTTTTAAAGATCTTAAATACTTTCCCCAGCCAAGAAAAGAATTCCCCAGCCCTTCTTATTTCCTGCCTTAAACAATAGCTCCAGTTTTACTTTTGGTTTCAACTACCACCTTTTTTAATTAAATAAACTAAATGTTTAGTTGATTTCCAAGCTGGGAAGTTATGCCTAGGTAATAAAATTCAGACAAGCTGATCATGAGATGCAAACAGAAGATATAAAAAGCCTATTGGGAAGGAAAGGATAACTGTAGAAGAAAGAGTAGATTTCCCCAAAACATGGGATACTTATACATTTTTACCAACTGTCATGATTTTTCATGATTTCAAACCTCAATATACCTAATGTTTTACTCATTATCAGCTCCTAAAGCTATAAGATTATGGAAGAATTTCCATGGATGGAGCTACTATGCAAATAAACAAATAATAATTTTGTACCCTTCACAGGTGCAGAAAAATGCTTCAAAATGTGACACTCCTCACCCCCCCCCACTCAAAAATCTAGAAGCTAATAAAAATAATCAAACATGCTTCTTTTTTTAAAGCTTCATGATTTTAAACCAATAGAACAGTGGGGGCCCAGCATAGCCTTTTCAGTGGCTGAAATCAGCTATGCTGCTTAGAGTCTTTTTTTCTGCTGTTTGTTTTTGGTCTCTCAAAAATAGCTCACCTTACAATCCTCCTCAGTCCCTTTGCAGGCCAACGTCCATCATTGTAGGTATGAATGGTACAAATGTACTTCTCAGTCAATCCCATCTGGCCTTGATACATTAAAAAACATTTTAAGCAGCAGCTATTTGAAAACTCAGCCATCTTTCCATCTATGTCAAAATGGAGGAATCTTCTTGGGCTTTCTTTGACAAACCAGGCAAATCGGATCAGTGGAAAACCAAAAAAGGCATGATCTGTCATCTGCTCAGGTGTATAGCAGATGTTACAGCAAATGTAACAACTGCCCAAGAAACTGAGGGAAAATTAGTTAAGTCATTTACTGTCTTACTGTTTATCATACCCATTCATACCCTAAAAGATTCTCAGAGCAGAAGCCACTTTGAAGGTCTGAAAAAGGAAAGAAATTAAGATCCCACCCTTTTTCTTCAGGTTTTTGTTTTGTTTTTTAATTCCAAAATAAAATAACCTGATAAATATTTTTGTTAGTTAAACAGAGCTCAATAATCTTTCTTTCCCCAAAGAAACCAAAGGGAGCAGATCGGGAAGCAACCAAAAGAAATACTATGTTGACAAGTCTCTCTGAGATTTACTGATACTCTTGTTCAATATCTAAAAGTCCTCAGGGAAGCAACCTTATTTTTTAAACTAGAAACAAAGTAACTAATGTCACCTCCTCCATGCAGACATTTCTCTGATCTTTATTTTTAAAACTTTACATAATGTCTATATGGACAATCATTAACAATAAGAATCTTTTTACTAGGTCGTAATCGTCTGACCCCTTTGCTCATCTTAGCACATCTCAAACAGTGACCTCCTCAAACAAGAAATGTTTCCAGTTACGACAAATGTTAAGACCAGAATCACCAGATGTGACACACAGTGAATCACCAACAATAGGATTTCACTCAGATACTGTGTGGAATCCAGCAACTGGGTTTGACAAAAATGTACCTTCTAGAAAGACATGTGGTCTTGAGTTGAAGACCTCAAGAGACGGAGAAACTGCTGAGTTGTTTAGTAGTCTGACCGAGGAGTACTCATCCCCACTGTTGGATATTTATACCTCATGAATCTTGTTGATCAGATTCATATGATGTCTGTTTTGATGATACAAATCACTTATTTTTATTCTGGGAATTTTCTCTTATTCCTGGTTTGAGATGAAATCCCAGTATTGCAGTCCCACAATCAGATCCATGCAGACCTAAAGTGATTGAAATCTGAGCCATTTGCAAGGTCTGGAATACTTTAGCAATGCAAATCTGTCAGTCACTGCATTAAGCTTCTTATAGCTGAATTCCTTCTGGCTAAGTTATTTTTTGAATACTAAGTTCCTCCTTGAATACTGTGAATGCTTCCTTAAATACATCAAATGTCCTGCATGAATACTTGTTGTAAAAAATATGAGCTAGGTCCCATCCTCAACAGCCCTGGTAAAAATCTGGAGTAATTTAACTGACTGTAATATGGAGTTACTGTATCTATTATTAAGAACAGAATCTGGCCCTTTATGTTTGGTACAATTCATTACGAGGAAACAGTCATATGGGTCCTTCAAGCTTTTCTAAAGTAGCAAAACATTGTTTCACAAAGAAAAAGCATGAGAAAAAGAATGGAAATGTTGCTGTGGCATCAGCAGTTCCCCTGAATTAAACCTCTCCTCTAGACTTTCTCAGATGAATTGAGGGAGAGGCAGGGAGGTGCTGCATGTTGCAGCTTCAGGGTATATACAGGTGTGCCATTTAGACTGACTGAGCAAGGGTTAGGTCAATCTAAATGCCCATCTACCCAAGTGTTCAGGGGGGTTAAATTGGGCAAAAATGGCAGCCTTACGTTAGTTCACTTCAGCAGGTGAGTTAACTTAGACCAGAAATTGGTTAACCCAGCCTATCGAATGCCTGTACAAATTCGGAGTGCATCCCTGGGGAGGGGAAAGCCACAGCATTTGCCCCAGCCGGCAGCCCTACTCTTCCTACCCCTCTGACCTTGACTAGACTAGGTATAGGCTAGTCTTAACTAACTAAGAATATAGGCTGGTCTTAACTAAGTTTAACTAACAAAAATATTTATCAGGTTATTTTATTTTGGAATTAAAAAACAAGACTAGGTATAGACTAGACTAGGCAACATGAGGCGTGTATCGCGGCTGTAAACCAGTGCCTTCGGGGTTGGTGCTATGATGTGGGCTTCGGATTCTTCGATCACAGCCCACATTTCTCTATGCAGAGCATGCTGGCGGAGGATGGACTTTACCTATCACCTAAAGGTAAGCGTTTCTTCTCTTCCAGTTTGGCTGATCTCATGCGGTGGGCTTTAAACTAGCTTCACCGGGGGAAGGGCCTGCTGGAAGAGGAGAGGATGCTCGGCCGCTAAGTCAGATAAGTCAGACAAGTAAAGGTGGTTGTAGCTTGGGGGATACATGTGGAGAGGGGGAGGCAGCAGTGCATAGCCTTAAATGCTTCTATACAAATGCACGCAGCATGAGAGGTAAGCAGGAGGAGCTGTCTCTCCTGGTGGCTGTGGAAGACCCAGATTTGGTTGGGCTCACGGAAACCTGGTGGGA
>JAGPOW010003648.1:9212017-9222748 GCA_030014935.1 Caiman crocodilus
CCGGTGCTCTTTCCTGCCAAGGCAGGGGGTCGGACTAGATGATCTGCCCAGGTCCCTTCCGACTCTAGACACTATGATACTATGATACTATGATACTTTGTTGTGGAGCAAACAGCCACTTGGGGCACAATAACTCTCCCTGGTTCCTCACAGATCTTCAGCCAGGAGGACCTAGAGCCCGGAGCCAGCACCTGTGCTGTCCCCAACAGTATAAAAAGCTGCCCTAGCAACAACTGGTACCTGGGGACACTACCACTTGTGCCAGCTGGACTGCTGAAGAGCCCTGAGAGGAGAGTTCCCTGCACCCTCTACCCACTGCAGCAGTCTTGCAGTGGAGGCTGCTGCCTGGCTGTGACCTGCTGCACACCTGCCAAATCTAGATGGGGACTGCACAGCCAGTAGAGACATCTACCCCTCTGGGCCACCTGCCAGTGGACTGCGGTTGCAAGGTTGGCCTTTGTGCAGCACTACTGCCACATGTGCCCCTGCCAAGCCACCTGGCCAGCTATCACTTGGGAGATGTTCCAGGTATGGTGGCCTGCTTTAAACTGTCAAAGCATGTCCTCCTGGCCCCATTTGTCCAGGAGGAGAGCCACAGCCAGCTGGGTCCATGGTGCCAGCTGTGAGCAACCAGGGTCCTGCCACTGGCCTCCCTAGCAGGAATTATGGTGTTCCCTATTAGAAAACAGAAAAATCTCTGGTAAAAAAAAATCCCAAAGTCACGCTGTAAAATACCCCTGAATCCATGTTCCTCCACAAGTAAAATAAAAGACCGCTATAAAGACAGAGAGCAAGAAAGAGACAGTGATCAGTTGGACAATAAAGCATGTCTCTTACCATAATAGTAATAAAGTGACCTCTAAATGCATGTTTCATGAATTCGTGAATACATGTTTTGCTGCACTCCTACAGGACAATGCCCCCCGCACAAGGGGTTTGGCCCTCTCACAAGGGGCACAGCCCTCCAACAGGGGGTTCAACCACCACACAAGGGGTGCAGGCCCCCCACAGGGGCCAAATGGCCCTACAGGGACTACCACCTCCCCTTGCAAGGCCCACATGCCCCACCCTAGCCACCCAATTGCTGCCCCACCTGGCCCCATCCCCCACCAGTTGCTACAGCCCCCCCCAGTGGCTGCCCCAGCCAGCTCCACCCTCCTGGAGCTCCCCCAGACCCTGCCAATGGGTGCCTCACCCATCCTCACCCCCCCAACTTGCACCCCCAGGCTCCCATGGCTATCCCCACAACCCTAGGCACCATCGCTTTAAAAAACCCCCCAGAAAAAGAGCCCAGAAAAAAATGGGGAAAAAAAGCCTCTGCTTACCTTAGAAGCAGGGGTGGGGGGGGCTCCAGGGCATCCCCAGGCAGCACAGGACAGCAGAGGGGCAGGAGGG
The DNA here is from genome assembly GCA_030014935.1 of Caiman crocodilus. Taxonomy (NCBI): domain Eukaryota; kingdom Metazoa; phylum Chordata; order Crocodylia; family Alligatoridae; genus Caiman; species Caiman crocodilus. The sequence goes on from JAGPOW010003648.1 coordinate 9,213,413, forward strand.
CTCAGGCTGGGGCCACTGGGGCTGTCAGCCTGCTCCACAGTGTGCGGGAGGGGCCCCAGTCAGCCAGACAGCAGCGTCAACTGCCGGTAAATGCTGGGGCTTGTTTGGGGGTTTTTTTAAGTATGGGGTGGGAGGCAGGGATGGGAGGGGCTTGGGGGGATGGGGCAAGCCCTGGCAGGGCTCAGGGAGCTCAGGGGAGCTGGTGGGGGGAGGGGCCAGCCCCAGCAGGGGTTAGGGGCCTTGGGGGGGAGCTGATGGGGGTCGGAGGGCTGGGGGAGTGAGTGGGGCCATTGGGGGTCCCCCTCATGGTCCCCTCCCCCTTCCTCCAGCCCCGCTGACCCCTTACTCACTGGCACCAGAGCCCTGGTGCTGAAACGCACAGCCTCACCAGCCGTGTGTTTCAGCACCAGGGTGAGGGGCAACCATGAAGACGCTCTGGCAGCCAGAGCATCTCTGTGGAGGACCCAGCCTCTGGACAACCCAGACCCCGCTTTTTTAAACGTCGATTTTTTTAGACCCCTGGATATTCTAGTTTTCTCCCTGTGCCGCAAGTTTGCAGTGCAAGGAACATTTTTTTGTTCCTGCACATGCCTGTTACCCCACCTCAAAGGGGTTTGAGGTGGGGCAAGAGGCACGTGCACACTCATATGGACATGCCCAAAAGAGTTATAAGCACTTCTCTACCTTGCAGGAGCAGGGTGAAGATAAACACAGTGAAAGTTATGAGGTGCTCAGATAATATGTTAATGATGTGGGGAAGGCAACAATATGCAAGGTGTTACAATATTTAAATCAGGCTTTGGATGTAGTTTCTACTTTTAATGTTATTAGCCTGCTGTTGCCTCAGCTTTCTTGTTGGTGTAAAACTGTTCATTTAAATGTCATGCTGTGAAGGTTTTGGCTGGACACACAAATCTTCCTGGCTCAAATATACATACCAAATGTCTTTTGCCATTTTGGGGTCAGGAAAGTTGGTATTATGGCACAATGGTATTTTGATATTGTTGATACTATTGTATTGCAAGGCCAACCCCACAGGACCATGTATCTGAGTGAGGGATGCCAGCCAACCATAATGGTTGTTGAAGGAGAGTCCCTCTTTAGGTAAGGGAAAAAAGACCCTATTTCCTTAATGCCAGCCATAGCTGCTACCATAAATGAAGTTTTGAAGAACACATTCTCCTGGACAGGCACAAAACAGGTACTATATCAAGATGCAGCTTGGGCTAAGGTTAGGGATGAGCTACCAAAATTTAGAGCTGTAATTCTTCTCCAGACCATGACCATGGGGTTTTTTAGTTTTCTTATATTCTCTTCATCTTTAGAATTTGTTTCTTTTCAAGTTTCCTTTCACATGAAACTTACATAAAACTTGGCAAAATCATTGTTAGATAAAAGTTTTCTCTCAGTAGAATAAGGAAAATACAAGTCAGACAGGGATTTTTCTTATTGTCTATAACAGAAAAGGAAGGAGAGTTTGTATCAAATGATTTTTTTTTTTTTTTTTTGACTTCTGGAAGACAGTGGTTCTCTACATTTCAGTCTATCCACAAGTTAGACAGATACTGTGTAAGCCAACTTTTTTTTTATTTAGTTTTCTAACAAAATGCACCAGGCCTCTCCCTTTAGCTGTATGTCCTAAAAACAGTAAAAAAAAAAAAAAAAAAAAAACCCAAAGAACTGCAAAAATGTTGTTCTACTACACTGTCCCATTTAATAGATCCCTTCTAAGTTTATTTGTGCCACACCTGATTTTCATGCTTTTCAAAATGTTTGGGAAACAGATGAGGCTCAGAGCACAGTCAATCTGAGATCAAATAGGGAAAAAAGAGTTTCAGAACAGAATACCCTTTCCTGACGGCAGCCACCTCCTAGGTAATCTAAGAGACCACTAGCAAAAGTGTGTCTGATCTGAAGTGCTGTGATTCTATGTGGAGGGTCAGACACTTGTCAGATAGCCAGGACCAAAAATCACTTAGGTGTATGAATTCAGGAAAGAAAAACTAATAAACACATTTTTATGCTTTAAAAGAGCAATGATTCTCAACCAGGGTGCCTTGAGGTACTCTGGGGTACCTTGAGATCCTTTCAGGAGTGACATGAGATACCATACAGTGTCAGCACTGTTAGGTGTTCAGTCATGATTTACAAGTTAAACCCGATGTTTTCAAATAATTCACTGTGTTAAAAATAAAAAACTGACCTGTTGCAGTCTTTCTGGGTCTTGCAACAGAAAAATGTCTGTATTATTTTTCTGTAGTCGAAAATAAGTGAAAAGTAAAATCACATTTTCCAAGAGTGCTTTGAGCCTGACAAGAGATATCTTGAGTTTAAAAACAGGGAGGACAACTACTTTAGAGAAGAATTTTGATGTCTCGTAGAAATCAGAGGAATAGCTCATAAAAGAACACTCTTCCACCAGACTCCTGTGGAGAAAGTTAACTAGAAAGTGAGGACTTCCTACAGGGAATTTTTCAGTTCCTGTAGATGAGAAAAATAATTGTGACCTGGAATTCTACAATATGATTGAAAAATCAAAGGGAAATTTCTTTCTTTTAAACTATGTTAAGTTTGAATAATTTAGGCTAGGTACAAATGTTACATCCATAGGCAGATTAATGCATGAACCAGCTGGGCACAAGCCCAGGGGTCCCTACCAACTCTGGGCCCTGGGTCCTCATCAGCAGAGAAGCAAAAGCAGGGTTTTAAAACCCCGGCTTTCACATTTATTTCCCTGCTGCAGCCAGGAGCAGAGCCTCTCCCCCAGTGGGGCTGGGGGTCAGGCTGAGGCCAGGCTGGCTGGAAGTGCTGTGCAATGCCGCACCTTGCAGGGAGGGCCCAGGTCAGGAGTACCACACCACGCTGCACCCCTGCAGGTGGGCAGTGGTGCAAGATGTGGGGCTTGGGGAGGATATATCCCCTCAAAATTCACCTTAGCCCCCCCATAACCACCCTTCCCAGCACTGACATCTGCCTGCAGAGGCGCAGCATGGTGCGGTGCTCCCGGCCTGAGCCAGACCAGCCCTGTGCGTGTGCACAGTCACATGCACACAGCCAAGAACCAGCTCCCTGCTGGTCAGTGCAATGGGGCCAGTGGGGAGTAAGATGCAGCTGTGGATGGCTCATGGGGGAGAGGGGGAGAGGGAGAAGGGGGCTGCTTCAGTGATCCAGAGTGGGGGAGAGGGAGGTCCTGTTGAGGGAAAGTGTGTGGCTGGGTATGTGTGTGCATCACTATGTGTGTGTGCATCTGCTTGTGTGTGTGCATCTGTGTGTGTGTGTGCATGTGTGCATGTTTGTGTATGTCCAAGTGTTTATGTGTGTGCATTTGTTTGTGTGCATGTGCATGCCTGTGTGTCTGCATGCATCTATGTGCATGTGTGTGTGTATGTGTGCATTTCTTCATGTGCATCTGTGTATGTATACATCTGTTTGTGTGGGGACACGTCTGTACACACGCATCTGTGTGTCTGTGTGCATATCTGTGCACCTGTATGTGTCTGTTTCTGTGCACCTGTTTGTGTGTACATGTGCGCATATCTGTTTATTGCAGGGAGACTGTTTTTGTGTTTGTGTGTCCATGTCCAGAGAGTGAGAATAGAGTGCACACCCATATGTGTGCATGCCTGTGCATGTGTGGCTATGTGTGTGTATGTATGTTTGGCCATAGTGAGGGAGGGGGGCGGGAAGCAGGAAGAAGAGGGGAGCATATGCACCCCCTAGCCTGGCAAGGTTCCCCCCGCCTCCCCTGCCAGCACCAGGAAGGGAAGGGGCCCTCCCATCCCCCTGCAGCCTAACTCCTGTGGAGGGAGGGGGCCTCCAATTCTGTATTTGCCCAGGGCCCCAATACACCTTAATCCACCTCTGGTTACACCTATCACACTATAACTACACAGAAAGTGCTATATCTCCATAACTGAACAGATATTCATGGCTTACAAAACACTTTAAAAGTGGCAGATTTTTAGATTAATCTAATTGAAACCTCAATGGTTGTGTTATCAGACTAAAGCACTTTAGATTAGAGTGCTTTTTTGAATGTCTGTGCCACATCCTATCGGGTGTTAAGCTAGGTCACATTCCCTGGCACCACAGGGACCCCTTGCAGGGTGGCATGCTCATCTCAGGCAGAGCCTGTCCCCCCAGCTGCCACTGATCCAAGTCAGTGGCAGCCTATGATCCTAGCCCTGCATCCTCTCTGTGGCCAGCTGTGAGCCAGAAGGGGGATTTCTGTCCCCACAGCCACCCCAGCCTTGCAGTGTGCTACCGGTTGGCCGGCGAGGCTTCTTTCCCCCAGCTGCAGCCAGGAGCTTCAGAATGGTCCCATGCTGGGAACTCTGGCTGGGGATGTGGAAAAGGAGCACCCCTGCTAGGCAGCCCCCCAGCTTCCCAGCTCAGGTCCTGGTGGGGACTGGGCTAGGTCTTCCCATGGCAGGGAAACTCCTTTCCCCACAGTGTGGGGCTGTGCTGCTTTTTGCTACACCAGGAACTCTAGTAAGGTGGGTGGGAGGTGGTGGAAAAGGAGCCCCCCCCGCCAGGCAGACTTAGCCCAGCCCCTACCAAGGCCTGAGCCGGGAAGCTCAGGGTCCCTGCTGCGCAGTGGGCCCCCCTTGCCCTTGCCAGAATTCCTGGTGCAGTGAAAAGCAGCACGGCCCCACAACTGGGGGAAAAGAGCCCCCCTGCTGGATGGGCACCTCCCAGCTTCCCAGCTCAGGTCTTGGTGGGGACTGCGCCAGGCCCCCTGCAGCACGGGAGCTGTTTCAACACCCCCTCATCCCCCAATTCCTGGCACAGTGAAAAGTAGTGCAGCCCTGTGCTGCCACTCCACCTGGATCTGAGAGGAGCAGGGTTTGCGGGGGTGTGCATGCATATGTATGTGTGGGCCTAAGTGGGGCCATGGGTGGCAAGAAGCAGAGCAGAACTGCTGCAGCTCCTGCTGCCACTATTGCTGCTGGGGCTCAGGGCTTGTGTGTGTGTGTGTGGTGGTGGGGAGGGAAGCGGACTCTAGCCTGGCCCTGAGTAGGGCCCTGGTGCAGCAGGGTGGGGAATGGAGCTGCTGCTGCTGCTGCCACTGGCATTCAGCAGAGTACAGGACTTGGGGGTGTGCATATGTGTGGCAGATCCAGGCACCCCTAGTCCCCATTGAGGTTCCAGAAAGATGTCAGTGCCTAGTCTGTCCCCACTGGCATTTGGCAGGCAGACTCCCCACCTGGATCCTAGTCCCTGGGTGCCTGAAGGTCCCTCCAGCCCTGCTTCTCTGTGATGGTTCTTACTGTCACTGACAGAGCAGTAGGGTATGAGAAACAAGGGACTACTCCACCATGCCAGACAGCCAATCAAGGATGGTTCACCCATTTCACTGTATTTTCAAGTCTTCAGCAGCCTGGTGAGTCCATGAGGCATGCTAGGAAGCATGTGAGAGCTCCCCCTAACTGCTGCCTCAGGCAGTGAAAGCCCTGCCACCGACCAGTGAATGTCTCTTCAGTTTAAACACGGTCTAATTTATAATGCTTTAAGTAAAGTGCGATAGAGGGCTTTCACTGCAGGCTTTTTGAACGTCTGTACTTAGCCTTAATGTCTAATTACAGAAGCTGATTCTAGAGCCCTATTAGTACTTCCTAGCGGAAATCAGCAGATGGCACTGTTACTCAGTGTTGCAAGGGTAGTGTATGAAAAAACACTAGGCCCACTGAGACGGGGTACAAGAATGGCGGCTGGTGCAACAGCACTGCTCAGCCACCGCTGCTGCTACAACTGGTATGGCTGCGGCCACCATCCCTGCCACCACTGTTGGCCAGAATACAGACCATAGTTGCTAGGCCTCTGCCAGGCCATGCACACATTGTTGCATCTCTTCAGAAACCCTGTATAGTTTAGATTTCCTGGTTAAGTTTCTTTTGGGAGATGCTGTTGTAAACAGCTGGGGCATTTGCTTTATGCTTTACTTGTCTAATAAATGGCAGGTTTTGGGGGGCAGGGTTGCCTTTTGGGACTTGGCCAAAACTGTAAATGAGAGAAGTGAGTGTTTGCAGACTGTTTGACTACCTGTTTTTGAAGGTGGGTATAAATGAGCAAGTTACACTAAGAGACTATCCAGGTTTTTATATCACTCTCCTTCAACAGAAACCAACTGCAGGGCTCCAAAACTCACTACTGCTTGGCAGAAAGGGAGTGACAGAATAACACTTAATTTAAATTCTGTGGAAATTAGAGATTTCTTCTATATTGAGGTGATTTCTTTGAGGATTATTCTATATTTTAAATAGGCAGATTCCCCTCTCTCACAGAATATAAGCAATACAAAAATCAAACAAAGTTAATACTTAGGTTTATAGTTTCTTAGATAAACATTGATTGAGGTTATAGTCATAGATGTTGAGATCTAGATTGATAAACTAGGGACCTAAGCAAGACTTCAATGGTATTTAGGTGCCTAAGGGCCTTATTACACCTTATGCTATTCCAGGAGATGCACAAGTATGGATTGATGTTAGTGCTAGCTTAGAGTTTGGAGCAGTCACATCTTTAGTCTAGAAACCTTATCTGACTGTCCCCCACCTGCACAGCTGTGACTTGCCACTACAGGTCTGGTGAGCAGGAGCAGGGGCAGGAGTAGGAGCTGTAGCTGTGAGTTGTTACTAGAGGGCTGGTGAGCCAGGACAGACTTTTTATCCCTGCACTATGGCCAAGGGATGTGAGAGATTCTGAGATATTGGAGGGCTTCAACTTGGGCAGCTCATCTGTGGGGAGTGGAACACCTTAATGGAACAGGAGCTGAGAAGTGAAGATCAGAAATAATCCTAACCAGTAGTGGCATAACTTTGAGCCACATAACAAGTGCTTAAATCCACTTTAAGGTGTTAATGTGTAGGCAATCCAAGGGTGAAGACTTCTAGAAGCTGCCCAAAATTACCATGTAACAAGGCCCTAAGTCACAAAAAAGAGATTCAGGACCCTTTAATTACCTATTTGTATTTTGAGTTATACAAATTCCTACATGTATAAACGAGGCTTCCATGTTTTTGCTCTCTTCGTTCTCAGGTAAGCTGTTTTGAACTCCCAGATGAACATCGGACAGTTCCAAATTGAGTAATGCCCCAGAAAGGCACAATCTGTCGGGTGTTCTGTGAACATACCTAACACCAGCAACAACATTGAGTTCAAAATAAAGAGCAGGAGTCTCCATTGCTTCATTTAAAAAATGCATCTGGTGGTAGTGCCCATCTCTTGCATAGTAGCCTTAGGTAAGTAAGTGGAGGACATGGGTTCTGAGCTGTCTGCAGCCTGAAGACTTGTAACTGACACCTCTATCTACCAGAAATGTCACCTAACCATCAATAGTTATTTCTGTATTTTATCCAATGCCTGCTCTGGGAGTATGGTCTAGCATCCAAGACTCCCAGACTCCAGACCTGTAGCCCCTCATGACTGGGCTACAGGTCAGAGTACTAAAAACACCTACGACCTTGATTTGTGAGATGTTGGTGTGCCAGGGGTGGACAGAGGGGGACCCGTGAGGGACCTAATCTTTGTTTCATAGTTTCATAGTAGCTAGGGTCAGGAGGGACCTAAACAGATCATCTAGCCTGACCCCCTGCCACAGGCAGGAATGAATGCTGGGTTCACAAGATCCCAGACAGGTGATCATCCAACCTCCTCTTCAATTTTCCCAAGGTAGGGGCGAGAACCACTTCCCTGGGAAGTTGGTTCCAGATTTTGGCCACCCCCACTATAAAATATTGCCTTCTGATCTCTAACCTAAACCTATTCTCCATCAGCTTATTACCATTGTTCCTTGTCACCCTAGGTGGTGCTGGGGAGAAAAGGGCTTTGCCTATTTGCTGTTGATCTTCCCTGATGAATTTGTAGGCAGTCACCAGGTCCCCGCTCAACCTCCTCTTCCCGAAGCTGAACCGGTTCAGGTCCCTCAGTCTCTCCTCATAGGGCCTGTCCTGCTGCCCTCTCACCAAGCAGGTGGCCCTCCTCTGAACCCTCTCCAGGCTGGCCACATTTTTTTTAAAGTGTGGCGCCCAGTACTGGATGCAGTACTCCAACTGCAGCCTGACCAAAGTTGCATAGAGGAGTATCACCTCTCTGGACCGGCTTGAGATGCACCTTTGGATGCATGACAAGGTATGGCTGGCCTTACTGGCTGCGGTCTGGCATTGGCGGCTCATGTTCATCTTGGAGTCAATAATGAGACTCCAAGATCCCTTTCTACCTCTGTGCTTTCAAGAAGAGTACTCCCCAGCTTATATATATACTGTAGATTCCTTCTCCACACCCTGCATTTGTCTACATTGAATCCCATCCTATTCTCATCTGCCCACCTTTGTTGTCTGTCTAAATCTAGTTGCAGTCTCTCTCTCCCTACAAGTGTGTCAACCTCGTCTCACATCTTAATGTCATCAGCAAACTTGGACAGCGTGTTTTCAACCCGCTTGTCCAAATCTCTGATGAAGATGTTAAATAGTGTGAGCCCAAGAACCATGCCTTGGGGGACCCCACTGCTCACATCTCACCAGGTTGAGTATGACCTATCCACCACTACTCTCTGGGTGTACCCCATCAGCCAATTTTTTATCCATCCAACTATGTAGGCATCAATGCCATAGTCACCTAATTTATTGATGAGAATGGGGTGAGAGACAGTGTCAAAGGCCTTCTTGAAGTGGCAGCATAGCCCTGGTCCCTTCCCCTCTCTCTGTTTTGGGGTGCAAGTACCAAGCAAAATGCCTTTGCGTGCCATGCTCTGGCACCTGTGCTGGAGGTTGCCTACCACTGCACTACGCTATTATGGAAAAGGCAGGTGGCACTGTTGCAGAGGGCCTTTTCTCAGAAAATGGCTCAGCATTGGGTCTTGGGGAAATGGAAGTGCCTGTTATGCAACCTAGACAGGTGCTGAAAGGATTTCAGAGTGTTGGGAACGGCCTCAAACCATCTTCCCAAGACATAATAAAAGAGGAGACTGTGAGACTGTTATGTGGAAAATGTCCATCTGCAGTGATAAGGAGGAGATGGCTATACCAGGCAAGGGGCCTCCAAGGAAAATAAAAAGATACACAGGAAAGTAGGTGAAAGGGCTCATTATAATAGTAAAAAACACACCCCTAGGTGGAGAAAAAGTATGCTAATGAAACATACATGTATGGAAATGAGGTACATAAAACACAGGTATAGAGACATGCTCAGTAGAGGACTTCTTGCATCATTCACCTGTAACCAATCATCGAATAGTACGCTTGCTAGCCTTTGAAAATTTCTGTATAAAAGATGCTTAGAAATAGTGTTTGGTGTGCTTGTTACCTTGCACCCTTATTGCTGGCAATAAAAACTCTT
>JAGPOW010003648.1:9222848-9270973 GCA_030014935.1 Caiman crocodilus
TTGAAAATTTCTGTATAAAAGATGCTTAGAAATAGTGTTTGGTGTGCTTGTTACCTTGCACCCTTATTGCTGGCAATAAAAACTCTTTTTGCAAACTTCTACCCCCAGTATTCATATTGTCTTTTGCATACTGGGCACAGACCCAGATTTGGGCTGGGGCCTAAAAGGAGGTGTCCTTTTCATTGATACTTGCTATTGCCTGACTATGACAAAGAAACTATAGATCAAAGAACAGCTAGCTTTATATCTGGACTTTCCACCAAATGTCTGGGATCTCTGAAAGATCCTTCAGAGATGTCTAACACTATCCATTGAATGTATTAGAAGCTAAGGTGCCTAACTTTGATTGTTTGAATCACCCTCCCGAGGGTTTTAAGCCTTGTGATGCTTAAATTGGAGGTGCTTAAGGAACCAATCTGGATTTTGCCCAGAGATCTTTGTATAAAGATCTGATATTATATTGCCAATACTGCAGATGAGAATGTCAAGGATGGCTCCAGTAGGGGGTCTAGTGATTGAGACACATCTCCCACCACCCCACTCCCTTTCAACCAACCACGTTTTGGGAGCAGGAGCCAGGGATTTTTAAGTTCCTGAAACAAGTAAGCATCTCCCCTTCCTTACTCTCTGTGCTCAGCAGTTAATCCCCTTCCCTCCCCCACCCATTACTGCTGCTGTCTCTGGCTGCCCCAGGAGCTGGGGCTGGAGTCCCAGACCTGCACCCACCCATTCCAACCAGACTGAATACAAAACCAAGCTCAGGCTGGTACACCTGCAGCAGTGGGAGGCCTCCTCCTCCTCCTCCCTGCCTTGTCCCTTAGGTGTTCCCTGCCAGCCCAGGTAGAGGCATCAGGGAAGGGAACCCACCTGCTGCTGCCACTATCTCTAGCTGAGGCTGGTTTCGTGTGCTGCCCAGCTGGAATGGGGTAGGAGCAGCTCTGGAATCCCTCTCCCACTCACAGTTCAGCAGGAGTCAGCAGTAGCAGTGGTGGAGGGCAGGGGAGAGAGAGAGGAAAGGAGGGAATCTGCTGCTGAGCATGATGAGGAAAGGAGGAGGAGGGAAGACTCTAGTGTGGGAGAAGGGAGGCTAGGAGCTGAGTCCAAGGTTCCCTCCAAGGTCCATGCGTGCATGGCCATGCACAACTTAAAGTGTGGCCACACACAGCCTTTTCAAGGCCATGCACCAGGAGATGCAGGAGCAGAAGCCTGGCATGGGCTCTGACAGCTCCGGGGAAGTGTTCTGCTGCATCAGGACTGGGGAGTGGAGCACTTCCCCAGAGCCAGTAGAGCCCACACCAGCCCCCTGCCCCAGCCTCCATCCCTGCCTTGCCTTACCCCAGTGAGGCTCTGCTGGCTCTGGGACATTGCTCCCAGCTCCAGCCCCTGACCCCAGCCCCTGGGTCCTGACCCCAGCCTCCAGCCCCTGACCCCCAGCCCTCATCCCCCTTTGGTAAGTGTCCCATGCTGGACTGAGGCAGCGCATTCACAGATCAAGGTGGCTTGCTTACAGACTGCAGCTCCTTAGAGGGAACGTTGCCTGTGGCATAGGTCACTACTCCTGCCCTACTCCTAGATCTGCCCATGGAGAATGGTTACATGGTTGCAAGAGGTTGTGATATTATAATATATTTATATTATATTATAATTTACTTTGTAGTTCTTTTCAGTGGATAAGGCACATGTTTCCTTTTTTAGGTCTGCACGATCTAAAAACATAAAGTTAATTGTTCTTTGATCTATATTCTCTTTGTCACTAATGTCGGGTGAGAGATCTGTGGTGAAATAGAGTACTGGGCTCAAGTATTCTGAATTACTTTTCTTTATCTCAGGTTTACAAAAGAGGTAAAGGGTGAGAATGGTTGAGCCCAATACTCTCCATCTCTGTTGTAAACCGAGATGGAGAAAAGAAAAGTAATTTCACTGATTAGAAGTCATTCTAGGATATGACATATGGTAAAGGAAGCACATAGGATCATAGGAAAGTAGGGCAGGAAAGGACCTCATGAGGTCATTTGGTCCAACTCCCTGCAATAATTAAGCCATTCTATCGAATATCTATCTAACATGCTTTTGAAAATGTTCCAGGCATGAAAAGTGTACAGCATCTTTTGTTGCTTGACCACCTTCATAGTCAGAAAGTTCCTCCTAATCTCCAACCTAAATTGCTTCTGCTGCAGTTTGAGGTCATTGCTCCTAATCCTGTCCCCTGCAGCAACAGAGAAAAGTCTGTCTCCATCCTCATTATAATAATTCTTCAGGTACTTGAAGACTTACCAGATCTTTCCATAATCTGGTCTTCCCCAGGTTAACAATCCTAGTTTTTTCAGACCTTCCTCAAAAATCCCATTTCCCAAGCCTCTAATAATTTTTGTTGTTTTCTGCTGGAGTCTTTTCAGTCTGTCTACATCTTTCCTGAAGTGCAGGACCCAAAACTGGACACCATACTCTATGTGAGTCCTCACCAGGGCTGACTAGAGGGGAAGAATCTTGATTTGCAAGTAATGCTTCTGTTAATACAACCCAGTACAATATATTGTTGGGGGCGGGGAGGGGGAGGTGTTCCAGCAAGAGCACACTATTGACTTACAATCAGTTTATGGTCCACTGTAACTCCCATATCCTTCTCTGCAGTAGTGCAGCTTAGCCAATCTTTGCCAGTCTGTATTTATGTGTACAGCTATCCATCTGAAGATGTAGGGTGCCTATGAGAGCACTGGAAAATAAACAATGTAAAACCCATACTTAATCCTAAAATATGAATATGGAGCCCAGACGGAGCCATGTCTCCACCAGCTAAGATGCAAGCAGAGCCACTTAACCAACAAAAGTCAAGTGATATTTTAATCGCATCTGCTAAATCAACACCAGAGTTTGTTAAGTCTGAAGTTCGTCTCAGATAATCTTACGAACAAATCTTGCTCATTGGGTAGCAAAACAGCTATCTAAGCCAAATGCCTAGATGATTTAATTAGGAGGTTGAGGCAAGAAGCTTTAGGAGGCAGGGAAGTGTTTAGCAAGCAAAAGTAGACTCCGCGACTTAACAAACAGAGAAAATAGCAAAACCATCAGACAGGTAAATGGATACTCAAGTGGAGAGCAGCGACAACAAGGGTGGGAGCAATTTGAAAAGATCTTTAGCACCATTAAAACAAGCAGGGTGAAAAGAGGCACTGGAAAGTTCTAGGAAGCTTTAAAACTCAGGAACTGGTCATAATGCATGAGTAGCTGAGCAGATGTTTGTGGATTAGATGTCAATGAGTGGCAGAGAAATTAGGAATAGATCTGAGCGTAGAAAGAACCACCCAGTGCTGGTCTGACATAAATGAAGTCTCCTCAGAAGATTGCTGATTCAGTCTAAGGCACAGACCCAAAATATTTGTGGCTGTAACATACATTGTTCCTGTTGATTTTGATGGCAAGTGTAACACTCTAAACTGGAGTTGGGATTCGTTCCAGGTGCCTTGCAAAAATCTCTGGTAATGGACAAAATGTGTTGCTGTGTTGCCTATGCCTCTGATTTATGGCCGGTTATGCTGAGACTTCTGTGGAGCATCTCACTTCAATCTGCCTTTCTTTGGGTACACATACCTACACTCTGGGTCTGACCAACTGCTTCTCTAGGAAAAGAATTTGCTATTTTATGAAAACAAGGCATCAATAACATAAGGAGCAGATCCTGTTTGATCCTAAATTACTGCAAAATTCATAAAGGCATGGGGTTATTGTGCCTCTGAGTCTAAAAAATACCAGCAGGATGTTTCCATTTAGCTCAGATTTGCTTTTGGCTCATGCAAATTCGGGGCGATCCAGGTCCCATTCCAGGCATTCTCCACCCTGGCTGCATTCTAATTGGTTCATTCGTAGCTTCATACACTAGGTAGAGTCAGCTGAGCAAGGTGAAAATCGAAGACTTTCTTTATAACCTTTATTTTTTAGCCTTTCACATTTACAAAAAAGTCTCTCTATTCAGCTATTAATTTCTGTCAGCTAAGATCAGTGTCCCATCCATATGATATAATGGAGAATCCAGTCTATGCCCTGTGGAAATGCGGAGGGTGCGTCCTTTCATAAAAATCTCAACCAAGTACTTACAACTGCATAAGTTTGCGAGCAATTAGGAAATACAAAGCTCTAAAAATATCCATCTATTTATAGTCTATTGTGTTTGTGGCTAAAGTAGTCACAATTTTCTCTAGTTTATAGAATACACTGTAGTAGTTCCTGCACAAAAAAAAAAATCACAGCTGAAATAAGGCTGGTAGAAATGGTTCAGTTGATTAATGCTCTGCTTTGGGCTGTTGGTTTTTTATGAGTCTGCAGCTAAATTGTTCATCAGCCATGGAATTTATTAAATCAGAAGAACTGCAAGAGAAAAGCACCTTAAGAAATATATGCAAAACATAGCCACTGTCTTTGCTGTATTGTGTGTGTGTGTGTGTGTGTGTGTGTGTGTGTGTGTGTGTGTTAATTGTTTCAGTACCACCATATCTAGGCTAATAAAAGACCACTCATTGTTTGATTAGGGCAAAAATTGAAAATAAAGGGAGGTTCAGGATACAACAAACGGAGGTAAAGAAAAGAATATCTGAATACAATTGTATAATACTTTTCATGTCAATTATGGCTTTTATATACCTAAATCAATATTTTCTTTCAGCTCGTATGTTAATATTTTCTTAGCTGTAAGGTTGTTTTTGTTTAACTTCTAGCTTTGATAAAAGTAGAAACTACAGCTAAGATATTAAAAGAGTGGGTGTTAAAAGTTAATCTCCTTAGTCCATATTTAGATGCCTGAATAAGTGGCTTGATCTTCTTAAGGCCTGAGCATCTAGTAGCTTTCATTTGCCTAGCACTTAAGAAAATCAAGCTACTTATTTAGGCATCTAAATATGGGTTTAAGAACCTAACATTAGGCAGTCCTCTTTTAAAATTGTAGCCACTACAGTCTTGTCCCTGACTCACTGCAAAGGTATAAAGGCCTCTTTAAAATCCTATTATTTCAATGTCTATCTTTCGAATGGGCTGTCTTGGCTACATTTTTGGTGATAACTTAAATTTTTATCCAAATAAGCACAGCAATTGAAGCTACAGAAAAAGAGGCTGCAATCTGTGGGTGGCGAGGAACCATCTATTTTTACAGTAGGTGTCTATTGCTTCAGCTAAATAATGATTATGCTAGCATCCATTCCATTTGGACTAGATTTAAAAGTTGGTAACATTAAACCCCCAGGTATTTGGATTTTGGAACTGGTAGGAAAATAAGGCATTGCCTCCCTGGATTGTACATCCTTGATATACTGCGTGGATGTAGCTGACTCAGTATCATCTTGATGTGCTTTGTTTTCAGTCTTATTCTTCTATTGTGTTAGGGAGGCTTCAGTGGTGGCAATTAGCCCAAAATACCTGATAGCCATTGTTCCCCTCAGCAGTGCTATGTTGTGGAGTGATATTATATGATGTTAACATTTCTTATATCTTTGTGTGGCGATCATGTGAAATTTCTGTCTTATTTCTGTGACAAGCATGTATGACTCAGTTTCTCATGCTCACTTTTGTACTGTCACCTGTTGAAATGCAGGGGTTAATTCTTTCTTGGATAGGGAATAAGCAATTAATTGACTAAGTGTGCATCACATAGGTATCACACAATGTCACAAGAACTATCAATATGTTAATAAAAGTATTTTGCTGTTAAAATGGAGACCCAGCAACAAGACATTGATTTTTCATGTCCGCCCTTACCAGTATGATCTCATCCACCAACATCTTTCTGGAAGTTGTGGATAGAAAGAGCAATACTTGTAAAACCCATATGATGAGAACTTGGACAAAGAACTTGAGGGTGAAATCCTGCTCACTCAGCGCAGGAGGTTTTGCAGTGGTTTGGGTTCAACCAATTGTCAAGTAAGGCACATGAATGGGGGATTCGCTTTGCTTGATTTATCTAATCTGATATCCCTAATTTGTTTTGGTTTTCCTGCATTACTACACGCATCTGCTGATTGCATTGCCCCCAAGAGGGTAACTTTCTAACCAGGGCCCAAGCCCTTTTGACTGGTACTGCCAGAGCCAGGACCTTGTCTTGGCGATTAGACCCTTCATAAAAGGTGGGTGTCCAAGACCCAAGACCTTCCAAGATGGATTTGGTCAGAGACATAAGCCTTTTCTATATTGCTTCCTTGCTGAACCCAAGACTGCTGTAAGAAACAAAGTGCCACCTAATTATTCCTACCTTACCAGTACTCTAATCGGGCAATTAGGCAGTGTAGAAAGGCAGAAGGGACCTGAGTGTGTCCCTCCAACCAGGTGCCATTCACATGAGCTTTGTGAATGGTGAATGGTGTGCTCAGGATCACTTGGAGCTGTCTATTCTGCCTAACTGCTAGACCTGAGTATGGGCAGAACAGGAGCAAGAGAGTAGGGCATATTTCTATGTGGCAGTCCTAGATTCAATAGGAAAGCAGTATAGATATGGCCATAGCCTGGCCTCTACATCCACAACACCTTATCAGATGTAAGTCATTAAACATGTGCCACTTCCTATCTCAAGAGACAGTTTGTTAGCAGATCCCTTGCTGCATAGGACAAGTCTCCTGCACTAGCTAGGGTTCTCAGAGGCATTTAAAAGCAAAGTGCCTTTATTTGCAACCTGCCCAACAAGATAATTTTAGTCAGTGTGAGTTACTCACTAAGAATATTTCTGAAGGCCACTGCAGATCTGTCACTCTCTGTAGGCAAAATTGTTCACCCACTGTTTGTGGGTAAAATTTAGTCTAGGGTAAAATTGTGACGATCCCTTCCTATTTCTGCTCTTTTGTGCACCAGTATCCTATTTCCCTATGCAGCTTTTCTCAAATATTTCATCTGACTTAGCTTAGTGTAATGTATTTGAAAACTCTCAAATCTTAAGCCAGCTAGCAGTATGCAATCCCTAATTGTTTCTCCTGCACATGGAATGCTGAAAGGATTGTTCTTTTATTAGATAATGATTGCTGGTGGTGTTTATAGGAAAGGCAAAGAGAAGGTAATTGTCACAGACCATGTTTTGCTGCAATATTTTGTCCGTCTGTCTGCGTATTCTGGAAACTGCTGAGTTTTTTTTTTCCTTGCTTCAAGACTAATGACCCTGAACATGGACTTCGTCATAACTTCAGGCACATTTTTCATGGTACACAGACAAATGACATGGTAATGTAAATCATCAGATTTAAACCAAAATTAATCTGATCTGCTGCATGGAAGCTAAAACAAGCCAATTCCTTTGAGGCTGTATCTTGGATGAAGACCTTAGCTCCAATAGCAGATAGTCTCATATCTCAGCAAAAGAAGGGAAATATTATATCATTGCTATTGATACCTATAATGTTATCTGTCCCATACTCAATCAGTCTGTCTCTGTATTTTGAGCTTGTCCAGTAACACAACCTTATGAGCACATCTGCCAGACTCTCCTAAGCCATGAAAACTGTGAGTCATAAGCATGTGCTGAATTCACTGAAGCAGGAACATTACACGTTCTCCCCCTTCCAATTTTTTCTGCTCCGGGGGCAACTAGTCAACATAGTGGGAAATCAGCCTCTGAGTCTGACATGGAAAGCTCACTGTAATTCACCACATAGTTTCACGTGCTGATCGGGAGAGACTAGATGTATTGCTAATGGAATGGTATTCTTGACCTCAGTTGGCTACATGGTAGCACAATGTACTGTCAGGTGGGAGACTTATAGTTCAGGAACTCAAGAAGCCCTAATTTAATGATCAACTCATAAGTAACCTAAGCAAAATGGCCACCCATTTTAATGAATGGCTCTTGGAATCTTGGTGTGGTGATATATTCAACCAAGATTAATAGAGAAATCACTTCATGAAGAATCTTATGCAGCTAGATTAATGCCTGGTCATATAGTCAGACAGCAAATATTTGACTTAATGGTCTTCAGTCCATGTGTTTTTAGGAGTTTATATAAAATGTTGTAAATTATAAATGTATAACCATGAAATAGTGAATGGTATCTGTCTCATTCTCATTTCATGTTCTAGAACGTGGGTTTGGGGGGATTTTTTTCCTTCTATAAGCTGCTGAAATACAAAATTAAGATGCTAATGGAGGAGGAAAAGAGTCACCTTTTAAAATGAGAGGATAAACTCAGGAAAAAATGTCAGTGACTACTAGAATAGATGTAGGACCAGACTGTGCTCCATCTGTGGGCATCTAAGTAGACATAGGTACTTAAGGGCAATTCTAGCCCACCATTTCCAGTCCCCAAAAATCAATCAACATAAGCTGGCAGCAAGCAGGCTGTGGAGCCTGTGGGTCTAGCTTACACAGCTGTATTTTTGGTGGTCTTTGGTAGCAGGGGGCTCTCTTCATGTCTCCTTTTGCCACCGTTGGGTGTCTAGAGCTCTGGAGGAGGGGGAGCAGTCCCTGCACTGTGCCACACCTGGGTGGCACAGAAAAACAGTGGAAGTAGCTGGGTTCTAGTGACTCCTCACCTCAAACTCAAGCTGGGGCATTCCAGTCCCCCCACCAAAAAACAATGTCCACCCATCTACCTTTGTTGCACACAATCTGATGCTTATGACTGAGTCACAAAACTTCAGTAAGGAGGAGGACTTGCCCACCTTTTTGTATGAGCAGTTTTTCAAAGACCTGAAGCAGAGTGGAATAGAATCACACTTAGGTACCTTGGTCCATGCACCTAGTCAGTGGAATAGCATCTGGTCTGTATGCAGTTGTGCTGAAGGCCAATACCCCAACTGAATATGAATCATGGGGTGCAGCTACATGAGATGTTTACTGCAGAATACACTAATTAGCTCCACCATAAATGTCTCATGTCTACAGGTGAGGCCCTATTAGTCCTCAGGAAACTGTCTCTGTAACAGGGTAGTACTTGTAAATACAAGTTCTATTCTGCTGTGGAGTTTTTTTTACTCTGTAGCAGCACATGTGTAAATGCTGGTGCAGCTAGCTGGGGCATGAGGATGCTTCACTGCAGGGGCTTGCCTGCCACCTAGCTCCATAATGGAACTTGCTCATGCACCAGCCAGCCCCTCTACAGTACATTGAGTTAGGTCAGAGCAGCCCCCGGTTGGCAAGCTAACTATCCAAGCCCCCTGCCAGCCAGGGCTTCTCCAGCCCCGTACAACATGCTGTGGTCCTGGCACACATTCAAACAGTGTGCCCGGGAGCAGTAAATTCTGGCACGATACATGCCGGAGTTTCTTGCTTTGAAGTAATTGCATATGCAGATACACCCACAGAAAAGCAGGCTTGGAAGGGGCCTCAGGAGGTCATCTAATCCATCCCCCTTATCAAGGCTGGATCATCCCTGATACCCATCTCTGTCAAGTGTCCAATGTGCACTTAAAAACTTTAAAGGACTGAGGTTGCATCAGTTTTCTGAGTAGCTGGTTTGAATGCTTAACCACTCCCACACCACACTTCAGTGTTAGGCATTTCAGAACAGGATCCAAACTAGGCAGTTTACTGGGTGAGGGGATACATAAGTTAGATAATAGCCTCATAGTGTGGTTGGGAGATCATTTTGGAATAAGATAGGACTGTCTTTACTAATTTGATCAATGGTTATTTGAGGAGAAATGTACTGATAAATGTAGAGAAAGTTGTTGAAATTCTTGACAAAGCCAGATAAAAACCTAAACCTAAGCTATTATCGTGAGAGAAGCAGAAAGCTTTCTAAGCAAGCCAGCTGAAAAAAGAATAACTTTTAAAAATCATTTTTGGACATTATGGGCCAAGCACAGCATTGGTGTTAGGTAGCATAAATTAAATACCAGGTTTGAGTGACAGAATGATGCAGACATCAAATTTACTCTTGATTAGTTATTGCACAGTAATGCACATGTAGACTGTTTTCTGCTAACAAAGTTTGTATTGGTTCACCTGCATGTGTGTTCTGGAGAGGTGTTGGAAGTGAATGGGGGGCTTGGGGTTGTGTGGACAGCAGGGTAGGTGGGCTGAATTGGGGAGCACAGGAGGAGGGAGTCAGCCAGAGCCTTTTGCAGCCAGTGCTCTGGGCCTGGCTGGAGAATGCAGGGCTGCCCTGGGGCCTGAGTGGAGTGGGAGGTGTGGTGGGGCCAGCAGGGCCAGCACCATAGCCAGGAGCAGCGTGGGCTGCTGGCCACCAGGGGCAGGGCTGATGTAGGTGGGCAAGGAGGGAGCTGCAGTGTGATGGCCCTGTGCTGGACACACAGCTCCTGGGCAGAGGAGGGGCTGGGCTGGGCTGGGCTGGGCTGTGAGGGTGAGGATGAGTCTTTAAGATGGCCACCATGTACTGGCATCTGCCTCTGGCCTCAGCATGGCTGCCAAGTGCTGGCAGCCATGTGGCTGGAGGCTTGAGCTCCCCCTGGTGGCCTCGGGGGCACATGGCCGGCTGCTAAATCTAGTCGCAGATTGCCTGCACATGTAGATGGTGGCCTGTTCCTGCTTGCTGTGCAGTAACTTACTACGTAGTAAATTTCAGCTAGCATAAATGTACATGTAGACACGCCCACTGGATACATCTATGTGAGCAATTAATGCGATGAAATAAACTCTGGCACAGTTCACACTGGAGTCAGTTGCTCCTAGGCACAGCATTTACATGTATGCCAGGGACTACAAAGCATTGATCCAGGGTGAAATAGCCACAGCCTGGCAGGGCATCTAGGGGTCAGCTGTGAGCTCTGGGTGGCAATGGCTGGCTGGGGTACAGGGTGCTTCAGTGCAGAGCTAGCTGGTAGGAAGCTCTTGCTCTCTAGCACCCCCATGTCCCAGCCAGCCCCTGTTGCAGTCTACATATGTGTTTGATCTCACACAAGTACTCCAACGTAAGATAGTACTGTGCCTGACAGTGCCATCTTACAGTGCAATTAATCTACTGTGTCCTCATACCAGTGCACATTTAGACTGTGACACTTTATTGTGAAGCTAATTAGTCTACTCGGTAAAGTGCTCATATAGATGTAGTGACTGAGATCAGACTCTGGCTGACTGATTTGGAAACAAAAATATATGCATATTTTGAGTGGTTCCTGTACTTTAAAAAAAAGTAAATTGTGCATAGCATCTATTTTTTAGTATAAGCAGAATATTTTTTTATTTCTTCTCCTCAGAAACTGCTCAGTTTAAAAAAACCCAGAATAAAATGGGTTTTCTTCCATTTTATGAACTTACCTATTTGGGAATAGGTAACTGCCACACAGTTCAGAGTTCACACTTTTGTTCATCTGCCAGGTACAATGTAACATTAGGAAAAACATTCAAACTTCTAGTTATTAACAGCAATGAATTACCAAAACCTTAAAAAAGGAGATTGGAGCTGACTTAAATGTCACCAGCCAAAAAAAGCTAGAAGCTGGACTGCTGGTTAAAGGCCCATCCTGCTGAGCCTGACTGACTCCCACCTGTTCTGAGCTCAGCCTCGACTCAGCCCCTCACCAGGATGAGGCTGGCTCTGCCCCTTGCCAGAAGCACTGCAGGCTTAGCTGTGTGAGGTGGGTGGGTGGTTGAGCTGATGGGCAGGCTCCAGGCTGGGGCCTTGGCCAGCTACACTGCAGCCTGAGCTCCATGTTTGGCAGCAACTACCACAGCCTGGGCCAGCTGCACCTGGAAGGCTGGAAGGCTGCAAACAGCTGCTCTGGGCTCTGGCATCAACTCCATACTGGCAGGTACACATGCTTCTCAGGGTGGACATTGGGGATAGGGCCTGAGGCAGCACAGCCCTACAGCTGTCTGCTCTAAGGTGCGTATGCAGTTGCCGCCAGCTTGGAGCTGATGCTAGGGTTGTGGAGTCCAGGTTGGCAGTGGTGTGCTGAGCAAAATGACCTTGCATGCCATGCTTGGCACACATGCTGGCAGTTGCTGACACCTGGTCTACACTAATAACAAGTTCTCTTGTAAAAAAGACAATAATGGATTATTTTGAATGCCTGTTGACCATCCTTTACTAGTCTGGCCTAACCTTGGTAAAGAGAGTGAAGTAATTGTCTTCAAATCTTAGCCTTGTAGCTTTGGAACATGCAGAACGCCTGGAAGAAAACAAATGACTTGTGCCTAACAAAGCAATTAAAAATATACTCTATTAAAAAGCTAATTTGTAAAGAGGTCAACCAGGATGAGGCCCTTTTCTCTAAACAAATAAGAAAAGCCTTCTTCCAAATGCTACAGTGAGTAACTCATTCAACTGCAATATCAAAATGCATGTTTCAATCCATTAGCCATATGGGCATTGTTGCCTTTTATGTCTTGAATTCAGTAATAACACTGGGCCAAACTCCTTTTGGTGCAGACAGACAACTTGATCAGGATTATTTTTGGTTATGGAAGACCCTAAACTGTGTAGTTCCCTATTAGCATAGACAGTTACTATGTGCTTTAGACCTTTTCTTCCCATGCATACCATCTCAGTTGCCTCCTACATGCATTTGTTGTATTACTAAACTCCAAGCTAGCTGGGAGAGTTATTTTGCTACAATGTCCAATGGAAAGGGGCTCTGAATCTTTTTGTATGCTTTCTTTAAGCCAGTGATAATCTCAAAGGGAATTTTGCCTGAGTAAGAAATTCACAGTTTGTTCTAGTTATGAACATTTCCGTACAATGACCCTATAACAGAGTAATGACTTGGCCACGCCACAAACAAAATTAGAACTTTCTAAGGGAAATGGGAAATAACTGCAATAACAGTTGCAGGACCAGCAACCACACCAAGAGGAAGGCATTTTTGTAAGGTTAGAGGACGTAAGAAGATTGTGCGACTGGGCTGTAAACATTAAAACTCAGAAGAACAGGCCTGTTACCTGACCTTTTGGTAACAGTAAAAAAAAAAAAAAAAAAAAAGGATGTTACTTACGCTCCCCAAAACTATAAAAGCAAGGCAGCAAAAGGAAAAGTTTTCAGTTCTATGCGGCTGATCTGTTGACAATTTTGCTTTGTTTTGAGTAAGATTATCTTTAACAGTCTGTACTGTAACATTTTAATAAGTGGTACTCAGTGCGGGGGATAAACATATATGGAGAGCTCTGGGTGCTGCTGCATTTCCTCTTGAATTTTTCACCTAATTTTGTACTCTACCAAACATGTTAAGCTGTGAACCATGGAGCTGTGCATGAGAACACTTCTCATTTAATGTCCAGGCAGCAATCTTTTTATTGGTGATAGCAGCCCATGTCCCCCATTGAAAGCCCAGGATAGTAAATCTGCTTTCAGAACATCACACGGGATGGCTCTATGCACTGGTCAAGGGATCTCCTTTTTACTAAGGTACACCCCAACTGCTTTTCATGTTTGCTTTTTCTTCTGAGATGTGAAAACTTTGAAAAGATCTGACAACTTCTGGGAAGAACTAATAGGAAGAGAAGATCTGAGATACATAAGGAACAAGGCCGTGCTATAAAGAATTATAGCTCCTCTTTGCTTTCCATATGCAATGTCTCCATATGCCTGTTCCAGGCAGAGAATTCACCTTATCTATGGGGTAGGAGCAATATCTTGCTAGTCTAACAGGACTCGCACTTCATCCCAGATAGAGGGGAATCAAAGTGGATTACTCTTTTTTTGATTCTTATTTTTAAACTTATTTACTGAAGAGGCTTCTCTAAAAATTATGAATTTTCTGCCTTAATGGTCCATACAGCTCTGTGGTTTTATAGTCTTTTCATATTAACTTTACAGTAAACCTAATATGGTAGAATGACCTCCATGTCAGTATCTCTTAATTTTTCTCTTTTTGTACCAACATTTGGCTATTGAAAGAAAGTGAATGTCTGGTCAGTCATTTCAAAACTTATCCAGATGATGTGGAAGGGATTTGTTTTTCACTGTATATATTTTTAGAAGAGATCTGGTCTCTATTAGTTCCCATGTACTACATACTTCTCTCCCTACCCCTCTATACTTAATGCTTCAGTCCCAACTCTGACAATTAATTTTTCCCTCTTAAAAATTTTTTTCACATCTGATCTTAGGTTAACAGATATTTAGATCCTTATCAAGCACACAGGAGGCATCTGACTCCTTCCCCCGATCTCTATTTCCACATAGTCTGCTCCTTAAACCCTATAATAAGAAATTATATTCCGTCTCAAATTATTGTCTTCTCTTCTGTATCCAATGCCATTTTCTATGAAGAAAGTGTTTTCTTTCCTTTTTAATATATCTCAAGAATCAGCATGTGAAAAGATTTAATAACAAATGTCACTATCCTTAAAATTAAATTACCCAACTGTTGTTTATCTTGCAAGATACAAAATATCTTTGAGGAGATAATCATCCTATGCATATAGCAAAAGTGATAGATCCTGAAGTCTACCCTCATATCATCGGTGCTGCCTAATGTAGTCCCTGTTTAGCATGTCTTTTGTTTAACTTTATCAAAATCTCAGGAATGTTATGTATTCTGAGATTGGGGTGTTTTATGGTTGAGTCTTTTTGAGATAGTAAAGCAAGACCTTTGAAATGCATTTGTTTTTCTCCTCAGACTGACAGACTAATGGCTAGATCTGCAAAAGGGTGTAGGCATGGAAACGCTAATTGTCACCCTGCATAGCAGATCGGTGTTAGTCTGCCAGAATGTAATATACAGGCCTAAGTGGCTGGTTTCCCATGGGAAGAGTTGTGGGACTCAAAATAGCAGTTTGTTGAGCAGGGGAGATGCCTAAACTAACCAATGAGCAATACTGAAGACAGAGGGGTTTCTCCTCTCTGGAGCTTTGGACTGCAGAAGGATCACTATATCAGTTTGGGAATCACATCCATACCCTGGTATCTTTTTTCTTTGGCTACAGAAGACCAATCTATGCTTTATGTAAAAAAAAAAAAAAAAAAAAAAAAAAAGAAGGCATGATGGATTAGGAGAAAGCAATGATTGCCCACCTCTATATTAGCACCTCTGTTGGGGATAGAAACAATCCCCCTACTCCCACTGTTGAAGATGTGCCATGGTGCAAGATTGGCCAGTGGGACCAGGGGAGGACATGGTTACAACATTTATCTGGGGTCAGAAATGCATAGGGATTTGGTTCTAGTCCCTGCTTCCAGGACTGTGCCTGTATTTTATCTAACAAGTTTTTAATGCAGAATGCATAAATAATCCTGGGAGTAAGGACCTAGAAAGCATGACTCCTTCTTAGCTGGGGAGGTGTCTTCCCTCACAGGAGGGTATCCCGCTCCTTTTTCTATGGTCTTGCTCTCTAGTCCAATGGATTCTGCATACCTTGTTGTCCATTGGCTCCCATCTTACCCCAGAACAGTATATAATGCGATGATAAGAGCAGTCTCCTTTAAGATGGGAGATGTGAGGGTTTAATTTTCTCAAACTGAAGAGGAAATTGAATTTAGGTCTCCCAGATGAGTCCTCTAATCATTAGGATATTATATAAAAACAAAAGCCATAATTACCCTCATCATCCATAGCCCTGTCAAGAGGGCTTTTGTTTTTATACAATATCGTAGTGGTTAGCGGACTCACCTGGGGATCTAAATGTACCTTTCTGCACATGCAGAATAGTAGAGATCCCAGTACCTAGGGAATTTTGCTGAAAAAAAGGCTTAGATCCCTATGGATTTTCAGACACCTAAGTAGTTGGACAGGGGTTCCAAGGTTCACATTCTTTAAAATAAGAGCATTTATACATGTGCTTCAGGAGTAGGGGAGGGGGGCACTTTAATTAGAGTGGCTCTGAAAGCCACTCTAATTAAAGTGCCTGGAGTGTGTTGTGTATCAGCATCCCTGTGTTTCAAAGTGATGGTAAGGGCACTTTTATCTAAAGCTCACCAAATGAGATATTTTGAAGTGCAGGGATGATGATACCTGAGATGCTGAAGGATCCTAGAGCATGGTAAATATCATATTCCAGCTCTGTGGTTGAGTCTGACTTGATTAATTGATACTGCTCTGATGTATTACAGTGCACTGGGGCAGCCTCGCTGGACATATGTAGGCGTTCTAAGTGTCTAAGGCTTTTACAGGTCTTGCCCAAAACTCTTATCCACATACAAACTGTAACATGTTTTAATTAATGTGTTCTTAAAACCATCTTAGTTTTGAAACATCTATGGCTAGACAAAGCCCTAGAATTTAAGGAGTAAAAAAAGTGACTGACTCTTCTTCTTCTGACTCCAGTAAAATTGAAATTTTTGTGTGTCTTGGATCACAAAATGGGAATTTAGATTATCTCATGGTAATGTGTGCAATCTACTGGTACAAACAAATACTAAATGCCTGCACAGTAACTGGAGTTACTGAGCAGTAACATCCTTGAATGGATTTTAGGTGATGCTGGCTGCACAGGAGCATCATGTCAGGCTTTGTGTCATATAATGCTGCTGGGCAGTGATAACAAACTACTGTGCAGTCAGTATTTCGTGTAGATGCAGCCTGCTTCCGCCTTCTAGGACACTTCCATTTTACCTTCCAGGAAACTTCATGAAACTTCTGCAAAATTTGATGGTTCTTTATCCAGTCAGCCCACCAATCCACATTGTTATCTGTGGACAAGTCACTTAACTCTATTTCACCCATGTATGAAGTGAATATAGTGTTACTGAGCTATGGACTGGTCAGTACAGGAATTTTGACCAAAATATTATGGGCATCAAAAGAATTAAAACTCCTTGGGACTCCACTGTTGCCATCTACATAGTAAAATATATTAGATTATCTTGCTAATTGCATGCACAAGTTCATTTTATTTTACTCATATGAATAATACCATGCCACTGACTTCATAGCATCTCCTCAATTTTAGCAAAGCAAGTAGGATTTTGTATCTGGGTGCCTGTACAAGAGTATGGAGACTGCTCCTGTATAACAGTGCTTTAGAGCAGACTCTATGAGTTAAGTTTCCTGAGCTAGGACAGACATTAGACATAAACCAGTTTAAGTGATCAGAAACTGGTTTAAACCTGTAACAGAGCAGATGTTCACTACACATAAACCAGTTTGAAAATGGCCGAAACCAATTTGAGATAAACCTGGTTCAATGTAGTATCAAACTTAACTGATTTGGGTCAAACCAATTTATGCAATGTCTGTCCCAGACTCCTTGCTGGTTTAAATTAAATCAGAGTCCCTCAGCATCCCAGCATGCTCTCTGGGCTGGGCAGAGCTCTCTGCTCCAGAGTGCTGGGCTGGCCCTCCCCTCTGCTCCCTGGCTGCAGCTCTGGCAGAGACTGCAGGCACAATGTTGCCTGCCTGGCTTCCATCTCCTCCCCACACTTCTCCTCACTACTTCCTGCTGAAGCAGGGATTCCCTGCTCCCCTCTGCCTTACACAGACACTTCTCAACATTAGCTGCCACACCACATGCTGGCTACGGTCCTTGCTGTGGAAGATGGGACAAAGGTAGACAGCACAGTGTTAGCTTAGCAGTTTTTGGAGCTAATCAACAGGTAGCTAGCAACATCTCTCTGTTCCTTCCTTGGAAAAAATTATTTAAGAAGAGCTTGAACTAATGAAAGAAGCTTTTGTTTTCTTAATGGGCTGATAAACACTGAATTAGGGATGATAAACACTGTGTTATAAACTCCCTGCTGGGCTGCTGCGGGGATGGGGGGGAATCCCTCCTTAACTGGAGCATCCTACTGGGACCTGGCCATGCTTCCCCCACCCCGCTTCAGCTCAGCAGTGTAGAAGTGAAGGAAGAGCTGCTGTAGTGCCCCCCAGCTTCTAGCCTGAGCCACTGCAGGCATGTGCCTGCATCTCCTCAGTCCAGAGGGAATGTCTGTGTACTTGCAGATCAGTTCAACCTAGGTAGGTTAGACTAACCTGCAACGATTGAATTAATTCAGGCTCAGGCTTTTTTAATGTCTGTCCCTAGCCCTGGAGCATAGTAATTACTGAGCTCCAACAACCTCCAATGTCTCTTGTATCATCATCCCCACACTTCAAAATCGTATTCGGGGCTGTTGAAGCCACTCTATTTAAAGTGCTGCTCTCCCCCCCCACAACCCCAGAGCACATGTAAAAGTGTCCTATAGGTCTATTATGTGTACGTATAAATGAAATCTTACCTCACCCTATATTTGCTCAGAAATCCCTTTTTGTTTTGATTGGTAATTTATATCTGTGAGCAAAGTAAATACCTTCACAGATTGTCTTCTGTTTCTTTGTTACATATGATTTGTGTATAAAACTCAAGGGATCTAGGCAAATGTTTTCTCTATCCCACCCATTGCATATCTACCTTAAAACACTGGGATTCTGTAAATATTGGAATCTGCTTGATGTTTCCTAATCACTTACTGACCGTAGTCTTTCTAAATGTATAAAGGACCAGTGAGACAAACTGCCTAGATTTGCATTAGTAGAAATACTTTCACTATAAAGAACAACAGTGACACCTTAAAGAACAAAAGCATTCTGGAAAATAATTACTTTTTTATTTCAATGTCATTACATGAGTAATTGATGGTACAGTTTGTCCTTGTATTCTAACAGAAGACCAGCCAGTGTATGATGGTGTAGCTGCATCAAAGTCAGTGAAGCTAGGCTGATTTATAACACCCAAAGTTCAGACACCTTATTTCTGAGTTAAAATTAGGTGTAATTTAAATCTTCTCTCTCTGCTTTCTTGAGATGCATGTCTTTAACTATCTTCATATTTTGTTATTACATTTTTATATCTTTTATAGTGAGTATTTGCTATTCTTATATACTTGGAAAAATATTGTGCCAAATAACTTCCATGTATAAAGTGAACTTTAGATAATCAACTGTTGTGAAACTGTAGTTAGGACATCAGATATGCATTTTCTAAGATTTGCATTTAAGTAAGAAGATTTTTTTTAAAGAGCAGAGTTTTTTTTTTTTAAATGTAACTTGGGGAGGGGATAATTTTCCCACCATTTTAAATAGGAAAAACCAAAACAAGCAAACAATGATGAAAACTTGTAATGGAGATAAGCAATAATTTATTCCTCATTCAGGACCTATGTACTCAGTGAAAGCTAAGAGCATAAGAAAAGGGAATTGCAATGAATTTTTCTTGAGTGATCTTCTTGGAAAGAAAAAGCTTATTTTAGATCATTTTTATTACTTTTTAAATACATGATTTCCAGTGAACAACCTGTATAACTTCTGAGTTTCCCCCCTCTAATTCTTTCTCATTGGATGGAAGAGGCTGTACTGAACTGCTCTGCTAGCCAGCAGTTGCTAGGCACCAAGTAGGCCATTGGCAAAAGGAAAAGATAAGCGCAAGGATTTAAAAATACACAAGAAACCATTTTAATTCCTAACCTGCATCATCTGCTTTGAAGTTATCTGATTCTATTATTCTAAAAACAGGCAATTAGTGAAAGCAGTGGGCTAAATTGAACTTACTTTGCTTTATTTGTTGTATATACTATGTTTTCAGAACAGACCTTTAGGTAGTTTGCATTTACTTAGAACCAAAAATACTCAAATGAGCTTTCACACCTCAAAAAAAAATTACACTAGTTAAAAGAAGCACAGGCAAAATATTTTTACCAATAACAGCTAGATGTAGCTAGATGTACATTGTGCATTCCAGCTGAAATGACTCTGTGGTCTCAGTTTTTTAAGTTGGTTTAAAACTTGTATAGTAACTTTTCTAGCTCCTTAAACACTCTGATTATTAATTTGAGAAAATGATATAGACTTGTATTTTAGCATTCAAATATAAATTCTTTAGTTGGTATATAAAAGGCAGAGATTTAATTGTAGAAACTATTGGGATGGAATAAGTAATGGAACAAGTTAAGAAATGCACGCTGTTATCTCCTGAAAATTGTCACAAATGCCAGTGTCCACCATTTAGACTGTAGATGCAAGTCTTTGACTCCTTAAGGGCCCATTAGAAGTATGATGCACAGAGACAATGGGATTCAGAATTCCTGTTCTGTAGGAAATGCCAACATTTTTTCAAGACAATCAAAACCAGGTTTTATTTCAGCTCTGAAATATTTGACCTACATAAGATCAAAATGACTCAGGTTTGATAAGGATGAAATGTTTTGTTTACATCATATTGATTTTTATGTATATTAACGTTTAAATATTTTGTGTATGTCAAAAGCAGAAGAAGAGAAAGATAATTATTTTCGATGGAAATTATGTGTAGATCTGTCTGCCTGATTGATGATAATCTAACAAGGAGTTGAATCTACTGGGTCTGTTAAGAAGAGTAAAGACAAAACAGAACAGTGGTCTGAAAAAAAGACACCTTAAATGTAAATTTCAGAGTCAGAGGTATAGTAGAAGAATGACTGGGCAGAGGTATAACAGAGGAGCTCCATGCCAGGGACAGCACCAGCTGCTGCCACGCCAATTGTGGTGGTAACTACTTTTGCACCCTCCCCACAAAGGCATCACCTGGGGCTGCTGCCCTAGACACCCCCCTCAGTTATGCTACTCGGATTGGGTCATTAATTGAGAAGATGTTATTTCTCAGTGCCATGTAGTTAATCAGCTGGCTTGCAAAAGATGAAGCTCTGAGATGAAAACTTTTCTGCCAACTCAGATTGTCACGGAACATACTGACAAAGACAGAGGCCTTGTGGAATGTGTGGGAAGCTAAGCTGGCCTCAGGTTTGAGGCAAACAATAAGCCTTAGGTAATTCTCAGCTACCTAGACCTATTACTGTTGTTTTAACCCTTTTTTTTTCTTGTTGCTTTGTGCCTTTGGTGAAGGAAAAAACATGCTTGTTCAGAAGTAGTTTTGATTCACTTTAAACACTTGTTTGTCACAAGCTCCTAGAGGTCACCTTCTTGTGGTGTTAGTACAGTTGGCCCTGTTGGACTAACATAGTTGGAAAACAGAAAGCCTGGGCATTCAATCTGGGACTAATTGAGTCCCAGCAGTCTTGCTGAGAGAAAAGTGCAGGAAGGGAAGTCCTGCAACCATGACACCATGTTATAGTATGTCGTGCCATAATAGTAAAAATATTTCAGCTGTTGTTTCATCATCTTAGATTATGCTCTTTATTCATTTTATTATTTTAAATTAGAGTTTGATAATTAATTTCAAATCATAAGAGTCATTGGTATTCTAGTTGGTTTGGTAATTAGTTATGGTTTCCTCCATAGGTAATGGGTTTTTTTCTATTCTAGTTGATTTGGCAACTGGTAATTTCCTCGGGTAAGTGGTATAACAAAATAGAAAGAAAACAAAATGACATCAAATCATGCCATCTCTGAATATAATATGACCAGTATTAATGGGTATGTTCATTAATATAATGTGTATGCATGCATTTCAATTAGTCTTCTTTCTGCTTTTAAAATGTTAGATTGCAAAGGAATAAAACATTTAGTTGTTATTTTCTGACAACATTCTGTGTGGTCTCTGTAAACTGGTTGTGTGCTATGTAAAAGGTGAGTGTTATTAAAACAGCAGCATGCACATTTCAGTAATCATTGAGATTTAGTTGCATGTGTTCAGGTCAACAAATCTAGTTCTGCAGTAAAAATCAATGGGCCACATTTTCCACCATTTCACATACTGGACATATACTAGGCACATGATGGGTGCAGTCATCTCTTGTATAACTCCTTTTGGGTTCAATGCTGCCCAAAAGGAATGATATAGGTTGCAAGTAAAATAATTTATTTTTTTCCCAGCTGTAAATGGCTGCATACTGGTAGATCTTTCTACTAGAATAAATTTCTTCCAGTAGAAAAATACCCCAGAAACCAAGGTGCACAGATGTGTCTCCAGCTTGATGACTGAAGAGCTTAATGGGTAATCTCTACAGTCAAGGGGGCACTAAATGGCTGCACCCAGGACCATGCCTACCCTTTGGGGAGTTCCTTATTTGACAACTTGCTGTCTCCCCTGCCTGGGAAGGGAGCACACTGTCAAGTGGCTCTTGCTAGCTCCTGAAAACCAGCAGCAGCCACAGATAGCCAAATTAGGTTCTGGTTGGGAGAATGTACTCACCCCACATTAGATGATTGACAGGAGGGAAAATTCTCCCATGATAGGAACCCTCCCAGTTCTCCCCCACAAGTCAAGCTAACCTGGAGTAGAGTAGGGAGTGGAGGTGCTCCAGGACCAAAAGCCTGAACTTCTACACACTGGTTTCTACCAAGAGAACTATGATTCTCCCAGTAGAAACCAAACATTTATACCTAGCCAGTGTTCCCACCAAATCACTCTTCACAGGAAAAGGGGCTATAGATTAATTTTTCTGCTTTGCAAATGTTTGGAAATATATTACTAACCAAGACAATTATGGATAGAGTTGGTTTGTGCTTCTTTTACTAGACCAGCTGGGAAAGAAGTTACACAAGCTTTCAAGTTTTCAGAAGTTTGTTCTCAAAAGCCTGTCTAAATTCTCCCCCCATGTGTACAATTGGGCCAGTAAAAGCACAAAAAGATATATCCTTGCCTATTATACATTACTTGGACTAACACCTGCTAATCCCACCAAGACAACCAAGACACTGGTATTGTATGTAGTCAGTTTCCTCTCCCAGTCACAGTGGGCTGTAGTAAGATACCCCTGGATACATATTCTGCTTTTGCCCTCTTTTAAAGTTATTTTTTCATTTTATATAACAGGAAAGACCCAGCTGGGAAAGTAGTTGCTCCTGAGAACAAGAAACCCTCATTTTTATTTCAAAAAGAAAAACAAACATCTGGATCGGATCTTCAAATAAATTTAAGTATCATTAATACTAGGCAGGCACTAGGTAAGGCCAGTTCTCTTGCACCACTGTCTCCAGAAGCCCAACTCTGAACACACCACCTAGACAGATAAGAGACATTATACAGAATAGTTGGGACACTTCCATTGCCAGAGCGTCAAATTTATGAATCATTCCAAGTCAAACACCACATACTACATGTCAAGATATTACAGAGGTTATCATGAAAGCAAATGAGGAAGTTTATTTTTTTCATAAGCAATGTTGGAAAATGTAAAGAAAGTGTACATATACCCTTACGTCTATAATAAAAAGCCACACAAAATATGTTAGGGATGGTTTCGGACAGAAGCATTACAGCAAATGATAGGATAACTTTTTAAGAATATAGTTATTTCTCCATAGACTTTGAGAAGAAAGTAACTCTTGGAGCCAGTCTAAATTTTGCACTTACAATTAATCAGACCACTATCCAAGTACATAAAAAAAAATCATGTATCAGTGTTGTAGCTCACTTAGACAGCTAGCATTACTGGAAGGGGATCTTCACACCATTTGTCCAGTATATAGCTGCATTCATAGCCAATTACAGTGTGTCCCCAAGAGACAGCATAGAATAGACTGGCCTCTTTTACTGTCATTTAATCATAAACTAAGTATATTGTATTCCCTCCATGTTCTAACTGTAATAAATCAATAAGTAACTATTAAACTGATAGTGAGGAAAATTCAACATTTGTAAGACTCACTCAAAAGTGACCAGTCAATTTATTCATGGTATATCATAATTCCTTAGGCTACTGAGAGACCGCCAAGAAACTCCAAAGATAACACTACCTTTTGAAACAGACTTTTGACCTAAGCTGAGTTTACTTATTTGGTTTATCAGGCATGCTTCATTTGTATTTGGTAGGTAAATGCAAGGTACATAGTTCATGCAATCTGGTTAGAAACTTCCTGAACACTAAATAACTGACAGATTTTGTCTATGTAAATATGTAAAGAAGTTGTTTTTCTTCCTTTAGCAGCCAGCTAAGCTTCTTTGTTTACTGCCTCAGCTATTACTGATATGCCATGTCCTTTCCTTGATCTATGCTGGATCAATACGCCCCCACTGTTCTCATCAGAGTGACACAAATGAGGCTTCCCTATTATCTGACTCTTGTTCTGTTGGCCTTATCAGTAATAGAGTTATAAGGAATTACTGAATACAAAATGGCTACTTGAGTGAAGAAGCCAGCCCTCTTTAAATCTATCTCATCCTTGCTCTCAAAATACACAAACACTTTTAGATTTTGTCATCTCTATGCAAATGCCAAATTTTCTTTAAAACTAAACTCCACTGTCTAATTGAATGCCCTTGATTAGGTAACAACTTAAACTACAATTCTGCTTTCATTAAAGTTAACGACAATTTTTTTTGTTTGCTGTAAAGATGGGCAGCGATTTTGAGCGTTTAGTGGTAGAAGTAGTGAGTAGTGGCAAGCAGTGACCGACGGTGTGTGGAATGAATTGCCGTCACAGGGATTACAATCCTATCCTGTACCTCTTTTACTGCCTGGAGGAAACAATTCCTTGAGGGTCTAATATACATATACTTTTATATAGCAACTTTTTTTTAATCAATGAATAAAGGCTTGAAATCTAACATGATAACTTCAATCTTCAATAGTGGTTTCCTACCGTACCTACATTTATACATGTTATCTGTATAAATCAGAGCTGTGTAACAGTCTTGATGTAAATTTCCTATTGTTTGCTTCCACACTGATGTCTGTTTATCTCCTTTTGCCCTCAAATCAGCCATGGTACACTATGGCTATACAGATGTGTTTAAAGGTTGAAATTGAGCAAATGAACAGAAATTAAAGTAGTTGGACCATGAAAGTCTGTAAATGCTTCATTTACTTTAAGACTAGTTTGTTCAGAGCTAGAATATCTTCATAGGGTCTTGACAGCCCATCTTAGCAAGACTCCAGTCCAGACCTGCTCCTCCTGAAGTCAATGTCAGTCAATCCATTCAAGACACAGCAAGATCCTATATATAGGCTGAAAGATGAATAAAAGATTTCTTCAGCAGCAGCAGCATTGATGGCGTCCAAAGCACCTATACACTCTATGAATAAGCAGTTTTCAATAAACGCTGTTAATGCCCCTGCCTGGCTTGACTCTAGATTTATTTTATTAACTAAGTGATCATACTTAACAAAGATGCTGTTCATTGGGGGGGGAGGGGGTCCTCATTTGAATAACTCCAGTTATCTTGTATCACAGTTTATCATTTCTAGTTAGCTTTGCTGGATGCTTACTGGCCTTTGTGAAGGGGTGGATGATGAGTTTTGATGATACCAGTTCCTGGTTTTTTGTTTTTGTTTTGACTTAGATCAACCCTGCATGAAACCACCACATTATTGAGGCAAGTACACAGAAGAACAGAAAGTACACATATTAAAGCATCATCTAGCACTATGCAGTTGGCATCATTTTATACACAAGGCTGCCTGCGTAGTTTATCCAGCAGGCAGGATTATTACTGTTTTTTTCTGAATTGCTCTCTTAATTACAAAGAAGAAATTGCTGAGAAATTATTTCTGTTGAGTTTCTGAAACAGACATTTTCAGTTGCAAGTGGTAATTATGATACATAATTATATTTAATTTAATTTACATGTAAATTAAATTATACTTCAGTTGCAGCCCAAGTCACTCTGTCAAGATTTTTACGAAGTGGAAAGAATGAGTCAGCCCTGCCAAGAAAAGAGACTTTATGAACCGACAATAAAATTCCAAATTATCTTGCAAAATTTCAATTTTAACAAAATAATTGGTGTCACAAGGGTCAGGCTGCTGATAAGATAACAAGAGGTTTGTAATAGACCCCTGATTTGCCATGCACTATCGTTTGACATATACTGTGATATTATGAAACATGGTTCATTTTGTCAAAAATTGCTTTTTTTTCACATGCAAAATCCTATTGACTTCAGTGGAAATCATGCTTAAGAAAGCTAAACAAGATTTGCCCCTGACTAGTCTAGGTCTAAGTACAATATGGATTTAACTCATGCTCCTTCTCCCAAGTAACTATTATATATCAATATTTACAGGGACTTCGCATTAAGCGCTGGTGCCTGTGGAAAAGAACTATGAAGGAAGTAAGAGAGAAAAATATGTTTTGTATTATTTTAGGCTCTAGTTCTTTTTTTTTCTTAATACTTTTGGAAGAGATCAATGTTTTAGTGTATTTTGGACCTTCCTTTTACATCTTAACAGCAAAGGCTTTGGTCGTGACTACGGAAAGCCACATTTTCAGCCTTGGTAGAAAAGACACTTCCTATCAGGCCTCCATTTTAATAAGCAGGTGGATATTTCTGGTTTTGTAAATTGAGATGTTAAGCTTGCAAGTCAAAGTTTATAGTTTCCAGGGAATCCATTGGATTCATCATACTCTGAAAATGTAGTCTTTTATACATTCACAGTGCCATACTTCTTGTTTTGGCAAGGTAGAATGAAGAAAATGCTTTTTCCAGAGTCATGGCCAGAGGCTAACTACATGAAGCAGCTCACTTGCCTACAGCACTGAAGGTCACTGGCTATTTCACGCAAAAGCTAGAGCTACAACCCTCTGACAACAGCTGCTGAATTGGCAACAGCTATTAGCTTTTGGCTGCTTATCTTAGTAAATAAGAAAAAAACACAATTACAAAAAATAGGCTAAGTGGTACTATTCTCTCATTTTCACTTCAGACTATGGGAAACGCATACGCACATGCACACACAAATACTTAAGTAGAATGTTTTTTACTTCAGCAAAAGTTGCATAACTAATAAACCTCTGGTTACCAGATCAGCTGACACACACCCTGGGGCCCCTATTTGAAGGTGGTTAGGCTGGCTTTTGTAGGAAAAACTGTGCCACAGGGTTTGCTTAGTAATGATGTTTTCCTGAGTGGGAAAGAGAGTAAAGATGAAAGGATACAGGAAGAACTTACAGGAATACAGTGGGATTGCTAAGAGGAGAAGCTCAAACAACCAAATCAGGAGAAAGGTGTAGAACAAAAAACTTCTAAGAAATGAATAGGAGTGGGTAGTATAGGAAGGAGTTATAGTAGGGATAGAGGAAATATAAATAGGAAGGAAGAAAGGGAAAAACCTTGCAAAAAATGCCGGAAGAATCAAGAAGTGTTACTGCTGTCTTACTGCCATACCTGTGAATAATAGGAAACCAGGCTTTTGCCAAAAATGAGGACAAAGAAGAAGGGAGAAAGAAAAGAAAGAAGTCTGTAAGACCTAGTATGAGCTTCTAGAGGTCTGAATAAGCATTCTCTAGAGACCATTTGCCTGTTGAATTTCCATATTAAGTTTTTGCACTGAGAGTGAGGATTGAGGATTATTTCTTTGAGGGGTTTTTTGTCATAATATTTGGTGTAGTACAACAGCATCTACTAACTAACTGATGTGTCGTCATGGCATCATAATGCAGTGTCTAAGGTAGGGAGTGTTAGCATTAGTAGAACAGCTTAAAAGCCATCAGTTCTGAGGCTGAGATAGTTAAGATACACAGACTAAACCCCATCCATTATCTGAGTATCCAATATCTACCAGATCCTATGCTTATTGAGGAAACTATTTCAGGAAAACTTAATTGAGTTACACAATTTAGCATTTACAAAGCACTCTTATCAATTCAAAACACTGTTTACATCAGACCTGAATTCAGTCCTGAATGAATCCCCTTACTGCTCTCAGCAACAAAAAACTGGGTATGGGAAACTGTTGGAAATGACTAGGTACAGAGAGAGAGAAGGAGGGGAGGGGTGCCTATTTTCTGCATTGACAGATGTGTTCTTCTGTGGGATTAACAGGGAACTGGAACTTGAGCTGAGTAGGAGTTATATTTGGCCATTAAAAACCAAGAGCAAACACCATGTGATCTAGCAGCTTTCCTCAGGCCAGCATCAAGTGAGCTGTGGGGCCAGGGTTTGAGGAAAACTGTTAAAACATTTTAAAAATTAACAAGAATTAAATATACAAGTCAATAACCAATATATGTATACCACTTTGCATTCTTAAGTATTCCTGTGTTTTTACTTTAGGGATTTTTTTTAAACAGGAGAGATAAGAGAGAGCATGTGTACTTCCCCATAGTCTGCAGTGAAGATGAAAGAGTACCACTTAAATAGTTTGTTTTTTCTAATTTTTAAAAAATATTTTATTTGCTAAGCTATATACAAATATTACATGAGCATAGTTATGGCACTGAATATTAGTAAAAACCTTTCGTTGAGTCTAACTTGTAGATATCTTAATGCCATGTTTAGATTACCTGTTATCTGGTACAGAACTCATTCAGGAATTACTTAAAATTGTCATGAGAATATTGGCTTTCATGTATTTGTTTCTGATTAATTGGACCTGAATAGATACAGGCATGCGTTGCCTACACAAGGCAAAGGAAAGGGTGAGCTGACTTTTAACCCCTTGTTGTGGGGCTTTGCAATCTAGTTAGAATTTTATGCCTTGGCTTTTGCTAGTGTTGCAAATGCACTTCAATGTCAAAAATAATTTTAAAAAATGGTCCATTTTTAGTTTGTATACACTTTTTTTTAATTTTAGGCAAGCTAGGTCTCCCTGATGTGTCTTACTTTGCTGTTTGTCTTTTCATTTTTGGCCATTTATATTGCTGACACATTATCATATTTCGAGGGTAAAGAGATAAGAAATTGGGAATCATTCTGGAGCATGTATTTCATGGATAAATCAGACTGTAGTCATATGCTGAAGAAATCTATATTTGCACACTGCACACAGCTGTTCTAATGAATTATCTCTTCATCTGTATTGACTGGTTAGTCTGAAGTTCATTTTGGATTCCCAAAAACCTAAGACTAAGATTCCTTTCCAGGAATCTTTTCAGAAAGTTTTGTTTCACACTTGCATGGCTTTAAAACAGGGCTATTCAACTGGTGGCCAGCAGGCCACATGCAGCTTGTGAGGGGTTAAGTTATGGCCCCAGGCTCCTTCCTGGCCACTGCTCCCCCATCAGTCAGGTTGCAACAGCAGCTGGAATCCCCTCCAGCTCGTCCCTCCTCCAGCATCTGCTGCCTGCCCCTGCCCCAGAGGTTGGGGTAGCACAGCTTGGCTTGGCCAGGGGAGGTGTGAGTGAGTGTGGAGTCATATGGGTGCAGCAATGGTGCGAGGGGAGCACAGGCACATGGTGCAGTGGTGGGGAGGAGTGCTCCCAAGTTGTGCAGTAGGGGAGATGGGGGCGCAGTTCATTAGGGAGGGTCTCCGCACAACCTACAGCCCAGGGGGCCTGTGGCTTGCCCTGGAGTCAACTACGTGGCATTCAACCCCCAGTCGCTTAGAAGTTGAACAAGCATGCTTTAGATAGTTCTGTCTTTCTGAGCAGGATGAATAAGATGGCTATACCAGCCAAGATAAGTAAGTCACAGTTTCTATTTGTTTCCTTCAATAAATGTAAAAGTGATATGCAAAATCTTTAACAAAGTCTCTCAATTAGCAACATGAACTGATCAGGCTAGGACCAGAGATGACTGCTGGAAGCTTAGCCCAGACCAAGATGGTTTTTAAACTGTATTACTGCTCAGCCTGAAGAAAGGTTGGAAATACCTGAAACAAGTGTCAGATAAGACCAAACCATTTTCAAAGACAAGAAATTCAGGGTAAAGAATTGTAACAGGGAACCCTAGCCCTGTTACGAAGGAACAGAGCCGTCCCTTTAAATCCAGAACTTTCCAGACACGGGCGGCCAGTCCAGTAGGGGCCAAGGATTGAGCCCTTCTCGTTGGTCAGGTGACAGGAAGGGGAAGGCCAGAACCATATACGTTGCAAGTGGAGAAGGCCCCAGAGGCAGCAGAGAGGGGAACTCCCGATGACTATAGCAGCAGCAGCAGCGGCAGCAGCAGCAGCGGCAGCAGCAGCCGCCGCCGCCGCCGCCTCCGCCTCCGCCTCCGCCTCCTCTTCGGGAAGAATACGCCATGCTGTGAGACAGAAGCATGACCACATAAAGTAAGTGGGCACTTTGCCTCTCTTATTTCTTTATTATTTCCATTATATGGCCAGAGGAGCCTGTGGTTTACCTTTGATGTTAAAAAAAGGCTTGTGGTTTGTGGCTGAGGCTGTAGGGGTGGAGGAGGCCTCATTAGTGCCATGATAGAGGGCTTAAGAAGCCCTGCTGCACTAGGGCTATGAGCCCAAAGTCACTTAAAGGGGAGATAGAAGTTGTGAAGCCAGGTCCTAGCGGGTGGACATAGGCAAAGGCCCTAACTACAGAAAGAGGGGCAAAAACGAAGGGGGCTGAGGAAGCATGGAACGGAGGGCCTTGAGCCCAAGTGAGTTAGAGAGCTAGAGCCTTGGAGTCAAATGCTTAATAGTGGGTTTTGACTGACAGGCCTATTTAGAGAAAGAGAGGGAAAGCCCACAGCAACTGAGACCCTAACATAAAAAGAAATTTATAAAACCATCTGCAAGGCACGGGCCACATCAAGGGAAAGTAGGAGTGTGCATTTTTGCCCTTAAGGCGACATCTCGTTATCCTATGGGTGGTGAGCCCGGAGCCTGTCTGGGAACCTGTGGGTTAGCCTCCTCCTTTCTTTAGAACCGAGTAACATCAAGAGTAAAGCGGAGGGAAGCAGATTCCCAAAGAAAAATCCACCAAGACTTGACAGGGGTACACGTACCGGCATATTTTAAAGAAAAAAAATGCAGCCAATGATGCCCCCCTGTCACAGTTATGCAAAAATAACTTAAGTGTTTGAAGGTCTGTATTTGCCAAAAAGGCTGGTATGTTTTCATGTTCTTCTTTCCTGGATTGCTTTTGATTCTCCTTCTTTCTATCATCATGCTGTGGGGTAAATATCTTTTTATCATGAATAACTGGTATCACAAAACATTTCCATTGCTTTGCAGTCCTTTATCTAGCAGCTGAAGGCATTTGTGAATTGACCGCTGCTTATGGTAGTTGGCTAAGGCCAATGAGGAAACACTTGGTGAAATCACCACCTCACTGAAGTTAATGGCAGTCAGTAGTAGATCTCAGACACCAACTCTGTCACTGGTGGAGAGTGTCAGCACCTCCCTTTAGCAAAAGAGGATGTCAGGGGTACACTGATAGTGGCCAAACCTACTGTCAAACCAGTTCAAACTTTGTCTTCTTATTTTGTGGCCTTAAGGAAGTTCATAATGGAACCATCATTGGAAACAAAGTTTATAATAATGCATACACCTTCTTGTCCATCAGTTGTTGCTTTGCAAGATGTTCAGCTCCTTTGACCACGTAAGAGCTGATTTTAAAGTATGTGTGTAGGTGGCAACTGTGGTTCTGTGCTACAAAAGCTGATCCAAAAATGTTTTCAGCACCCCAGGTGATTAGAAAATGTCCACATTCGTCTTGTTACAAATGTACAGCTGAGACAGACATTGAATTGCTTTGTGTAATGTCAACAGATTGAAGAAATCTCTCTACAGGGGAGAGTTGACCCTTAATGGCATCATCTTCCAAAGGAAATGATCCTCCTGGTGTCAGGATCACAAATAATAGATCTAAGCGAGTATGCATTTCCATATGCTCCTGTCTCTATCTCACTAGGAAGTATTTCTTTTTATCCCTTTGGAAGGACAAAGGCTAAGCAAGCTCTGCTGAATTAGACCCATTAGGCTGTATTAATTTCTTCTTTCTCTAAGCTAAGTAACACATTTGTTTGTTATCCTTTTGTTTAGCCCAGTACAATTATAATAAAAAAAATAGCATGTTTCTTAAAAGCTAATGTTGTTAATGTTTTTGTCAATTGGATAAATTAAAATCCATTTCTTGTTTTTGGAGAGATTTAAAAACTAAAATGTTTTGTGGTCTCTACAGAAATATGGTGTGGGTGTGGAGGGAAGTGTATCTAGCTCACCACTGCTATATCTAGGCAAAAACCTGGGAGTGTTTATAAAACCTCCAGTAAATATTTCTAGAAATTTTGCATTTTTTTTTTTTGTCCCCCTAGTGCTTCTACTGGTTACCCTTTTAAACTGCCCAATATGGTGCTTGAAGAAACTGTCAATAGTTTTCCACCTTGTGAGACTCCAAATACCCCTCAGAAAATGCCTGCTCCTAGTTTGCGCTTGATAGGAACACTATGGTTTCTATTAAATTCCTTGGGTCTACCTTCTGAATCATGTCTGCCCACCTAATAGTGCTAATGTCATATGGCACCTTGTGGTACTCTTGAAAGGATCTCAAGGCACCCTGGTTGAAAATTATTGATCTGTGCAGTTCTGGAAAACATGTCATGGAATTGATTAGAAGCTAAATGAGATGGATAAAGATGTGAAGATCTCATCACATTTATATTAGGCCTAGATAAAGAACTATATATGCAGTACGGGAGGTTATGTGTTCAACATTTTTAAAAATTAGGTACCTATCTTTGTGCATGCAGAGAGGCCTAAGCCATATACAAATGAAAAGTAGAGCAGGCAACAAACCGTCCATGCATGTGATAAGCACTTGGTATGCCATCATGGTAAATGTATATGTTGCTATACAGTAGATATTCAAACTTAGGTACAAGGGGGTCCTGTGCAGCATTCCATTTAAGCTGCATGGTGTGCACGGCTACACAGGGATGCTCATGTTGCACTACCAAGCGCAGCTGTGCGGTCGTGCATGCCACACAGAGGGAATGCTGGCCCTGTGCTTATTAAAGTCTGGTTCTTCCAGATAAATGTCTGAAGATTCATTTTTTCAACACTCCTAGGCAAGTGTTGTTTTCAGTAGCTTGCACATATATATGTTGAACAGAGAAGACAAAATTTTCAAACTTTGGTACATAATAGATGATCATGCCTGCTGGCTTTGGCTATGTGTACAGGTACCAAATAACTAGGCAGAGTTGCAGTTCCCAGATACAGTTTTGGATGCCTAATTCCAGTTGTCCAGGTATGAAAACTTCTGCTGCATGTGACTGACTGTACATGGATATATTTGGAATTTGCCAATCTCTTGTACCCAGGCCAATTTTTATTCCTAGAAAGCATGCTGCCTTCCAGAGCAATGCAACACCATGAGCTGAGCTTAAGGCAACACTTCTTCAATGTGATGCATTTAAAAAGTGAGGTAATAAGCACACATGACCACGTTAAGAATATGGACTGGAGGGGCCTACCAGCTGATTAGGGCTACTCCCTTCATATAGCAGGCAGCATGTAGTGTCCACAAGTCCTCTTAGAGATTGATCCAGAGGGGTACATTGCTGGAGTACCATCCCCCTCTTTGGTTGTGCATTGCTCTGAGATCACCGACTGGTTGGCGTAGGGAAGACTGCCTGGAGCCCCTGCTTGCATGTTGCTCCAGAGCTCTGGGAGTGAGTATTGCTGCTGATTGCTCTTCCCTTCTCTCCTTCCCCAACCCTAAATTCAACAGCAAGGGGAAGAGAGGGAACTAGTGCCAATGGCAGCATTCAGCCCCAGCTTTCACACAGCACTGGAGCCCACGAGCTGAGCACTGTTGCCATTCATCCCCTCTTTTCCCCTGATGCAGAATTTAAAGTGGGAGATGCAGCCACACCCCGTTTTGCCTGGTGTCACATACACAGGTTTATCCTCTTCCCTGTGCATGCACCACAGACAAAGCTGGCATGGAAGCAGCCCCCTTTTCACCATGATCCTGGTTCCACCCATGGCCACACCTATCTAAATCCTTTGTTACAACACAAAGAACCCCCAAAGAAGCTTAGCATCTCCTTTAATATGATTGAACACCTGAGTCTTGTGACTTTTTTTCATTGGCTTCCTTCCTCCCCTTTGATATCATTATTGAGGCTCTCTGTCTCTTGGTCTTCCCCAGATTAGTAGCAGAGCTAAGACATTAGACACTGTAATAAGTTGTAATTACCTCTGCGATAAGAGATACCAGTACACTTTGCCAAGTACAAATATACAAGACCTTGATCTCTCTGCATGCTGTCACTCTGCTAGGTCCTACTGGCTTCTGCAGAAGAAGATAGGCATTCCTGTTAAAAGGCCCAAGGCATTTATACTTTATACTAGCAAACTGCCCATCAAGAATGACTGGGGGGGGGTGGAGCCCCACATCCAGCCCCATGCCCTCCCCCAACATCCCACTTTGGGTCTCACTCTGCTTCACCTACTGCTCTGAGTCCGGCCCAGCTCCACCCACTGCACCCCCTTGGCCATTCTGGGTCAGGCTCTGCTCCAAGTCCGGCTCCACTCTACCCCCACACCATTCCGCATCCACCTGGCCTGTGTGCACCTCCCTCCCTCCCTGCCTGCTGCCGCCTCCTCCCTGCCAGCTGTTCTGGAGAGTGGTGGAACTGGGTGGTAGGGAGGTGCTGTCACCATGATCCCCTCCTTGTTCTCGAGCAAGGAGGCATGGGGAAGTCCCGCTGCTTGGTCAGCTGGGGTGTATTCAGCACCGCCACAAACTTCTCCAGCAGCAGCTTAAACTTGGGCCCGCGCAGCCTGGGCTGCACAGCCAATAGCCACCCTCCCTCTCAGGGGTGCATGCATGGTTGCCCAAAAGCATTACACACAGGCAAACTAAGCCTTTTATTATATTAGATTTCTATACCCTGAAGGACAGTATTATCAGCAATTATTGTATGACTTGGCAACTGAAATACAAAAATATTCAGAACAACATGTCTGTTCCATATATAACAATCCTGAAAAAAATGAAAGCTGACCTTTTTTTTTTCTCTAAATTATTAACCTTGTTTTGGGTTTTCTTTTGTTTTTTAAATTGACAAAAAATGGCAGACATGGAGTCTGGATAATATTGTGTGTTAGGACAGCACTGAGCATATTAAGCCACTGACGGATGTTAAAGTGTGATGGGATCTGATGTGTGATTCCAACAATCGCGTCTCCTGTCACACACACATACAACCTGTATACGTTACTTCCATATGCTGCAGAGGCTGAGAGCACTAGTCACATGTTCAGTTAAAGGCATAATAGGAATGAGTGATACACATTTTTTTTTTAATACCTTTGTCACTTATTCCTGGTTTTGTTACAGCA
Source organism: Caiman crocodilus (assembly GCA_030014935.1). Lineage (NCBI taxonomy): Eukaryota > Metazoa > Chordata > Crocodylia > Alligatoridae > Caiman > Caiman crocodilus. The sequence goes on from JAGPOW010003648.1 coordinate 9,257,510, forward strand.
TTAACTGAACATGTGGCCAGGTCACTACTTAAGATATAGCTACTTAAATAGTACTTAAATCAGTATGTGGCAGGCCTGTCAGGTTTTGCCCAGTTCTCCAGGTTTAGGACACTGCAAATGTGATTAGTGGGGCAAAACCCACCAACTGGAGACAGGCAGGGGATGAGCCAGGAGAGTCCACTCTGCCTCTACTTCACAGGTGGGGGGCAGGAGTGGACTTAATTGGGAACTGCAATTGCAGCCCCTGATTGGTTCATTTTCAATTTGGGGGTGGAGCCCCAGGAAGGGATATAAGCAGCTGCATGTGGAGCACACAGGGCAGTCAGCAAGGGACAAGGAAGGAGGAAGAGGTCCCAGGGACAAGAAGAACTGGGAGAGCTGCCCAGTAAGTGTATCCACCTGCCTAGAAGAGCCCAGAAGATTCTGCTAGTGGACAGAAGTGGTGGGTGGAACATTAATGCTGAGGAATCTGGATAATACCCAGCACAAATCAGTTTCCTCCAGACATCAGTTTAAAGGTATAAAGTGGAATGATCACTTACCAATAAATGCACGCAACAAGGTGAACAGGAAGATGACACTGAGACCACAGCAAGCTTTGCTAATGATGTTGTTGTAACAGCTTTTTTCATATTTCAAGATTTTTTGCAATAATCTCACTCATGCTACACAAGGTTTTGATAGGAAAGAGCTGAATTAATCTCATTTTGCATCACTTGAAATCTCAGCATAATCAACCCCCCAAGATCAGGCAGATGAATTCTTGAAGTGTAAAACGTGTCTTAGCCCCTCACTGTAGAATGCATTTTTCTCGCACATCAATGCCACTCCTTTTGTCCTGTTTCCCAAGCTCTTCTGCGAAGCCACAGAGCCTTTGAGTGTCTGTTCAAAACACATGTGACCATAAATAGTGCTGATAGCATTTTTGCCAAACTTGCTTCAGGGTGACTATGAAAAGATTGTGAATTTGATATATCATCATTAGGCCTAAAATTCTCAAAAGCAGCTGCATCCCAAATCAGGCTCAGGGCCAGATCTTCAAAGTGTAAGGGTGCTTAAAGATGCAGAGAAGGAACTAGTGGGATTTTTCATCTGAGCACTTTAGGTGCCTACTATCTCCTCTGACTAGTCTCACCTGGATTTCTTTTCTGAATGTGATATAATGGTCCTTTCAATGCGTGTGTAGGCCCCTAGCTATTCCCTAAATTGAGATGTACTTGGTTTTTATCATGTTTTGGGTTATAAAGGGCTCCATTAGCTTAACCAAAATTTAAACTCTTATTTTTAGTTAAGTTTTTTATCCTCTTGCAGTTCTGAAGAGAAGCTTCCAAATGAGAGCTGATACACTGCTGTTTTCCTGGGTTTGCACAAGCTAGCAAGACACATTTCAGAGATATGAGTGCCCCATTAGGATAAATGTGTTGATTCTGAATCTTAATGACTTCAGTCTAATTCACGCAATTAATTTTTTAGTATTGTTTATGTCTAATATATGGGTCTATTTAATGTGCTTGGATAGCATAGAAGGTAGAGACTGAAAAAAGCCCATTCATATAATTCATCTTTCTAGATTTTTTTCCCTACAGCCCCTTTCCACTGTCCTTCCTTTCCTCTCACAAATATCCAGTTTTAAATGACTATAGCAACTGGGTTCTTATCATTTACTCCTGAGGAAACTATACCACACTTTCACAAATCTTACTCTAAGGGAAGCTGTTGTGATTTTTTTCATGCTGTATTTTCCAAACTTAATTTTGCCCCAAACCACCTAGCTATATGGTGTTTTCTAAATGAGACGCCAGTAAGAGGGAACAAAATGCAAGACCCACTGAAGAAGACATAGGCAATGGAATGGGGCCAGTTATTTATTATATTTTTTTCTTTCTTTGACACCTGCAAGTTGAGATAACAAAAATAAAATGTCCCACAAACACACAATACTTTTCATCAGGACACCCCAAAGCAGTCATAAAGGAAGCAAGCATCATTTATCCCCATTTTAAAGAGTGGGAAACAGAAGACCAGAGAAGAGAAATGACTTGTCCAAGGTCAACAGGCAGGCCAGGGATATGGCTGGGAATAAAGTCCAATTAACATTCTTTTTCTATCATTTGTAAGAGATTTAGGCTTGTTCACAAGACTACTGGGGAAGAAAGAAAACCAGGGAAGAAAAATACAGGCAATTTCCTTCTATAGTTCAGAGGTGCTGCAACTTTTCATTTTTGTGGAATTGACAGAGAAATCCTTTAGTGCATCAATCATCATTGCTTGGCTTTCAAAATAAATCATTCTGCAGGCTGCCAAAATAGCCCACAGAGCACCAGCAGTCCGTAGTCCATAGTCTGGGATTCTCTGACCATCCGTCCTCATGGACCCAAAATATTTCACAATCCAAAAAGGCATATTTTACCACATAGATTTAGGATGCACTCACACTTAGCCATTCCTCAGCTGCTTGCCAGCCCACTGAATTCTTAATCAAAATCTGTAGTGGAAAGAACTCAGCTTTTCAGGGCACACACATCTCCCTATATCACAGGGCATTACATTTTATCTGCTGTACACAGTCATCTCATTTTACTCTTCATTTTCTAGTTACACCTTGTTCTATAGTGCAGTCGTCATGAAGTGTATAGGCTTTGCTTCCCAGGCATGCTCCTTTGACAGTACAGGCTTGCCCTACAGGTTATTTTGCTGTGTTCATTGCCCTAATACCTGAGTGGTTTCCAAAGATGCAGTACAATATACATCTCTTATGTGTTCTTTCATCCTTTCCCAAAGATGGGAAGTATGTACTGAGTAATTGTATACATAACGTTTTGCTTTAGTTTGTCAGCAGAAGGTTATATGGGAGGATTCATTAATATTTGCGATGCTAGAAAAAACACATTGCACTTAGGAGCAGATGTAGAGAGGTTTAGGATGGTGGTTAATTCCTAAGGAAGTTCATGCCAGGGTCTTGGATAGGTGCATAATGAAGTTGGGTGCGATTGTTTCATGAGGCACATTGCCAGTACCTCCTGCTTCAATGCGGATTATGTTGTTACTTTATAATTATATCTCTTATAAGCTTTCACCTTTGATAGTCTCAAATTATTTATGCAAGAGGAAATATATTCTTATGCAAGAGGAAATTTGGGTGATATCTTTCATTGGACTAATTGTAGCTGGGATGAAATTAGACCAGTTTTGAATGAAAAGCACTCCTTTTCAGATCTGAGGAGGAAAGTGATTGTTAAAAACAGCAAGTAGAGTGGTGATATTGGAGGGAGGGAAAATTCCAAAGGGTAGCAGAAAAACATCAGCACAAGAAAAGGAACTTGATTCCTGGGAGATCAAGACTAGTCAAAAGGGACTAGGGCCGTTATCATCTGCAGTGTGTAGGAAGAATTTCGGGAATCGGGTAGATTATATTGTGTCAGAAAATCAATACTGATGTTCAGTCTTTTTTTCCTGGTGTTCAGTCAGCTTATGAATTTTTATTCCCAACCTTATCTTTAAAGGTGTTTGGTAGATTTCCCTGGAGCATGAGGATAGTGAGGTCAGAAAGGAAGTGGTTGTTCTGTGAAAAATGTTATCCTACTGATATACACGTGTCTGTCTTTTATTTTTTTTGTTCTGTGAGAGTTCATGCTGATACATAATGTTTATTTTCACCTATATTATCATGAGGGCATTTAGTATATCGTATCATAAATTTCTTATTTTAGGAAAGGCATGTATAGGAGCCATAGGTTCTGATGGTTTCATTGTGGGGGTTGTTGATTGTAACAGTAGTGGAGATGCGCTGACAGGGTTAAGCATCTGTGGTTAAGGCAAGACTGTTTCATTTGATATCTGTTGAGCAATGGGGAGTTTGCTTCTGATTTTGTAGATTTCATAGACATTAGGGCTAGAAGGGACCTTATGAGATCATCAGGTCCAGCCCCCTGAGCAGGGGCAGGAATTTAGCTGGGGTCAGATCACCCCAAGATAAGGATCCAAGCATTTCTTAAAGGTATCCAGAGTAGGTGCTTGCACCACTTCTGTGGGGAGTCTATTCCAGACCCTGGAGACACAGATGGTTAAGAAGTTTTTCCTTATGTCCAACCTAAAACAGTCTTACAGCAGTCTATGACCATTAGACCTTGTCTTTCCTTGGGGTGCCTTGGTGAACAGGTATTCTCTCAGATCATGATGCACATTCCTTATATGCTTATAGGCTGCCACCAAGTCACCCCTGAGCCTGCACTTCTCCAGGCTGAAGAGTCCCATGGCTACCATAAAGCTTGTTCTCTTGACCTCTAAAAATATGTGTGTCTGTTCTCTGCACTCGCTCAAGCTTCTCCACATCTTTTCTAATCTTTTCTGGGTGGAGCCCATAATTGGATGCAGTACTCCAGCTGCGGCCTCACCGAGGCTGAGGATGACTTCTTGGGTGTTGCTTGAGACACATCGGTAGATGCAAACTAGAGTTTTATTTGTTTTGCTGGTTGCAGCATCACATTGGTTGTTAATGTTTATCCTGCAATCCGTCATGAGCCCAAGTCTCATTTGGTTGTAGTGCTAGTGAGTGTAGCACAGCTGAGCCTATAAGTGTGGTGTGGGTTTTTTTCTCCTGAGGTGGAGCACCTTACATTTCTCCATGTTGAAAGTCATCAGGTTTTGATCTGCCCACGTTGTGAGCCTGTCCAGGTTGGCCTGTATTGCACAGCCTGCACCCAGTGCCAGAGAAGATTGCTGCTGCCACTGTCCCAGGCAGCAGTGGCAGCCTTCTGTCATCTGGCATGCTGATCCAGAGTCTCGCACGCCCGGGAGGAGCGTGACACAGCCTGACAGCCCTCCTTGGGGTGCAAGCCCCCGGATCTGCATCCTGAATGAGAGGAGGCTGCCTCTGCCACCTGGGACCAGCACTGGGAGAGTCTGAGTTTTTGGCACTGGAAGATTCCCGTGTCAAAAATCCCACTCCAGGAAAAGCAGCACAGTGTACATGGCAGCAACATGTGCCACCCAAAGCCAAAGACTGACCACCAGAGTTATGCTCCAGCCACCAGCCAGGCTCCACACACCCAGATTGCCAATGCTGGAGCCCCAGGAAGCCCCCAGGTGAGGCTGCAAGGGCCAGCTCAGGTGCTGGCTCCAGCCTCCTCTACCCCACCCAAGGGAACTTGCTGTGCACCAGAGTGCACATGCGGGGGTGCTCCCTAGGGACAACTAGCAGCAGCACAAATATATGTTGCTGCCACTTGTTCCTAGGGGATGTACATTCCTGCTTGTGTGGACACAGCCATTGATGTAGACTGGACAGTTTTGAGGATGACTATAGCTCTACTTTTGTCTACTGGTTTGATTACTACTTCATTATGGATCTAATGAACTGTATGGCTTTTCCCTCTGAGGGAGAGGGGTTGTTGTAGTTTCCTCTTTTGTTGAAAATTTTGCTGTTATCTTTCTTCCTGAAATAGTCAATGTGATCATCTAGTGTGTGGCTGTGTCCACTGGGTGGTATTCAGTCTGATTTTTGTTGTTGTTGTTTGTTTTATCTGTTGTGACTGGAAGGCTTTCGGAGATGGGTCTGTCCTGGTTGTGGAAGCATTCTTTCAGATAAAGTCTGTGAAGTAACTCTTCACCTGTTAGTATTTGTCAGTTGTTTCCCTGGGAAGAAGTTCAGACCTTTGGAGAGTACTGATATTCCAGAGTGGAATAGGGCCTGGTGTGATAACTTAACGACATTTGTGTTTGTACTGCCACTCTCTTGATTCTCTCCTGTATTGCTAGTGGTTGTGATGACATCCACTTCCTATGAGGTATCTCCTGTTGTGATAGCTCATTTTTAATCCTTATGTTGAATGGCTGCCATCAGGTATTTTCAGTAGTATGTTGGGATCTGCTGTATAGTATCCAAACATGGAGCTGGTGCTGTATGAAAAATGGAAAAACTAAAAGTCCAAGAATTAATGACCAAAGGACCAAAGTGAATATGCTTTAGAAATGTGCATTACTAGCTGGATTTGTCTCTGGTCTGACTGTCTTCAGGCTCATATTCTGTAGACTGTGATATGACACGCCAAAACTTCCCTCAGAGTGACCATTTTGTTGTGGTTGAAAGAACCTAGAAACATGAATAGAAAGTAAATGATGTAATGGGGTCTATTTGCGTTTTCAAAGCCTGTGGCCACAACTCCAAGTGATATGATCTACCCCATTCATTTTAGTGGAATCTAATTCAGATGCCCATTCATAATACAAGAAATGTCTGTGTGTTAACATCCCACTCATCAAAGCTGTGAAAAAGGAGAAGGAAGATCACTTTATGAAGATTTGCATGATCTTGTGAGTAACAGCCTATTTTGACACTGTATGGGAGGGGCTTGAAGGAATAGCATTACTTGCTTCTTACCCCTAGTCAAAAAAGGGAACAGATTCCAAAGAGCCCAGCGGGATATTTGACCCCTTTGGAAAAAAGATATGCTCAAATGGCCCAGCAGAGCCTTTAGGCATATTGAGATACTGCTGAGGGTAGATCATCATCTCAATCTCCTGTGAGCCGTTTCTAATGTGGGTGGTTTTGGAAGAGTCCTAATACCCAATCTGAGCTCCGATTTCAAAATAAAAAGCTACTCTTCACTTCCCCTTGCTTAATATGTGGCATAGTGAATTGGTTACATGTATTTTTGTGCACACAGTAAAAATTCCAGTTGCAGAAAGGATCTTGGTTTGTTCCTGACTCCCTGTCTTATATGGACAGCTTGAGCACTTTTTCCTAGCTTGGCTGGGCATAGATGTGTGGATCCTGTAAACATAACTGTCTGTCCCTTTTACAAAGGGAAACTGGACCGGTCTATGGCCCCATTCATAGTTCTTCCTTGCTAGAAAGTGACAAAGGGCACGCCTACACATCACCCTATGGCGACATAGCGATATGCTACGTCGCTATACAGCACCCTACAGCGATGTAACGATCACATGTGTCTACACGTGATCACCACCTATGTCACCATAGCAGTGCAGTCCCCAGGTATAGTGTGTGTCTGCAGCAACATAGTGGCAAAATCTACCTATGCACCGCACGTACAGTGCAGTAACTGCCCATACTAGGCTGTGCTTTAGTACTTCCAAAACATAGCAACATTGCCATATGGCAATGTGTAGACATTTCCAAAGAGCAGGGAGAGGGAAGTGTTAGGTAGACTTGGTTGGGAATAGCTGCTGCATAAGAGTCCACTAAAAAATAGTTTACTAATTGAAACCAAACGGATCAAGGGACTGTCCAAATTTTTATTTTAGTCTTTCCACAAAAAGATTCAAAACAAACAAGCAAAAGAAAAAACATTTTTAGTAAATGTTAAGATTTAGGTTAAAAATAGAAAACTAAAGCAAAATTGTATTTTAAAAGAAATGCTGAATGAGAGAACCAAAATTTTTCACAATTTCTTTTATTTTTTTCCAGGAAAGACTTGTTTTTTCTGAGCAGCATTATGGGCTACTATTATCTTAGTTCCACTCCCTTTTTTCAAGGTGGGGAGGTGGGGGAGGAGGGTTGTATCTAGGAACTTCCCTCTTTTTCCTTTGAATATTGATGGTTATTGGGGTGTAGTGGTAGGATGTGTAAGGTGAGTTGTGGAGCCAAAGGTGTTAAGTGTGATCCTCACTCTGAACTCACAGCAAAAGCTGCCCTCTACTGATTCAACTGTAAAGCAGTACCTCATCATTTGGTCTGGGAAGTCAATGATGACAGGATATGATATACACTCATTTCTATGACTGACTATGGGAATTGGGGCACCTTAACAAATGCTTGGAAGAAGCCTTTTTGGTTAGCAGTTGGTGGCCATATTCATTTCATAGTCATTGAAGTGAATAAATCCAACAAGTCTAACTTTTGAAGGATCTGACAATAAATTTACTTAATGTGAGTTTGGAAGCAGTTGTTTTCCTTACTTCCTTGGGAATTTGCTACAGTTAAAGGGAGAGAGGTTTTGTGATTATGCTAAAAGGAAACTGTTTCAACTGATTCTTTCTCATATTATGTTTCATTTTAGGAACCTGAACTGTTTTCAGGGTATTCTTAAAGTGTCATGGATTTGTGGTAATGGCTTCAATGTGACGAGTGCTGGAAGTTTGTTGAATAAACTTGCAAAGAAACAAAGATTTAGGAATTTAATAACTTATTTTGTGTTTTAAAATTATGAAATTAAAACAAGCAGCTATTCACGTTCTGTTGGCTTTATAATATTCAGCTTTGGAGGGAAAATAGGTCTTGTGCTGAGATGCTGATCTAGGCATCAAGATATTTAGGGTGGTCCTAAACCTATGTAGTGACCATGGGTAAGTCCTTTAGGGCTAGAAGGGACAACCTGCATCACCTTTCCAGTTGCCGGTAACTACACACACAATCTCATTCATAAGCTTATATGATATTTAAAAAATATCAGACTAAGTTTGGTATGATGTACCTGTGGTAAAGCTATGTTCCATTTTATTTCCATTATATTCCATAAACCAGATAGCTTTTATAGACTGTCAATGGGCTGATCAAACCAACTTATGTAGGGGATGAATGCCAGGGTACACACATTTAAAAATACCTGAAAACAAAAATATTGTATGTGGGTGTATGTGTGCAGAGCTCCTTGTGGGCCAGATGCAGCTTGGGATATAAGGAAGCGGTGGTGGTGGTGGCAGCTCCTGGAGCATGTGGCAGTACTGGCTCTAATACAAACTATATGGCACTGGCAGTAGTAGTGATAGCTCTGGCTCCAACTCGGAGCCCTGGGTAGTAGTTCCAGCTCCTGTCATGTGCTCTATGCCAGAGCTGGAGCTGCTTCCACTGCATGCTTGGTGCCCCATACTGGAGCTGGAGTTCCTGCCACTGTGTCCTCCTTGCCCTGTATTGAAGCCAGAGATGTTACGTGCCCTGTGTTGTCTGATGTGGCAGCAGCTCCAGCTCCTGCCCCAACGCGGGTCACATGCTAGAGACTGGTGGCCTGGGAGGTAGGGCTCAGCAGTACAGATGGGCAAAATGGCCAGAGGGTGACTGGGGCTGTCAGCCTTTGTTTGCCCTTCTGCTGCCAATTGCCATGTCTACTGGGACCCAAGAGCTTTTGATTGTCCATGACCATGTCAATAGTCCAGTGGGTTGGATAGTGTGGTTTACAGGCCAGATCTTATGTTTGGCACCCCTAAGTTATCACTAATTCTTGAAGATGGGTACTGTCTAACTACTTATTGAACCAAACACAATGAAGTTACAATCTCCACAGGGCTTACTGTACCCTTATTACAATTCTGGGATTCGCTTAACTTCTTCTCCTCCATGTAATAAGTGTTAACAGATATTGAGAGCTGTTATTCAAGGGAAGTTCACTCAAAGTCACATCCCCTCTCTTCTGTTGCTCTAAATTAAGGCCAAATTATGCTCACTGATCCACACAGGCAGACTTCTCAGCCCATGCGGAGTCCATTGGCATGGTGGGGCTCCTTGCAGGTGCAATAGCCAACTCATGCAGTATAGCTGGTCATATTTAAAGCTGCAATTATACTTCATGGTACCATAATAAGGTGTTAAAACTGCTTAGTTTAGGTCATACTAGATGTAGCCAAGATTTGTTGGGTTGGTTTGTTTGTTTGGGATTTCTGGTGCAAAGTTACCAAATAGATGTCTGACTGGAATCAATAGGTATATTTTTCAAGTCTCTTGTTACAATATAACTAACCAAAATAACCCAATAAATTTGTACATGGATGTTTTTCCCCTCATTTTTAAAACATCTGTACATGAGGAAAATCTCCAAGCAGACAGTGTAATATGAGCCAAACCAAACTTCTATTTCTGACTTGCCCAGGAGGTCGTAAAGTGACAGTTAGGAAATTATACTTAAACTTGTATTTGAAAATCTCTCTCAGGTGACAATATAGCCACATCTGCCCTAACCCAGTAATCCTAAATTACTGAAGACATAATAAATACAATCAGAGCTTGTCTTCCTGTAGTTTAAACTTCCATTCCAAATGGTACCAAACTGCTCTGCAGTGATGTGATGTGTGAGCTATACACACTGATTGTTTCACCCACCTGCAATTTGCCAGGTCCATCAAGCAAGAGAACATAAGTATTTAACTACTTTAATATTGCTATAGTGTTACCAAATAACAATTTGGAATTGGAAGTATCCCAGGGCTAGGTCAGAGTAAAAATGACTGGGAAAACATAGGTAGGCAAGCTGCTATTACCTGGTTTGGAAATTTGACCAATACATGGGCATGAATGCCATTAGCATTACTGATGCCTTGGTCTCTCCTGCTGTTTTCTTGTGGCACTGTAAGCTTTTTCCTGAATGTTTTGTGGCTTTACATTTATGGTCCTCAGGAGAGGCAGTTGTTTTTCAGATCCTTTTGGATAAATTGTTGCCTGTGAATGAAGAAGACACAAGGTCCTGTGAAGTCCTTTTCTGTCTCATATTCCCTTGCACTTGCCAAAAATACCATGGGATTAGTTTATTGATCACCAAAAGTCAGGACTTTGATACTGAACAAAGCATTTAGTTTTGTGTTGGGGACTCTCGCTTCAGTGAGAGAAAATAAGGCAATAAAATTACCCCACTGTATTTTATTTCATCTCAAAAGAGGAGAAAAGGTGTGCAGGCTTTTTTCCTTGGGCTTGGATTTAAAAAAAAATCTTATCAAATATAGTATGAACAAAGAATTTCTTCCACCTGCCTTTAAAACAAGTTTTTGCAGATACTTTCATAAGTAGCTTGGCGACCTTCAAGGCCCGGAGAACATGTAGTGACTTATTTGAGTGTCAAGCTAAAATCCAGACCTGGAGTGGACATGGAATAACAAAACCTTAGAAAAGTGACCTTTTATCTGCAGTTATGAGAAACTATTGTGCCTGACTGAGCAGATTGGACAGTCATAATATTTTTCACTGTAGAAAATTGGAATAAATGTTTAATGAAAAGAATGGTGAACTGCTGTGCTGGAGTAAAGAGTGGACTCATGAGAATAAAACTGAAAACAAAGCAGGGGACAATGATATTAAAATGCTGCAAACTTTATGAATATAAAGGAAAATATAACTAGCCTTGAATTAATTTAAACTTCTGGGACAAATTCAACTCTGGTCACACCAGAAATGAATGAGTCTTTTAATATGCTACAATGTTTTAGTCTCCAAGTAGTGTTAGAACCTTGTCAAACATCAGCTGCGTTATCAGCTCCCTTCTTTTAGCACGGTTGTGCCTCATTTTCCCTAATACACACTTCATCCTTTCTGTGATCCAGAGACGACAATTTGAAACTTTTTTCTAGGCCACCATCGTTGCTGCTCTATTAGAAGGTTGATCTTCAAATATCTTGCAGAAAAGGACAATTTTCTCAGCATTTTCCAGTTGGTCTAATAAAAGGTATCATCTTGGAACTGAGAGTTCTAGTTTTTTGTATGTCTTTTTGTCTCAGACCAACACGGCTACCAAGTACACCCCTTCATACAGTGGTAGCATAGGAAGAGACCTTTCTCATTGCAATAGGAGTAAAGTGTCACCTTAAAAAAACAATCCATCACCCACCAGAAGCACTCCTGTTGTTCTAAAGAGCAGTCTCCTACTGGGCTTTGAAGCAAACATTACAGACAGTCAACAAATGATCATGAGACTTGGTATAGCTGAACCTGAACATTTTGCAGGATATACAGAGCTACAGAAAACAGCTGCGTGGGACTGGTGAAACACAGCAGCTGTGTGTCATGACTTTTATTTTAAAGTGCACCGCTTCTCTGATCAACTGCATGAAACCACTGATGAGTTCCAAATGACAGAAGCATCATCTTTTTCAATAAGCACCTTGGTAAACAGCTAAGTGGCTCAGTTCCTAAGTGGGTAAACTATCATAAACCCCCCAAATACAAATAGCCTAGGTTCTATGATGGGTAGTAAAGTCTTTGCACTTTGTGAAAGGAATCCAAAATTCAGTTTTCTCAGAGTTAAGTAACATTTTTTTTACAAGCAGAGAAAGGTACTTAGCCATGTTAAACTAAAGTCAGGCAGAAGGCAGCATAGAGATGCATCTGGGATGCATAAGGAGTATTAGTTGTAGCAGTGTTGGTCTAAGGACATAGGCAGACAAGGTTCTTGGGTAGATGTGATATCTTTTATTAGACTAACTAAATATTTGAGGAGATTTGTTCTTTGAAAGCTTTTGGGCACAAACACCTTTCTGCTGGTAAACTGTGAGCTCTCCTGGGTAGAACAGAAGCCAAATGCAAAATGCAGGTCTGTGAAAATGCAAATGCCTAGCAGTGAGGATCAGAGGAGTGGAAGACAATAGGTGTGAGACAGGAAGCGAGCAGAGAAAGGGGAGATGTTGAACTAACGATAGAAGAATGTAGCTGGTAAAATGCAACCAAGGTACGTGGGGTTACCAGATGGCAGGCAGGTTATAATGTGCCATAAATCCAGTGTCTTTATTATGCTTTTTTGTATCAGTAGATTTATGAAGTGAAGTTTGTAGGTTCAGCTATAAAATGTGTTTTCTATATTCCCTTCAAAGATTAAAACTGAGAGACTGGAGAGAGAGTGGTTGCCTTGTGATAAGTTTGCACCCGCAAGTAACTGGATATTTTTGTCTTTGATAGACTTTTGGTGTACATTCATTCTGGTGTGCAATTGTCGTTTGGTTTTTCCTACATATTTTCCATCAGGGCATTTAGTGCACTAGATGAGATATATTACATTTCTGGAGGTATCCGTATAAGATCCAGGAATATTGATGGTTCTGTTAGGTGATATAGTTATTGTGGGAGTGGTGGAAATGTGTTAGCAGGTTTTATATTTCTTGTCCTGGTATGGTCTGGATCCATTGGGTGTGCTTTGGGCCACAGGAAGTTTGCTTCTGGTAATGAGGTTGTCAAGGTCTAGTACTTGTTTAAAAGCTAGGTTGAGTGAGTCTGGAAAGATCTTTTCAAGAATTGAATCTTCTAGTATAGCTTGCAGTTGTTTCGAGGATTTTCTGTATAGGTTCCAGGGAAAGATGATATGACATAACTAATAGTGTGCAATTCATGGGGATTTTCTTTTTGTACTGTAGCAATTCTTCACATGGTATCCAGGCGACTCTTTGAAAAGTACGATCTGTCTCTCCAGAGGCATATCTTAAGTGAAAGCCCTTTTGAGATTTGCGAGGTGATGAGCGTGGGTATTCTCAGTGCAAATTCAGTGGCATTGGAGGGCTTGGCTGCATAAGCAATCATGAACAAGAGTACATTTAAGACGCTGTGTAAGGATATGCACAGAGCTGGCTATCAAACAGACAAGAGTGATTTGAAAAGACAGGGAAGATGGGGAAGCCAAGAAGTGGGGCAGTGTGGAAGAAGGCAAACAGTAATAATTCTGTTGTGAATAACCCCGAGCCATTTCTTTGAAGGCCTAATAAATGGCCTCGAGCCATCCTCCCAAGACAGAATACACAGCGAGACTGGAAGGTTGT
>JAGPOW010003648.1:9274345-9305065 GCA_030014935.1 Caiman crocodilus
ATAAAAGCTTTTTTCCTTTCAAACTTCCAACTGGCATTCGTATATTGGCACTCATGCATGCCGGGCAACGAATTCAGACTTGGGCTGAAGCATAACACTGGGAGCCAACCATGAGGAATGCCCAAGAGTTGAGGACCTGGGGTTCCGACTGGCCTGGAGGTGGGTCAGGGCTAGAGAGCCAAAGGTCATAGTGGAGGGACCACACCTGAAGGGGAAGCAGCTCAGCGAGCTATGTTGCCAGGTATGATGGCAGAAGAGTCCCCCTGAGGGGAGGAATCCAGGTGGTATTCAATAGTAGGATTCTGGGGCCCAGAGTGAGGGGCTGGTGATTATGAGAACATAGATGCCATCTGCGAGGCTGGGTTGCAGTGTAGGGGAGGAATGGAGCCACAGATAGTGCCCTCTGGCATCAGGGCAGTAAATGGGCAGCCTCCTGCTTAATTCACATCCACTAATTAATTATAACAACAAGACATGGCAGGGAAGAACACAAGCAGTCCATCCAGGAACAGGTGAGCGGGCCGGCACTCTGAGAACGGCCCCGAGCAGGCCCCCTGTTACAGAGCACCTTAACCTCAGTTCTCACCTTAGGGTAGGCGATATATCATAAGAGCAGGGTAGGCCAGGAAAGCTTCTGGAGGTGCCTGAGCCTGCTGGGGGAGTGACCCCACAGGGTCAGGCATGCTTCCAGGAGCACCTGAGCCATGAATGGGGGCCCCCAGTCCCTAAGTGCAGGCAGGAGGTGAAAACCCAACCAAGGGACTCGACTGGTCAGTGCTGGGGCCAGGACCAAAAGGGTCAAAAGGGCCAGGGGTCCACCACAAGGGATGCCCTTGATGAGCAAAGAAGCTCAGGGTCCTGACTGGTCTGAGATGGGGCCAGGGCTTATGGAAGTTGTAGGTCCCATGATTGGGGCCACAGCTAACGAGAGGAGGGGACAGTTTATCCAACTGCCTGAGATGCCATCTGCAAGGCTTGGGGTGGAATGGAGCTGTGGATAGCCCCCCTCACTTTCAGGGTGTACAATGGGCAGCATCCCACCTAATTAACACTCATTTATGTTCCATCAAGGCATGGCAGATGAGACAAGTGGGACGTGTGCCCAGAGGCAGGTGGGGAAATTAGCTCTGTGGCTATTCAGGGACCCCCACTTTGCCACAATGATCTGCTGAGGTCCCTTCCAGTTCTACTTTTCTATGATCCTAATGGATAATTAGTTTGGAGAAGAAAAGTGTGAGAGGCTATTTGATAACTCTTTCTCAAATATCTAAAGAGTGGGTATGTGGAGGATGGTGACCAATTGTTCTCTGTAGCTAGAGCAGACAGAACAAGGAAAAATGACCTCAAATTGCAGCAAGGAAAATGTAGGTTGGTTATTAAGAAGAAATTTCTCATTATAAGAGATTTCTTGAGAATTTCTAGAATCTGTCCTTCAAAGTTTTTAAGGTTAGACGGACATTATCTAGGATAGTTTTAGAAGGGATGATCCTGCCTTGAATGGGGTTGGACCTCTTAAGGTCCCTTTTAGAACTTCCTTTCTATTATCCTATAATGTATTTCTATGAAACGTATATTGTTTTAGTAAAGTACAATGTATGAATACAATTTGATCAGTTATACTATATGTCTGTGGAGTAAACAAAAACTGTAACTGTGATATCACAAGTGAGACTTCCTATAAAAACTTGTCATAATTTGTTACCATATAAATATTGACGTTTTAAGTTATTCTTGCTACTTGTAGGTAAGATACCAGTTTCTCTTGTGTCTCATCGACCTGTGCCAAGCTTTGCTCATATGACATCATATCTACATGAAAGATATCATAACTACACATGTTAAAACAGCTTTTGACAGAGCATCAGGCCATATGCAAGTGCAAGGTGCTGCACCTGGGGAGGAAGAACCAGCAGCATACCTACAGGCTGGAAAACTCCCTTCTTGTCAGTGCAGAGGCAGAAAAGGATATTGCAATCATTATTGATGCCAAAATGGACATGGGCCAACATTGTGGGGATGCAGTCAGAAAGGTCAACCACACCTTGTCATGCATCCACAGATGCATCTCAAGCAGGTCCAAAGAGGTGATCCTCCTCCTCTATGCGACACTGGTCAGGCCGCAGTTGGAGTACTGCATCCAGTTCTGGGCGCTGCACTTCAGAAGGGATGTGGACAGCATGGAGAGGGTCCAGAGGAGGGCCACTTGCACAATCAGGGGGCATCGGGGCAGGCCCTACAAGGAGAGGCTAAGGGACCTAAACCTGTTCGGCCTCCGCAAGAGAAGGCTGAGAGGGGATCTAGTGGCCTGTTACAAACTAGTCAGGGGGGACCAGCAGGTATTGGGGGAGTCCCTGATCCCCCGAGCACTACCAGGAGTGACAAGAAATAACGGTCACAAGCTGGCAGAGGGTAGAGTCAGACTAGACATCAGGAGGTGCTACTTCACTGTCAGGGCGGCTAGGATGTGGAACCACTTTCCAAGAGAAATGGTGCTGGCTCCTACCCTGAGGGGTCTTTAAGAGGAGGTTAGACAAACACCTTGCTGGGATTGTTTGACCCCAGTATTTTTTTCTGCCAATGGCAGGGGGTCGGACTTGATGATCTGCTCAGGTCCCTTCCAACCCTACCAACTATGAAACTATAAATTGTGCATTTCAGTCACTGAAGAAAGTACCAGCAGTTTGGGGGCAAATTCAGGTGTAACGTAACTCCCAGTTTCTTTTTTCCCCTATTTATATTTATATTGTTATATAAACATGTGTGTGTGTGTGTGTGTGTGTGTGTGTATATATATAAAACATACTTGTATATATGCGTGTGTTCCCCTTCCCTTCCCCAAGTATTTCTGACTTTTTCTTCTCCCTCTCTGTTCCATATAGATAAGTAAGCTAAGATATAGGATCAGCTTTAACATTTTATTTTAGGTATTAAGTTTTTTATTTTTCTCTCCCCTCTCTGCAAATAACTGCCCTGATATTTTGATATAGATATCCACTGTTTTATAATTGATAATAATTATGTTTGTATTGGTTTTTTGGTTTTGGGTTTGGGTTTTTTTTTACCGCTTTTATATTGTGTGACTACTGCTTTAGGCCTGTATATGCAAGTTAGCATAAGTTATGTCAAATTTCCATACTGTAATGTCAAGCCTCCATCTTGTCTCCCCTGTTGTGTAACCCATGACTCACACCTACCCCTCCTATGTAACTTGGTTCTTGAATGGGGATGAATGAGAGTACTTGAGAGACGATGGCAGTAGGTCTAAAACTAGCTCCCTCTGAATGACCGAACCATCAACACCAATACCTGGACCAATGACCCAGCCCTTGGAAGCACCCTCAGCATTCAAGAAACAAAAGATGAGGCAACCCACCATTGTGCCAAGGCTGCCCATGCTCGGTAAGAACATCTGGAGCCCTCTGGAACAGGACTGACTTTGTCTGGGCAGGCTCTCCCTGTAGGAGATCAGAGGTAGTCTACCCCTAAAAAGGGTAGTGAAGACTAACTCCTTAGGAAAGCCATTTCCTTCTAGACCAGACCAGCTCCACGTCACACTGCCTATTCACCCCAGAGGCCCTGTCAGTGACCCCCTCTGGACAACACTGAGCTGAAGGAGACCCTGACTGGCCATCGAGGACCCACTTTCAGCCTGGGATAGGTAAAAATCACCTGCATATTTCCTCCTCCAATTTGGACCCTCTCTTTCCCCTCCTGGCCTCTTTAACCCCTGCTGCCATTGTTTGTGTGTGTGCATGTGCAAAGGAACAAATAAAATATCATGTCACCATCTCTCCTGTTCAATAAAACCACTATCGTTTGTAACTTGAGTTGGGTTGTGTTTTACTGAGCCCCAGTCCCTTCCCTATCTTAAATTCCAGTCTCTGTCTGTCTGTCTCTCCCTCTTGGCTCTCAGCCCCGCTCCCACTACTTTTTGCCTCCTGCCAATCCCTATCTCTCTCTGCTCTGTGTGTGTGTCCAGCCTCCCCGCCCCCTGCAGCCCTACTTCCAGTTTTCTTCTCCCCACATACCTCTTGGCTTCCCTGTAGCCTCCTTACTCCAGCTCCAGCCTCCAGGCTTCTCCCTGGCATTGCTTCTTTGCTTTGCTGGCTTTCTGCTTTCAGTTAAGTTAACCCAACTTCTCTCCATTCTGCCAGTTCTAATCCTGGCACTGGCAATTTTCATCTCAGTCTCCACCTGCAATAACCTAAAGTAATCCCAAACCTCAGCTCTTCAGATCAACTCTCCTTCTAATCCCAGTCCGAGCAACTTTAATCCCCTACATTTTCTCTCTTTCCTTAACCTTCCCCGAGGCACCTCAAGTAAACCAAGAACATACATACACACCACAACACCTAAGTTAGGAACTCACTTGTGTGTACGTGAACTGATATATATGTATGTCACTGTATGCATGATATATAAATTAGCGATCCATGTATGTGTATTGGGTGTGCAGGTATTGGTAACTGATTCTGGTCTAATTTCTTTTGGTCTGTATAGTGTGTGTAGGTGCTCAAATTGTTGATAGGTGTTCATTTGCCTAGGCTGGTAATTTTGGATGCATATGTGCTTGAATTAGTAGTGAGTGTGCTTGCATGCACATACCCGGTGGGGGTGCATGCACCTAATTGATTTTTTGAGTGTGTGCATGTACAATTGTACACCACATCCTCTTGTATAACAGTGCAATATTGAGATCCTGAGAGTTGGCCTGACCCCACAGGGCAACACAGGCACTGTTTTTATTCCAGATAAGCTATGGTATGGACACAGCTCTATTTTCAATTATGATAGTACCCGGGCCCAGCAGGAATATCAATGATATGGCCCATGGACTAGATACAGCCTTTGGGGATGTCATCTAGCCCTTGGGGCTCCTGCAGAGGCCAGGAATTTGAGGTCAGGAATGTATTTCCATGGAGGGGTGGGGAGGAGAATAATCCCTGAGGCTCCCAGAGCCAGCCCATCAGCTAAGGGAGCTACAGTGATTAATACCCCTGCTGCTTCCCCTGATACTGGAGGTTGGTCCAAATCTAACCAGTAAGGCTCCTCACGGTCTGGGTCTGGCCCAGGGAGCCAAGTGGGTTTGATACCTCTACTTTGAAGGGAATATTTGAGGCCTGATGTTAAACCCGTTGTTTGTGATAAAGTGTCTTGGTTAGACCACAGTGCCACAACCCCAATTACCATTTGCCAATGCATTGTCACTGACTTAGTCACTTGTATATCCTGAATGAGGTCATACAATTTTTCTTTCTCAATTTCTCCAGTGAACCGGTAGTGGTAGAAAACACACAATTCCCAGAGGCAGTACAAATAATTTCTGTATCCACACATTTTTCTTGCTTTGTTTACTGTAATTAATCATTGTAATGTACTGTGATTTAATTTACCAAATGAATTTCTTACTGTAATTAATTAATTTCCCTGTGTCTGCCTAAAGAGGTTAGTAAAGCCATGCATATTATAAATAGTGTGTTTCTCCTCAGTGACCAGACTCTCAAGACCAATACTCAGAATGGTACATTCCCAGTCTATAGGTGTATCATGACACTGGAAAGAGATCTTGGAGTTGTAGTCGACACAAAAATGAACATGAGCCGCCAACATGATGAGGTAATAAGTAAAGCTAACTGCACTCTTTCTTGCATTAGCAGGTGCATCACGAACAGGTCTAGGGAGGTGATACTTCCCCTCTATGCGGCATTGGTCAGGCTGCAGCTGAAGTACTGCATCCAGTTTTGGGCACCACACTTCAGGAGGGATGTAGATAACCTTGAGAAGGTTCAGAAAAGGGCTACTCGCATGGTTGAGGGCCTGTGGGTAAAATCCTATGAAGACAAACTGAGGGACCTGAATCTACTCAGCTTTTATAAGAGAAGGCTGAAAGGTGATCTCCTGGCTATCTACAAACTCATCATGAGGGACTCAGTAGGGAATAGGGGATACTCTGTTTACCAGGGTGGCCATCACAGTTACTAGAAATAATGGCTGCAAACTAAAGGAGAGTAGATTGGATATCAGAAAGAAATTCTTTATGGTGAGGGTTGCCAAAATATGGAATGGGCTTCCAAGAGAGGTGGTGCTTTCACCTACCTTGGATGTGCTCAAGAAAAGATTGGACAGGCACCTAACTGGGGTTATTTGACCCCAGCGTTCTTTCCTGCCTAGAGCAGGGGGTCAAACTCAATGATCTACAAGGTCCCTTCTGACCCTAGAAATCTATGAAACCATGATATTAAACATGTAACATACAGATTTAGGGACTATTTTTTATAAGATGTTGGTTTATTTTTGAGAGAGAGGGATACAATGACCATTCATTTGTTTTATGTAGTGGTTATATTACAATAACAAAGACTTAAAAGCCATAGAGCTCTGTATGTATTTGACATTATTTGCCAAAGTTCTGGAGATAGATATAGTAGTCACACCATTTGGTGGTCCAAAGTGGAGGGCTTCTTTCCACCACTACTTCTCTAGGTAATGGCAGAAGTGAATTGTGGGTGTCCACTGACGGCTCATAAAGTACAATTTCATATTATTAGGGTTGGCCATATGTTGTTTTGACAAAGGCTAACTTTTTTAAAGAAAAGGGATTTTCCCTGAAATAGATTGAGAGGGATTTACATGATAAGTTGACAATAACAGACTATATTAAAAATATCTAAATTTTATACACAAATAAACACCATTTGCATCAGTAAAAAAAGACCCGGATAACTACAGCTGCACCAATGCAGTTGATCACCAGATACAAGCACGTGTTCTAGTCATAGGCCAGGGCTCGGCAACTTTTTTGGGCAAAGTGCCAACGACACTCACAGTCTTGACTTGTAAGATTATTGGTGTGGTGGGGCAGACAGCGGGGGAGCCAGGAGTGGGCCAATCTTGGTGTGGCAGTGCAGCCCCTTCCTTGCTATCTGCTCTGAGACGCATGCACCAAGCAAAATGCCTTCATGTGCCACACTGGCACCCATGCCAGAGGTTGCCTACCCCTGCCATAGGCTATTCTGGTTGGTTTACCACAAACCTTTGTCCTCATTCAGTTTTTCCAGCATGTCCCAAGCCTGGTCTTAAACATATCCTGCTCTTCCTGAAATGTTTCTCAGTCCTGACTGCTTACGAACCTCTCTTTTCCAGGCACTGCCTAGTTGTGTCAAGAGTGTGAGGTGGTTCAGTGGTCTCATTTCAGTCCTTCTGCAAAGCACGTCAAAGGATTCTTGACCTTTTGCTAACTAAAAGATGTTGGCTTGGGGCCTTTATCTTTGGGTTCTGCTGAGCTAGGTTATGCTTCATTACTACATTTGATAGAAGCCTGACCTGTTCATTTAACTTTCTATTCATTTTCTCTAACCCTTTTATCAAAGCAGGCCTTGGCTTTTTTTTTCATTGTTTTCCCCATGTTGTTACCAGCATAGAAATCCACTTGTTTAAGTGCTCTTGCAATTTTTACATGGACACATCCATTTTGAATGCCTTTTTTTAGGCACATGGCTCATTTCCCAAAATAAATGTTCTGACGTCCTCTGTTCTCTATCTGTTGTTACTTCAAGGGGCATGCAATTTTTTCCAGTGGCAGAAGTAGCCCTTTACTGCCCTAAGGATTAATGGGAGAAGGCTGCCCTGATTCTTTCAGTTCATTTAAAAAATATATTCTCACCACCCGTTTAATAGTTCTGTTTGACTTTTTTTTTTCCATATGTCCCAAAGAGCTAGGCTCTTAGGCAACAGGGATCTTCTGCCTTACCTCCCTCCCTCCTTTCCCACTGACCCTTTTCCCTGAGACCAGTAAATGGCAAAACATTTTTCATGGAATGAGTTTTCTAACGCAATTCAATTTTGTCAGCAAAACCCCCTGGGAGAGTACTTGTTCTGCAGACACATGAGTTGTAGCTGACACAATGTTGTCTCCTAACAGCCGTGTAGGGACATGGTAAGGCACCTGGAATATGGGGGCAGTACTGACTTCTGCTTGTTGCCACAATTGTGATTGCACACCTGCCAGCAGCAGCACTTTTTCATCCCCATCCACTTAGGTTGGCTTCTCCCATTTGCCCCCACCCTAGTTATGGTGACACTGGAAAAGCTTCTGTTCATTTAGAAAAACTACAACCAAAATCTATTTCTAACTTTTAGGAACATAGTTTCCCTTAGTCCCATAAAATCAACTGGCAGAATGAATTAGTAAAGTAGACCATTTCCACTATTTTCTGCTCTGGTCCAGGAGGAGCAAAGCTCTTATTGCCCATAAAATTATTTGTGTACAAAATGAACAATTATTATAGTACTCGTTCAAATTGTTTAGTCAATGATGATTTTATTTTAATGATGATATTGCCTCATGAGGCCTCTTCTAGCTCTACTTTCCTATGATCCCATGATCTTCTCTAATGTTGTACCACTAGTTAATTGTTTGCAAACTCCACAACATTATGCTTGTCCCCCAAAGACATATCAGGCATTGACAGAAGTTAAATTTATCACACGATCAGCCCTCTGAAAGCTCTCTATGACTGTGCCATGACATACGTGCATGGCTGCAGAACACTTTAAAAGTGACTGATTATGCAGTAAATTAACCCTTGTCTAAATATCAAATGAAGGTGCTCCAAAGTGGAGGATCTGAGGGAACTTATGTGCCCTGGCATCAGTCTATCAGCATGATTGGGGCTGAGCTGATGTAGCCCAGACCTGCCCCTGGTGCTGTCTGCAGGAAGAGAGAAGGATGAAGCTTCAGGCTGGGGTTAGCCAGGCCTGGGCCACAGGGGGCATGGGTAGGTTGGAGCCTCCCTGCCTCATGCCCCCCTCATCACCCCTACAGCTCCCTCCCCTTCCCTTTCCCCCTTCCTTCCTGCAGACAGGACCAGAGCTGGTGTGGGGGTGAGGGGGGAGCTAGGGGAGAATGGAGCTGATCCAGCAGAGGAGCCTGTTTGCAGCCTAAGTGGAGCTTGATTATTATCTGCCTGCACCCGCCTCCCTCCCCCCCCACACACCCTTTCCCTGACTTGGCAGATAAATGTCTGTTGAGTAAGAGGGTGCGGGGATTGCTCTAACTCATGGCACTGTATGTGAAGTGCCGTGAGTTGGAACGAGGACCTGCATGTCTGTCAGCACCCATAAGGAACCAAATAAATTGCATTTGGCTGAATCTGTTCTGGTAGTACCCACAGGATCGTAGGAAGCAGGGCTGGAAGGAAAGTCATCTAGTCCAGCCCCCTGCTCTCAGCAGAATTAGCTCTCATTGAACCATCCCAGCTGAGCTTCTGTCTAACCTGTTCTTGAAAATTTCTAGATGGACAGTGTCATGAACTGCACCATGGTCTAGGGTATTCATGGAGTGTCATGCCTGTTTTCTTGATGTTTGTTTTATTGATATGATATATGTTGTCTCTAAGGATAGGTAGTGTCAAACTGTATTTACCCTTATCATCTTTCTATTTATGTGCATTGTGTTACAAGACATTCATTTGATATCTAATATGTTATATAATAAGACTGGGATTGCAAAGTATGATAATGACTTTAGTGATAACCAATAAGTTTCTTTGGCACCTAGAAGAGACTCGAAGCCTAAATGCCAAAGAACAGTAGCTCATAATTAGCATTTGATGTGCATTGTTTACTCATCTCCCTTGTGGATATGCTGCAAGACAGAGGAATCAGGCCCTTCCAAACAATGATGACATTACATTTTAAATGAGGGGCCCTAAGAATATCACCTGGCTTTTCAAACTACTGGGGGAAAAACGTTTCTCAGTGGGGAAACTGAGAGAAAGAGACAGGATTATTTAAGATCTTGTTTTTAACAATTTTCATGTCTGAAAGAACTGGGCTTAATTACAAGAGCAGAAATCTGCCCTGAACAAAATATATAATGGGGCCTCTCCCAATATTCAACTGGATGATAAGAAACATTTCTCAAGCTTAGGAGGGCAGGACTCTGTATTCAGTTTTCCTGGGGCATAAGGTGATGAAGGAATTCCTCAGCTAGAAGGCTAAGTAGAAACTGCTTTTTTGAATTTAAGGTGCAGGGTAAGAACAGATTATTGTTCTGATATTCTTTTTGTGTGTTCTTATATCTCTATCTGTATTTCAATATATGGTTACTGATTTCTTTGGCTTGTTCTTGTTTTTATAATAAACCATTTTGTTATCTGTTTAACTCACTGATTGTTAATGTTAACTGGAATCTCAAAACAGATGACAGTAAAGCATCCCTCTTTATAGCTGTGCTGCACGTGAATCCCTAGTGAGGCTCAGGGAGTTCATACATATATAGCTTAGGGCGGGGAATTATGCCAGCACAAGAGATGAAGCAGACACAAAACAAGTTTTAAAAATAACTGTAGTGGCAAGAATTGGGTCTTTCCCAAATAGCAAATTATCTAAAATGATTTTTAGTGTAAATATAAATATGGTTAATAATAAATGGAGAGTTATTTTTTCTTAAGTGACTTATACTAACTCAGTCAGGACTCGTAGAAGTTAAAGCTCATAGCTACAAAATCATAGGCCCTTGAACTTCAAGGGTCATCTAGTCCAGCTCCTTGAAGAAATGGAGAATTCCTAAACCATTCCAGACAGATACCTATTCAGTCTCTTGAAAAACTCCAGTGAAGGAGTTTCTACAAAGTCTAATGGATTTTGTTTTACTATAACATATCAGTTACTAAATCTTTGCTAAACAAGGTGCACGATGAAAATAGCAACGATTTTCTTGTATACAACTGTCACCCTCCAGTTTAAGCAGTAGGTAACATGAAGACTGCATCAGAGAGGCAAGCACTACCAAAAAGCAGGATCTTGTACTGTTAGATCAAAAAGGGTGAATTTAGGCAGGGAAAGAACAGTCATGGGACTTCCCCATAAAATGTCATTAATCACAGCTAATTTTAGCAGCAGGAAAATGTGTACTCGTGTATAAAGAGAATGGGTGTTTACTAACAGTGTGCTCTTGTTGCGAAGGAAAAAAGCTAACATCATACTGGAGCAGAGAGGAGCCAAGTACATGGGCATCTGAGGGCCCTGCCCCCCCCAAAAGAGGGCATCACCTGAAATGCATAAAAATTTCCACATGTCCATCATCTAAACCCTTGGCAAAAATAAAGGTCAGCAACTCATACTGGGTTGTATTAATAGGGGTGTCACATGCCAATTAAGGGAAATTATTCTTCCACTTTATTCAACACTGGTTCTAGCCTGGAGTATTGTGTCCAGTTTTGGGCCCCTCACTTCAAGAAGGACCTAGACAGTTTGGAATGGAGAGTGACAAAAATAATTAATGGCCTTGGATATATGGCTGAAGAGAAGAAGTGAAAAGAACTTGGGTTATTCTGAAGATCCCAAGACTACAGGGGATTTGGTAACAGTCTTCAAATATTGGAAGGGTGTTTGTAAAGAGGAGGAAGTTAACTTTTTCTCTGTGACCATAGGGGGCAGAACCAGAAGCAATGGCTTCAAACTGCAGCAGAGGAAATCTAGGTTGGAGATTAGGAAAATATTGGAACACCTAGATAAATTATGAACTCTCTGTGTCATGTCCCCATGTAGCACTTCCAAGGGGCAGCCGTAACACCACCTGGTGGCTCCACAGGAGCATCTCTACTGCAAGTCCTGACTGAGTTAGTATATGTAACTTAAGAAAAAATAACTCTCCATTTATTATTAACCATATTTATATTTACACTAAAAATCATCTTATGATAATTCACTATTTGGGAAACACTCAAGTCTTGCCACTAGAGTTATTTTTAAAACTTATTTTGTGTCTGCTTCAAAATTATGGGGTTAGGAAGACATGCATTGTCCAATAATACTACTCCCCTATAAGGAATGAAATTTTGGAAAACCAAGCCACTCTTAAATTTGATAATTTCTAGTTGTTGGCAAACATTTTAGGAAAATGGCTAAGTAGAGAATTACCTTAGGGAGCTGGTAGACTGACTTCTAGGTTGTCTAGTCAATTAAGATATTCCTATCTAAGATACAGGATACATTAGATGGGATGTTCCTGGCTACTATGTTCACTGTTAAATGCAAAAACTTGATTAATCCTCTCCACCAAGATTTTTGTCATTAGATTTAACTCAGCTTGGAGGGATTCATTGTCCAACATGTGATCCATATTATATCTTGGGCACTTTTCATTCCCCTTCTATTAGCTTTTGGCACCTTACTAGAATACTGTTTTGCCTTTGGATTCTACCATGAACCAGCTTTCTTTTGGGCATTTTTCTGCAATCCAAGATTTGTCTCATTTGGAAGCATATTTCTGATATTAAAAATAATCACCTTAACTGTCAGTGTCTATATACTGAAACTTTTTACTTGTATAAAGACTTATGATTGCCCTATACTCTGGAATTAGCAATACGTCCAATTTTCCTTTGCTTCTCTAAGCTTTGGTTTTGCTATCCATTCCCTAGTTCTAATTGTTTTACCTGCTGCTTTCCCTTTAGCTTTAATTTTGTGCTGGATCCGGTATGTGGGGGTGGTTTGGCATGGATGCTACATGCAGCCGTATGTGGTGCGAGCTGAACTTGCCTCACATGCTGCATGCAGCACTCAGGGTTAGATCCGGCTTCACATGTCATGAAGAATTTGGAGTTGTGTGCAGCATGGAGCCCAGTCCAACCTGATGTGGCACACAGAGCCAATCCAGTATGTGCTGCATGTGATGGACGGGTCCAGTCTGAGACCCATGTGTAGCACCACAGGCCATATGAGAAGGCTTTGTGGGCCAGATGCAGCCTGTGGGCAGTATCTTTGACTGATAGGAAAAAAGAATGCATCTTCAATAATCCATCACTATTGTTTTTTCTTTTTCCCCTCCTTTCCCTTCCCAAGACTTTTGGAGCAATCTCAGTTAGGTTTTCTATAAACCGTGTTGTCTTGAGCATCCTCTAAAAGGATGAGGAAAGCAAATTTTAAAAACACATTGTAAAAATATATTGACCACCAAATGGAGCTGAATCACAGCTTTAAGAGAGCTCTTAATAACATTTGGAGAGAAACATGGCAATTTAGGTAGCCCTGGGATTTATGATTAAGCCAAGAGTGCCTTGTCTCTCTTCTTCTTTTCTACCTCTTTCCTGAACAAATTATATCTGATGTGCCTGAAAATTTTGAATGTTCAGTTTCTCTTGGAGATGAAAAGATATATTTGATTTTGCAGATCATATTGATTTGTTAGCAGGATCAATAAGGGAACTAGCAGAATAAACAGAAATTATGCACTATGGCAACTTCTCACATGGACGAAATCAGTGTGGCCAACAGAGAGGTTGTGTGCAGAAGAATAAGAGACTCAAACTTACATATATTAAACTGAATGTCTCTTAACATTTGGAACCACCATTACAGATGACTATAGATCAAACAAAGAAGTACAGACAAGAATTGCAATTGTAAAAGCAGAACAGAGAAAACTGTTGAAAATCTTTAAGTGTAGTAGTATTTACTTCACATAGGAATTCATTAGGTTAATGGGAGTGGCTGGGCTATAAGACAGATGAAAAAAGCCAGATACAAGCATCTGATATGACCTGCTATTAACACGTTTCAAAGATGACAGCCCACATCTTACTTGATCTCTTAAGCATTTAAGTGACCTTACGTGCCTACAAGTGATTATGAAAAACAGTTAATGCAAAAGGTAGGTGGGTCTTCCTCCTGTTTGCTGCTCTTGTGACTTATGACTAAGGCTAATATGAAAGTGGATGAGAGAAACAGGTTCATCAGTACTTTTTCAGGGACTTTAACAGAATGCAATAATATCATGTTGGGTGCCTGAGTCCACTTAGACACCTCACAGATGGAATGCAATTTAGCCTACCAAATGCGGCTTCAATTTTTCAACTTCATATGAGCAAAGTCAAATTAATACTTTCCCTGTTGCACTTACTATGAAAGAAATATCTCAGCTGGTAGTCAGCAGGAGAGAAATGTGGATCATGGTGGAATGGGATGTCTAACAAAGGAACCTGGGGATAATAATAACTGAAAAACCAGGGGATGAGGTACCTGTGAGAGCTGTAGAAAGCTAAAGAGGCAAGGCAGGCAGCAGTAGGGAATGCTTGCTGCATCCTGTTTCAGAAGGATAGGTGGTCAGAAAGGAAGAAGAGGAACAGATTAATAGTGAAGGAAAAAAGAAGGCAAGAATGCAAACATCAATCCACCCTGCTTGCTGGATGGGTTCAGGCATATAAGGGCTCAAGTCCTGTTCCAGTTGCCATGAATGAACATTGCCTCCAATTGCAGGAGCAGCAGGAGGCCCTAAAAGAGTTCACTGATCACTTAAGTTCTGCAAATGAGAAAGAAATCAAAGGCAGGGGGTAATTAAAGCACAGGGTGATCTGCAACCTAGGTTACAGCAGTGTGTTTCCTTTCTGCAGATCAATTGCTGAGGATACAGGAGGAGAACTCTTCTCTGTAACACTATTTAGACAAATGATGGATGATTTCAAGGCCAAAGCCCTAGTTCATAGGTAGTATATTATAGTAACTATAATAATGGTATTGCAACTACAGGATGGGCCAGGCCATCACTTGAGTGACTCAGTGGAGAGAGGCTTTAGGGAAATCCTGTCCGCTAGGAAGCAGAAACCAAGGACAATCATGGTTTTCACACTCTGAATACAAAGAAGTTAGTTATGAGGGACTGTAAAGTAGGAAAACCTCCTTTGCATTGTTTACAAGTAAAAATTAAGTCAGCTTGATATCATGAGAGATCCTAATTTTAGCTAGTTCTGTAGTTCAAGGAGAAAAGTGGAAAAAAAATGGACAGATAAATCAATGAAAATGTGGGTAGATAACATTATTGAATGGACAAGAAAGACCATAGCAGAACTTGCTGATCTGAGCAAGTTACACTATAAGTTGCCATACTACCCTGCCTTCTCCCTTGCATCAGACTAGCATGGGTAACGACTTCTCTCTCTTGGTTAAAAAAATGCAAATAATGGAAAGATTGTAAGCAATCTGTTATGATGGCAAACTGTGACTTTGGGGGTTTGGGGGAAACTGACTGAACAGCACCTTTCAATAGGAGTGAAAGTAACTTCCCAAGAATTTTGGTCAGTATATTATATAGGAAAGTTAGGCAAATATAATGTGGGGGTTTTTTTAAAAACAGTTTGCAATAATATTTTCCCAAAATGTCCTCACCTTCTTTCTCTGCTTTTAAGCACATGTATTCCTGACACTTACTTAATTGTGGACCAGCTCCCATTCATGTGTAGAAGCTACTCTTCCCATTTTAATTATGCTGAATTAATTTAGTTTTTGGTAAAGGAAAATCAATGTTCTAGTGCAAGAGTAGCAGTAAAATTTAAACACTTTTAGTTTCTTGGACAAATTGGGCCTTTCCCATACATACCTAGATTTTCCTCATAACCATGCTCAGATTCTGGACTTTCTCACACACAATTCTGATCCCTTGTAAATTACCATGTAATATCCTTTGGAGATCATCTACCCAAAATTACTCTTGTTGGTTTTAAATCAAACATATGCTGCCAACCTGGAGGAGGATGTGGGGGGGGGGGGGAACCTGCAGACAGGTGTCCTTAATATGCCAGAATTGGATAGCAGATTGATTTAATTAAAAATAAATAAAAAATAAATATAAGTGAAAACCTGAGTAAAATATTCTAAGATTAGAACAAAGACACATGAATTAAGCAAGGCAGCTGATTAGTAGCTCCAAAGAGAAAAAGGTTAACTGAGGAAAAGATAAGTTTGATGTAATTTTCTGGTAGTATGGATTGAAATACAATGTGTGGGTAAAACCTGCTGGCAAATTAAGGCAAGGATAAAAAAAGTGAAACTGTTCTGAGAGTTCTGTTTGCAAGACTGTATCACCTAATTAGGCACTCACTGTTAGTATCAGCTCTTTCCCTATTTAAAAAATGGGCCAACTCCCATTTATCAAAGGGAATACTGTTCTTTAGATCCTGTACTTGAGAGTGTAAGTTATTTTTGATCCCATGATTAAATACCCTAAACCACAAAACTGTTCCACTGAAAAAATATGATATTGAGTCACAGTTATTAAGGGCAAAGAATGTCACTTTATTTCTGATTCTGAACAAAAGTAGAATTCAACAGTATTTAAAGAATGTATCAGTTTGTTTTCCTAACAAGACTTTTGTGAATGATCTGTAATACTATTTTTGCTTTTCAATAAAGGGAAAGCCATGCATTTTAAAAAAGCAGATAAAATTTAGAAATGTGCCTATTTTTAAACCCTTATATTCTCTTATGATGGAGGCAATAGAAGCAGCTAGTTAGATATAACCATAGGAGATCAATTACTAGTTAGAAGCATTTCATCTGGAACAGTTCATGTCCTTCATCCTTAACTTAGAATAATAGAAAAGTAGGGCTGCAAAGGACCTCCAAACATCAACTAGTATTTCCTGCTCAAGGCAGGTCATACCTATCCAAACCATCCCAAACAAGTCTATGTCTAATCTGTTTCTAAAAGAACATGGCATAGTTCCCAAAGACATCAACAGTACCCTAACCTGGTGTAGGTAAAGCAGGGTGACAGGGCTGTCAGTGACCTGTCCCTGCAGCTGTTGTTAAAATATACTTGAGAGATCCAAGGAAAAGGGACATACCCACCTCCTTGCCACTGACCCTCCCAGAAGAAGACCAAAAAACCCATAGATGGTATCATTCTAGTCACTGGATAGCATTTCATTTCTGATCCCAATTATGGCAACCAGTCTGACCCTACACAGTAAAACAAGACTGTGTAACCAGGAACTTCTGGATGTAGTCCCAACAGAAGCAATGGCATGCCTCAGTCAAAATCCACAGCCTTGGCTGCAGACAACACCTGGTGCTTCTGTTGAAGGCAAAAAAAAACCCCTGACACCTGTAGCAACAGGGAGGGGGAAATAAATTTCTTTCCAGCCCCATGAGGCAATCAGCCAGCCCAAAGCATGGAATGAAACAAACATCCTCTATTCTGCTTCTCAACCTGGAGACAGCAAGCCAACTCCTAAGCACTCAATTGCCTGGACTTACCTAGAAGATCATCTAAAGTTCCAGCTTTTTCCAGAATAAAGATAGCACTCCACAAATTGCCATGATGGGAAATCCTGTCATATGGATAGCTCATCTGTGAAGGAAACGGAGGACTGGCCTGAGATGGTACAACACACTTCAACCAGAGCTAAAGATCATCACCAACCTAAGTGCAAAGAACGTTTCCTTGATCTGCCTTCTGTAATACAACTACATACCAATATGTGTATTTGTACCCTACCAAAATAAGACTTCATTAAATACATGCTGCTCCTCTTAGAAAGAAAACAAAGAGAGTAAGAATGAACCATAAATGACTCATAGATGTTACTCATATCAACCACTGCATTACTGGAAGGCTCTTGGGCCCAAATTTGCAAGGGTACTTATGTGCCTGCCCACATCTGCACAGATACTGTCTAAACCTGTAAGTGCTTAGGTAAGGGCTTTATTATACCTTACGCTGTAAACTACACAAATCTTAATTGGCTTTGCATTGTTTGGCTTAGTGGAGTACCTTAAGGAATAAAGCCATCTCTAACTGTCCTACACCTGCACAGTTGTGAATTGCCACTAGAAGACCAGTGAGCAAGGCCAGAAATAGGAGCTAGAGACTGAATCAGCTCACTGCTCCTACTGGGCAGATTGAGCACCACAGCCCTCAAGCACCTGGCAGCTGCAGTACCACCCACCACCACCAGGACCGGCTCTCTGCTTGAGCTCCAAGAGGCCTGATCCATTTTTTTTCTTGGGAGCCTGCTGCCCCTGCCCAGGTGGCCAGATGCTGCTTGAATTCTGAAAAGGATTAGGCCCCTTGGAGCTCAGGTGGCACCCAGCCAGCCGGCAGCTGATTTCCACCCCCCTCCAATGTCACTCTCAGCTGGGCTGTTGGCCAGATGGGTGTTGCCTGAGCTCTAAGAGGCCTGATCCTTTTGGGAGTTCAGGTGGTGCACAGCTGGCCAGTGGTACCAGTGGGGGCAGCTTGCCAGCTGGCCAGGCACCACCTAAGCTTCAAGGGGCCTGATCCTATTTTTCTCCAGAGTTCATCCCCCTTATGCCATGGCTGGTGGGAACAACCAAGTCAGTCTGGGCAGTGGCAGGAGGCACCACACCTGCCAGGTGCTTTGGGGCTGTAGCACTCATTCTGTCCAACATCCCTGGGCTGCAGGGTGATGTATCTGGCTCCACTGCACGCAAGCATCCCCACTTGCCCTGACTCAGGAGAGGCTGCTGTATCCTAGGATGCTGGAGAACTTCAGTTTGGGTGGAATAACTATAGAGGGTGGCCACATCTTAATGAAACAGGAGCAAAATTTGGCAGACTAGAGATAATCCTGCCCTGGAATGGAGTAAGTTTAAACCGAAGAATGAATGCGTTAAGCCACCTAATGGTATAATGTGCAGCCAGTCCAGGGGTCAAGAGCTCCAGAAACCACCTAAACTTACAGTGTGACAAGGCTCTCAGTCTCCTACAGACTTAAGTTTCTGCCAGCAATCATACACAAAGCTGGCTAAGTGCTGATGCCTCACAATTAATGTTCTGCTCAGAGCCCAAGCTTAAACTGGAATCCCAAGAGCCCCAAAGCAGAATTATCAAAGCAGAAAGGAGATAATTTTTTCCTGTGGTGTAGCATGTAGGTATGCTTTGAAAAGCCTAAACCGGCAGACCAGAAAAGATAGTCAAGGGATAAGCCAGAACTTTTTGAATGCTTTTGTGTCCTAGGGGTTAAGGCAATCACTTGGGATGTGGGACACCTATGTTAAAATTCTCCATTTGCTACAAGGACCTGAATCCCACAACCCGGATATACATCAGGTTTGTTCTAGGGAAAGTTTCACTCTTTCTTGTATGTTAGATTGAGAATAGATTGGCTCCCTAAGACACTTGGGTTCCTAACACCAGGTTTATGATTCCTGAGACGAGTGGAAAGAGGCACCTTCTTGACCAGAAGTAGAAGCCAGTCTCAGTCCAGGCACACTGGTAAAGTGCTAATGTCCCATCCCTTTCCTCTACATTCCTGGCAAATCATTACCAGTTCTCCACTCAGTTTCTGAGGATGGTATAAGTTTTTATATAGAATGGACGTCTCTCCAGAGCTCAGGGTACTGTTCAAGTCATGGATAGTCCTTTCTCCCCTCACCCTGCTGAAGGTGCTGCTGCTCTTTCTGCTCCCAGACTACTGCACCTGCTCTTTCTGTTTCTAAGCAAATCTTCTGCATTGGAGTTGCCACTAGTAGTGAGAAGGATAGGTCTGGTACTGCCTGAATGCTCTCTGTATATTAACTTTGACCTGAATCATGGCAAGCTTCCCTGTTAGCAGCACATGTCAGGTCAGAAATAGCTCTATCAAATCTCCTTTGTGAAAGGAGATCTGGATAAAGTGATTTTTCTGACAAGCATTTTTTTTCATGTTCTAGGAAGGCAGATCTGGTATTATAAATTTATAAGCTTTTCCACTAAGCACTTGAGTTCAGTCTTTTCATACCTATAATATCCCAGCTCTGATTCAGTCTAACTTTCACACTTGGAAGAATAAAAATCTTCAGTCTCCTAACAATGACATTTCCCAGATGACAAGAGCATTTGAAGCAAAGGAATCTGTGAAAAAAGAATATTTTCAAACTTGTAAACCACATGCATATTACTAGGGTTGGGAGAAAGGAAGGGATGGGAGGAGAAATCATTCTGCCTATTTAATGCAGTAGTTCTCAACCAGGGTGCTGCGACACCCTGGGGTGCCTTGAGGGGTGTTGCAGTATGCCGCACAATGTTGGCACCTTTAAGTGTGCAAACATGATTTACAAGATAAACCAAATAATATCAAATAAAAATCCACAGTGTTGAAAAAAAATATGATCCGTCGTGGTCTTTCTGAGTAACTTGCAGTAGAAAAATTACTGTATTATTTTTCCATAGTCAAAAACTGAGTGAAAAGGAAAACCTTGCATTTTCTGAGGGGTGCCTTGAGTCCAGAAAGGGTGAGAACCACTGCTCTAATGCTTCAATGCTCTAATAGTGGAAGATGTTTTAAAATATAACCACAGGCTCTGAATCAAAGTTCCTATATCTCCACTTTCCAATACAAATCTAAACAAGCTGAATAAAGTCACCTAAGATTGCCCAGAGTGAAATAATCCTCTCAAATCTCATATTGAGCTTCAGCTTCTATAAGATTTACAGCAGTAGTATGCTAAAACACTTTTTTTTACTATATTGAAAAAGCACCTGAATTTCTCATTTATAAACCTCAGATTGGCTATATTGTCTTATGCCTTTACTTATAGAAGCCACCTGGTGCATGATTCTTGATTCTATCCTAAAGGTATATTCCTTTAGAGAGTACGAATTTTATAATATGTAGTCAAACTGGACCAGAGAACAAATCTTATAATACATACAGGTTAAATAAGTTATTCAATACAGATTAATTTTGCAAGATGGTTATGAACAGGTATGTGGTCAAATAGGAAGAGGAATCTCTACAAGAAAGTCAGTAGCTGGACAGATTTTGTTTAGTTAGTTATTTGGTTGATTTTGGGTGTATGTGGAAATAAAGTAGTGGTTTAGTCCAGCTAATGCAGAAGTTGATGCTGTAATTTTTTTGCCTCTCATACAGGTAGTGTATGAGAGGCAAAAAAAAATTTTGTGACATCTTTTACTGAGCCATCTGTATAGTTGGGAGAGCTTTGCTTCTTCTCCCAACCTCATGGCAAAATTTGACTTAAATTTCAGCTTTATACTTTATAGTGCTGTGTATAGAAGAGTGTCTAGAAAAGAGGAAGAGAGGAAAGCCATTTCCTTTTGATCATTACATAAACTCATCAGTCTTCACAGGCAAGGTCAGCTCCCAAGCTACTGCACCTGGCAGCACAGCTTGGGGAGTAGGTGAGCAGCCAACAGTGCAAAAGAAGAGATTAGGGACTATTTAGAAAACCAGGCATGTACAAATCCATGGGGCTAGATGGGATACACCCAAGGGTGCTGAAGGAGTTGGCCAGTGTGATTGCAGAGCCTCTGGACATAATCTTTGAAAACTTATGGCAATCAAGAAAGATCCCAGAAGACTGGAAAAGGGCAAATATAGTGCCCATCTTTAAGAAAGGGAAACAGTAGGATCCAGAGGACTACAAACCAGTCAGCCTCACGTCAATCTGTGCCAAAATCATGGAGCAGATCCTCAAGGAATCCATTTCTACATACTTAAAGAAGAAAAAGGTGATTTGAGACAGTCAGCATGGATTCACCAAGAGCGAGTCATGCCTGACCAACCTGATTGCCTTTTATGATGAGACAACTGACTTTGTGGATGTGGGAAGACCAGGGGATAGGATATACCTTGAGTTTAACAAACATTTTGATATGGTCTCCCATAACATTCTTGCAAGCAAGCTAAGGACATATATGTTGGGTGAATGGATTATGAAGTGGATGGAAAACTGGCTGAATCATTGGGCTCAGAGGATATAGTCAGTGGCTTGATGTCTAGTTGGCAGCTGGGATCAAGTGGAGTGAGCCAGAGCTCCATTCTGGTTTTGTTAAATATTTTTATCAGTGACCTAGAAGATGAGGTGGAGTGCACCCTCAGCAAGTTTGCAGTTGACACCAAGCTGGGGAAAGTAGTAGATACACTAGAGTGCAGGGTTAGGATTTAGAGATCTAGACAAATTGGAGGATTGGACCCAAAGA
The DNA here is from genome assembly GCA_030014935.1 of Caiman crocodilus. NCBI lineage: Eukaryota > Metazoa > Chordata > Crocodylia > Alligatoridae > Caiman > Caiman crocodilus. Next base: position 9,296,070 of record JAGPOW010003648.1, read on the forward strand.
AATCTTATGAGGATCAAGAAGGTCAAGTGCAAAGTCCTACACTTAGGACAGAACAATCCCATGCACTGGTGCAGGCTGAGGACTGACTAGCTAAGTAGCAGCTCTGCAGAAAAGGACCTGGGGATTACGGTGGACAATAAGCTGAATATGATCCAGTAGTGTCCCCTTGTAGAAGGCTAATGACATACTAGGCTGCATTAGTAGAAGCATTGCCAGCAAAACTAGGGAAATGATTATTCCCCTCTAGTTGGCACTGATAAGGACACATCTGGAGTACTGTGTCCAGTTTTGGGGCCCCCATTAAAGAAAAAATGCAAATACATTGGAGAGAGTCTAGTGGAGGGCAATGAAAATGGTGAAGGGGCTGGGACACATGGCTTATGAGGAGAGGCTGAGGGTTATTTAGTTTCCTCACCCTCTCACCTCATCCTGCTCTTCTTATTGACCACAGAAAGCAGTGTCATAGGATATGTAGTCAGGACCCCTTTAAGCTCTATGCTCTTCCTAATTCTAGGCTTTCTTATACATAGGGAGGGAGCAAGTGGGTGAGACTTGTCTCACTGGTGGTCCTGAGCTCTACAGGGAGGTCGTATAGAGAATAGGGGTGTGTGAAATGAGCCATATTCGATTCAGCTTTGGCCTCAGCCTGAATCAGGGACAGTGATTTGATTCATTGATTTGGATCACTGTTCCTGATTCGATTCAGCCAAATCTAAAGATCTGATGCTGATTCAGAGAATACCTTGAGATACTAGGCATGGCTCGTCAACAATGTAATGGTGGGGTGGATGGAGCATCCCACAGGAGTGAGGGGGGTCCCCCCCCTTGCTCAGGGTCTGCCGCTGAGCATGCTGCCCCCCCGCCGGCGCCCTTTCTGGCTCAGCAGTCAGCCACAGAGAGACCCTGGGTGCCCCCTCAGACCTATGAGGCACCAGCTGCCAAGCCAGGGGAGCCCCCAGTGTGCTCCCTGGTGGACCTGGAAGTGGACCAGTGCTTCTGGTCTGCTTCTGGGTCTGCTGCCAAGTGCGCTGGGGAGCTCCCCATGCTCCTGTGGGACACTCCATCCTCCCCAGCATCTCAGTATTCACAAGTCACCTGGTGCCTTGAGGTATGTAGAAAAAACATTTAAAACAGTATCTATATCTAAATCGCCGAATTTCTCCAAATCAATTCAGATGGTTCTGATTTGATTCAGAGAGATTAAAAGGTCTCTTGATTTAATTCAAATTCTGAGATTCAACCACCGAATCAGACTGAATTTCTGCCAAACCAAAGCTTCACACAGCCTTAATAGAGAAGGCTTTGGTCACTATTCAGTCTTTGCTGTGTCTGTGAAACCGTGCAGCTGTATAAGAAGGTACCAATAAGAAAGTACCAGTTCAGTTGCTTGTGAAAGATATTTTGGAAAGTTAAACTGAGACATATGATTCCAAAGGTCAAAATCTGGTATGACGACATGGTACAGCTGCCATCTATGGAGAGTCATGTTAGCAGGCTTAATGGCTTTGAAAAGTGTAGTGCAGTTTGGAAAGAGTTCTTAGAATATTCTGGTAACTAAATTATTACTCCTAGTTCACTTCTCTTTTTTTCTAGTCCTCACTGTTCCCTCCTTTTTTTCTTTTCCCCTTCATTACTTATTGTTTATGACAGACATGTACATAGTTCAAACATACGATGCTGCTGAAACTCCTACAAGTAGAAATGGCAGGATGAATTTTTGCCTCTTTCATTAGCTGTTGTGGGGTTTTCACATCTGCTTGCCTGACTATTTAACATTTCCAGCTCATATGGTGAAAGAGCTATGGATGGTACCTACCAGCAAAAGAAGTGAAGTGGAGAGGGAAGTATGGGCCCTCTCCAGTCTCTCACTGTAGCCTATGCTGCTTCTATAAAAGAACAGGAGTGAGAAGGGAAAAAAGGGAAAGATGATAAGAGGCAGAGCTAGGGAGGAGATTAATGGAGAAGAAAGGAATACTTCTTTGTCCACTTCTTTTTCCCTTTTGGCATAGCCTATTCTGTCCTATTTCTGTCATGCCCAGCATTAAAAGTCTTCAATAACTTTGAAAACTCTTGTTGCAATTCCTTTTTGCTATCTTTGGTCCAGTTGTCCTTCTCTGCTCTGCTGAGTTGGCTCTTTAGAAAAATCACTGCTTCAGGCATTGACTGACAAAGTGCTGCTTTCAGTCACAATACAGCAGCAAAAGAGAGATTCTGGAAACTGGCTCTTTATGTGCAGTGGGGGATGTTATGCTTCCTGCTTTCCCTGTTTCTGCATGTGCACATTCATATGATGCAGCCATAGGCCATTCTCCTCTGTCTCCTTGCTTAGGTTGGCACCATTCCTATAAAACAAGACCTCCCCACTATCTCCCACTGTGTGCATGCTCAAGCCCACCAGTTAGGCAACATAGATTAGTTCAAAGAGGCCTGGAGTAGGGCTGTACAAAATGGCTATGTTTCGTTTCAGTTTTGGATTCAACTGTTTTGGAGGACAGGGATTCATTTTGGATCACTGTTTTGTTTTTATTCGGACGAATCTGGTTTGGAGTTTTGAGGCTGTTTCAGCATTGATTCAGAGATTTGGATTGGCTGGGGAGAGGCAGGCACAGCCTAGTGGCTGCAGGTTCTCCCGCAACTCCTTCAGCTGTCCCTGCCTCTCCTGGGGAGGGGGCAGGAGTGTGGAAGAAGCCCCCATAGGTGTGCTGCCCATCCCCAAGGACAGAAGGGACTTCAGGGACAGATTGTAGATACTGGCCAGCTACAGATGACAATATCAGAGCAGTCTTCCCCACCCCTTCTCCTTCCCTCTTTTGAGTTTGTTTCAGAGATGTTTTGGAGCCTTCTCTTTCATTTCGATTTTGCTGTTTCAGGTGCCAAAATGGGCTGAACCACCTCTGACATGACATGTATGCCAAAATTTCACACAGCCCTATCCCAGAGCAAGTACCCTAGTGTTACTCTGAGGCTCACTGTCTCAGGAAAGCCAGAGAGCGGTGCTTAGGCACATGCTTAGGACTCCTCTACAGCTACATCCAGACGAGTGAAGACATATGGTATGTGGCATCACAGACCTATTTGTGGTGCCACACACGGCACATGCAGGTGTTTCCTGTGTGGCTGCCTTGCAGCATAGGGGGAGGAGTTTGACCTCAGGAGATCCCAGGGTTAAAAAAACCCATGCCTTAAAGTGTTGGCAGCACGTGCCACCCAAAACCAGAGCTATACTCTGGCTGCCGGCTAGGCTTCCAGCTGCAAGTGCACTGCAGCTGCAGCTCCCAGAGACCGCTAGGACCCTGGGTAAAGCCGCTTGGGCCAGCACAGTTGCTCCCTTACACCTCCTGGGGTAATCTGCCATGTGCCAGGGGACACACAGCAGTGGCACAAGGTGTGCTGCTGCTTTTTGTCCCCATGAAAAAAATGTCCATGCTTGTGTGAATGCAGCCTACCTAACTGCCCATGAAGTAGGAATGATTGGGAAAGGTTCACTTCTAGGTAGTATCAGGGAGCAGGGAGGGCAATAGAAATGTAGCCTTAATAGTACTTTTGGCTTCACAGGATTGTGACTCAAGAAGACCAACCTCATTTTAATAGGAAAGTCCCTATGCAATTAATGCAATTTAAGGAACTGTTGATTCCACCTGGGAGATTCTCGGAAACAATTTTTTTAGTAACAGTTTTGCTTGGGCCACATACATTATGCCTCATGTCTTTTTATAGTATTTACTACTTAAGTCCTGCCTGCACTGGTGGCTTTTGCATGGCAGTTGCTATATAACTATACCAGTGGTAGTCTTTAACATGGACGCACCAAATAGGAACCAAAATGGGCATTTACCTGTGCAATGGAACTTGGATGCAATTATGGTAAGCTGTCTGGTGTAAGTTATGTTTTACACCTATTCAAAGCAACTACACTCAAAAATGTCAAAGGTCTCTTCTGGCTGAATAACTTATCAGGTTAGTGTGATCAAGACATACCAGGTTCTGTAGCCAACTGGACACCAAGTTAAGATCTCTCCAGCCTGAACCACCAGGTACTAATTTATAACAGGGCCAAACTTCAGCATATGTCAAAAAGAGGACTTGAACTCATGCCTGAAGAGCTATAGCAAGGATGGTTTAACTGCTCAACTATCACTGAAGGGCAGAATCACTATAGTAAAGGTTAATGTTAGTGCAGATACAGAAGTGCAAGAATCCTCTTTGTAGACAAGGCCTAAGAAACCAGTGATTTTTGGGAGGACAAACTTACTTTTCCTTCTCCTGAATGAATTTTCTTTATGGCCATCTGAGATTTTTGTAGAATGAAATTCCTCAGCTGACAATGTAGCTCATGTTGTGATATCACAATTAGATCTGGTAACAGTAATATTCAGCAGAGAATTCAGTGGAGATTCAAACTAAATAAAGAATGTAGTATCAGTTCTGCACCTATATCTTATTTCTGTATTTATGGTTCATATCTTATTTATGTATTACAGAAGCACTCAAAATATTTTGGGAATTGTCTATGCTTAAACCCAGATATTACTCTGAAGTGTTTTATAATTTTTAAAAACAGGCAAGAAGAAGCATGAAGAGAAAGGCATATGCCATGTCATAATGATCATGATGCAAAGGGTCAAAAGCAACTAGTGATTTTTCGGTGCATAACTTGAGACTTTCCTGAAAATGTGAAGCACATACTCTCTAACAGGCATATTCTCTGATGTGATTTTAATTGCTGACCCAAAAAATTGAAGTCCAGAAAATCGCTAGTCACTTTTATAAACTGGAAACCTTATTATTAAAGAAGCAAAGCAGAGATTCAGGACATTTCTGTTATGTCACTAGAATTTCCTTATTTGGCACATTTCTTAGCTTCTTGGCTCTTTAAATCAAGATTATAAGGGAGAAGGGGTAGAACCTAGCATGAAATTGAGCAAGAAAAGAAAGAAGCTCATAAAAAAAAAGAATTCCAAACTTGACAGAACATCAACAAAATGCCCTAAAGTTAAACCCACAGGACTTGGGCTTGAAATGAGGAACAGACCTGAAGCAGAAAATCACATTGTATGACATAGCATATAAAAAGAGCCAACAGCCTGCTGAGCTGATGTACTGCCTCGAGGGAAGGCCAAGAGTGCAATGTCATGTAGAATACAGGCTGAATGAGAAGGCAACTAAAGACTTCAAAACTGAAGAAATATGTTAACTTGAAGCAAGTAAGGATCATAGCTGCAGCATTGGAACTGCCACAGAGTGGTCCTGAGAAACCTGTGAAACATTAATATAATCCTGCTTTCTCCTTTGTGGCTGCAAAGGAACTGCTTATAATTAAGTTGCAAGAGGAGCAGCATTTTTAAGCTTCCTGCAGAGGGGCTTCTCTTACAGACTGGGGCAGATGTAAACCAGAGAACATCCACTGGTCATGGTCTCCCAGTGCTTCAGAAGCAGAGTTTAGCAACTACAAGGCTTATTGCAGGCTCAGAGCTGCAGTAACTGCTGTAGGAAAGCTCCAGTAATCCTTTTCCCTACTTGCACATGCCGCCTGCAGGAAGCATGCTCAATCAGGCTTAGCATGCATGAAATGGAATGGAAGATTTTCCCCAAATAAAGAACGAGTTTAGTCAAATGCAAACTTGGAACTAACTATGCATGCTTACCAGTTATACCAGAGAGATGGAAGATGGTGCATTGTAGTCAAGCTTTTGTATTGCTACAAACAGAATTTATACTACTTGTCAATTCTGTAGATATTTTCATTTACAAAACTTGTGTTGGACTAATGTTTGGGTTTATGATCATGATAACTCAGTTCTTTATCATTATCATAGTTTGAGCTCAGACCCCAAGCCTGCAAATGTCTGTAATTGGAGCACTGGTTTATATTAATGGATTATCAAAAATATAAGGCTTTTAGGATTTAGGTCCTCATGCTTTCTGTCATCATTTTGCAATGTACCTTGTGGGGTAAAGAAACAAAGATGAACCCAAAAGCACCACAACTACAAATATCCAGTGCCAAAGTGATACACTGTAAATAGGATGACCGGGAAATTCTCAGCTCAAAGACAAAGATCTTTATGGCAGGGCACTGTTGGTGCCTGCCACTTTAAGGGATGAGCCAAACAGCCAGCAGGTGCTTGATTACAGTAGCCATTTTAGCACTCTGGCTGCCTATATAAACAGAGCAGTTTGCTGCTGGCAGGCTAGGCAGAAACACTGCCTGGCTGGAGGGCTGTACAAAACATCTTGGTGGTAAGGGCAGGAGCTTATGGGGATGGTTTGGAGGCTCCTGGTCCTGATCTTGACCTAAAACAGCACCCTGCTGGGGGTGGGTGGCCTGGCAGGGTTCCCAGTGGTGCAGGAGCTTTCAGAAAAATATCAAACCATTCCTGCCTGGTGAAGGGCAGGTCAGAGCACCTCAGTGATCCCTAACCTGCCCTGTCACTGTGGGTAGTAGCTGGGGCCAAGCATGGCCATCTGAGCCCCAACCTGGGAGGGAAGTCCAGTAACCCCAGTGAGGGGGTAGAAGATGTAAAGCCCCAGTAAGGGTAGGCCCCAGTGAGGGGGGGGAGATATGGAGCCTCAGTGAAAGGGAAACCAGAGGGCTGGGAGCCTGGTGTATATGTGTGTGAGTTTGTATAGGGTTGCCCTGGGAGGGTCTGGTTGAGTAATCGGCTGGCCGCTACTGGGGTGAGGGTCGTGGGAGAGGCCCAAAAGATGGTACATCTGCCTTCCAAGGTGCTAGCTAAAGTCTATGGCTGAAGGGGTCCGCTTCAAGAGGGAGTGAGGCAGTATAAGTTGCCAACGTGTGGAAGAGACCATTTGAGAGGCCCCAGTGAAAGGGTGGTCTGAATGTGTGTGTGTCTGAGGCCTGACAACGAGGGCTAAGCTTAGTCCAGGTGTAGGTTACCGGGATGCTACCTGCAAGGCTTGGGCTGCAGTGTAAGGGAGGAACAGAGCCGCAGATAGCCTCCCCTGGCATTGGGGCAAGAATGGTCAGCCTTCCGCCTTTTTAGAACCAATTAAGAGATAACAAGGCCTGGCAGGAAAGGAGGCAGGTGGTTGGCTCAGAGACGGGTGGGTGGGGCAGTGGCAGACTGGCCCTGAGAGAGCCTCCTGTTACAATCTTCTTGGAAGGAAATAGTGATTGTAAAGTGCCAGGTATATTTTTCAGACTTTAGTACATGTTCCCATCCTAGTAAGGTTCTGAATAGTTAAGGAATAATTTACTCGGCACTAATGTTGAACCACATATTGTTTGTCTTGGACACCTGGGCCTTATTTCACTTCTAAGGCACTTAATTGACTTCCTGTTCCATCCTGCTCCAGTCTTTGAAAAAAGCTTAGCAGGTCAAATTTTATAACATACTTTCATCTGACCTAAGTCACGAAAAGCAGCAAGTAGGATGAAAAAGAGGACCTTTTATGTTTACTAGTTCACCTTTTGCATTAATGGTTTAACGTGGACTCCCGCTGAGGGCAGAACAGTCATCTTTAGCTTCCTAAGACCCACTCAGGTGCCTTAGGGATGAAATAGGATTTGGGTTGTGGACTATGCATTCATTCTGTTTTTCCAAAAGCTGCAGCTGGCTATAGGCCCTTTGATACCTCTTCTTCATGAGATATTCAAAACTAACCAAGAGACAATGCTACAGAGGTGGTATAAAATAGATTTGATGTGTGAGATTCAAAATGCAACACTGGCCACTTCACATACTTTCAGGAACTTCCTATCTTGTTTAGACAATGAAGGTACCTTCCCTGTGGAGTGATAAATGGTGAGATCTGAATGGTGCCTGATTTTCTTATTTAAAAGTGGTAATGTCTTTCTTCTCCTCCAAGAGTTCCCAGACACACATGATGCAAGGTTTACACCCATTGTTTACTCTCTCATTAAGTACTATCTACCTTTCTACATTTAAAGGGTTCTTTGTAGATGTATAAAGCAGTGCAAATACCAAAACTCTAATATGGTATATTACAGAGGTGGGCAATTATTTTGGCTGGAGGACCTTTTAATGAGTTCTGGTGAGTTGTTGATGGCTGCATGGGTAGCCCCACCCCTTAACAGTTCTGGTCCCATCTTGGGACTGGAAATCCTTCCCTTAACCCCTGACCTTTGCCACTCGAGTCCCTTCCCTTGCTCCCTGGAAATTCTCCTCTTGGGGCTTGGTGGGGGGCTTTGCCATCTTGGAACCAGGAAAAAACCAAATCATTCATTAAAAGTCAAATGCTTACTATAGCATATTTTAATTTGATTACAACAAATATTTGTGTTATGATTTGTGTTTGCATAGTGTATATAGATGATTGCATAATAACTAAAAAATAAAGTTGCGCACCATGGGGGGGGAGTTTTGAGGGATCCCCGCAGCCCGCCACCATCTCTCTCACCTACACCCTGCCAGCCCAAGCTGTATGCTGCCACCACCTGCCTGGGGGTGGTCTCCATGCTGCCACCAGCCCCAAGCTCCCTACCCCTATCCAGCTGCAGCTGTGCCCCTGCCCCCACCCCCACCCCAGTAAACAGGATGCTGGGGAAGCCAAGTAGGTCCCCTGACTGCTGCAACAGTGTTAGCAGCAGCCCTGCATGGAAGCTGGACCCTTCTACTCATGAGGGAAGGAGCGAGGTACAATAGGGTATATTGGTGGGTGTGTATATGTATAGGTCCCTCACTCCCACCCTTGTGGGCGGAAGGGTTGAGTAGGGGACAATTAATTAGTGGGCACCCACAGGCCAAATGAAAGTGCCTGGCAGGCTGAATCCACAGAGCAATGTCAGTGTCTGTGCTGCCAGTGGTAGTGGCCAGGCCAAAAGCAAACTACTGCTATTTTTGCTCACTCTTCCAGGGTCAGCACCTGGGGCTGGTGTCCCAGTTACCCCCCACCCCCATATCTTTCATAGTATCATATCATAGTAGCTAGAGTCGGAAGGGACCTGGGCAGATCATCTAGTCCGACCCCCTGCCTTGGCAGGAAAGAGCACCGGGGTCAGATGACCCCAGCAA
>JAGPOW010003648.1:9305165-9370632 GCA_030014935.1 Caiman crocodilus
TAGGGGAAAGGTGGAGCCCATCCCATCCCAGCATGTCCCTCGTCGTGATGTGCCGGTCATGGCTGAGGAAGCCAAAGCCCGTCTCGAAGCACCAATCCCATAGCCTCCAGTTGGTCTCTTATTATCTTTATTATACTATTGTACATATGTTTTGAAATTGTTTTCCAAGCTGTCTTAGTGAATTTCCTTTTAATGGTTTGTAGCTTTAAAATAATCATGATTTCCTAAATTCATGACACTCCCTTCTACTCCTTGCCTCCACAGCCCTTCTCCCCTATCTTAACTGCACCCTAGAAGGATGTTTAACAGTAGCAAAGATTTTTATTTGGAAAATATTTGTGACCTAGAAGATTTCTATACAATGGCTTCACTGGATTAAAGGGCACAAAGGATGGCAGCGATAACATACTAATTAAAGGAACAGCAAAGAATTAAAGGATTATATAACCTAAATATAAAATGAATACATTTTTTTTAAAAGAAAAAAGCCTTGGGGAGGAGGAAATGAGGGTTTTGCTTGTAGTAAATAGCAGCCAAAACAAGTTTTAAGGCATTTTTTAAAAGTATGCATAAAAAGTGTACACGTGTTTCTAATTAATACAAAATGAAAGGAAACCCCAATTGGGTACAGATTAACATAACACCCATGTGTGTCAATCCACAACACATTTTCTTCCACTTCCCACATACAATCCTTTTACAGTGCACTCAAACCTCACAAGCTTAACTAAAACCTTGGGGGGACTGAGTGCTCTTACTAACAAATGGACACATTCTATAGATGTGCATAATATGGTTTTTGCTGTATTTTAAAGAAATCTGGAGTTAGTGCCAAAGTATTGGCTGTTGCCTGGTGTGGCACAAACTGGTAACCAGTTGATTATGTGGATGGAAAGCAACCTTGCCATGCATTGGAGCAAATTGTCTTCCTACTCCTACCACCTTGTCTCACCAACCACAAAAAAAAGTGTCAGATGGAGGAAATAAGAAAGTCCTGATGTCTCCCAGCCTTATCCTCTTGTCTCCATCCCAGTCCTCCTGATATTATCCATCCATTTCCTCACACCCCTACCCTGTTTCTTCTCATCTCCCTGTGCTTTATCCATTTGGACTTTTTGCATAGCATCTTTACTGCCCAACAATGTGGTTCATTCTCTCATGCTATTCCCAGAAGGCTACACTGTCATAAAACTCCAGATCCATAGTAGCGTGTAGTTAGCAAGTAAAGACTTCTTATTTGTATTTACTAAGTATGGAGAAATTCAGTTCCATTATGACAAATTACAGCAATAACTTTGGAACTTTAATATTTCAAGTTTTTCTACTTAGCTTTTGTCTTAAAGACTGCAAAGAAACATTACCAGCTGAAATGTAGAGCTTGTGAACATTTATCTTTAAGTTAGGAGTCCAAACAAATATGGAAATTGTGGCATTTTTCTTTTTGAAAGGGAAGAAAAATTACTATATAGTAGAAAATTCAACTGAATGAGAATATGATGCCAAATATGAAAATTAAACTTTTGAACTGAAAAAGAGAATTTTTGGCCTTTAAGTGGAAACCTCAACATAATTTAAACAAGAGTTGCTCCCAAATCCTACACCTAATATGACTGAAATGTTGGCAGTGCAGTGGAGAGGTTCTTCACTTCCACTGTTCTACTTTTCATGTAGTCATTCACAACAGTAAAAATCAGTGTATTGCACATTGTTTAGCTTTTCATCTCTAGTTTGAATTTAGGCTAGATCAGAAATGTAATGACTTACCAGGGACCAATGTGAAATGAGTAGGAGTATCATATATTCATAATGGGCAGCTGCCTATCTCTCACACACAAATAGCATCAATTGATAGCTATGTTGACAGCCTCAGTAGAGACACCAAAAACTGAATGAAACTGGATTCTTATATCCATAGTCGCCCAATCTGTGAATAAACAGAAGGATGCATCATCTGAAGCACTGTGTAAATGCTAAAATGTGCACATGCTTATAAAAGGGAAGGAATAAAGCCTGCTTGCAGATTACCATCTCCTAGCTCATTTATCTTACCATTTAACAATATGATGAGCAAAATTCTAACCTTCCATTTGAGGACACTTAGCTATCTAAGTAGTGCCAGAGTCAATTAATTTATTAGCCCACACCTTGCTAATTCAGGCAATTCAGAAATATTTGGCATGCAAAAGGATATATGCTGTGAATCATTGGTATCATAGGAGTGAAATCCACTCCAACTCACAAAGCTTTATAAACCATAAATACTGGGAAGTGACCATGTCTTCTAAATTCTGTGGTAGCCCATCTTTGTCACCTGGTAATCTTTTGCAGGTACAAAAAAAATCCCATGCTACTGTAAAATAAATTGAATCTGAACTGTAAGTTTTTTTTAATCCATCTCTGAAGCTTTTTGAAGTTCAGAAGCAGTTTAAGGTATAGGATTTGGGTTTATTCCCATTTCTACTCTAATTTAAGATTTTGCATGCAAGTATGGCCAGCCTGGCTCTGAAGTGTTAGGTGTATAATACTTCAGCATTCCCATACAATTTGTCTTTCAGCCAGTTACTGAATAGACAAAATGGTCACGGGCAGTATTCTGAATATTTAGGTGTCTGCAACTCATTTTGTGTTTTTAACCTGTTTTCCTAACATTTCATGCTACAACAGAAATCAAGAAGTGTTCTCTAGCACTGACTCCTTCCTTTGTCTTTCCCAGTACTTCATGATGGGTCTGAAGTAGATGACCTCATCCCATTGAATAAATTAATTGAAATTCTCACCAGAAACTTGGCATTCAGTGACCTGATAGAGAAAGGACCACAGCGGGGGTGGGAAGGCCACCATCTGGACAACATGAAGGTTTATGGCAACTGGATCCTGGCACAGGAAGGGAAGATGAAAGGTAATGGTGACACCCTGCTTTAGTATGTGTGATTTTCCATGTTTTTTGTTGCTTTCTTGGTTACATCTTCAACATGCATGTGAGAGGGGAGGCAAAAGCCCCCCAACCATGTACCAAACCCCTGTCCAACATACCCCAATACTCACCGCAGAAGTAAAATGAATGATGCTGGGGAGTGGGGAGAGAAACACTGGCCAGGAGATACAAGCTGTTCAAAGCTTGAGCCCCAAGTGCCAGAGAGGGACTGGGCACTTGCCAGAGGACCCAGACAGGCAAGGCAAAGAGCATGAGCCCTAGGAGCCCATGGGGGCAAGGTTGTGGCAGGCCAGTAGCAGGCACTTCTGCATTGAGCCACCCACCTCACTGCACCCCACCACCTTCCAGGCTCTGACTGCCTCCCTGGGGGTACCTCACATCTGGCCGACCCCCTTCCTGGAGCACACCCACTAGCCTGGGGGTTCCACTGCCACCACCCAGGGCTGGGCTTGATTCTGGCTGTGTGCACCCTGGGACACACAGGCCTAGTATCCTTCAAGGGTACTTGATTCACTTCAAGAACTTGGGATGCTTCCCTCTGTCAGAAGCACAAGTAGTGATCGCCCTTAGTCAGCCAAACCAAGGGAACCCCAAGGCATAATCAAGACCCACTCCCAATAAGTCTCCCCCACTAGGTATAAAAGAGAACTTTATTGGTTACAAAGGGTAGGGTTGCAATAGGGTACAGGGTATAACAATATCAGAGAAATCCCATTGAGCAAACTCCGATGGCTAGGTAGCCTTTGATCACACATCTGAGTTACTGCAAGCTATATATCTAGTTAGATCTTGGGTAGCTTACTGACAAGTATCATCCAGAGGCAGGTAGAGATTCCCTCTGGAAGCAGCCAGTTCCTTGCTCATGAGTTTTGAGAGAGAGAGCAAGTTTCAGATGGTTCAGCTCTTCTCTGTCTCTCTGAGTCTTCCTCCTGGGCAATCCTTAACCTATATAGCCTTGTGACCTCATTTACCTGGTCCAGTGGAGGCCAGCACCTGTTGGCTGTCAGCCAACCAATTTGAAATGCATCACTAGTTGCTGGACAGACTGGCAGTTCCTAGCTCTCCCAGGAGCTCAAGCCCCTCACCCAGGTATGCGATGCCAGTCATGTAGGCAGAGGGAGCAGGACCCCCCCAGGAATGTATCCAGCTCAGGTTACCTAAAGAGATAGGGTTAGGTGTATATTCTCTGCTGGGCCCATCCTAACCAAATTGTCACAGAGCGGAGTTTTTGGGGAGAAACAGAGGTAGCCTTCTGCCACAAGGGAACCCTACCAGGGAGCAGCAGGGGAGCAGCAGCCTTATGGCGCACCACAGAGGAATGGCAGTGCTCTGACTTGGAGCTCAGGCATCATGACAGAAGACCGCCCCACAGGATCGCAGGCACCTCTGGGAAGTTCCACAGTGAGCAGAATGCAAGGGATCACAGACCCGGTGGAGAGGGAAGTAAATGATGCCACCTGGTGGGACCAGGATAGCTCAACTACAGATCAGCCAGGCTCAGGAAGGTCACCCACAGCTTCACATGGGCTGAGTTGTCTGGCAGGGCATGCAGCTACCTCCTCTCCCCTCTTCCCTGTTCCTTATTAAAGGCCCCAGGGAGCAACTCCCAACATCAGTTGTGACGAAGCGGGTCTGTGTGCAGCTCCTGGCACCACACCTGGGTAGGTAGTTGTGGCCTGCTCCCCTGCAGTGGGGTGGGCCAGAGCAGGTGCTGGCCTGGGGCTCCACATGCCCCATCTGGGATCAGGTATTTGTTATCAATTAAACATTAAACTGCTATAATTAGAGAAGGTTAAATGGATGCATTTTACAATGATATTTACATCCTAGTAAGTATGTGTCTGCAAGTGATCATCAGTTTGATGGTTACTGTATTTTCAGGGTATCTTGTAATCAATTTGTGTTATGCAAAGCTATTCTCAATGTCCTTGAAAATAGGACTCTATTTTCAAGAAGCTAAGTTTTGGCTTTATAGTTGGGTGCACTCTTTTAATTAAATGTGGTAACTTATAAGCAAGTATAAAAATATTTCCCCCTTTCCATTCTGAAGAAGTCCTATGAGCCTGTGCTAGGCCTGTTTCTACAAGTGATGTTCAATATCTGTTTTAGGAGAGGAAGTTTCTGACTTTGCTGAAGAAAATATTTGTATCTAAGCCTCTAACCAAGACACCAGGACTTGAAATAGACAAGCTAGTTAACTATCGTTCTGGACGTAATCTGCCATCTGCAATCTGCCTAGTTAAGATTACTGAAAGGTTGTAATGAGATCACTCTCCCAGTTCCTATAGCACACTGACTTGTCATTCTGGTCCCTATCCCAGGGATCCTCTTTGCATTCTACAAAGTCTTTGACTAGGCTGCAGCATTGCTTCCTCTCTCTGGCCAAATGAAAATTCATTTCTACGTAGTGTAGAACAACTTCAGCGAAAAAGCTGAAAACATCCCACCCTAGTATACAGCTTGGTGGTTGAGACACTATCGTAGCAGGTGTAGGCTTAAATCCCCATAGGCTGAAAAGAGCATTAAGCACAATTTTACCAAACTTTACTGGATAAATCAAAGATACTAGGTAAAGAAGAGGAAAGAGGAGGCAAATGAAGTGCCCTCTACCCTTTGCCACATATCCTTTTGAAAAAATGTAACTCTTGTGACGGTCACTCATATCCATGTATATCATGCCTTAAACTGAATTGCACGTGTGACCAATTACTATTTAAGTCATGATTAACTTGTTAATCACATTTTAAATGTAACGTGTCAGGGTCTGATTGAAAACCTAAGATACTTATAAGGCTAGGTGAGTGGGGGAGGGGTTGAGGATCAAACTTGTAGTCTTAGGGCATGTCTACATGTTCATTAATGCACTTTTGCTAATGCACATTAAATTCAGTATCTCCCTTGTGAGGTACTAGAAAAAGGTGCATGGGCCTATTTTAATGTGTATTAGCAAAGGTATTTTTATGACACTTTAATAAGCATCAAAATAGGTTAATGTGCATTAAAATGCATGTGTAGACACACCCTTAGACATCTCAAGTTTGCCTAAGACCTTTTGTAGATCAAGGTTGTAGACTCTTCAGAGACCCAAGTTCCACATCTGTAAAGTGGAGGTAATAACACTTTGGGAGTGCTGCAAGAATGAATATATTGAAGGTTGGATCTCAGACCTAATTGTCCCAGGCTATGACTTGCATCAAAACAAGTTCAGAACAGTATTTTTTACAGGCAGCTTAATGGCAATTAATTCAAAATTAGTCCTAATTGTCCCAGGAAAAAAGTCTTACCTCAGTGCTTACCTCACAGGTATTTAGGGTGAGGCAAATGAGTTGTACATCTGTAGAATCCTAGAATAAAAGGCTTTGTCCTGGGAAAAATAATCATCTATTTTTAGCCTAATATCACAGCCAGCTAATCCATTTTAAACACAAAATGCATTCTTGCATCACATACAAATGCCCAGGCTGGTGAATTTCAGCTGAGGAATCATAATGGGGATAAAAGACTATATAAGGAGAATCAAGAAACAACTAATTGCTGATTATATGTACTATTGCAATCTTAAAGTTCAGTTCTGCTTGTAATGTACTTATAACATTTAATGGAAAAATGATACTGTGCTTTTTTATTATATTGTAGAGCATAGTTAAGAGAAGTGATAAACCATTTTTTCTTCTGTAAATATATTCATCTCCTATGGATCCATGTCTGACTAAAAATTGTGAGCTGGACCACTTCCATTGATAGAATTCCACAGGATATCAAGTTGAGTTCTTAGCTTGTAGTCTATTTACCTCTTTTATTTTCCCAATCATCCTGCCAGGTGTTACTACTGAGCAGGAATGACCAGGTTCAATGTTGTCTAGGACTCCCTTTTAAAATAAGTCATTTTCTTTACCTCCCCCAACATATCCAGCTTTTAGGTTTCTAAGAACTCAAATTGTAACTCCTTAGTCATGTTTCCATACCTTTCCAAGAACACTAGGGTCATTGAAAATGTGAAAAGACAAACATCATTTATTTTTAAAATACACAATAGCCATATATCTATATAAAAATAAGAACACCCAGTATATCAGGGGCCTACACCTTAACTGGTCCAGTTGCTGAGTCCCAGAACTCTTTTCATAAAAGAATATTCACCCATTTGCAACCTCACTCATAAAATCAGTCAGATTCAGTGTGGTCATATGGACAAGGAGGTGACTGTCCTGTGTGTATGCAAGCACCAGCTAAGCAAAGACTGTTACTGCAGTTAGCTTTAATCTGCAACTGCCCAGTTTGCTCTTCCTAAGCCAACTCTACTTTGCCTAGTTCCATCCAGTTACCTTGACAAAGGGTTCAAAATATCTGGCTGGACAACCTAGAGTACACTAGAGCTCCTGCTCTGTCGTGAATTTAAGTACCAAAAGCAGTATGGCCACATTAATACAGCACTCTGCCTAAACTAAATTGGTCCTGATGGGTCAGGTATCTCTAACACAGCCCTGTCCAGGGCTGTGTAATCATAGCTCAGTAGCAGCTTCCCCCCATAGTTGAATTTCTTCACCTTTCAAACTTGGAGTTGTTGGCACTGGATGTATGACCCAGATACCTTGTTCTGGGAGGACCCAAACCCTCAGACTGACCACAACTTTTTCCATTCAATAATAGGCAAATTTTATTGATGCACAGTCGCAACAGATAAAAATAATGGAGACAAGGCAAAGAAAATAACTCTCTTCCCATCCCCCTCTCCTCCCATTCTATATCTACCAGTCCTAAGGCTGTCACAGAGGGAAAGTATGTCTAGCCAGGACATGAGTGTCACCCTGTCATTCTTTCTTGAATGTCAGCAGCCTGGAGGTCAAGCACTGAAGCCCACCCGTCCCAGTGGGCTGGGTGAGATGGGCTGGTGGTATGCCCTCTGTCCATGGTGGCCTTGGTTTCCCCGTTAGGGCCCTTTGCTGCTCTGAAATCCTTCCTTTTGTATCCCTTCTCTCCTCTGATGACTCTTCATCTCCAAGTGCTGTTGATGGGTTTCCCTGTGGTAATTATACTGTCCATGTTCTGTCCTGTCAGTATATTTATTTGTTTCAACAAACCCATCACATGCATACATCTTACCTTGCTCATTTACCAGTGTCTTAATTTGGGCATGCCCCAACCGTTGAAATTGGTCTGTCAATCAAAACCAGAAATCCCAACAACTCTGCAGTTGGGCACTGCAACCTATTACCAATGCTGCAGATTCCTTTATATCTGTTATGAGTACACTAGCTGTGTCTACATGCTTTATTCAAAATTAAAGCAAATTATTGTACAATAAGTGTCACTGTCTACACATACAAACACTACCCAGTAATTTGCTCTAATCATGAGTAAATTTGCTACCTGTAAATACAAACAGCAAATTCACTTGGGAGTAATTACTGCATAGTACAGCATGTGTAGATGGCTGACTGGGAGCAAATGTGATTCTGGGCAGCAGGGGGTATAAAATTGTTCCCTACCTCAGGGCTGGTGGTGGAGTCCACCCTGGCAGCAGGCAGCTCCTGGGGGCAGGGAACAATCTTCCAGCCTCTGCCAGGGGACGGCTGTCTCCTAGCCCCATGCTCCCTGCCAGCCTCTGGCCTAGAATCCAGGAGGAGCCTAGAGCTCCCCTTGGCTACTGCAAGGGGCCAGTAGGGATGGGAGTAGACTTCTACCATAAGAAGCAGATCTGCTTCTGCTTCCCCACATATGTAGATGCCTGCCCAGGGTGAGTTTACTGTAGAGTAAATTGCTCTAGAGAAAACCCACCCTCGAGTATTTACAGACACAGCTGTGTCCACAGTTCATGTTATGTAGCTTCAGGGAACAAGTGTGGTACAGATCTTCAATTTCCTAACCTGTATATGCCCACTGCAGACACAGTGGGCCTTGTAGGAAACTGTCACACACAGGCTTTTAGAAACCACTTAACCCTTGCTGTTTCCCTGGACTATTGTTCTAATGCAATATCTACTTTACCTACAAGCCAATTCCCAAAAGCAAATATCTAAATACCATCTTCTAGCCATCAGGAGTTGAAAACTTCTTCATTGTTGCTCTGCAGCTCCCAGAGACATTAATGATGACTCAAATGAACATTTCTCTCAAACAGTAGCCACCTAACAATAAGTTTTCACAGAAAGTTGCTCTGGGGATGTCTTTTATGCACTTGCTGGATAAGAGACCTTACTCTCTTCCTCCATTACTCTTCCTCCCTGTGTGCCTTTTATAATAGTTTCTCCTTTATACTCTCACTGCTGACTAAAGGATTATAAGTCCAAAGAGGACGTGGCATTTACTGGTAATTTTTAGTCAATGGATGTGATAAATACTGAGACTTAAGTGTGGTACCTTAACATCCTCAGTGATAGTTTGTTTTCCTCCTCATAATTACAGCCAAATTCATGCCTATTATAATTTTAACAAAGTCAAAGGAGTTTCACAAAAAGTGTTCTTATTCTTAATTCTTAGCATGTGTGTGTCCTGCAGCAATGTTTGAAATAATGCTAATCTCAAAAGGCTGTCTCTGTTTTATGAGAGCGATTTAAAAGATTTTTTTTTACTTTTGAGTAAGATGATTTCAATGTTTCCCCTTCACAGTATAAAATAGAAATAATATTTTTAAACCATGCATAAAGCTGTACACAATCCTTTTTATTGGCCTAACTAAAAATAAGGGGCCTGCTTCCGTTATTGTTGGGAAACTGTAAAAGGCTGTGGATGTGCTTTACTTGGTAATGTTATTGAGTTTCTCTGATAGTGGCATACTCATCAATAACTTCTCTAGTTACATTTTTTGTCTTCTATAAATAGCTGTTTATATGCTTTATTTATTATTTATATTTTAGAAATATTTGTGGGATAGCTTTCTTTATGGAATAATTAATTTTAGCTTATAAATTACAGGACTCCTTGAACAAAATTCAGCATGAATATATTATAAGATACCATAAGTCATTTAAATCTCATCTCTGTTATGTATTGCTAACGTATTACTAATGAAAAATGAGACTGCAACTCTCATGTGGAACTAAGCTATCATTATGCCACAGGGGGCTGGCCCCATAGGTATGCTGGTAGCATGATGCATAGCCAGATAAGATAAGTAGTTCTGGATCTCACGTCAGGATAATGCACACTGAGGAGGAATGGGAATGTTATGAATCTCTCTAGGCATGTCTACACATGGCCATACAGTGCTGTTGTTACTGTGCCCTCTTTTAGTGCTTCCTTTTAGAAGTACTAAGAGATTGTGCAGTAACACCCCATATTGCACCATGCCAGCAGCACACGGTAATTTTTGGCCACTATGTCGCTGTAACAATGCGCAATAATGAGAGAGTGCATTGCTATGGAAACATAGCGGTGGCATCACAGCTTTGGCCAGAGGATACTACGGCACTAGCGCGTTGCTATGGCGCCATAGGATCTTATCTATATGTGCCCTGTTACACACAAAATGAGTGCAGGAAGAAAAGAAATTACATTCAAGGATCTATCTTGTAAGGGACTAGTAGGAACATGTTTCTCCCATTGTGTATTCTGTTAATGTGGTGGGCAACAAACAAGTAGTTTTAAAGAGAAAAAAAGCCTGCCATTTTAAAATAGCAGCAACAGCCTCAGTGAAAAACATTTTCTGGGGATTAATAACTGGTTGGAGTTAATTATCCAGGACACATTCTGGACCATTAGTTCCTCCCAACTGGTTAACAACCCCCTGGGAAATGCCCTACACCTCAATCACTGTTGCTTAATTATACCAGCACTGCTGGGTTCTGCTAGTTGATTGTGATGTCACATCTCCAACAGCTGTGTTTTGCCATCCACTAGAAAAAGGTCGCTGCCCTATTCAAAATCTGCTGCAGGGAGAAGAACACAAGTTTTGTCTGATGGTCAGCCACTTCAGATTCCATATCCTGCTGGCTCTGCAGCACAAGGATGCAGACAGGGCCATACTACATAAGGAGAGGAAAAAGAGAAATAGTTGCAATAATCAGATATAGATCTTGATCGTTGTAAATATCATCTAATTATCAGACCCAACAAACTTAATGGCTGCATGCACAGCCATGCTCACATGAAGTATTTGGTGCAGTAAACATGTCTGCAATGCCACAAAACAGGCATTTAGATGTCTGCACTGCAGGGGAGTGCTGCCTGCGTACGCACTGTTCCACTTTTTTTTCTGAACAGCGCACACACAGGCAGCACACGCCACTCAAAAGCAGATCTGGGCTACCCAGAGCTGTGCTGTGGCTGCTGGCCAGGCTCTGCATGGCAGAATCGCTGCTGCTGCAGCCCTGGGAGGCCCCCAAGTAAGGTTGCTGCAGCCAGCCCAGTTCCCACCTGGGTAACTTGCTGTGCAGAAAAGTGCATGTCGCATGGGCATTTCCCAGGGACAAGTAGTGGTGGTGCACGGTGTGCCGCTGCTACTTGTCCCTGGGGAAGCAAACATCCACGGTCATCCAGACATGCCCAAAGGGGCACATCCACATATGCAGTCATGTACACTTGCAGCAGCTCAAATAACAGTGGCACAAATTTGTGCTGGGAATTTGTACCTCAGAACACATGCCTGAACATGCATTTTGGTCTGGGGCAAATTGTGTCGCTTGGGGCAAACTGGCCCTGCCCAGCTCCTCCCAGATCTTCAGCCAGGGGCAGCTAGAGGCTGGGGCAGCACCTGTGCTAGCCCCAGCAGTATAAAAAGCTGCCCTGATGAGCAACTCAGGGATCTTCTGAGGTCCAACCAGTTGGTATCTGGGAGCATTAGCCCTTTGTGCCAGCTGGACTGCAAAAGCAGCCCTAACCTAGAGCAGCCCCTGAGGCCTCTACCCACTGCAGCAGTTTGGCAGTGTGGGCTGCTGCCTGGCTATGACCTGCTGCCACTTGAGACAGCATCTGCCCCCTTGAACCTGCAGCCCCATAGCTGTGCACCTGCCAGACTCAGGTAGAGACCACATGGTCACCTGGGCTGTGGTATGGTCACTGTAGCAGAGCTTCCTGTACCTCTGGGCCAGCTTCCAGGGGACCTTCACAGATGGCCTTCATGCAACACTGCTGGCATGTCTTCTGGTGCCCCCACTCTGCCATCTAGGGAGCTATCACCTGGAAGATGTTCATTGCAGTGGCCCACTTTGAACTGTTGAAGCATGTCCTTCTTGCCCCTGTCAATCAACCCTGCTCATATCCCATGTCAATCAAATATGCTCATGGTCCGTGTCCGCACCATGTTAGGAAATGAAACGGATTGCGGTACCTAATTGGTTAAGTACGTACCGCCCTACTATAAAACCCATCCCTGGAGCTCAGAGAACTCACAGCTCTCCTCAGTCACCTTTTTGGGGACTCAGTTCATCCACAACTTATGAGCCCCTGCAACCCAGGGAAAAACTCCATTCATCAACCCCCAACTCAACTCCAACTCCAACCTCACCCTACCCACCGACCTCAAGGGAACCCAGCAACTATTAGGAGAACTCAGTTGGTACCGACACTATCTCACGCCAAAACATCTACTAATCCTCACAACCGTCCAACACCGAGTTTGAGAAAAGGTCCGACTCTGAACACCATGGACGGAAGTTGATAAAAAGAATCTCAACAGTCTTCTCTTCGCCGTCCAAAACACAGCATTAAGCACTATGTATTTGAGCACGCCGGTCACACTAACTGCCAGCTACACCGACACCCACATTTGGGTCACTGCCAAGGGTGAACAAAATCGACTTATCTTTGCGGCCCATAAAACACTCCAGGGGCCCCAACACCGATATGGTACCATAGGAAAGGTACTACTAGCCACTCAATTAGCCACTGAGTTAAGCATCGGCCATGGAATCCTCCAAGCACCAGGTGCCCCCCTTCTCTCACAACTAGACGCCAAAACCCCAGACCCTTTATTTAAAGGTGAACCTGCAACACAGGCAACACTAGTACTCGAGTTCCAGTACCACTGGGCTCACTGGCAGCTCCGCAACATTCCACTCCCAACCGTCCCACCACCAAATCCAGCCCCCCGTCTATATGGCACAACCGCCCTAGCCTGAATGGCATCAGACGGCACCAGTAGGGGGCAAGGAGGGTTTGGGTTTGCCTGCCAACCCTGTAAGGTCTCAGATTTACGTTCAGGACCAGACGGCTAATCAGTTGAAGCCCTCGAACTCAGAGGATTCGAACTCGTCCTCGTTCATTGCTTACAACACCATGACAGAACTCTCCCCGTACCCATTATTGCCATTGACTCACAATATATATATATATAAAATAGCCACTGGAGTCGCCACTCCAACTGAGAACAAGCCCATCTGGGAGAATATCTGGATCATACTGCGCCAGTTCACGAGGCTACCCCTCCTAAAACACACCAAGTCCTGCAAGTCCAATACAGATCCGATCCGCACCGTCATTGACAAACTCCTAGAAGACCCATTGCACAGCAACGTTGATCTCAAGGTACTAACAGCCCAAAGCCATGACCCATCTGTCACCAACCCCTTTTTACAGTGGCTGCACGACTGATGGGGGCACCCCGGACCAAGAAAGGCAACAGCTCGCTGGACTAGAGAGATTGCTACCTTGGAACTAACTGAATACGGTACGTACCGTAATTGGACTCATATCTCGCAAGCCTGCGCCATCTGTGCCAAGGAGAAATTGCACCCCGCTAGCCACCAACAGAACACCCTCACAAAGGAACATTTTGTCCCTGGGCACACTTGGCAAGTCAACCTAATGGGGCCACTACCCACCGTAACCCAACTCAACAAAGCCCTAGTAATCGTCAACTTGGGAACCCGCCGCCTATTAGCTATACCGCTTCGAAAGACCCTTGCTTCCACTATCATCACTGCACTCACCTCAGCCTTCGTTAGCTAGGGAGTTCCCACCACTATCCATACGGACAGAGGCCCACCTTTTGGCTCCAAAGCCATTGCACACTTCATGGCTGAACACAACATCAACCACCACCTCCACCTTCCTTATCACCCCCAATCCAACAGAGTAGTAGAATGCCATATCGGCCTCCTCAAGGAAAAACTACTTCTCTTAGGAGTGGGCAACTACAAACAATGGGTTAAACACCTAGCCACCACACTTCTCGCCCTTAATGACGATAAACCATTGTGGGTGGACCGCTCAGCAACATCACCCACACCTTGGACACCCCAGTACGAAGCTGAAGACTTAGTCTGGGTCACGTTCCCCAGCCACTCCAGCTCACGACCTACACCAATGCCAGGAAAAGTCATCCACCCAGAAATATACCCCAATACATATCTTGTCCGACTCAGTACTGATGAAAACCAACGCTCCGACCACCTCACCCACCATAACTGGCTTTCCCAAAGGCATGAACAAAATACCCCCAACCCCATTCACTAAACGTCCCTACCCCAGATTTCTCATTTCAGGTAACCTCCAAGGGACCTCTCAGGCCCATCATGAGACCTCCAAACATTCTACTATTTGCTGCTACACTGATCTTAACAACTGCTAAAGACAACGGCGCCGACCCGCTTATCCAGAACACCGTTTTACGAGCCATTGCCGATTGGGCCAGTGCTACTGGACCACACCCTGACGGAATCTCCGCCTGTATTCCAAGACCTACAGCCATCGGCACCCCCACCCTCCACACGTATGTCACCAAACTAAACGTTACTGAATGGTTCATACACACCATCAGCACTAGCAACAATATCACCCTAAAGGGGATTTTCGGCCCTTCTTACAAATGGAATCATTCCTGTGCCAACCTTACCTGTCTCCAACGCAACTGCTCGAAGTACTACCAGCCTGCCCCAGGAAGCAAGAAGATATGGCTACCCGACATAAAGTGTTCTGCAATCCCTTGGGGAATTAGCAACCCCTGGGACTTCATGCTCACTTCTGTTAACAACTCTGTTCATACTCTTCGATGGGACCCCAAAGGTACACCCGAATCTGTTCTCCGTGTCCCCCCAGGTCCTCTCAAACCCCCAAACCCCGTGCCCAAAAACATCTTATCAAAGTGTCTGGGACAATAACCCACAACTTAAACCCAATCCACTCAACCACGAAACCCCAATTGCAAACTGGAATACCACCCGCACTATTAATTCATCCAACCCTTCCTCCCCGGCAGCTTACCTCGTCCCTTATGTCCGAGCCACCTTACTACACTATTGGTGCCACAATAGCTCCACTCCCTTAGTTAACAACCTGGCCTTCTCCCCAGAAGCCCTGCCCTTCAACACCATCATACTACACTTCTGCCAAGTCTTAACAACCCGTCCACTCCCGGGCACGGTATGGGCATGTAACAACAGCCTGCTATACACCAACCTCCCAGCAACGTTGTCTGGCATCAAATGTTTCCCTGCCGATGTCCAGCTCTGTCCTATTAAAGCTCATAACACATCTAATAACCCAATAACACTGTTCAAACGAGTCAGAAGGGCACCCACACCAACGTCTCCCACTTGGGTTGACAACCCCCACTGAAACAGATTAAAATCCATAGCTCAGTTCGCAGCCGAATATTTCCTTTCCCCCTTTGTCACCCATTACTGTCAAAGAGATGCAATTACTTACCTAGCAGAATCCCTCGAAGAAGGCCTGAACGCCACCAAAATCTCCCTCAATCTCCTAAATGCCCAACTCCAAGTCACCTCTAAATGACCCTCCAGAACTGACTCGCCCTCGATGCTCTCCTACTACATCAAGGGGGAGTGTGTCAAAATCTCAATTTATCTAATGATATGTGTTGTATAGCTATCCCCAATGTAACTGCTCCCTTAGAGACCCAACTAAAAGTTATCACCGACGCTGCGAAAAAAGCCAAAGAGGCAGGTAACCTCGCAAAAGGATGGCTGCCCGATCTCTTCCATGGCTTAGGTTTTGACTTCTCCTCTTTCTTAATGTGTATACTTGCCCCATTAATAGTTGTTGTCTTACCTTTTCTCATCATACTCTGTATAGTTTGTAGTGTTATTACCTGTGTTCTCTGCAAAGTTGAACAGCAACTTGCTTTTGTATATTCCCGCCTCCCTGATCCCACTCTTGACCTAAACCAATTAGATTAATTTTAAGACCACCTATAACAGGTGCCATGAGCAAGGGGGCATGTCAATCAACCCTGATCATAGCCCATGTCAATCAACTATGCTCATGGCCCCTGTCCGCACCATATTAGGAAATGAAAAGGATCGCGGTACCTAATTGGCTAAGTACGTACCGCCCTACTATAAAACCCATCCCTGGAGCTCAGAGAACTCAGAGCTCTCCTCCTCCGGGGCCTCATGGTTAGAGGCTACGAGGAGTCGGTCCCTTCAACTCGTGATCAAGCTCAATTCAATCCAGAATTGGGCCGAGACCAGAGTG
This sequence comes from Caiman crocodilus, assembly GCA_030014935.1. Classification (NCBI taxonomy): domain Eukaryota; kingdom Metazoa; phylum Chordata; order Crocodylia; family Alligatoridae; genus Caiman; species Caiman crocodilus. Next base: position 9,321,475 of record JAGPOW010003648.1, read on the forward strand.
GGAAACCCCATTATACTACATTGTTGCTGTTGAGAAGAAAATAAAGCTGCATTTTGTAAGTACCCTCGTCTTATTTACTCTACCACATAGCTGGGCCCTTATAAACTGGAACAGGTCAGGATAAACCTGTCCAGCAGCTAACTACCCGGAACTCGCAAAGCTCCCTCCAGTTAAGGGAAGCAAATCTCCCTGCAGTTAAGGGAAGCAAGTCACTTCGCAGATCCCCTTGTGATTAAAGGAGGCAATTCGCGACAGCCCCAAATGGCCATGAGGTCAGCCACCTTGTCTACACTCCACCAGCTGGGTCCCCGGTGCTAGCCCTTAGTAGGCTCCTCTGCCCAGGTTCTGCCACTTGCCTGACCAGCAGGGATCCTGGTATTCCCTGTTTAAAAATTGCAAATTCTCTGATAAAAAAAACCTAAATTTTCTCATTAAAATATCCACAATCCATGTTCCTCTGTGATTTTAAAATGAAACACCACTATATAGAGAGATCAGCTGGCAATGTTTTAGTGATATATTTACAATTGTAAAACAATTTGCAAGCCTACCAGTGCCACTATCATCATCATAAAATTATTTCTAAGTGTGTATACACTTTGGTGTTTGCTTTTCATTTTTTTATCACAGAAAAATTAGAGCTGCCCATGCCCCCTTTGCTCACCAGGATGTGGGGTGCTAAGCAGCACTAGGGTGCTAGTGCTCTGCCCTTGGCCCTGCCCTGGTCCCTCACTCCTGACCCACAGCCTCTGCCTGCCCCCAGTAGCTGCCTCCTGGCAGCTGCTCTGTCCCAGCACCAGGACATGGGTCCAGCTGCAGCTGTCCCACTGGCTACTTAGTGGCTCTAAGCAGAGCCATCTCTTCCTGTTCTGCTCCCTGCACCTGTGCCCAGGCCCCAGTTATCCCCATGCTGTTACTGGGTAGCCTTCAACTGGGGCTCAGGGGCTGGGCTGGGCAAGGCCCTTCTGTACAGGCGGAGGCCAGCCTGGAAGAGGAGGCAGGGAGGCTCTAAGCTTGCCTCTGTGGCCTCTCCTAACCAGAACACTCCCCCATCCCTGACCTCTCTCTCTCTCTCACTCACCCCTGCTGCCACCTCCATCCCTCCTCCTAGCCCATCACACCCTTCCAAGTGGTTCCTGGGACCAGAACCCACCCCAGGCTGGAGTTGTATGTACCAGCACCAGTGTGGGCATGGGGCAAGGCTACATTGTGGCAGTTTCCCCTGAAGCCATGGCTCCTGCCAACAAGTCCTGTTCTGTCTGGCAGCTGGACACATAGGGCATGAGGTTTTTGGGGACAGGGGGATGTGGAAATTGGGGGTGGGGTTTGTGGGAGGTTGTGGGTGGGTATAGGATGTGTGGAAGTGAGGTTTGTGTAGGTCATGTGGGGCTTGTTGCAAGGGTTTGTGGGGGTAGAGTTTTGTGGGTGAATTGGAGGTGTGGGGAAATCCTGGTATCAAATATAGAGTCTACACTGCAAATACACAGTGAAAGGAACATTTTTTCATTCACAGCATGCCTCTTGCAGTGTCTCAAGCTGCTTTGAGATGCCACAACAGATACACATTCACTCATCCGGACGTGGCCAATAGGGGTACTCACAGACTAAAACATTGCACATCATGAGAATCTGGCCCACAGTGAATGGTAGTTTAAATCACTGATTTGTAAATAGAACTGGTCTGAAAATTGTATGTCTATTCTACAGGAAATTCTCTTACAATTTTCTGTCTGTTATGAAAAGCCAGCATATCCCATCTTTGTGTGGAGTGAAATTCTGAAAGACTTCAACTGGTCCTTTTATCATGTCTTGTTTTGATAGTGTCAGATCCTTTTGACAAGATAAAGACTTTCTTTCAATGATTTCAAAATACAGTTCACAATGCTAACTATACTAAGTGTAATATTAAATATATACAGATTAATATTTTAATGTAATATAAAACTTGAAGCAAAATAAACCAAAATGCTAATCTGGAAATGAAGTGCTTCAATATAATTGAAATTAAATGAAACCATTTATTTTGACTTTTGCCAAATAGTTCATTGAAATTGACATATTCCCATGGAATCTTTCAGTTTCAATGAAATAGTGGTTTCTGATTTTAAATAAAAAGAAAATTCGCTGTTGGAATTGTTTTGATCAGCTCTGTCTTCGGCATGTACCAATATTGATAAAAAAGGCTTTTACAATGAGTATTTCTTCTATCATAACATCACATTCTACATACCATGTTGATTATACTCTAGGAGAAATTTCCAAATACATGATGATCCCTACAGCTGAACTCCAGTGGTTTCACCACTGTCCATGACACTTTTAGGTGTGCATATTTCATATGGCAATAGGATTTATATTCCTCCTCTCCTTGGGGTCAGGATCATTTGTGTTTAATTTTTTTTATTCAGTTATTATTTGAAAATTATTCTATATTTTTACTTTTTCCAATGGTATTCCATAGATGTTGTCATGGTGTGGGGTCCCCAGGGATGTCCATGATGTCCCTAGGGTTCCATGACCGTGCAAATCTGCCCTGTGGGCATCTTCCTCTCTCTCCTGCCATGTCTTGTTGGTATGAAAGTAGGAAAGCTGCCCTCAAGTTTCTGCTGAGTCACTAAACCCTGCGGGTTCTTGGACCCCTTGCTGGGTCCCACTCTAAGTAGATGCCTCACAGGATACCCCAAGCCTTATGGGCTAGATGTGTGGCTCCAATTCCTCCTCTTTACCACACCCCATGCCTCACAGGTGGTATTTCAATATTATCTATTCCTAACAAAGTCTTGGCCTAACTTGGCTTTCTGCAGTCACTGGGCTCAGCAGCCTCTATCATTGCACTCTCTCTAGCCCTGGGCTCTCTGCAGCCCTATAGTAGCACCCTCTCTGGCCCTGGGGCTCTGCCCAGTAGTGTTCCCCAATGAGGCCTCTTCCTCTCTAATTAGTCTCATCCTGGTCCACTGGTTCAAAGGACAACAAAAACACAAGCCCTTGGCTACAATGTAACAACCATAGCAATAACACCTGAGGCCACACTCTGCCCCTTTAAGATGGTAAGCTTCTTTCTCAGTATTGTGTGCCACCTAGCCCCAGGTATCCTACGGGCTTCTGGAGCTCTATCAGTCTTGCAGGCAGCAGATCAGGCAATCAGACCTCCCCAGGGAGCTCTGCAGAAGCTGCTTCTACTGGAGAGTGTTAGAGAACTAACCTCTGGTAGCCCCAGCCCTGGGGCTTATGCATTCCCAGGGTTCTACCTCCTTCCGGTCAGCTGACTGGGTGCAGATGCCAGCTAATTCCTTCATTAACCTGCTGCCAAGGCATCCTGCAGCTGTGGAGCTCTGCCTAACTCCCAGTACTCTCTATCCAGGCTGCTACTGACCTTAGGAGCAGGCACACTTCAGTGCTCTGCGACACATGTATTAAGAGAATGAACCAGTTTTCTTACTGTTTGAATCATCATGCTCAAGGAGTAGTTGGCAATAGCTCAATGTCTAGTTAGGAGGGGATATCAAACAGGGTTTCCTAGGTGATAGCCCTAAGTCCCATTGCCAGCCTTGGCCATTTTTAAAGATTCTGCGAATCTGCAGAATTGTGGCTAAGCAGAGAGTCCTAAACCATGTTTTTGACTTATCATAGAATGAACCTTTGTGGATGTGACAACCAACTTGGTCAGCAAAGTAAAGGAAGAAATCAACACATCCAGCTAAACCAGTGAAGAGATCCAATTAAATAGAGCACAAAGCCTGAAAAAGAGACATTATATGGGAAGACCATACATGAAATAATCTCAATATACTATATTATAGCTTTAGCATGTAGTAATTGATGTACTACAATCGATTCAATTTGGTTCGATACATTTGGTTCAATTGATTGATTGAACCAAATGTATTAGACTCTGTTTTGCCATAACAGATATCTTTTTGTTAAGATCCTTAGATAAGTTGTAAAAAACAAAACAAAACAAAAACAGCCTTGTTTATGGAAGGCCATAAATTTTAGGTGAGAAGAAACAGAATTAGGGCAAGCAGTGTTCCATAATGGTGAAGAAAGGAGATAGGAAATTCTTCCTTTCAAAAGTGTAACTTTCACAGAAGCATAAATCCTAACTAACTGACACTTTTCATGTCCTCAAGAAAGCTAGCTCAGTCCAGTGAAATAAAGACATTTAAATGAAACCAATCGGAGAACATTTGTTAAAATATTAGAACCAGCCATCTGTAAATATGGGGTATAGGCTGGAGGGAAATTTAAAGAACTTAGAAAACTCAGGAAGGCAGGCTGCCAATCTGCATGCCAACCTGTTTCTATCTCCTGAGACTCCTCAGCCAGCATAGGTAAAAATCTAGGTTGTGTTGTCACAGGTGGCCTGATAAACTTTAGGATAAGTGTTTGCTTTTGTGTTTAGAGGTAAAAGCAAACAAAAGGTTGGGTTGTAGACCTGGTTCTGCCTCTTTTACCAATAGACAACCTGAAAGGTTACCTGTAATTCAGGTAACAGTCTAATATTGTTTAATATCTTCATTAATGATTTGAGTGAAAGGATTCAGTACAGCCAGGCCTCAGTTTACACGGTATTTGTTTGCACAATTTAATTGTGACCCTTTATTTTTGTACATGGTATGGATTCACTTTTACACAGTGCAGCACAATCACCAAGATACGCAGATGTATCTAGAATCAGCTGGTCATTTCCCACCACAATTCCACAATACTGCTTTCAAAGTAGCTGGTAAGTGCTGGTAAGTGCTGTGGTGAAAGGGGAGGGGAGAGAGAAGGGGCATGGGGGAGCAGATTAATGCCCCCCATGGTGAGGAAGGGAGTGGGGCAGGGGCTGGGGCTGCCAGGACATGGCAGGCATGGGACAGAGCCACAACTCATCTGCAGGGTTGGGAGGGGGCTTCTGCCACTGCAAGCACCCTGGGAGGGCATGGGGTGGGGAGGGGCACCTGGATCTGCATGGGGCAGGGTGGGCTTCAACTGTGGACTGGAGCCAGGGCTATGCAGGGCTCTTCTCAACAGGGGCTGAACCGGGCTAGGCTTGGAGAAGGCAGCAGAAGCACTAGAAGAAGGCTATGGGGGCCTATGGCAAAATGTGGAGTGGCTGCAGCTGCCCCTGCCCGTAACCCATCTCCCGGGACCACTGGACCCACGCCAAGTCCAGCCCCCACCCCAGCTCTAGCCCACAGCTGTAACCCACCTGCTCTGCCCCATGCAGATCCAAGGGCACAAGCCCTCACCATGCCCCCCAGAGTACACACAGCAGCAGAAGCCTCCCCCATGTCTCCTGGATTAGCTGTGGCTCTGTCCCACACTTGCCCCAGCTGGGCAGCATCTCCCCCTGCCCCTTCCACATTCCTCCCTCACTGTGGGAGCCTTGATCTCCAGCCCCCGATGCCCGTTCCCTTCCCCCTTGACCACACCAGACGTACCAGTTGCATGCAGCTCTCCAAGTTGCTGGGCTCTGCTCCTCATGGCCAGAGTGCTGTGCTGCAGCTGTGCACCTTTGTGGGCATTTACCAGCCAAATTATTGGCCGCAACTGGAACCTAAACCCTTATTTCCTATAGACCCTCGGTATCTTTTTACATGATTTCTGTTTGCACAGTGTTTTTTCAAGAATGTAACCACCATGTAAATTGATATCCAACTGTACTCCTTTAGCAAATTCGTGGATGATACTAAATTGGGTGAAGTTGCAGACATTCCATAGGATCCAGGATGACCTAGATAGATAGATTGTGGACCATTTCTCTAATCAGATGACATTCAAGAAGGGTAAATGCAAAGTCCTGCATTTGTGACAGAATAATTGTGTGCTCAAGTAAAGACCCAGAATGGTGGGCTAGGCTACAGTACTGCAGAGAAGATCTGGGGGTTACAGTAAACTATAAGCTGAATATGAGCCAATGTCATGCTCTTGTTGCCAAACAAAGCCAACAGCATACTGAGTTGTATTAGCAGGAGTGTCACTTACAAATCAAGGGAAGTGATTCTTCTGCCCTATTTAGCACTACTGAGGGCTCACCTGAAGTACTGTATCAGGTTTTGGGCTGAGTCCAAAGAGCCCAGCACAGGGCAACAAAAATTATTAGGGTCCTTGGAGATAAGATTTATGAGGACAGGCTGAAAGAACTAGGGTTCTTTGGTCTGAAGAAGAGAAGAATGTAGGGGGATTTAAGAAGTCTTCAAATACCTGAAGGGTTATTTCAGAGAAGATAGAGATGAGCTTTTCTCTGTAACTGTAGGGGGCAGGACTGGGAGCAATAGCCTTCAGTTACACCAGGGGAATTTAGGTTGGAGATTAGGAGGGACTTTCTGACAAGTGTGGTCAAGCATTGGAACAGGCTACCAAGAGAAATTGTGGGCTCTTGGTAACTCAACAGTTACCCATGGATATTTTCAACAAAAGGTCAAACAGACATTTGGCTGGGATGGTTTAATCAGGGACAATCCTGCCTCGAGCAGGTGGCTGGACTACCTGACCTGGTCTCTTCTAGCTCTACTGTCCTATTATCCTGTGATTTTAAAGAGGTTGAAAGAATTTTCTCTGGCCCAAATGTAGCAAAAACATTGCTCAAAAAAAGTGTAGGCCCTCTTGCCTAGTTACAGTTTGGATTACCGCATCAAGTATACAGACGAAAGCATGCAGGGAAGGGGTACGTCGGGAGGTTGCTGACAGGGAATCGTTGGTGGGTGATCAGTCCACCAAAGTCATGTGCTCAGAGCTCTTCCCAGTGTGCTCAGAACTCCGTGAGGTCTTTTGTGCAACGTGGTCGAAATGTGCTTTACTCCGACTTGGGCAGAAACTGCGCAGACTTTTATACCTTTAGAGTAGCCAATGAAAATTTGCCAAGTAGGAATACTTAATTAGGAAGAACATACCAAATTTAGAACAATGCCAATCATATGAAGGGGTGGTCTCAATGCCAATCATATGGAGGGGTGGTCTGTTGTGTCAGGGACACTCACTTGATTTGGGTTGTGACATGCCCCCCTGGCCATGACATAATAGACAAGATTTAGGTAAGAGCGACTTTCATCTATAAACTCGTTGCATCGTTACAAGGTTGAGGTAGTAAATGGATACATACAAATTATAGGTTCTTTCTTTTTTTACACATTATAAAACACAACAATATACAACAATGATTATTACGATCAATAAGAAACACAAAGCAGTTCAAACACTGATTAACTTAGATGAGATATTTTAGGTTAGAATTTAATGCCCCCCATGCGGGGTTTCTCACGATTGTCTCGAGACCTGTGAAAACTTAATTGTAACACTGATTTGTTATCGCTGGACAGTTCCCCTGCTCACTATCCCAATACCATCCCTTCACTCACCCACGACACCCTTCACACTTTGCTTTTTCTGTCTAAAGTTCCCTTCTTTCCTGTCTGTTATCACTTCTCTTCTTCTTTCTTTAGTGTACAGGTCTCTTTAGAACCTGATCACTTTTCTCTTTGTATCTTTATTACTTGCCCCCTTCCATCATCATCTTCCTCATCTCTTTCTTCACATTCTGAACTCTCTTTACTAAACACACATTCTATTCTTTTTGTCTTTATCTACAGTGTTGATGCTAGGAACAGTTATTGTCTCTCATCTTAAAGTAGGTATTTACACTAAAGGGGTAGACTAAGGGTATGTACATGGGATTACTAACAGAAAGGCAGAATTGCAAGCACGTGGTAAGGCTATCTGTCGATTAGCCGTCAATCACAGTCCTGGCCCGAAATGACAGGAAATTCAGGTCCGAGCCGAAGGTCTCAAAGTCAGCTCCATTTGCCAAGGAACCCAGTGATAGCAGCAAGAACATAATGACGACTGCTCACGACGTAAGTGAGTGGTCATTACTATGTTAACTTGAATGTGCCGTGGTTTGGCACTCGGGGTCCTCACGATTGGGCAGTCACAGATTGTCACTCCATCATCGTTGAGCCTTTGAAAGAACGAACAAACAAACAGGAAAAGTGGCAACAAATGAACTTGCCACAAAAAAAAACTGGGAAAACAACAGGGCGGCAAGTCAGTCAACCGTGGCGAGCCGAGGTTGGCAATCAGCTATCGCCTTCTTTTAGTTGTAGTTGAACTCAAAGCCTAGTTCATTTGCCAGGTGCCATTGGTTCTCATCCCCCAGGACGCGTAGGATACTCCGATGATGGCTAACAGCAGCTGCTCTGCAGTCGGGTGTGGGGGTCATCTATTATGCCACACGTGATTTATGGCACACTTGACCTGCAACAAGAGCTGGGAGCGGGATGGGCCAATAGATGCTGTTCACTACCACGTTTAGATTAGTAGCATGCCCCCTGCTCCATGAGGCTTGGCGTGTTACAAAAGCTAGCCTCTTCTAGATCTAACAAGTCTGATCCAAATTCCACCATCAGGCACCCTAGCCATATGGCCAGTGGTTCCCCACGTTTCATCTTCAATGCTCGGCACAACTCCTGCAATTCTTCCCGGGTGCAGGTGCGGTATGTGGTGGTGGTACAAGTTGCACCTTGTGCATTGGTGACCTGCTTGATGAGCACTATTGTGTGGACTGCAGCCAGGAGAGGGTTAACTGCGTTGGGTGGAAGCACCGGGCACAGTCCCCTCCCTCAGCTGGGAACGCTGGATACAATTTCTCTCTCTCATAGGGAGGCAGGTTTTCTTTTAGCATCACTCCGGGGGGCAGGGCCAAGGGTGATGGCACAGCTGGCCCGACTCCTAGGGGAATCCCCGCACCCTCCTCGTGTTCCCCGGCACCATTTTCTGGCAGCGGCTAGGAGCTTCTCGCTGCCTGCTCCAGTGACTCCATGCTTGCTGCGTGCAATTGCATTTCTAAACTTGTGTTCTTCTGCAGCAGACTCGCTACTGCACAGAATAACACATTTATTATTTTTTCTTTGTTCTTTTTTGGGCCTCCCACTTGGGATGGGGGTCAATATTTCATCTGGGGGCCGATAGCAAACCCGGTCACTGCTCATTATGCAGCCTAGCGCTTTAGGAGACAAGCTCGCTTTCCACACCTCGATGGCTGCCTCTTCCCCCTTTACCAAGAAGTAGCCTCCAAGGAGGTTTTCTTCTCCCCCCTTAACCGCCTGGTGGTAGGCAATATGCGCCCAAAGTTCATCCGCGTCTTCCACGCGGCAAGCCCCAGTGCACCGGGGCAGCACTTACTTGGATTCTTCACCACCACCGTGTCCTTAGATCCTGTTCATGACACCATGTCTCATGTCAAGCCAGCCGAGGGAGGCAGTGGTTAAGTAAACAGATGTCAGGCGGGCTGGCAGATACAGAGGTGAAACACAACGTATTGGTTTTAAAATAGATTTTACTTACGTCGCTGGTGGCTGCGACACAGGCTGTAGGCTCACTTGCATAGTTACAGTTCGGATTACCGCGTCAAGTGTACAGATGAAAGTGCACAGGGAAGAGGTACGTTGGGAGGTCACTGATGGGGAATCTTCGGTGGGTGATCAGTCCGCCAAAGTCACCCTGCCACGTGCTCAGAGCTCTTCCCAGTATGCTCAGAGCTCTGCGAGGTCTTTCTTGCAACGTGGTCAGAATGTGCTCTGCGCCAACTTGGGCAGAAACTGCGCAGACTTTTTTATACATTTAGAGTAGCCACCACTTTTACAAGGTCGCAGCTGTTTCCATTCACATTTCACAATGATTATACTGATATTGTCAGGGAAAATGCACAATCCAGAAAAGAGGGGGAACAAGAAACCATCATCAACATGAAATGCAAATTCATCTTAGCTGCAACAGAAAAGATCTGGAGGCAATGGCTTTGCACTTTGTGTGGCAGTGATATCTCTGTTAGTCCTGTTGTGGCTAGCATGATCTTGGTAAAAAGCTGATACAGGTTATGGAGGAATAGGTGGTATTTTTTCAGCTTCCCGGTAGAAAATAACTTTTCTTTTTGGGGGGCAGACCACATTGTATAGATTTATCAAGAAATACCCTGAAGCCCCAGAAACTGTCAGGTAGACAGACAAGTAAGTAATTTCACCCTTCATCAGGCTTTCATTTATACCTGAAAGCTTGCAAAGATTTTTCCGAAGTATTTGAGTTGATCTAATAAAAGATATAAGATTTACCCAAAGAATTTTCTCTGGAGCTGGAAAAGACACTGATGAGTTTGGTGAAATTCTTCATCCTAATCCAGTGAGTTGTTTATGAGAACAATATAAATTCCAAACTGTATAAACCCTAGCCCCACTGGAGGTGACCCCGAGCTGGCCCGCACCCCACCCCACGCGCAAGCCCCACTTACCTCAAAGGCCTTAGGAGGGAAAGTCAGCCTGAGCCAAGCCCAAGATGACTGAGAGTCTTAGGTCCTGCACCTTTCCCTTCTCCCTCCCTCTTGGGACAGGGTTTAGAGTTTGCTGCCATTTTGACAAGAAGCTCTTGTAGGCTGGAACTCTGCCAGCCTGCAGAGACCTCTTTACAAAAATGGAAGATCCATGGATATCTCTGTTAAAATTAAAACTGTTTTTTCCTCTGTTAAAAGGGAAAAATCCAAGGCTTTTTTTTTCTGTTTTTCCTTGGGAAATGGAAAATCCATATCTGTGTGATAAGAACCCTTTCATAAGACAATTTGCTTTGCTATACATAAGATTGCTGTTGTAGAATTCCTGGGCTGTGGAAAGGAAAGAAATGCACAAAATCTAGTGCCTATTATAAATATTTCCACCTGTTTTGCTAATTCAGAAGTTTTGAGTGGCTTAACTGAACAACCGTATTTGTTAATTATATTCTCAAAAGTACTGAGAACCTTTTGGAATTGTGTTGTTTCTCCATCATAAACTGCAGAAGTTTATCAAATGCATACTCACCATGTGGTCATTTTTGCTGATACACTTGCCAAGTTATGAGGAGCTGCCAGCCCAATTGTTTCTTAGGGCATGCAAATAATTGAGAGGTTTACATAATCATTAATCTGTAGTACTTTTACACAAATGTCTGCATAGCTTCCTTAAAAGCAAGCAGAGCAGATTCCTTCTCAATTGAAAACTGCTTCTGAACTCTGCTTTCTATTGACATGTCAGTTCTTTAGATATCTTAATTAATTTCCTACTTGATAATGTGATAGCTGGACCAGAACAGAAGTGCATAATGATTCCCAAAATTATATTATTTCTGGGTCTTTCTGGACAGTACTCCCACCACACAAGAACCTGCCTGTCAGACTCTTTAGGCCTTTGTAAAGTGGGTAAAAAAGTTCTCTGAAAAACTGTTTAAGTGGAATGACTGCACTTCAAAACATCCTTACATTTTCTTCCTAGCCAAATGTTAGACGAGCTGGGCTAGCATATCATTTTAAGGTGTCCCAAGATAGAATTCTTTGTTTAGAATGTAGGCATATACTTGTTTGTGTCTCGACTACTCACAAATAGATCATTAAATGGAGTTAATTTTAGAAATGTGACTAGATAAAAACAGTACCTGTTTTAGATATATATATATCATATATATATGAGACGGGTACAGTTTTTATCTAGTCACACACACACACATGCGCGCGCACACACAGACCAACAGACAGACATTGATCTATATCTATATAAACAGTACCTGTTTTACAGAATGATTCTGCTCATGGGGTATATTCAATCAGTATATTCTGCCATTCCATATTGACAAAGAAAGTTTAAGCAACAATCAAGGATTTCTGTGGATGAATGTAATGCAAGTCTTGTCTAAGCCTGTCCCAACCATGTGGTTGGTCCAATAAAAGATATCACCCAAGAAGTCTTTACTTCTTGTATATTTAGTCTGTTGTCATAGCTACAACATCACTCCAACACTACTAAAGAAAGTTAATGATGCTTTTCATTCCAGTTAGCACTGAGCAACCAATAGGAAATTGAGTTAAATGCTACTTTGATTTATGAATCATCTGTCACCTATGACTTAATCAGTGATCTTTGTCAAATGGAGAGAATACAGTTTAATTTTTAATGGATCCTAAGGTAGGTTTGTGGGGCTAATAGAAAATAGAACAAATGGAAGTCAATGAGAGACAATAAATACAAAATTCTAAGATATCACTTTGCATATAGCTTAAAGATTACTTATGCCTCAATGGAAATGTAAAATGGCAAAACATATCCAATACAGAAACAATTTTAATATTGTATATTTTCAGAAGAAGGAAAATATTTACTTCAGTGCTTATACATTTGAAAAGAAGCCTATTAATGAGGGATTCAGCTTTGCCTGCTGCTTATTCCTCCTGTAGTCATATACTTTATAACATTGCAGTCATTTACCATGGATATTATTATGATGCCACAGAGAATAATGACTGCAGATGACAAATTAAGAGCTGGAGCAGATGAACTGCATTAATGTTTCTTGTTTATATCTTTCAAAAAAAACCTCTCTCAAAACCTGTTAACTGTACACACAGACAGCCTGCATATGTCCACACTCATATAAACAAGATTAACTGTGATAGTCTCTATTACTCATTTCTCCTTGTCTTAATGTTGGCCTGATTTTTTTTTTTTTTTTTTTTTAAGCTTGTGAATGTCTAGCCATCCACATAGGCCTATAGGAATACAAAGCAGAGCTCTTAATCTCTTCCCACCTTGTTGAAACCCTTCTCCTCCTTTCTTTTTCAGTCAAAATGGGTAACACCTCCATGCTCCCTGTCACTGTGATAAATTATCTCAGGGATCCGGGTTTTGTGTTTCCCATGGAAAAACAGAGAAAGCCATGAGTTTCCCAGTTTTATCTGAGAAAATATGGATTCTACATTTTAGCAGAGAAACCCATGCATTTCCCAATTTTGCAAAGAGCTCTGCAGGCTGATAGAGTTCCAGTCTGCAGGAGCTGATTGCAAAAAGGGTGGGAAACCCCCAACCCCGCCTGGAGGGGGAAGGGCAAGAACTGAGGCTCTTAGTCAGTCCTAAAGCTTGCTTCAGGTTCACTTTCCTTCCTGGACCATGTAGGGTTAGGTAAGTGGGGCTTGCAGGGGACTGGGGGGTTGCAGGGCAGAGCTGGGGGGAAGCTGGCTGGGGGCTGAGCTGGTTGTGGGGAAAGCTGGCTGCAGGGAGCTAGCTGGTGGCTGAGGAGTGGGGAGGTGTTAGTGAAAGACATGGAGTGCTTGACTGGCTGCACATGGACCGTGAGCAACGCTATCGGCCCAACCAGGCTCTGTGCCTCCATGTGCAGATTCCCTTAATGGCTGATACTGCACTGCTCTGGTTCCACATGCGACAGGGTGGGCGGGCACTCCATATGGGGCTTCCCTAACACCTCCTTCTCTCTCAGCTCAGGTAGACAGGGATAGAGTGCAGCAGCAGCATCACCCTCAGTGCTTTCCCGTACTTTACTTCTTTCCTAGGGGAAAGGTACATCAGGTGCTACTGGCCTCACACAGTGCCTTCCCACCCCCTACCTCAACTTGCTGTCCCAGGAATATGGCCGGGGGGGCAAGGGTAAAGGTGGCCCTCTGTGGGCCACACATGCACTGCCTGGCAGGGGGGAGGTGGTTCACATGTCATGGCCAGCACTGCCAGTGCATTGCCCCTGTCCCTGCCATGCCCCATGCTGCTTTCCCTCAGCCCCTATCTGCATGCTGCTGCCAGACAGCTCCTGCAGGGAGCTGGTGGTGGTGCATGTGGTGGCCGCCACATGCACCACCACCATCGCTGCCATGCTGCTTGCCTGCAGAGCCAGATGTGCGGCCAGCCATGGGAAAGTAGTGCAGAGCACAGTGGCAGCAATGCGGTCATGATGCTGGCTGCCACATGTGAACTGCCCACCCCCCTGGCTGGGCAGCTCATCTGCGGCCTATAGAGGGGCACCACTGCCCTCACCCCTACCCCCTGCCCTGCTCCTGAGAGCAAACACAGAGAGTGAGCTGAGGTGGCGGGCAGGCAGGTGCCACAGTGTGCTGCATGGGGCCAGTGATGCCCTGTGCACCACTCCACTCCCCGGGAAAGAAGGAAAGTATGGGAAGGTGCTGAGCGACCACCATGCCTCCAGGTACACTCCATCCCTGTCCATGTATACCCCTCCAATCTTCCCCCCCATTCTTGATCTTCCCCCCAGTCCCTTACCTTCCCCGCCTTCACCCTTTCCCCCCTTCACACATACCTGCTGGGGTGTTTGTGTCTGTGCCTGCATGCCTGTGTCTGTGTTAGTGCCTGCATGTGTGTCCGCATGTCTGTGTCTGTGTGCATCTGTGGGGCTGTTGTGGGGGGGAGTGAGGGGCACCACCAGAACTAGGGAGGCTGTGCAGGGGAGTGAAGGGCACCAGCAGGGCTGGGGGAAAAGGGAGCTGTTGGGGGCCTTTAATATTAATCACAGATTTGGGGGGGAGGGGGGAGTATCAGAGAAATTGCAACTTTTTTTTATCAGAGAAAACTAGAATCCCTATCTGTGTGCTTTCTTTGATCCTCTCTCTAGTGACCTCATTCAAGCCATGTCCATATTTTGCTACATCTTCCCAAATAACATCCAGGAGATTCAGGCTTTCCTTTCCATTGGCCCAATTAAATTTATCATCAAGGCTCTTCCTACCTCATATTTAGATTCTTGAAACCTCCTGTCTTGCCAGGATGAACCCCATTCTGGGAGTGGGGAGGGAGATCAAGGCCCCCGTGGTGAGGGAGAGAGTGGGCCAGGGGCTGGAAGTGCTGCCCAGCGAAGGTGGGGTGTGGAGCCAGGGGTAGAGCAGGACAGAGCCACAGGTGGTTCATCCATGGGGCAGGGGGCAGCTCCCTCTGCTACATGTATCCCCTAGGGAGGGATTGGGGGCATGTGCCCCCCACCCCGATTTGTGCATAGGGCAGGGGTGGATGGGAGCTGCCTGCTGCTCTCCTCCATGTAGCCCCATGCTGCCATGGTGACCATCTCCCCTGCCCCCCCGCCGGTAGCAGCGGGGGCAGTAGTGGCATGGAGTTGTGTCTTCTGCTGCTGCTGGGTGGGCACAGGGTTTGCAGCTGGTGCAAGACTCCCAGGGAAAAAAGCAGCAGGGCTGGGAGCCCCAAGCTATCAGTGGGCAGCCCACATCCACACCCCGTCTGCTCAGCTCTGTTCCAGCCATGCCTCTGGCAGAGGCAGGGAGAGGAGGGTAAGTGGGAGTGTATCCTGCCTTTATATCTTAAAAAGGTGGTCACTCTATCATGCCCGTCTCCTAGCTTCCCCTCTTATACTGTATCAAACACACAAGACTTGTTTGTACTTTTGCCTCTCCCTACCCCATCTTATCTCTTGTATACTATTGAGATGTTGACTTCCTCTCCTATTCTGGCCGCACTGCCACTCTTCACATCTGTTTGTTAAATAATAGCAATGTACCTAGGCCTCACATAGGGGAGGTGCCCCCATGAACATGCACAAAGCTGCTTCATTATCTTTTACAAAACCTTCTTCTGCCATGATCCCTACCTAATTGTTAGGCAGCTACTGTGCCCTGACCACAACTTAATCTATTATTGTCTCCCTTTGCTTGCCTTATACTCTGACTTTAAACTCTTCAAGGTGAGGAATGCATCTTGGATAGAGGTTTTGTAGAGTACCTATCAAACCACACTCTAATTCACAAACAGATCTATAGTAGGTGCTGGAATGCAAAGTATAAATCACTGTAACCACCTGAGAGCTGCAATTGTGTTTGTACTGTAACCCTTTCTGACTAGGACCTGTATTTGCTTTCATAATATAAATAGAAATAACCAGTGTAAAACAGAAACCCTGTTTATATTAAAGTAGCCACTGTCTTCAAGGCACAGACTGCAATAGGAACAGTTTGGAGGCAAACTCCTCTAGCAGCAGTTTCTGCAGCGATTCTTTGCAGGGGGGGTAACAAGCAGTTTCTGCACCCTAGGCAGTGGTAGCCACTATTCTTGTGCCATTTCAAAATTAGTGCCCAGAGTTGGTCCTGCTTGCCCACCCCTAGTTATATGACCGAGGCATTGAGTCATGTAATATTCCAGTTGTCCTACCCATATCATTACAGGCAGTTTTTTTGCCTGCGTGTTCTTTAGTCATTCACTAAAAAATATTTCTATTTGGAGAGAAAAAATGGCCATGATTAAACTTTGTTAAAGAGATGCTTGACCTCTAAAAACTGCACCACCAGTAAATTAAATGGAAATTCTCTGCGGTGCAAGAGAACTTTTAAGACCAGCTGTAACAATGATCTTGCTCAATAATGTGACACCCTAGACAAGCACTCTGCTTTTAAGGGTTCAGGGGGAAATGCCAGTAAGAGTGTTCCAATCTAATAGCTTTTGTGTTTTTAAAATGCAAAAAGTGAGTCTGGTGACTTCCAGCAGAGCCCTTAGCACCATCTGTGGTCCTTGAGTTCTTAGTACAGTGGGGCTAGAAATGTTCACTTTGACCATACTATGAGCACTGTATACAAAGTTGACAAAGATTCTAAATTAGGCACTTTACAGCATGTCACAACATATTAAAGACTTCTGAAAGATAGGAGCAGTAGGGAGAAGGAGAAGAATTTATTTGGTTTTTTTAAGGATGTTACATGGAATTGGATGTGATAGACAGTTTAACATCTGAAAGCTATTCTTGGAGACAGAAGAAATCAGTTCATATTAGAAGTATTTCATATGAAAAGGCCCTAGAGGGGAAAAGTAGCAGCATTATGAAAATAAATACCATTGACAATAATTATAAAACAATGTCACTTATTGGGCTTGTGTATAAATGATATGATTTATTTTAACATTCTGTACATTTAAAAAAGTAATTAATGGGATTGTTTATATCAGAGCAGCAATGGGTCCTAACACTATGGGACCCAGTCATATTTAGCCTCAGACCTGGGGTCTTGGCCTGCCCAGTATAGCCAACCACTCCTCCAGCTGCCTATTCATGCTGAGAAACCAGCCACAAACCTCCATCTGCCCACTCGCTGTCACCAGAGTGGCTGACTAGGTTAAACTAACCTATCACTCCCTCCCATATAAACCTCTAACCTGGAAAAGAAAGTGCCAGGGCATTGGGACTCAACTCCTATTCAACTGCCTTGCTGTTCTTGCAGACAAGGTTCTTTGGGTGAATCTGATATCTTTTATTAGACCAACTTAAATAGCTGGAAAACAATTATTAAGCAAGCCTTTGGGTTCAAAACCCTTTGTCAGGCTAAGGAAGTTTCAGCAGCTGGTGTGTGCTCTTCCTGGATGGCATGAAAAATAAAGCAGCCAGAGGCTGTTCTTGCTGTTCTTTATGGCTTGTGCCTCTACCTGCTCTCTATTTGATCTCTGGGGTACACACCCTGGCTTTGCCCTCTGACTCCATGTTCTGCCTGGCTCTTCAACTTCCTAATAAAACTTCTTGGAGTGACTTTCTGGCTTAGTGACCCAACCCATGACTGGATTCTGACCCAAGTTGGCACCTTGTTCCCTAAGTGGCCACAGATCTGTCTGCCCATGATCTGGTGTGACACACCACTCATATGTGCAATCAAATACCAAACCCATAACTACACCAGTGAGAATACTCCAAGCATGATTCTGTACTTCTTCTGAGCCTTCAGTCTCCAGCATGCCTAAGAGTGACTACTAGACTAGAGTTACTGCTGTGCTGGAGAGAAGGCCATTATGAGCAAGTGTGTCTCCATGGAAAGAGGGCACCACTTTCTACTTATCCACTTCATTTCCTGTTTTAGGATGGCTAATTTTCTATAACTAATATGGATTCTTATACACTGTCTTTTCTTCACACATCTATTTGTCACCATCACCAACCTAGCAGTGCCTACATGAGATGCAACCTTGACGACATTCTGCCTTATTGTTTATTTCTGTCCTCATTTGACCAGATTATTCACTCATTTATGCAGTCTGGCATCAGTTTTAATCAATTATGTTTAACCAATTCACACCTGATATACTCCAGAAATAGAGACGGAAAACAAGCTGGCCTACTTCAACCTGTTTTGTCCATTGTAATTCTCTGTTATGATCTTCCAACATTTATATTCTTCAGTTTTGAAATCTAATTCACTTTGTCCCTTTGTGCTGTGTTAAACAGTTATGTTCTCTTATATATCAAGCTGTATATCTTTTCTCTCCTGTTCATCTGCATAAGAAAAATAAACTCTGTGCTGTTGTGCACAAATTTTCTTCCCCTATTTAATGTTTCTGTTCAACCCTTGTTTCCCTTTTTCAGTTCTCTCTTCTTCTAGTGAACATAATAACATTTCATAATACTTGCAAGTAGCCCCTAGAGGCCTCAAAGTCCCTCACCCCTATTGTGCTGCTCACTTTACATTCACATAATCAATGACAATCTCTGCACCAAAGAACTTGCCATTTCAATTAAGAAATCAAGCAAAGATTTGAAGGAAAGGAAGTGTTTTCTCCATAATATAATGAAGAACTGAGACAAAAGTCACTTGTGACTTGTTCAGCGTCATGCAGAAAATCTATAGGATAACTAAGAAGTGAATCCAGATCACCAGAGTCCCAACTGAGTTTTTCAACCTTTTAAATATCTTTTTCTTCCACCATTTCTGTATTTGCTCTCCATCATTTCATTTTCTGTTTCCCAGATAAATTGTTTAGGCTAGTATCTCAGTGGGTGCATAACTCTGCATAGATCCAGTAAAATCAACAAAGCCATGCTATTTTATACCAGCTAGATATCTGTCTCTGTTTCCAGGAAACATACTGGTAGCTCTGTAATTTCTTTAGAGGTGTCATTATCATATCATACCATATCATTCTAAGAAGGGCACCTTAAACAACAGTCAATAGTTTGATTTTTTTTTTCTGTAAAGAATATGCCTATCATCAGAGTTAGTTAGTTGAAGGACAGAAGAGTTTAGAGTTTTTCTGATCAAAAATAGAGAACTAAATTGCTGAATGGATGTAATAAATACAAAATTTCTGCACTGTTTTTCTTGAGAACTAAGAAAGTACATACTTGTTTTTTAAAGGTTTTGTGGAAAGTAAATATTAGCATTATCTTGTTATTCCATCTAAAATAGCTTGTCCCCAATGAGATTGTATATATGTTAGTCAAATAGATCAATATAGTTTTTCCATTTACAACTGGGGATTCTTTCTTGTATCAGAAGCACTAGTTCAGTTTCTGCATCTTTTTATATAAAGCATAAAGGTGTTAAGTCATAGGAAGTGTTATGGACAAGAGACTTACTGCCAGGGTAAGTAACTGTAAATTGGATACATGGATTTGTTGTCTTATATCAGTATTTTATAAGTTGTTTTATGTTTTTTTGACAGGGAAGATTAAATTGCAGATCACTCAGAGAGAAGTTTATATTGAGCAGAAATAGCAATAAAGGCAAATCCAGCCACATGCTAAACAGGTGCATGAAATGTTAAGAGAAAAGAGATGAGATTCAGGAGAAAGTAACGTGCTGATTGACATGAAAGTTAGGAAAAAAAGATAAATCAATTTCACTATAATCAAAGTACGTGTATAAATTAACACTTTCAGCAGCATTTAAGTACAAACACTCCAAAACTTGCCCCCTTAAAAACATGGCGCTTCAGCACACTATAAACTAAAACTTATGGAAAAATTCATTACTGACATGTGTGCCTGAATCCAGTGCTAGAAAGAATTTGTCACTTGGGCCTCATACTGTATTATCTCCTCGGCCTAGTGCTGAGAATGCTTGGATAGTTGCTTAACTCATGTGTAATTGATCTTTAATAACTTATGAAACAAAAATCAATATTCTCTTTTACTTGATCCTGCATAATACTGAGTACCCCCTGCTACAATTTGTGGGCCTGATACTGTAAAAGGACAGCTCCCTTGTTAACTGCAGGGGAAAGGAGATGTATCATGAATATTTTCAGAAATGCCAAAGTTATTTATTTCAGTTTTATGGTCAGATCTTCTTAAAACCAGTTTTGTTTTCCTTCATCAGAAATTTTCACTTGCCACTATTGAAGCTTTTCAGCAAAATGAAAAACTTTTATAGAAACATATATAAAAGATTTTGATAAAAATATGAAAGTTCTAGCAAGAGACCTTCTTTATCATGTCATTGGGGTTGTGTTTGTTGTTGCTGTTGCTATTATTTAGAATGATAGTAATGGTGATGATTATGGTATCGTGTGTAGTTATATTTGACCAGCATAACTATGTGTAGGTTTTCTTGCAGAAAGTCTATTGTTTTTTAAAGGAGTTAAATGTCCTCAGTACCTTGACAGAAGTGTTTAGCCTCAGGCAAGATTAGGCTTTTATGAAAACTCAGTTCAGGCTTCCATATTTCCTTACTTTAGGCTACATCTACACTAGACGTCTGCCACTCAGGGGTATGGGGAAGTATTATCCCTGAATTATTCCTCCTCTCACTGCTACATGTATCAGCTTTTTGCCTTGCTCTGTAGCAGGAGCATGCCTGGCCCTCTTCCTAGGATCTCTTGAGTGTATGTTAATAACCTATTACGTAAGCAGGACATTGGCTGCCATGGTCCTCCTACTTTACCTGTGGCAGGTTAGGATGTTATGTCTTGTGCCAGGGTTGACAGTAGTTTTACTAAGAGGTTAGATTACGGATTTCTGTAGGATGGGTTGGATAGGCCTGATCCTGCCTCAGGCAGGGCATTGGACAAATGACCTCTGGAGGGCCCTTCCAGCCCTACTTCTCTGTGATTTCTATGACTAGCCTTTGTACAAGTAAAGCTTCTAAACTGGCAAAACTGCACTTCCAAGCAGTATAGCTCATTCCACTTTTGCAGAAGGCATTTTACAACAGTGATACAAAACAGTCTTTCTGGCATAATTTTGTCCATACAAGAAGCATTTTGTTAGTATAATGTACCAGTTTTCTTATACTAGTAAAATGCTTCTGGAGTAGCCCTTGCCTTAGATATTATGTGTCCAAATTTCTTCTCTTGTTCTGACAAAGTACAAAGAAGCCAAAACATGTCCCTAAATGCCCAGCTGAAAATGCTCTCAGAGGATACTCTCTGATTTCCTTTACATGGATCTAGGTGGAGGAGAGACTCTGGCCAGACCATCAGTAAGTCCTAATGTAGCAATTGTACTTTATACTAGCTTAGTTCCTAAAACAGCCATCCTGAAGGAAGTGTAAACCTGAGTCCAGGCTCCTCAGGTAAAAATAAATAAATAAATAGCCTTTGAATACTGCTTAAATAACATAAAAATCTGTCAAACTGGGTTTTTGTTGTCACAGAGAACCCATGTGCAATACACATTGGTATTATATGCTTTCATTTTAGGCAAAGGTGCTGATTAATCCTAACCATTGAGAAGTAGTTATTTTTTTTAAAGTGATAACAATGAAGAAAGTGTGATTGTTAATATAATTACTGCAACAGCACTAACGTGACAATCTATCAAACAGCTGCTTTAAACTGCAAAGCAATTAAAATTGTGCATAGTTAATGATCTTAAGAACACTTCTCCCTAGCAAGTGTGCATCATAGAGTAGACTGGGAATTAGTGCTCTTATCATATGCCATACTAAGTTAATTCAAAATATAAAGGAAGAAAATATGGAGAAAAACAGCAAATGTCCATGTTAATTCACCTGAATGATATACAGACTTTCACTGAAAACTGCTTTTATCCCTGCCTCACCAAAAAGAGCTTTGAATTCAAAGTCCAGATTTGGTCTTAGAAGTTGTCTCTACGTAGAAATCAAATAAGAGTGATATTGTGTGTAGACTAAATGACATGAGGCATAGGTCTTCCTCCTGAATGTCACTTATATAGTAAAGACCAGAATTGTTTGCAGCTGATTTCTCTTTGGAAACCTAAGTGAAGGGAACTAATATCTCCTTCCAGTCCCAGTTGATGAGTGTGCATATGGCAATACCACCTTCATAAGGTTACAGATTCAAGCCCCTACTGGCACAGCGAATGACAGAGAAAAGTAAGAAATCTAAATCTTCTGAATAGGATTGCAAATGCTAAAAAAACAGTTAGTCCCCTTGTTGACAGTTGCAGAGCTGCAAAGGAGAGGCCAAAGACTAAACAAAATATACTTCAACTAATATTCTGGGTTCTGTAATTTTGCCAGAGGAATATGGACAGATTAAAGTCTTGCTTAATCTCAGGAGAGATTTAAACAAGGGTAGGGAGAAACAAGCCAAGAGAAATTTCCTCATTCCTCTTCCCACTGTCTGTTGAGAGCAGAGAGGCAGATCTGCAAGTGGTCAGGGCAGAGCCACTTGTTGAATCTGTGTTGGTGGATGAAAATGCCCTTCTTGTCTTATCACTTCCTTGTCCTCTTGTCTTGGTCTGTATCCATTTCTTTCCTCTTGTCTTGTATTTAGGTTGAAAGGTCCTCAAGGCAGGGACTATCTTTTTGTTTCCTATTGCAAAATGGACTCCAGATCCACGACAAGGTTCTACCTCAGTGCAAACAGTGAAAAATAATGCACATTAGGGCTGTGCAAAGCTTTGGGTGGTGATTCAGTTTGGAAGAGATTTGGCCTGATTCAGTGGCTAAATGTCTGAATCCGATTCAAATCAGGGGACCAATTAAAAAGTCTGAATGGATTCAAAGCTCTCCAAATCTTCGGAAAAGATTCAAAGAGCTTTGATTCGGAGAGTCCCCAGTGACTGCAGCAGGGAGCTGCAGCCAAACTTGGAGTTGGTAAGTACTAGGAGCAAGGAGGGGGACTGGAGAAGGGGAGCAAAGACCATGGTGGGACCCCTGCCAGGCCCCATTCTCTCCCTGCTCCCCCAGCCTGCCTGACCTCACTATGGCTGCCCAGTCCACCCCACCCCACCCCACCCCAGCTCCCAGTGCTTTAAAGAAAAGCCCCAGTGCTCACCAGGTACTACCAGGTGGAGGGGTGATCCCTGCTGCCCCCCCCCCACTGCCCCACACTGAATGGGAGGGCTCTGCCAGAAGCCCCTCAGCCTTCCCTACTCCCCCAGCCCTCCCCAGGTGCCCTACTCACCCCAGCTCAGGCCCTTTAAAAAAAAATTGAGAAAAGCCCCAGGACTCACCACTCCTGCAGCAGCCTTGGGGCTTCTGGGGGCTCATGCAGAGCCCTCCCCCCCCCCCATAGTGCATGGCAGCAGAGATCACCCCCTGCCAGCAGGAACAATGAATGCGGGTTTTTATTGGGTTTTTTCTTAAAGGGCTGGACCTGGGGTGGGCGGGGCAGCCATAGGGGCTGGGGCAGCGGGGGAGTGGGTGGTCAAAGGGCTTGTGCAGAGCCCCCCACACAGTGCGGGGCAGTAGCAGGGATCAGCCCCCTGCCCAGCAGCACCTGCTGAGCCAAGGCTTTTTTTTTTCCAAGGAGCTGAGAACTGGGGCAGGCAGAGCAGCTGTTGCTGGAGCTGGGAGAGTGGTCAGGGGATGGGCCTGCCTGATTCAGAGATTTGGCCGAATCAATTCAGGACGGTGATTTGAATCACTGAATTGAATCACTATCCCCCGAATCGGCTGAATCCTAAGCAAATACTAGCCTCTTTGCACAGGCCTAATGCATATGACTTATCAACTAAGGAGAAAGCTGAACAATGTTTAGGAAACCTGAATTAAAAATTAAAACCATCATAGGCCATCCTAATGCCAAAGCAAGCAATGAACATGCCGGCATGAGTGCTTTTAGCATTTGCAGTCCTATTCAGAAAACTTAAATTTCTTACTTTTCTCTTTCATATCCTGTGCCAGTAGGGCCTTGAATATAGTAAATCTTATACAAGATGCTAATTCAGCTTCTCCAGTATCTTGTTCCTTAACAGCCACTATCAGATGTTTCAAAGGAAAATTCAAGACAACTTGTAGAGGACAATTATGGAATAAATTTCTTTGACCCCATCAGTTAATGGTTAGTTTATATGGTGAAGCAGAAGGGATTAGCAGTTCTCAGCTTCTCAAGGGAAAAATATTTTTTTGAGAGAAGGAAAATTAAGGAAAAAATGGAAGGGATTCTCTCTTCTGTCAGCTACAACCCACCTGTCCCTTAGGAGAACAGAAGGGATTTTTGGGAAGGGAAATTAGGAAATAATAAGAGACAATAAAGATGATGAGAACAGTGGAAATAACAGCAACAGGATAGCAACATTAACCTAGAAAAGTTCAGTAAGTGGAAGATTAAACTATACTCATGATGTGAACAATAGTTTCCTAGCTCTTACAAAAAGAAAAAAGAGACCCGAGGCAATAAGGATAGATACACTGGTAAAAATGAAGATTTTCTTTTGTAAAGAAATGAATGGACTGCTACAATGGAGAGCATGATGGAAAATGCTAAGGGATGTAAAGGAAGATAGAGATTGCCAAATTAAAGAACTGGTATGTACATGATCCAAAAAAAGACTAAGGAAGTATAAATACAGCATGTCAGCATTCATAGGCTATTTTTGAGGGAAAGGGACAAATGATGAGAAGGGGTTGCTAAGAAAGAGGCAATTGCTATGGAAAGAATTGGCTATGGCAATTAAGTCAACATTTAAAAATTGAGACATTGTGTACTTTACTCCTCCTTGTGTCCTGTAACCATCTTCAGATTTGGGTACAGAAACAGGCACATATTATTGTTCAATCTGTAACCTTAGCAAGATCTTTATTGTTACATGGGCCAACCAGAAGAGTTCTGTAGTCTGAAAGTTTCTTCCACATTCACACGTGATGTTTGCATTCTTGAGTATTCCCCATAGTTGCATGTTAACTTTAGTCTTATGAACCCCTGTTCAGAGGTGATTCAAGTTTCTCCATGTTAGCCAATCAAGTTCTGCACCTACAAGGTGATGTTCAGCAGTTTTTTTATTCACCCTAACTCCATCCTTGGGTCACTTTTAGTTGTGACTGTCACTTTTTTATTCATGTGGTGGTTGGTTTTTCATCCAGTAGCTGCGTTGTAGAAGAAAATTTTCTGATTTCAGTCTACTGTGAGCTGCAGTGTGACCATGTAGTGGATACTTCCTGTCTTTGGTCTTCTGTTTTGCTTGCTACTGCTAGCCTGATATCTGATGGGAAATTCCAGTAAGAAGATGGAGGCTTGGCAAGTAGATGGGTATTTGTTTAAGGTGTGCAGTAATACACATGCAACTTTTGTTCTTCACAATATCTAACTTCTTTGCATGTGCCACTCTTTCCCAAACTGGGCATGCATATTCAGCTGTCAAATAACAAAGGGCTAGCACAGTTGTTTGTAACATTGTTGGGTTGGCCCCCCATTTGGAGTTGATGAACTTCTTTTGTAGACAGTGAAAGTCCACACATGTGCCATATGACCAGAGGTGAAAAGTTTCTAGAGGGTCTGAACTCTCAAAACTTGATGAAGTCATGACCTACTTTTAGGTCTGGGCATGCATAAAATATAATGGTAGTGTATATAATGGTTAATTAATAAGGCAGCTATGATAATGTTGCTTGTATTGAATTGAAATAGTTTGAATTGATTGGCCCTTTCAAGTATTGCCCAGTTTTGAATATGATTGGTTATTGTGCAAAGGGCAATGATTGAACCATTGGGTGAGTGACAGGTGGCATGTTTAGAAGGCTATAAATCCTGTCTGGTGCAGCCAGCAGAAGTTCTGGGGCTCAGGCTTGGGCTCAACCTCACTCTCACTCTGGCTGGAAAGTCCTGACTCCAAGCTCTCAGGGTCTGGGAGTTCATCGAGTAATAGGTTCCTTGCTGTGACCTGGTCATTGGGATTGAGCTTGCTGAGACTTGCCTGTCTCGCGCTCTTTCCTGTGGGCTTCAGCTGTGGAAGCTGCAGTTGGGTAAAGCATCACTCTTTCCCTATTTAAGGTGCTGAATACCTAAGCAGGGAAAAGCTTAGAAATCCTCAGGGACTGTCAGAAGGTTTCTCCTGCTGACTTGGCCCAGGGTATTCTTGCTGCTATCTGTGGTTCTGGGTTGTCTGTTAAGTTGCATAGCAGTTAACTATGTAGTGACCAAAGCTCACTGTAATATGTAGTTGACTGGTTGTGCGACCAGGGGATATGGGTTTGGGATACATGTTGGGTTATTTTCTCATCGAGTAAGTTTTATTGTGTTGCAGCTCAGGTGTTACAGGAATATTACACTGGGTAGTTGTCGCATGGATTTTGTTGTGTAATACAACCTATATTGCTGAACCTACCTATGTTGTAGTGTGTAGCTACTCTTCCTATCTCTGAGTGGAGTTGGGCAGTAGATTAATGCTCATGGAAATTAACTTATTTTAATGCCCCTGAACCTGAGTACCTGTGGGTCAAAGAAGATTAATGACCCTCTGGATTAATTCATTAATTAGTTAATTGGCATCCCCACAGATGGTCCTTCACTTTGATATGTTGTTCTAAGAATTAACCCAGAAATCAAGTTCACTTAGTTCATCTATGACAGTTTTAGGACTCTTATAGTGCATCCAGACTACCCCACATGTGCCTCTTGAAGGGTCTCACACCCCTCTGAGATGCTGCAAAAGGCACATGCAGGAACAGGAAAAGGTTCCCCCCCACTGCCAGTTTGCAGCACGGGGACAAAATTAGATCCCTGGATATCCAGGGGTCAAAAAAAAAAACAGAGCTAAAAATTGTGGGGCAGGACCAGAGGCAACCAGAGGCTGGGCAACTGGAGGCTGGGTCCTCCACAGTGATGCTCTAGCTGCCAGAGCATCTCTGTGGTTGGCCCTTGCCCTAGTGCTAAAGCACACTGCCTGCCCATGCCTAGGGTTGGGGGGGTAGCCTAAGGGTGCAAGTGGGGGATGGGGCCAGGCACAGCAGCCATTGGGGGGTCTGGAGGAGCAGGGGGGTGGGGCAGCCATAGCATCCGGTGGGGGATGGTGCCAGGTGGGGCAGCAGTTGGGGGGCTGGGGTGGGGCATGTGGGCCCTTTGGGGGCGTAGCCCCTGCAGGGGCCATTTGGCCCCTGTTAGGGGTGGTAGCACCTGTGTGGGAGTCATGGCCCCTGAGGGAGGAAAGCAAAAATATATATTCATGTGTTCATGAAACATATTTAGAGTTCACTTTATTATGATAGAGACCCTGGTAGTCTTCCAAATTGCTTTAACATTGTAGATATATCAATAAAATCTAATTGCCCAACTGATCTCTCTCATATATATATAATTAGCAGTCTTTTGTTTTAATTGTAGAGGAACATGGATTCAGGGGTATTTTACAGAGTGACTTTGGGATTTTTTTATCAGGGATTTTTCAGTTTTCCAGTAGGGAACACCAGAAATCCTGCTAGGGAGGCCAGTGGCAGGACCCTGCTTGCTCAGAGCTGGGACTTTGGAACCAGCTGGTTGTGGCTGACCTCCTGGCCAAATGGGGCTAAGTGGACATGCTTTGACAGTTCAAAGCAGGCCACCACACCCAGAACATCTTCCAGGTGATAGCTGCCCAAATGGCCAGGCAGGAGGGGGCACACATGGAAATAGCGCTGCACAGAGGCCAACCCTGCAGCCACAGCCCACTGGCAGCTGGCCCAGAGGGCAGATGCCTCTACTGGCTGTGCAGTCACCATGCAGGTCTGGCAGATGTGCAGCAGGTCACAGCCAGGCAGCAGCCCCCACTGCCAGACTGCTGCAGTGGGTAGAGGGTGCAGGGAACAATCAGGGCTGCTTCAGCAGTCCAGCTGGCACAAGGGGTAGTGTCCCCAGGTACCAGTTGGCCAGGCCCCAGAAGCTCCTTAGAGCGAGTAGCCCTGAGCTACTTGCCAAGGCAGCTTTTTGTACTGCTGAGGCCAGGGCAGGGCAGTTTTTTATACTGCTGGGGACAGCACAGGTGCTGACCCCAGGCTCTAGCTCCCCCTGGCTGCAGACCCGGCAGGAGACAGGCAGGGTTATTTTGCTCCAACTAGCACAATTTGCTTCACAACAAAGTATATGTCCAAGCTTGTATGTTTAGGCAAAAAGCCCTGGCTCAGATTTGCACTGCTTCTATTTCTATTATCTATGCTACAAGCACACATGCTTGCATGTGTGGACCCACCCTTAAGGTTTCAATATGTCAGCAGCAGCATGTCCCAAGGGATTGAACAAATTCTTAGAAGAAAGTTGCATCAGTAGCTATTGAACATGGGTACAGCCTCTGAATCAGAGCTTCCTGACCTTAAAGGCTAGAGGATTCAAGTGCAAACATAGGGAAAATTCTGGTCATACCCTGTTCACTCTGCCTTTCAACATCACAACCTGCCACGGTGTGACACAGGATACTAGGCAGCATGGACCTGCTATCTGATACAGTAAATGACAGTTCTTATGTTCTTAACCACATCTTTTCTATACGTTCTTTATATGAAAGCATACAGTTTAGTGTCACTCCAAAGCAGGTAGGATTTGGATTTGGGTGAAGTTAGGCTTGAGCTGCTTATTACAATGTCAGTTCCAAAGGTGGAAGAGACTAACCTGTGTTTTATTTGGATTAATATGTAGTTGATTTTTTGCATAATAATTTGACAAACCATTGAGCACTGATGCCAGCATGGCCTTGACCTGGACAAAGGTCTTAGCTTGGATGATGGTCTACATATTGTCTGTAGAAATAAACCTTCTTATGCCTGGATAAACTGGTTGATCATTGGTGTAAATTTTAAATGGCATAGGTACAAGCACACACACTTGAGGTAAACCATTCCTTTGTTTTCACCATTGGCTCCACTTCTTACATAATTTGACCTTGAAATATGAATTTTTCCAGCAAGGATTTTATTATTCATAGTAGTTAGCACTCTATCATCATATCATATATTTTTGCAAGGAGACTCAGGTTGTTTACAGCATCATGAGCTGCTAATAGGTCTATGAACACAGCACCAGTCTTTCTTTTCTGAACATAGCAGGAACCTTCATATCACAGCCCCTGTCAGATTCCTCAAATCTGCTAATCCTTCCTATATACTTATCACCTCAATCAGAGCTATGTACTTTACTCATAATTATCCAATATCTGTAGCCTTCATTACTAGAAACAAGGAGCAGAAAGAAATGAGTTGCCTATAGAGTTAAACAAAAAATTGTCTTGGCAGCAGAGCACTGCTGCATTTTATCAGAAATATCTGAAGGAAAAAGGGTTAGAAAGAGAGAACTGTATGTTTTCTTAAACAGTAGATTCATAATCTTACATAGGTGTCTTTTTGTCATGTCTGTAATCTTTCTTGTACTCCCTTTTTTTTTTAATTCATCATAACCTAACATTTTGGTGAAAGGTTCTTCAACTTCTTTCTTTTTCCTTTTTTTTTTTTTTTTTTTTTTTTACTGGATTGTCAATTGTAGAGTGTGAGTGTTGAGCTACTCCCATCAAATAAATTACAGTTTTTCATTTTAATATGAACTGGTTAATTTCCTTTATTTCTCACCTGCCATGACTTTGATGGAATAAGGTAAGGAAATGAACACAGTCCTGAGAGACGAAGAAATCACATCTGTAGTTCAGCAAAATTACTCTTCTGCACAGTTATTATGTCTCTCTTAGACAATTAACATCTTAGATATATTTAGTTCCCTCTCTCTTTGGGAACTCTCACTTCCTTGATTGCTTGCCCCATTCTCCTTCGCACAGGTCCCAAGCAAATGGCAATTTTGTGCCACCTTGTGTTTTCTACTGATATCAAAATGTGGGGTTCTCTTCCCTTTGTTAATCCTCATCCACTCTTGTTTCTTTCTCTTTTAGGTCCCCACAAAGGCACCAGATGTTCCCAGGTATCGGACTCACCAACTCGGAGGTCTCCATCATCACCTCGCTTCAGCTTCCCAGGTAAGTCTTTTTCCAGGACTCTTCTTCCATTCCCTTCTCTCTGCCATCTGTCTCCTCTCTCTTATAGTCTCTACATATTTCTTCTGGGTGCCTTTCTTCTTCTTTCAGGAACTAAATCCAGGGTCCGTTCCATTTTAAATCTTTCCAGCCATCTCCTGCATCTCTCACAGCCAGCACTCTCCCCTCGCTCCCTCCGCAAATGCAGCTCTTTTTTTTGTTTTCATCTGGGTCTCTCTTCTCCATCTGGGTATCCCTACCCCTTTCTCTCCTTGGGCTCATTGCCAAAGTAAGTTCTCAGTTTCCTTTTGCTCCCCAAGAGTTCTGTGATGGGGCAGACTTGTTGCCTTGTCACACAGGGGTATTCAACCTCTGGCCTGTGGGCCAGATTCAGCCCAATGGCACCATGTCATCTAGCCCATGGTGCTCCTCATGAGTCCAAAACTTTGGTAGCAAGACAGCAATGGCACTGCTCCTCTGCTACCAAATCTTCAAATCCATGTAGAGGCCTGGATCCTGCATGGTAGATCTGGCACCTGATCCCAGTGCACAAGCCTGGGTGGGGGAGGCACTGTGCCCCAGGCCCCCACTCTGGCATGTGGAGGGTTGGAGGGGGCAGTGCTAACCCCCTTAGAATCCAATCCCAATATGCAGGGGGTAGAAAGGCAGGGTGCCAGACCCTCCCCTCCTCAACCCAATCCTGGCACGTGGGGCATAGAAGGGGGCAGTGCAAAGCCCCCATGGCGCAATCCCAAAATGCAAAGTAGGGAAAGGATGGTGCTAGGCCTGAGGGTGCAATCCAGCTCACAGATGGCCTGACTGCACCCACAGGTGGGCTCTGCACCCCTCATCTGGTGCATGGAGCCAAAAGGTCGAACACCACTAGTCTATTGCATGCATGTCACCTAATCATATATTCAGATGAAGAACTACAACACATCGCACAACAATGCAATTTCAAGACATAGTAAAAATTCTTTGCACTGAAAAAGTTGCTATGAACACCATTATATGGTTACTACACTTTGGAAATTGCACTGCAGTTTGCCTTTGAGTTTCCTGTCAGAGAAAAAAGACTTTAAAGCTTCCAAGAGCCAGATAGGAGTTAAACCTGCCTGCTTCATCAATGGCAGCAAGCTCTCTCATTGAAGTCATATCCTGAAAAACTTATCTCATCTCTTTGTCTTCCATGAGTGAGGAGAAAGAGGAATAGAACATTTTCTGTTAGAGAAATAAAGACCTTCTATGGTCCTTTTTTCTAGTCATTATTTTTAATCCAGTAGAAGATAAATATCTTATAATTGGGGAAAGAGCTCTGAATCTGAACAGATATATAATTGTGTTAATCCTGAACCTGAGAGAGGAAAAAGTGACTGTGACTTTATGACAGAGCTTTCCAAAGCATGGTCCATTGGCCAAATGCAGCACATGAGCCCTCTGATGTGGCCCACAACCAAGGACTTCCCCTTTGAAATGGTCCTTTGGGAAGCCCTGCATTAAAGAATACGTCTCATGGTCCGAGATTCTTAGAGACTTAGTTATAAACTAGCAGCTTATTATGCCAAGGGATGTATAAATAGGCACATGCATCTACATGCTTTTCTACACAGCAGAGCAGTTTTCTGTGCACTAAGTTATCCATATCTACATGTGCAGATGCTTACTGTCCAGTAAAATGCTCTAATCATGAGTAAATTTGCTACTTGCAAATGCAAATTACAAGCAAATGCAAGTAGCAAATTTACCCATGATTAGTAACTGCACAGTAGCATAGGTTGTGCTGGTGGCCAGGGCAATGGAGGTGACAGAAGAGGACCACCAGGTGCTAGACACCATCCTGGCCCTGGCAGTCACTTTCATGCCTCCCAGTGCCTTGACCGAAGCTACAGCCCTGCCTGCCCCCTGGCAGTTGCCTGCCACCCAGCAGCAGGCCCCTCCCTGTGGGCCTGGGCAGAGGTACAGCACCACCTCCACTGGCCAGGAGTCCCTTCCCTGGCCCCCATCCTGAGTCCCCTGTCACCCAGCCTGCGCACCTGAGCCCAGCCCTGCCACTCACTCCAGCTCCATGCAGCCATGGAAAGGAGCTCCCCACAACTGTCCCCAGCCTTCATACCCTAGACATCCCAACCCCATGGCCCCCCACCCCAGGACGACACACACAACCATGTAAATAATTCACATGGGAAAGAAAGTGTTTTATTGGTGGTGGGTGGTGGAGGGGCACTGTGGGCAGTGTGGGGTAGCATGGGGGGAATGGGTGACCAAAGTGGCAGGCCAGCCAGATGTCAGGCCAACTAGGTGTCTGTGGGGAGGGGCTGCCACATGGTGGTGTCCTGCTGCTTCAGGTGAAGGTGGAGCTAATCCAGGAGGTCCTGGAAGGTGGCCCAGATCATCTAGAACACTTCCAACCACTGCTCATCATCCCAGGTGGTCTGGATGATGTGCAGCCACCAGTCCTAGCTGGCCAGGTGGGTCTAGCAATGATGTGGCTGGAGGCCAGGGAGGTCATGATGGCCCCAGTGGTGGATGGGAAGGAGGGGGAAAGGATGTGTTGTTTGGGAGAGATTCAGACTGGTCTCCACTGTTGGGGAGGGAAAAGGGGGAGGAGTTTGTTTCTGTGAGGGGAATAAAGTGCTTTTTGGAGAACTGTCTGCAGTGAGCATGGTGCTGGGTGTGTACAGTGAGATATGGGTCCATGGGTGGCTGTCCAGGCAGGCTTCAGTAGGGATTACAGGAGGAAGTGGCCAGCCAGAGCCTCTTGCATCCAGTGCCTGGTCCTCACTGGCAGGTGTGCAGCTCACCTGGGGCCTCAGCCAGTGGGGTGTTCGCCGCTGTCACTGCCACCACAGTTGGTGCTTCCAGTGCCGGGCATCCTCTGCCTTCTGTGCTTCCTTCACCCAGGCATCACAAAAAGCTCCACCCATGTCTTGCAGATATTATTCAGCATGCAGGCTGTGATGATGACCCAGGGATGCTGGCCTTGGCAACCATGAGGCAGGCAGTGAGGGTGTGCCAGAATCCCTTCAGCTAGCCAAAAATGCACTCCACAATGGTGCAAGTCCAGCCTAGACACCGATTGAAGTGTGCCTGGCAGGAGCCCGACTGGCCGGTGTAGGGTCACAGGGGCCAGGGAATGAGTGGGTATGTGGGGTCCTACCCAATGAGGAGAATTGGGCCCACCACTGTGTGGCAGGCCAGTAGGGCGCACTCCTACATTGAGCCACCCACCTCACTGTGCCCGATTACCTTAGCATTCAGTGACTCAACAGAGAAAGGACCACAGCAGGGGTGGGAAGGGATGTTCCTCTGGACAACATGAAGGTTTATGCCAAATGGCTCCTGACACAGGGAGGGAAGATGAAAGGTAATGGTGACACCCTTCTTTAGTATGTGTGATTGTCCATGTTTTTTGTTGCTTTCTTGGCTACATCTTCAACATGCTTGTGAGATGGGAGGCAAAAGCCCCCAAGCATGTCCCAAACCCCTGCCTGACATACCCCAATACTCTCTGCAGAAGTAAAGTTGAGCAGTGGTGGGGAGTGGGGAAAGAAACGCTGAGCATAAGATGCCAGCTGCAGAAAGCTTGAGCCCCAAATGCCAGAGAGAGGAACTAGGCACTTGCCAGAGGACCGCCCATATAAACAGGGCATTTTGCTGCTGGCTGGAAGAGCTCACACAACTGGGTGGGTTACCCCCTTGTAGGGTCTGGAAGGTTGACCCAGTGGGGCCTTAGACTCAGAAACTTGTCTTGAAATTCCATAACTGGTCAACGCTGGGGCCAGGACCCACTGCGAGGGACGTTCAGAGCCAAGGGCCTGCGGTTCCAACTGACCTGGAGGTGAGGCCAGGGCCAGTGTAGCCAAAGGTGCCGGGGGGACCAGACCCGCAAGGGGAAGCAGCTCAGGGACCTGTGCAGTCTAGAATGAAGGCGGAGTAGGCCACCTGAGGGGTGGGATCCAGGTGGGGTCAAAATAATAGGATTCTAAGGCCCACAGGGGGGCCAGTGATGTTGACAACAGAGGATGCCATCTGCGAGGCATGGGCTGCGGTGTATGGGAGGTACAGAGCCGCAGATAGTGTTCCCTGGCATCAGGGCAAGAAATGGACAGTCTCCTGCTTATTAAGATCATTAATTCATTAATTAATTAACATCAAAGCATGGTGGGTGAGAAGGTGGGCGGTTGGCCCAGAGCAGGTGCGCAGGCCAAAGGTAAATTGGCCCTGAGAAGACCCCTGTTACAGCCAGTTTGAGGGGCTGCCATCCTCTATCTGACATGAAGGTGAGTATACCTGCTTCCTTTCCTTGTTTGCATCAGTACTGGTTTAATCATAACAAATACAAGTTGTTCATCATCTCAAGTGGGCAGTAGTAGCTCTTATAACTCATCATATCAAACATGATATGTTTTGAGTTGGACATAGATATGAGGCAACAATGTGAACCAGTAAGAAACTGGCATGTTGTCAAGGTGCCATCTACAGCAATGGAAATTCTTAATTCTTAAAGGAAGTGCTTAAACTCATGGAGTTTATAAGCCAAATACTAATATGATTGATTCCATTCTGCCTTTCTTGAGTAGAACTAAGTTCTTGCATTTCCAAATGTTGTTCCATTAATATGAATGCATGTTTACATTGAGATAGTTTGGCAAATTTGATTCGATAATTTACATTAATCTTTCAGTTTATTGGCAGCTGAGTTAATGCCTCTTGCATTTTCTGTACAGTTGTTTGACAACATGGCATTATTGCTTCCCTGAGATGTCAAACACTAAATCCACTTCTCTGCATGTTTACGCATGAATGGTTCAGTGGCTTCTGTGTACATGAAAGCCTGAATAATAAAACACAGTTACACAGAAGCACAGCTAAATGCAGCAATAACTAAACCCAGTTACACTACATAGTTTGCAAACTGTTGACTCTGGTAATTTTAATTGTTTTCAACCACAAACAAAACAAAGGTCAACATGAACATGAATCATACCATGTCATGGGGCTCCTGCTCACTTAGAAACAGGTTTGTCAGCATTTCTTGCATACAGCAGCTGCTCGATGGCACCAAATGTTTCATATCTAAAAGTGAATGTACCTTCTCTTTAAAAAAAAACCAAACAAAACAAAACAGTTCTAGGCATATTTTAAACTTAGACAACTCTGAACTGGAAATATACAGAATCCTGCAGTTTTGTATTCTTTAAACACCTGTCTCAGATAATGCCAGTAATGTATATACTGCTCCACTGACATCATAAAATGGGAAAGTAAGTTAGTTTTAATGAAAACAAGACTCTTACCAGGACAGAGAATCAATGTAATCCTTATTGTTAAATATAAG
This sequence comes from Caiman crocodilus, assembly GCA_030014935.1. Classification (NCBI taxonomy): domain Eukaryota; kingdom Metazoa; phylum Chordata; order Crocodylia; family Alligatoridae; genus Caiman; species Caiman crocodilus. Next base: position 9,356,441 of record JAGPOW010003648.1, read on the forward strand.
TAGCAGGAGGTAGAGGAAGGTCTCTGTACTTTGTACCAAGGTAACTTGTGTTTTGTACACTGAGAGCTGACCCATAACCAATATATACTTATGCTTCTTTAAAATGAAGGACTCTTCAGCTCTCAGGCTGTTTACACATGCCGGGGGGGTTACTTCGGTTAATTTAGGGAGCATTAAACGGACGTAAACCCGCATAACATGTACACAAGGGTCAGACCAGATCCTTACCTGTCTCTTTGGCGGAAGGGAGGGGAGGGTAACCTGCTGGTGGGCTGAGCAGTCCCTGAGCCGCAAGGGGGCTGGTGCTTCCCTTTGCAGCCACCATGGCACCCCCCAGGTGACACCTGCTCAGAGGCACCTGGCCTGGGCGGTCCCGGCAGGCACTGCAGCCACAGAGAGAAGCACCCCCACACACATGCACAGCTGTGGAGGGAAACACCAGTCCCCCACACTGTTCTGGCATGCAGGCAGACTCTGAGGAAAGAAAAAAGATCAGGCTCGCCACTTTTTTTCTTTTTTCCTTCAGTGGAGCCTGCCTGCACGGGCTGCCTGCACAGCGCTTGAGCTGCACAGGAACCAGTACTTCCCTCCGCAGTTGTAAGGTAACAAACTAAAACAGCTCAGAGGTGTTTTATTTTGCTGCATCCCAAAGTCATTTAACACGCAATACGCCACCAACAGTGTAAACAGCTGTGCCATTAAAGCATACAATAGGGCATTTAAGATGCTTTAAAGGCCAATTTTGTGGCATGTACAAAGGCCCCCAGGGTTCAATCTGTATGGCAGACTTTTGAATGTCATTATTTGGCACCATAAAGCCATAGTAGTGAGGCCAGGACAGAGGTTTCTTTTTCTTTTTTTTTTTTCTTTCTTCCTACACCTGTTTATGCAAAGCTGCCAGACCGGGAAAAATAAATAAATAAATAAAAGGCTTGGATTGGTTTGTAGCACAGGCTATAAGAATGGAGCAAGTCTGTCTCTTTTGTACTTCTGGAAAATGAAATAACATATCAACCCTGGAAATAAAGATTTGTTCAAAGATGTTTATAAAGCATACAGTAAATGAGACTGTGTCTGAAATCCCTTTTGGAACATACAGGTACTTTTAAATACCTCCTGCAGCCATCTTATCTATACATGTGGGAGGCTATAGTGCTTGCAAAAACAACACAATCTCTTCCTCCATAAGAACTGGTGAACAAAAGTTTGTTGGACAACAGCCTCCTTTTTAGTGCCTTATCCATTGAAAAAATAATCCAAACCTAGTTCTACTGCTATCAGAAATGTAGAGCAGATTGCACCTCTCCTGTTTGTCTAATTTAAGCCCAGAACATCTATTTTATACTCCAATTAAAGAGTGGCACACAGAAACATAATGCAATAGCAGCTGATAATAGGAGGAAGGAGAAGGCTCCAGCTTTATAAAGAGAAGAAACAAATTACAGTCAGTAGTCAAGAAAAAAATCTTGCTCTGGAACAGCTCAGGGTGACACTGACCTTCCCCTTAGCCTCCTCCCCAAAACAATGTATCTGCTGACCAGCAAGAAAGCAAGCCAAAGTGATCAAATACCTCCTGATATGTGCCAAACTGTAGGCACAGCTGTATGTTTGTTGTTATACTGCTTCCTCTGCAGAGAAGAATCAAATGCCATTGGTTCAGTTCTGACTGGTGTGGTATTTCATATCTTTGCTTTAGATTTTTTTTTTATCTTGGGTCTGTTGAGTGCATTTCCATCCACAATAATGAGAGATCCTGCTGAGGAGCAGCAGAAAGCTCAGAAGCCAGAGGGAGAGAATAGTGTGACATAAGTTTAATCATAATGGAAATGTAATGGGGTCTCCAGGGACCTGCACTCAAAGTGGTTTGGGGATCTCTAAAAGTATAAATTCCCACTTCCCATGGAGGAGCAGCTTGCATTACGTAATGTTCAGAGACTTATGAAAAGTTACTACCCTGCATAGACAGTAGTTACTTCTCAGACTTGCCTACCCTGGGTCAAATGCTGAAGCAAATGGAGCTCTTTGCCCCTGAGGTTCAGGATTTGGCCTTATTTGCCATTGTAAACATGTTCCCAAAATACTAAAAGAAATTCCTGTGACTTATTCTAAGGATTTTTGTACCTGTTTAAACTTTCTTCCCATTAAACTAGCATACAGATCTTTAAAACTTGAGGTCCATATTTGCATATATAATAGTGAATAGTGGATAATTTTAGGCATGACCCATGTGGAGTCCATATATAGCAGCATGGCTCACATCACACAGCCAAATCAACTTCTGACTTCTCATGATTAGGGGGCACTGAGCCAATATAAATTCATTTCTACAGCAGATTCATCTTTGGCTTAAAAAATAGTTAATCCTTCTAAAAATTCATCAGGAGTGGTATAACATTTGGAAGCAGGAGAACCTGTGGAGAGATCAGTCATGCCCTTTGGATGACTTTCACATCCACAATAAAAATGTATCGTATTCTGAAGTTAATGTTCTATTGAGGATTAGAAAGAAAGATGGGGATAGAGGACGAAGGAGATGAACTACACAAATAAATAAAGGTGCTCTCATCCTTTGTGATAAGTGAGGGGTATAGGAAGCAAGGATTCTTTTTCTGTTTGAAAGGAGGAACTTTTAGGGACTGAGATAGGAAGAAACTCCCTGTAAAAAAATATGCTTTTGAAAAGGTGTGTGGGGATCTACTCACCAGAACTCTGGAATAATGCCTGAGCTACATTTAATGCTGTGTACACACATTTAGATGACCTGGGAGAATTCTCCCAGGGTTGTTTTCCTGATGGAAAAACTTAACTTACCCAAAAACTCTTGAATAATTATTTGAATGCTGAACCTCTGAAGACCAGAGAGCTTGAAATGCAGGTGCTTTGCAGCCAAGGGCTGCTGTGCACACATCCCTGTGCAAACATCTTGGCATGCTCTACAGACTGTCTCAATCTGCCTGGAAATGGATAGCAGCAGTGCACAGGGCAGCCCTGATTGGCCGACCCACACTGCTTAGGGCCAGCCTTTGTCTCCCTGCATGGATTCTGAAGTGGGTGTTTTCTGCTCCCTGCTCAGCTAGAGCAGTATAGTCCAGCTTAAGCAACACATTGCCCCTTGTGGGGGAGGTGAGCACATGGACAGGAGCAATGCACTCTGGGATGGTGAAATGTGTGTGGCAGCTTCCCTCAGAATGGAAAATGTACAGGGATTCACTCTTCCAGGAACAATTTAACCCTGGTCTTTCCTGGGTGTTTTTTACCAGAGCAGGCATTCTTGCTCTGAGAGAAAAATCCTTGCCATCTGTATGCTTGTGGTGTCTACTGGGATAAAAGTGACTCTTCTAGTAGAAACTGAATGTCTGTATGAGACCAGAACTAGCTAGGCTATGAACCTGAAGTAGTCTGGCTATGGCAGCAAAACACAGCATTGATTAATTATCTTACTCTGTCTCTTATCAGGTTAGTTAGCATATGTTGAGTTGTATTCTGCCATGGCTAGACTACTGTCAAGCTAGCTAGATTATAATTAGTTCAGACATCTCTATACTACACTGCAGACTGCAGTGTTGATACATTTTGCAACTCCTTGTTACAGCCTGATGCATTCTGAAGACAAAAGATTTGTTTTCTTGTAGTATAATTGTACTGAAATAAAGGCATAGACTCTTCAAGGTGGGAACACTTTCCATACATCTCTATTTAATATGAATAATGAGTGTAAAATGTTCTGAGTTTCCACCCTGTTATAATGGACTTGTTCAGGTTTGTGATGAGAGAAGGTATGGTTTTGAGTTATTTTCCTTGGGGGGGGAAAAGAAGTACATCTTTCTTTTTTGCTGAAAACCTTGGATTTTTTGATCTAACACTCTCTCTCCTTCACATAAAATGACATTGTTAATCATCTTTTTCTAAACCTTTTTCATTTTATATTTGTATATGCATTAGGTGGGAGGTTACATGACCATAATGTTCCCTTTCTTTACAATCTATGACTCTTAACAGCCCAGATTGAAAAAGACCCTTACTGCCCTTGATAGGAACAGCAATTTAGGCACCTTAGGCACAGGATCAGATTCAAAAAGGTATTTAGGTGCCTTAAGAATGTGTTTACCTCACATTCTTAAATAATATGCTGTGAGTCTTACAATAGCTAACCATGTGGTTTCTACTAAAGCTGAAGGAAGTTACACTGTAAAATCCTGTAAACTTGAATAATTTAGGTAGCCCTACTTGCAGTTCTCGAAGTTGCGTAGTGTCCAAACCAAGTTATTAGGCAATTTTATAAAGAAAACAATATCTTTCAGGAGAAAGGTGTTTTTTCCCTTCAAAAACATGTTGGGAGGGAAAATATTTGTTAGTGCTATTTAAAGTTGTTCTCCTGCTATGCGTCCTTATCACACGTCATGACATGTTCTGTCAGTTGAGTTATTTAACACTACCACCTCCTCTAACGTATCTAATTTCCCCCAGCATCTAATTTTTCCCACTGTTACCCTAGTTTTTTGCCAATTTAACTACAGTGATATCAGTCAGGCCCACAAACTCTAAGACAAGGAATATTTTTTTCTTTCTAAAGATCCAAAATTGTGTTGCCAATCTGGAGATTTTGCAACAAGATCCAGTGACTTTGTGGGACTCCTAGAAACTTGTTTTGGAGATCCCAACAGAAAAAGGTATGTACTAAGGATCCTGTATCAGTTAACAGTATGTATCACTAGGTCATTTGTCTAGTGACATTTTGTATTAATTTTTGAAGCAACATCTAGTGCTTTTTTGAGATTTGTGGGGAATTTCTAGTTTGGGAGAGAGCAACACTTCATTACTGGATAATCTTTTTCTGTGCCTGAAATAATTTGCTGTTTTTCCTTGGCTTATTGGTTTTGGTTGTTGTTTAATGTCAGTAAATGCCCTCAGTGTTCTTAAAAAAATTGAACAGCTTTTGATCCAGTAGAGATGAGAGAAAAATATACTATTAATAAGGAAATATCATCACTAACTATATAGAGCACTTTTCCTGCAAATGCTACTTAGGAAAAAAACTGGAAGGGTGAGTTCTGCCTCAGTCAAGGACTGTGCAGTCAAGCAGTACAGGTAATACTTGGGTAAACAAACACTCTCAGAAATAGCTCATTTTTAAACATTCTTAAGACCAGTAGATTAAAGAGCTCTAATACTTCCACACTTCAGTTCAAAGACATGAAATTTGATGAAGAATCACCTTTAGTCTGGGAGATGCTTTCCCTAGGAAAAGCTGTATAGGGGAGGCATCTACACAACACATTTTACTGCACAGTAGAACAAATTATTGTTCAATAAGTGTCACCGTCTACACATGCATACGTTTGCTGCACAGTAAATCACTCTAACTCAGGAGTTAATTTACTACCTGTAAATGCAAGTAGCAAATTAACACCCAAGTAGTTACTACACAGTAAAGCACGTGTAGATGCAGACCAGGAGCAAGTGTGCTCCTGGTCAGCCCCACCACTGAGGGGTTATCTGCAGCCTAGCCCCAGGGAGCTGGGAGATTTTTCAGCCATAGGGCTGGGGTAGCTCTTTGTCTGTCTCAGGCCCCTAAAAGTCTGCAGGGATGCTGGGGCCCTGGGCCACCTGCAGAGGCCCCAGGCCAGCAGCAGCATCCTACTTGCTCCCCAGTGCTGGTCCCAGACACACCGTCTCTGTGCAGCCTCCTGCCTGTTCCCCAACATCATGCTGTGCTGGGTGCGGCAGGCAGCTGCCAGCCATTCTTGCTCTGAGAGAAAAAGTCATACCAGGCCCAGCAGCACCCTGAGCCACCTGCAGCCAACTCTGGCCACTGGGACCCACTCTAGCTGGCCCCAGGCCATCTATAGAAGCCTACCTGGACCCTGCCACTGGTACCCAGCACAGCATCCCTGTGCACCTGCCTGTCTCACACTGCACCTGCTCAGGCCTGGTGGCACCAGGACTGTCATACAAGGTCCCTGTGAGCCATCGAGGTGGTATCCCCACCTCCTTCCCTGATGCCACACACCACCTTCAAGGGCTGCAATTGGTCCCACGAAGAGACTGAAGACCTCATGGCACTGAGGGGTGAGGCTTAGGTCCTCAGCCACTTTGCACAGAATGGATGCTATGAGAACAGCACAGATACGACCAGTCAGCATGCCAGTGACCTATAAAGGCCAAGGATTTGTAGGCACAGTGGGTCACTGTCTCGGACCACAACCACCGGTTGGGGCTGCCCACAAGTCTATGCTCTTTATGCAGCAGTTGGACAGCATCTTTGCACCCTGGGACCCTGGCTAGGGCTTCACTGTCTACTAGAGCACAGATAGCCTGCCTGAGCCTCTACTATGCCTGGCACCTGCAGTGATGCATCACTGGGGGAGGGCCCCTTGGGCCACCAGAAGCCCATCACACTACACTCCCTGCCTCTGGCCTCATCTAGCATTTCCAGCCAGGAGCCCCTCCCACCAGCACCTAACCCTCAACCGTTGGATGCACAGACCCCCACTAAGAGGCCAGGCTGTCAGTGGCACCGCGAGCTCTAAACATCTCCAGTTCCTCCCCAGAGGGGACTTCTTCCTAGGCACCCAGGTATCGAAACTCTGAAGCCCGGACACCACTGGGAGTCACACATCCTCGCCACCAGCAGTGATTGAGTCGGGCTGCTGGGCACACTTGCCATGCCCACCTGGTAAGCCCCACACTGGGGAGAGGGCCTACTCCTGCCCCTATCCCAGCCTCTTTTCCCTCTCATGGGGATTTTTTTTTGTACTGCAGCAATTCTTCACATGGTATCCAGGTGACTCTTTCAGAAGTGCAATCTGTCTCTGTGGAGGAGAGTCCTTGTTGGATGAAAGCCCTTTGGAGTTTTGGCAGGTGACAATAACAGGTATTCTCCTGGGACAAATCTGGTGGTATCAGAGAGCTTGGCTGTATATTACAAGTTTCTTGGTGTGCTTAGGGTGACTGCTGGTTCTGTGCAGATATGTATGGTGGTTCATAGGTTTCTTGTATATGGTGGTCTATATTTTACCATTCTGGATAGTGATAATTGTGTCTAAAAAGGAAATGCTGGTGCTGGAGTATTCAAGAGAGCAGTCTGATAGAAGGGTGATGCTTGTTGAATTTTTGATGGAAATCAATCAGAGATTGCAGGATTCAAATGATAATGTCATCGATAGATCTTAAGTATAGTATGGGTTTGATGGTGCAGTCCATGAGGAATTCTTCTTGCAGGTGGCTTATAAAAAGGTTGGCATATTGTGGCGCCATTTTGGTCCCCATAGCTGTGCCCATGATCTGGAGAAAGTGTTCATTATTGAAAGTGCAGTTATTGTGTGTGAGGATGTAATGTATAAGTCCATTAATACCTTTGTGTCCGCACTCTGAGTTGTAATCTTGTTGTTGTAGATATGTAAGGCAGACTTGGATGTTGGTATATAAGCGGGTAATATCCATGGTGGCTAGGAGAGTGTTTCTGGAAACGTGGTGTATGTTTTTCGGTTTTTGTAGAAAGTTTGTTGCATCTTGGACAAGGCTCACTCCTTGGGTGACGAGGTTTTAGGATTGATTTGATGAAGCCTGATATTTCCTCAGTGAGGGTTCCATGGTTGGATATGATAGGTCTGTCAGGGTTCCCTTGTTTGTAGATTTTAGGGAGCATATAAAAAGTCTCTGGGTTGCATAGTGAGGGCATCAAATTCTGTAGGTTTTTTTGTAGTTCTGATGAAAATGATATGATGGTGGTTTTGAGTTTTAAGGTTCCTCTAGTTCAAGGTTCCTCCAAGAAGAGTTGTCTTCTTGTTTGTAGTATTCACGGTTAAGGATAACTATATCTCTTCCACTGGTTTTTCCACTGATTACTATTTGGTGGTTAGATCTTAGAGATTCTATGGCCCTTCTCTCTGATAGGGAGAGGTTGTTATGGTGGCATGTGTTGTTGATTATTCATTATTCATTCTTTCCCTGAAGCAGTCAATATAGCAGTCAAGGTTAGAATTTCATCCACTGTAAGATGTCTGATCTGATTTGGTGGGTTTGATCTTTTCCTTGATATTGTCAAAGGATGAAATGTTGTTGGAAGTGGATTCATTATTTTGTCGGGTAAATATTCCTTGAGATGGTGGCATCAGAAGAAGTTTTTGTATCCCCCGCAAATGGCGAAATCCACAAATAAGGCATTGCATTCATGAACGCAGTGCCCCCAGCAGCGGTGGGAGCCCAGCAACAGTAAGTGCAGAGCTCCTGAGGAGGTCCTATAAGTGTATAAAGTGGATTTAAAATGCAGGTTTGGCATTCGTGAATATTTGAAACTGCAAATGCCGAACCCACAAATAGCAAGGGTTTCCTATATTTTATTAGGGTATTTTTCTAGACAGAATTTAAAGCCTTTAGAGAGGACATATTTTTCAGCTTTGATAAGTGTGTGCAGGGGAGATCAATGATACTTGAGGGTTGGTTGTTTCTTTCAGTTTCAGCAAGTGTGAGTTTGGAATCTTGTAAGGTGTTGTGTCCCTAAAGGCTGTTTTGTGGTTGGGAAAGTTGTTTCTGGCATAATTGGTTCCATTTTTCTTTTTATGTTGTATCAGTATTTTAGAAAATCTTTGGTAGTATCTTTGTATACATTGTATAATGTTTGGGAAGATGTTTGGATTTTTTTCTTAAATTGTTGTATCGTGTGGTGATTTCCTTCCTGCTCTGATCTCTTTTGGAGTAGGTTAGGTGAAGAAGATTATTTCTAACTCCATGAGGGGTATTGTTAGGTGAGGAGAATTCAGTGTCGAATGAAATAGTGTTTTTGTTGCTGACAAGTGATTCATGCTCAGCTCCTGGGAGGACTCCACATTTTTTTCATATTTACCTTTTTGTATTAATGTTTTTAGAATAAAGGTTTTAAAAAGTCAAAAATCTCTTACACATAGTGAATCTTTCATTCTTTGCTGCACAGTGGAAGGATTTACACCCAAGTCTCTCACTCCTTTAAGGAGCGTGCCAGCCTCTAAGCTATTACGTAAAAGGTGGGCAGCAGCAACACTCCTAGCCATGTTATAAAAGAAAAAATGAGCCAGTTGCATGTTTTCAGAAGATACATATTAGTCACCTAATTCCAGGAGAGGGCTTGGGCTCTGAATCCCATTCTGATGCAGACATCGCCTCACAGTCCCAAGCAAGTTAGTTAAGCCCCTGAGAGAAACGTAATTTCAGAAACAGTCCCTGGCACCTCCTGTCGGGTTGCTTAGGCATTCCTGCCAGCCCTGCTCAGTCTGCTAGCTTCTCCAAACCCTATTTCTAAGGGCTTATGCACCTAATACAGACCCCTAGATTCCAATCAAGAAAGCTTATACTATGAAAAGAAAGGAAATTCTTTTCTAGACCTTTTTTTTTCTCAAAACAGAAAGGAATTGTTATGAAAGAAGTTTTTGTATCAGAATACAGACCAATGAAAATAAAAGATATGGTGCTTTACACAAAGGTAATAAATAAATCAGGTCAAAAAGAATTTGCTGAGTACAATATTAGGTATATCAGTATATGGACTTCTTAGAGGGAAGATTTTTTCTGAGCAGGAGGGAGTTGTCTCTGGAAGGTATTTACACATTAGTATAATAGTTTCATATTTATTTGGAATTATTAAAATACTCTTCAAATCTTGTGGTAGTGAGAGAACCTCACAGGCCTCCAAAGGGGAGAGGGTAATCTCCACAGGCCCCAAACCCCAGAAACAGACCTTCTGTGCAGATAACTTACCTCCTGCTGAGCAGCCAGAACAGGAGCCAGGACTGTGGCCGCAGCCTGCATTACGCCAGCTATTTAATTAGCTGTTTCCTGCACAGGGAACAGCTGGACCAATCATGGCAGTCATACCAGCCACCACGGGAAAGTTTAAAAGCCCTGCCAGAACCCGGGAGGAGCCAGAGAGATAGAGAGCACTGGTGGGCAGCACTCCAGATGTGCTGAGGCTTCTGCATGGGAAAGGAGTGGCGCAGCACCAGCAGACAGAGCAGGGGAAACCTTTGAGCCCCCTGTCGGAGGCAGAGCAGGGGAAGCACTTCGGTGCCCTGTAAGAGGCAGAGCAGAGGAAGCATTTTAGCTCCCTGTGGAAAGCAGACAGGGAGAAGCGTTTAAGCTCCCTGTAGGAGGCAGAGCAGGGGAGGCATTTGAGCCCCCTGTAGGAAGCAGGGGGAAAGGAGGCAGCTCCGCATCCCTCTCCTCACCTGGAAAATATTTCTTTTGAAGGAAAAAAGGAAAAATCAAAGAGATAAAGAGGGAAGGCTGTGCATCGAGGCTGGAGGGACAAGAGCCAACTGAGGTCACGCAGATGTGGGACCCCACCCAAAGCAAGCTGTGGGCAAGCCCACAGGGCCAAAACCACCATTGTATGGACACCCTTCTGGTTGGCAAGTAGACTGGGTATAGGGGAGGGTGAAGCCCCATGAAACATCATGCCAAAAAAATGGTGAGTACTGCCGTTTGCCAGGAGGCCCTCCCAGGAAGATCTCCATTGAACCCCCTCTCTTGATAGCATAACATCAAAGTCGTGCTAGGCGAGTTGAGGGGAGGGGCTACTCGCCCAGCAGGCAGTGCAACATGTAAGGCCCCAGCAATCACAAATATCAAAAGCAGACAAATATTAAAGTGGGATCTTATTAAAATAATTTGTGTGTAGCAGTCAAGCTTCAGATTTGGTCACCCAAGTGCCCTGCTGTCATCAGAAACTCTATCAACTAAGCATGTTTGCAAATTCAAATTCATGTTTCAAAGATTACTGCATTTAAGATCAAATGAATGTACCTGATGTAGAATATGTAAATTTGTGACACATATTGTCTTCTTGACTGGTCAGACAGATGAATATTGAAACTAATTCAGGGTTCAATACAGCCAAATTAAAGCAAGTCCTCCTAGTAATCAACCAGCTCTAATAATAAAATGTGTGTTACTTCTACAATCAGTTCTCATTTTCATTTCTGTAATACAGCCGTTTCACTGTAGCACATCAGTTTCACTGGGAATTTATTCAGCCAGCCTCCAAACCCTTATCTGTGTCAGAATGTGTAGATTTGGAAGGAAGAAGCCTTTTGTAAGGAAAGAAGAGCCTGTTGGATAAGAGGAAAGAAATAAAGCTTTAGCTTGTTGCATAAAGTGTTTAGGTGACCCCTTTAATCACACACACTTGCACCCTACTTCACATAAGTATTAGGTCAAAAATGTTTTTATTAAAAATGCTTTGTGCATGCCTTCTTTATCATGACCTCCCTGAAAAGACTGGGGTAGAGATGTAAGATACAGCCGTAGTGTGTATCAACGGGAAAATCTTCAAACTAGATGAACTATATATATACATACAATCTCACAAATATATACATACAATCCTTTGGTTTCTAGCCATGCTTCAAATCTTTTTCTTTTACTCACAGAAGGTGAAGAATACCTCCATCTAAACCTGGCAACCCTGCCAAAAAAACTTCCATATCAAGGGGGAAAGCAGTGGGTTGGGGGGTGGAAAGCTAAACTAAAACAAAAGAACCATCCAACAGGTTGATGATAATATTGGAAATTTAAAAGCTACTATTTGGCAACTCAAATCAGTGAAAAAATATCCCTTTGTGTTTAAATAGCTGCTAAACACTGGGTAGAAGCCTTTGCTTTAACTGAGACATCAAGAGCAAGGTAAGTAGAGATACGTCTGCTGACTCTTGGACTTTATGAAGATGATACCTGCATTCTCATACTGGGAACACAGGTCATGGGGCTCCTGGCAACCTTCTCTTTCATCATGGCTAGATCTGAGGGAAAGAGAATCCCAAACCTTTTTGTTTTGCAACATTGTGTGGTGTTCTGTGGAGAATGAGTTGAGATCTATTGCAGTAGAGAACATTTAGCCAATAGTAATCAAGCAAATATGGGGAAAACATATCCATGTCAGTGGGATCTGCCATGAGGGCAGAAGTCTAAAAGGTATAGTGGAGCATTCTACAGCACTGTGTAAATTAGAGGCTCTGATCTTACCCAGTTATCACTAATAGCAGCAATATATCCTGGGAGCCTTTTGTTTTCCCCAGAGAGTTTCTGACTTCAAACACTCACTTATTTTATACTATTGAGAAGGCAGAAGATTGCTGCAAATAGATGAAGTATAATGTAGCCAAGAACCACATTTAGTACTTTTTGGGAAATGCAACATATCCCATGTGTCAGATGCACTTGTATTTTTGTAGCTTGCAATATTTGTGGAAATTAAATACTTGCTGGAAAAATCCTTATTACATGAGCAACTACATGCATACAAAACAAATCATAAATTAATTTGATTTACTAAAACTGTCACTATTTTAAGATGACAATCAGATGGCATAAAGTCTAGGAATTACATACCCCCCACAGGAAGACAAGTAAGAAACTCTACAAAACAGTTACATGGTAGGTAGACAATACAAGACAGGTGAAAGCTCCACTCTGTTATGATAATACAAGTGAAACGTTTTCTAATTTTTTCTAGCAATTAAAAATGTTAAGAGGGGTTTCAGAATGAGTTGGTTACAATGAAAGAACAATGAAGAAATAAAATTTTAAGAAAGACAGCTTGTTGACCAAACCCAAGTTTTTCTTTTCAGCCCACTCCAGCAGCTTACAATTAACATGAAGTAGGAGTCAGTTGGGAGCTAGGGCACTGATTCAGCAAACCATTGAAGTACATGCTTAACTCGTTAAGTACATGACTAGTGATTTCAAAGAGACTACTTACATACTCATCTGAAAGTATGTACTTTAATAGTTTCCTGGATTGAGGCCAACAGTAACTGTGAACAAGGGTAAGAGTATACACACATATTTTTAGAGATGATCAGTATGTCTTGTAATTTAATGTCTATTTAATGTCTAAAATCAGCTTCTCTCTGGGTTTTTTTTTTCATGGCACCAATCACTGAATTACCCAAAGCACTATCCATGTTAATTAGATCCTTTGTCTGTTTGCCAGTCTGGTTGCCAGTCTTTCCAGGCTTAAGGAAGCATTTCCTGCTTTGTGTCTTCAATCTCTTACTTTATATCAAGCATTTTTCATGTTTACGACAACTTGGAAGATTTCATTTTGGATCAAAGGGAACAAGGTCCCTGATCACTGTGCTCATAGATAGTAGTAGTTAAGGGTATTTTGCAGCTTATTTAGGGATGTGGTTTGTTTTCAAACTATGCCTCTCCTACTACCATTAAAATAATATTTTGTCGAAATCCAGCATAGAAGTGTTCTTTCTTCAAGTTAAAATAATAAATGCTGTCACGGAATTTATGTAAATCTTTTAAAAATAATTTTAAAATTCCTACTTTAGAAGAAACCATGCTGTTGTCATGAAACAAGCAATTATTCCAATAAAAAACTTAAACCAGCATTCAATACTTAGGTTAAACAAAACATACAGTACTGTATGTTAAATGACACATGGGCTAAATCCCCAGTTTGTATAAACTGGCATTTCTTCACTTACATAGATAGCACTCCACCTACTTACACTAGCTGGAGATATTTATTTATTTATATCCTAAATTCTCAAAACTTGAATATCCTGTGCCATAATTTGGATACTATTAATATCTGTAATGGTCTTAGCAATGGGAAAATATGCTGACATATTTACCTTAAAGAGAGAATTGTGAAAAAATTATTTTGCATTTACTGGAGATTAGTTTATAATATTGTATAAATCTGATGTAGGGACCACAAATGGGACTTACAAATGGGCCATACATTTGGTTTCATTTAGGAAGTAAGAGAGAAATTTTTTAAAGGTACATGCATTTCAAGAAGGGCAATGGATTTATGCTGTTTAAGTGGTGCCAAGCTGTTGTATGGCATAGTGTTGATGCTTTAAGTTTATACATTGAATACTTTTTCCTTCTGGTCATTTATCTTGTCACTCTTTTCTATCATTTCTTTCTAACTTTGTCCGTTTTGAAAACTGTCTCAACTGTTTCCTTTTTTTAATTGTTACTTCTCCCTCCTATCTTTTTCCTTTCTTTACTGAGCTATGCTTTTCTTTTTTTCCCTTTCTATATATCCCTTGTTTCTCTTCTGTCTTCCTACTTTCTTCTGCCAGTTTCAATGGCTAATCATAGTATCATAGTATCATAGTATCTAGAGTTGGAAGGGACCTGGGCAGATCATCTAGTCCGACCCCCTGCCTTGGCAGGAAAGAGCACTGGGGTCAGAT
>JAGPOW010003648.1:9370732-9399498 GCA_030014935.1 Caiman crocodilus
TACCCAGGATTGAGGTAAGACTAACTGGCCTGTAATTTCCCAGGTCCTCTTTTTGTCCCTTTTTGAAGATAGGGACCACATTGGCCCTCTTCCAATCCTGGGACAGGATTAATAAATAAATAAATAAATGAGACAAATCAGCAGTTTTTACACTGTTGCCCCTTTTCAGAGAAAAGAATGCAAAATTATATTTATCAGGCTCCTTGGTCACAAATAAAACATTACATAGCTACAAAATAATGAACCTTGCCTGGATGTATACCATATGTGCTACAACCTCTTGAGGTTAAAAATTATCTCACAGATGGACATGGAAGTGGAAGTCTTCAGTCCTGCAAAACCCAATTTTCTGTCTTAGACACAAGTGTATCTATGTATGAATACTATGTATCTATGGTATGAAATTATCATATTTATTTAAATTAAAGTATAGGTTCTCCTTCCTAATTTCATCACCATTTTCTTTGATAAACTTCATGATACTCGTGAAAAATCAAATATTATAGGAAACTGTTTTATCTTTATTTAAAGAACACAACTTTTCATTATGTTTCCTAAAACTGGAAGGAGGTAAGGATAGCCAACGTCTTCCTAGGAAGACCCCCTCCCACCCAGAACAAACATTATCCTATTTCAGATGCAACTTTGTTTGTGGATTAAAGGACTAAATATTCCCAGAGAGGTCCCTCCCTTTATCATTCTTTCTGTGTTTTCTAGCTTCAGGGCTTGTTAAGCAGATTGACCATTGTCCATGGTCTAGTTGATGGGAAAGCTTCAATAAAATGCCTGTATTTTACATGCTTATAATTTTATGGGGGTTCTTTTGTGGTGACATTTCTCATGCTTGTTTTTAACTCAAAGCTGAGTGGTTAGAAAAATTGGTAAAAATATATATGGCTGTTTTCTTAATAAGTTAAGAGTATGAAATAGGATTCCTATTAGTGACAGCTTTACATGTACTGCTTCTGGCCAACTCCAAAACAGCCTTATTTAAAAGAAAGTCATAGATTTAGTCCATAGTGAGCAATCATGTTTACTATTTTGAAAAACATTTCATTTAAAAGGATGGAAGTTCTAGCTAAACATTGTAGAGTACATACGTATGCTAAACATTGATTAGTATTGTACGTGATTAATTGGGTAACAAAATAATATGTAACAAGCAATGAAAATTAATGCAAAAATATTTGGCTCCGTACAAAATGAAAAATAAAACCTCTCTATTTGAATGTATTATGCATATGTGCATACATAATACATACAAACACAAAGTTCTGATAGATTTTACTGAAATCTATAATGTAGCAGGGACCCAGCTAAGCCCTGTATGCACCAGTATGGTGGCTGCTGGCACGCCCTGCAGGTGGCAGAACCCTGGCTAGCCTTGCAGGGAAATGGTGAACCCATCCTCCCAGGGCAGGCTCTGCTGGACAGGCAGCCAGTACGTGGCAAGCATTCCTGGGGCTCCATGCCCGGATTGGAGCAGGGTCAGAACTCCAGCTCCAAGTGGGCTCAGACTGCAGCCAAGAGAAAGGGAGCATGCAGATGGTGCATGAAGTGCTGCCTGGGGTTCAGAGGCAACAACTGCAGGGGATGTCAAACCCCTTAGGGGATCCTAACACCACCTGGGCACCTGGGGGCAAGCAAGGGGCCACAATCGCTCATGCTGGATTGGAAACCCTTACGTAAGTATGTACCAACCCCAAGACATAGAGAATGCATGGATAGATGAGGGCTCTCATTGCATTTCCCCACGGAGGCAGGGGATCAGAAACCTGGCACTTAGAGCATCTGAGCTTCCCAGACTGACATTGTATCACCACACTGTCAGGATAAGCCAGGTATCCCTAGGGACTAGGCCAGGGTTTGTAACTTCCCTGGCCGCACATTACTCTGGGGGACTGCCTAGGACAGGCAGGCCCCTACAGATTGAGGAAATACAGGGCATCCCATGTAGGACTGGGATTGCCTAAGGAAAGGCAACCACAGTGCCCAGAGGGCCAAAGAAGAGCCTAGGACATGGTCATTTGAATTTGTATTAGTTTATTTGCTTATTTACATGATGTAACAGAGAGCCTCGGCTCTACGTTTCTTTAAGAGGAAAGGCAGCCCAGCCAGGGAGCTCTGCAGGCACCACAGCTGCAGGTTACCAGGACAACAGGCTAATGGAGAAGTAGCAGGTACCTGCAGGTAGTCAACAGACTTGATGCAGGCAGGGCCCATGGAACGTATAAGCCCAAGATGAGGGCTGACAAGGGAGTCTCTCTCTGGCTGCTACAAGAGAAGGAACTACCCAGGAATGCTATGGCTGCTGGATAGACTGCTTTCAGGGTGAATGAGGCTCCAGGACTCTACAAGGTACCCAGGGCTGGGAGGCACTCAATGCTCAAGGAGCAGTTTGGGGTTTTGCATGACATGTATTATGTTATAGCCCAGGGGCTCATATTTACATTGTTGTTTTAAGCAGTGGACCAGACTGAGGCTATTGAGGAGGAGGTCTCATATGGGAGTACAATATGGTGTAGAGCCCCTGCACCAGAGATGGCACAGAGATGGCTGCCTGAGGCCAAGGTCACTCAAGGTCAAATCAGAATTAAAAGTGCTAGTCTTTATCTACCATCTGTGAGGCATGGGCCACCGTGTAGGGGAGGTTTGGAGTAGTACATAGAGACACCATATTTATTGTTCCATCAAGGTAGATGAGAAAGATGGGTGATTAGCCCAGAAACTGAGGGTCAGGTCAACCTTGGACAGGCCCGGGGATGGCCCCTTGTCACACCCATACACTGTGTTTCAATCCACATACTGAATGGATTGCATTAATCTTTTCCTTGACTAACCTTTCATCCTGTGGGAACCGGGTATGGTCAGCAGGGCTGTGGTCAAGAGCCCAGAATGGCAGGTGGGTACTTTAGATTGATGGAGCAGAATTAGGCACAGACAGACATTGGTTAAACTGAGATGGCTTTACTTACACTGTCGATGTACACAATGTAGGAAGAAAGTTAACTTCAGAACTTCAGTTACAGTTGCACCGGGGTAAGAGCTCTAAACAACACAATGAGATATCTTTGAACTACTCAATGAGCATGCAGGGCACAGGGTACGTCGGGACAGTCAGCGACAGGGAGTCGGTGGTGGGTGATCAGTCCGCCAAGTTTACTCTGAGATGTACGTGGAGTTCTCCAACTTGGGCGGAAACTACTCTAGCTTTTATACGGCTAGCGAGCCAATTGCTAGTCGCCTGGTAGGAATAATTTACAACCAGCCAATGGGTGTCGTTCACTTAAACAATGCAGTTGTTTGGCTTGGCGGGAACTGCTCACTGCACCGGGGTTTGTTTGTTTGTTTTTTTCTTTCTTTTCTCACCGTACCAAGAAATTCCATCGTACTGAGGGATCTCACTGTGCTGAGAAATTCCACTGTGCCGAGGCATTTTAACTACTGGGTACTGACGCATCCATGTATTTACTAAATAGAAATGTGAAACATTTTATGGTCCTAATTCTGGTTTAAGACCCATGCAAGGGTGTATCCAGAAGCAGTCCCTTTGAAGTAGATAGGGCTGTATGCAGAAGCAGAGGCATGCCAACCTGGTTCTCAATAAAAGATCACAGTCTTGGTAATTTATAGGATTTATACATACACTCTATAATACTAATAAAAGATTTGATGGGCAGGATACTGGTTGGAGTTTTTGTGGGGAATGTTTTTGCATGAGTGTATTAAAATTGTATTTCATTATGTTTATGAGTAGGAACCTATTTAATTTATGGTATCTGCAATCACCAGGAAATATTCCATCATGCACGATTTCCTGTGAAGTCAACTCAAAAGAAAATATCCAGCATGTTATTGATATAATATCAATTGATACTTGATATTATTGATGTACTATGTTGTTTTAGAATCTCGCAATCCTTACTGTGATACTTAAGAGCAACATGGCAATCCCTGCAGCCACTCTCACATGCTTGAGACTTACTGACTGTCTGTGGTGATGGTGAGGCCTCTCTGCCAATCTGGGGTGATGGCAGGGTCTCTCCATCAATCAGCAGTGAGGGGCAGATCCTCCAGGAAATCACCATGAAACTTTCCCTTCATGCCACTAGCAAGCCACAAAAATGACTTTGTCTCACCGTGAGTGAAGTAAGTCCCTATTAGTGAAACTGAATTTTTACTGAAAGAATGATTGACTTCCAAAATTCACAAATTAAAAATCAAGGTCAATATACTATGAAGAAATCTACGTCAATTTGAATAAAATTTGGGCTAATCTCCTGAAGATACTAAAGCCTGAAAAAAAATTAAAACATCATAACTAAACCTGTATTTTAAAACAGGTTACATGATTTTGAAAGCCTTGATGAATACTTTATGCTCAGTTGAGCAATATAATGCACTTGGTATGGTATAATTTTGATCTGCATGGACATGAGGTAGGTCATTTTCAGTTTCCTGCATATGAATATTGACAGTCTTTGACACAACTAAGAATTCTCAGAAGCTACACCTGGAAACCTTCAGATTTTTCATCTTAAACATATTCATGGTCAGTTCATGTCTATAGTTCTTGTACAGATATTGTCTTTTAGCTTAAATTTGAACCCTTGAAGAAGCAATATATTCTCCTGTCAGCTTTAGCTTTGCTATACAATTACTCCAGTTCAGGGTTGTCCAACTTCTGCACAGCCAAGGGCTGTATGTAATGCTAGCATGCAGCCCCTGGGCTACACTGAAGTAATTCCCTCTTCCCTCCACCCCTCACAAATCCCTATAACTCTGTAGGCTGTGCCAATGCTATTCAGATGCTGCAACACCCTGATTTAGAATCACTGCCTTAGAGAGTTTTAAAGCAGCTGAGAATAGACAGAGATATCTAGATTGTGCCAGAAATCACCATTTTGCAACTCTTCAGAGTCCCTTCCTTATTTGACACTTGGTCTACTGAAGGCTACTACTAGTGGGTAAAAAAGAAGGGTTGTGGCACAACTTATTGCCACAAGCAGCAGCAGTGTGCCTCAGATAGACGTAGCATGCCTGTGTCAGAAAAGTTATAGTGCCAGTCTGGCAAGTAGTTCACATAGCACCATACTGAAATTCAAGATGGTTGTCATGAATGTTTTGGTCAGTATTTCAGCCCCCACTAGGGTTAGAAAATTAATTCCAATGATGAAATCAATTTTGTGTGAACCAAAGAGGTCAATCATAACATTTCTATCGTGGCAATAATATTGGATTCCAAGATGGCTGACACATTAGCATTCATGTATCAACTCAATGTATTTTAAAAAATCTAATAAAAAATACTCTAATACTATAACCTCACACATTCTATCACTACAAGTTTCATAGAAGGCCAATAGTACAAAAAAATTATAAGTTAGGCTAGCTACATGTTTGAATTGTATTGAACAAGACAATATATATATATATTTTGTTTTAATTTCAGGATGTGGATAAGTCAGATATTAATAATACATAATTCAGTGGCAACAAAACAGAAATATATGTTCATCTCAGGCTAATAGGAAAATGTAATAGTCTAATCCAATGGTAATATAATGGTCATACAACAGTATATATGCAACATTAACACAATGGGTAATTGCATTTTTCAGATCTCCTCATCACTTGGATCCATTTCTGAATCCCAATAGTTTTTATATGGATTGCAACCTATTGTCTCATAAAACTCACAGTCAGGAGTGCATGGCACATTAACCTGCTTGCATAAGCATGTTGGTCCCCAGCATTCTGTCTTGCACTTGCAACTTGTGATCTGAAGGTATTCTGCTGGTAATGGTTCAAATGTGTTTATGTTAGGAACATAACCATCATTTTCAGCTTGCCAACCACACTGGTCAGGTGATGGCAATGGTGGATTGGTCTCAAGTGCACCTCATCAAATAAGACTGATAATTAGCCCTACATACTTGGTGCACAAAGGAGTCTTATGTAGGCAGAAGTTTATCCAGAGCTTTTCCTTGATGGAATAATTTCACCCTAGCATTCAGATGGGTCATCAAAGATGTTGACATCTGATAAAGCAACACAACAAATGTTTCTGCACAATCATAGAAATCCTTATCAATATCAGGCCTACTTCCTAGATTTGCCAATAGATGTAGACGTTGAATGCATACTCTCCAAGCAGTTTTCTTAGTGTGACCACTGAACTGGTTGGTGGTGTCACAACAAGTGACACTGTGGAATCCAGTTGGAGATGCATTGATGGGTTTAGACAAATCTAACAAAATGTCATGAATTGCAATGAATCTTGCTGGGTTTCTTTTTTTCATCCAAAATTTAGGTGTATGATTAGAAGAAAGACCAATATGTGCATGTCATCACAGGAGAATACTAGAGTATCCCTGACTGACTGCATGTTTGCCGTGTGTCACAGGCCCAAGGAGAAGAGGGGCAGTGAGAGAAACCTGAAGGCTCAGAGGAAGAGCCCAGAGAGAGCCACAGCTCAAGGAAACTTACCTAACCCAGGTGCATTGGCTGGAAGCACGGAACAGTGGGCAATGCTACCCAAGCAGTTTATAAGTATGCTCTCAGTGCAGCTGGGACAGCCCGTGGGCATGATATGATCAGTCAGCACCAGACCTGGCATGGGCCATTGCCATCAGCCTGCAAGACCTGGCATGGGACAGGGAGATGGGAAGCAGCAGCGGCGCAACAGCTGTAGACTCCCGGCCAGTACACCTGGCCATGCTACATCCCTAGGACGCTGGGGAAGCCCCAGAAGGAGATGTTGCCTTCTGGGGGAATGATACCCAGGACTGAAGAAGAAGAAAGTGCCAAGGATTTGAGGGCCCAGCACCCACTAGAGATGCCTGAGGGGGAAGAAAGCCACTCCCTGGGTTTCTGCTTTATTTTTATGATTACTTTGGGGCCTTATATTTTGTAGCAAAACCCCCAGTATTTTTATCTTTTAAAATGCATTCCCTCCCCTTCCCCAACCATTTCTGACTTTGTCTCCCCCTCTCTATTCCCTATAGATAAGTATAAGTAAGCTAAGATGTAGGATAAGCTTTAACATTTTATTTTAGGTAGTAAGTTTTATTTCTCTCCCCTCTTTACGTAAGTCATGTCAAGTTTCTATCTTGTAATGTCAGGCCTCCATCTTATCTCCATGACCGGTTGTATAACCTATGACTCACACTACCTCTCCTATGTAACTTGGTTCCTGAATGAATGGGGTTGAATGACAGTGCTTGAGAGACAATGCCAGTAGGTCTAAAAATAGCTCCCTCTGAATGACTGAACCATCAACACCAATACTTGGACCAAGGACCCAGCCCTTGGAACCACCCTCAGCACTCAAGAAACAAAAGATGAAGCAACCCACTATTGTGCCAAGGCTGCACATGCTCGGTAAGAACATCTGGAGCCCTCTGGAACAGGACTGACCTTGCCTGGACAGGCCCTCCCCATAGGAGATCAGAGGTAGTCTTCCCCATAAAAGGGGTAATGAAGACTAACTCCTTGGGACGCCCTCTCCATCTGGACCAGCACCATGCCACACTGCCTATCCACCCAGAGGCCCTGCCAGAGACACCCCCTCTGGACAACATCTGCTGGACAAGGACTCCTTTCCAGCCTGGATAGGTAGCTATCAACCCAAGCCTCTCTTCAACCAAGGATTTAGACTCTGTTTCTCTTCCCTACCTGGACTCCAACCCTTCCACTGAGTCTTTCTCCTGCTGCCATTGTGAGTGCTTGCGTATGTGTATGGGAACCAATAATTTAATGGGGCTGTGTAGTGTGTTGTCTGGTTAATAAAACTGTTATTTGGACCCCTGAATTGGGCTTGCTTTACTACAGTTCTGGCCCTGTTCCAATCTCTGCTCCTCCAACTTCTGTTTCATCCCCGCTGCCTTTTTCCCTGATCTCTGCCATTGTTTTTGTCTCATCCCCAGTGCCTTTTGCCTCTCTCTCCTGGCTGTTTCCTCCTTGCCACCAGGCTTCTTTTTCCCTTCCTTCTACCCTGACACTAAGTGACCATGAGTAACCCCATGGCCACTTGATCTTAAGTAAACTCAAGCCTCAGTTCCTCAGCCAGCTTCTCTCTGGTCCACCAGTTCTAAGCCTGGTTCTGGCAACTTTCATTCCCTACACTTTAACTCTCTCTCACCTACACCTTCCCCCAAGTATCCCAGGTACTCCAAGCATACACATACATACCGTACCATCCAAGTTAGGAACTTACCTGTGTGTATGTGTAGGTGGGTTGTATGTGTGTGAACTGGTGTGTGTGTGTATATATATATAATTGTGTGCATGATATATAAATTAGTGATCTGTATATATGTACTGACTGTACAGGTATTGACAATTGAGTTTTGTCTAATTTTTAGTGTGTATGTGCTTGAATTGGTGATAGGCAGACGCAGTTCCTTGGGTGAATTTGATATCTTTTATTAGACCAACCCAAATGGTTGGTGAATAGTTATTAAGCAAGCTTTCGGGTTCAAAAACCCTTCGTCAGGCTAAGGAAGTTTCAGCAGTTGGTGTGTGGTCTTCCTGGATGGAATGAATTGGTGATAGATATGCATATGCCTAGGCTGGTTTGGATGTGTGTATGTGCCTGAGCTGGTTGTGTGTGTGTGTGCACCTAATTGATTTGTGTATTTGTATATGTGGAATTGTGTCACACCCTCCTGTCTGTCAGTGCAATATTGAGATCCTGAGATGGCCTGACCCAAAGGGCAACAATTTAAGCTATATTATTTTCAGAGCCACAACCAGGTCTGGGAGGCCAGGAGCTCCCAGACACACCTTGGTGGAGAACTGTGTTTGGACAGGGCCAGACGGCCCATCCAACCAAAGGGGGATGATCTCAGGGAGTGAGACTGTGTCCCTGAAACTGACTAGAACTGTAAGCTATAGTTTTACGTTTTGTTTGAGTTTCATAAGCAAAGTGAGGTGGGGAGTAACCCCAGCCACTCCCCAGCAGACCCATGACAGCTGCGCTGGCCAATCAACCCCACCTAGAGTGGCCCAACTGTGGTAGGACAGCATGCTGGACCACATAGAAGCCCAGACCATCAATCATGTGGCTACAGACCAACAGGTTGGTGCTTGGATGGGATGTAGGGAAGTCGGAGCCCTAAGGAACATCCATACGGAACACCTCCAAGGGAATCTGTGTCACATTGGGGGCCTCCTGCATCTACTTCTAAGACCAAGGTATGGCAGAAGAGCAACAGGGGCTTCCCTTAGGAAATGGCACCCAGTGGACATTAGTGCTAAGGCAGACAAGGCCCAAGCGTGGATTGCCAAGTCCCAAGCTGCTTGAGAACAGCTGCTCAGACTTAGATAGGCACACCGTGTAAGAACATTTTTGTGTCCACTTCTTGCTGTGAATGCAGTTGTGAAACATCAGATGAGCCAGAGTGCTCTGCTTTTCTACCAGTGAAACCACTCATAATGAGCACTCGTTCACTTCAGAAATATCAGCCTGATTCCTTAAGAAGCTCCTCGCTTAAAAAAATCAACTAAATTTTCTTTGTTTGTTGGTAAGGATATGAAACTATTCATGATGCTGGTAACATAAGACATGTTTCTAATGATTCTGTGGATCAGCATTGTAGTTTGAGTCCTTAATATTCTTGCCTGCCTTTATGGATGGTGATACGTATTGACTGAAGATGATGTTGACTCAATAGCGCATATTGGAATAGCTGGCAAACACTTGTTGCTCAAAGAAATCAGTCAAATCTCCAAATGTTTGTGCAATTTTTGGCTTTCCCATTCTCTGTACAAGAGTCGTGCCACCAATAATAGCAGCTGATTTTTCCAAAGTGGCATCTGGCAGAACAGTTACTGCCTTATCTCCAATCAAGATTCAGGACAAAACTACTTTGTTGACCATATTGAACAATTTTTCAGGTTTAAAAACTGACAGAGGGTATTCAGACAGATTATGCTGTAGGAGAGAATGCATGCCAAACTTTCTACCTGTTGTAGCATGAATAGCATTTGCTGGGTTTCCTTTGCATTCTACATGTTTCATTTTGCTGCATTGTCACATAGTTGACTTTGCATCTTTGAAGGGTTAACATTTTGATATGGATATTTTTGCACATGCATTCAGAACATCAAAGTAAGTCTGAAATTCTTACTTCATTTGCTTCAGTGTGCTCAGAGGACTTTTTCCACCTTCATCTTCTACTAAATCACAATATCTTTCAAGTATATCTTTCAGTCTGTGCACATTTTTCCATGCATAACCAACGTCTAGTTCTTCAATCACGTGCCACCATGTTCTCACATTAGGAGAAAGAGGAATATCTTCTTGCTCAATCTCCACCTGTGAATGGGAACGAGAGACTTGTTGCTTCCTCTCACCTGCATTCAGCATGGTAATGTGCTTCAGTAGCTATTAGATCTTTAACACTAATTCGGCAATGCAACACTTCATTCTTCTATGCCAGCTTGTGTATTGCATTGGCTGATTCAAACGACAACACACAGTCTCCATTTTTGTGCATATATTTGTAAGATTTCATGTGTATTTCAGTATGGAATAAAAACATAATTGGAAAGCTCAAAAGTTATCACAATTCAAAACTTCCTGCTTCTAGTCTGCTCTGATTTAAACTAAGAGTGCTACTGGATTTGTTTGAAAAACTGCTTATTCCTCTCCATGCTATATTTTGATTTCCAGAAATGTGCTGAAATGAATAAAACAAGCAAGCAAGCAAAACCCTCAAGCTCTGAAAAGCTAATCAACTGTTAAAGTCTCTATGAAAACAAGCCAGTTGCTCTGGTTTTCTCTGCAGTTGTAAATGTGAGAGTGGGAAGGTGTTTTCATGCATGAGTTAGGGTGCTGAGTACTAAGTAACTTTATCTAAAAATATAGTTAGTATAAACATAGGTCTTGCATTTGAATTATTAATAACTTAACTTGATTTAAACTTGGGGAGTGATCCCACCATCTGTCACATTTTTTACTAAATGTTTTTTACTAAAGTAAGACACACTATGACTCAGACAAGCAAAATAACTCAGTTATTATTAGCTAAGCATTTATTCTATAAAAAATATCCAAAGCAAGCAGCAAGAGTGCTTTGGCACTACAGAGTGCTTTTGAGGCTACTGAAAAAATTAAGCACAGTGGTGCTGGAAGCAACTACCATGGATAAGAGACAAGAAACAGAGAGCAAAGTGGTCATTTTTTATCATGATCGAAGAATAACAGTAGAGTGAATTGAATTTTGATAATAGGATCAGTTTTGTTTCATTATGTTGGCCCTGACTGATGCAACAGATTGTCACATCACCATAGTCTACTCAGTAAAGATCTATGCTTAATGCACATTTGACAAGAAGCAAAATATTAGGGTGCATTAAAAATGGAATTATGATAATAAGAACAATACTATAATGCTATTATGTGGTATGCTCTCACCTTCCTTCCTTTTTCCATGCTATTTTCCATTAAATAAAGCAGTTTCAAGAGAAAATGTGTGACCCACTCTAGCCCAAAGTGCACAGAAATGCTTCCACAGCTTTTTACCTTAACAGTCAGCTCACTTTACTATGAGAGCATTGCAGCATAGTCACTTAATGGTGAAAATAGTTGGGGAGGGACAGAACTGTAAAATGTTCACTGTTAATAGTATAAAGGTCTGTGACACAGTCAGGGTAAAACAACTTTTCAGCAAAATTCAGATTTCTACACTTCTTATAAAAACAAGAGAGAACTGTCCCTTTTTCCCCACGCTCACACTCTAAAATAGCTTAAACACTTTTGTCTCAACATTTTTTGGCTAGAGACCAAGCATAGAAAGGTCAGCCAAAAGGTGAGGTTTTGAAAGTTCTGAGCAACTGAATACAAGAGAAACCACTACACCACCTTAACTAAAGCCTTTGCTGACAATGTAATAAAACAATGATTTAATTTAATAAGATTAAGGTCAAAGTATGTTGTGCACACATCTCAAAACTGTAGCTAAACTTCAAGACTTTATCAAAGCAGATCAATAACCTAGTCTTAAAACGAAATGAGCCACTCTAAGGGAAGGTTGCCCCCCCTTAGAAGAAACTACATGCTCTTTCCCCAGACTCATTGGATCTGTGTGCTCCATGCTTCTTTGCAGAAAGTACATCAGAATATATAGGTACATGTAAATTTCATTTTAATTTCTGCAGACTGGAACATGTGTAACAAGGTGGAGGACCAAAAACTATTCTATACCTAACTAACACCATTTAAATTTAACATGTAAATTTAATTCTAATCTGCCTTTTTGAGCAGGGGTCAGCAGAGTGGGGAGAGGTTAGAAATCAGGAATATAGTTATGGGAACTGTGCAAAAGTCAAGGTTTCTCTGCAAACCTTTTCTTTGAGTTGGATTTGCACACATTTGCAAATGACCCAATAAAACAGCATAAACCCAAAATTAACAATGAGCTTTGGGTTTATCTAAATTCAAAATCCTGAAGCAAAACTTCATCCAAAAAGAATAGATCCATTTTTCATATGAAGAAAGCATCTGACCTACACTTATCTGAGCCCATTAGGCTATGAAACAGAAAACCCCCAAACTGGCCTGATTCATAAACCATTTGCTCTGGATTAGCTGACTTACAAGTTTGTAAGGCAATACAAGATCAGGTGAGTAGTACGTGCTTTCACAGTCTGTAACAAAAGATTTCAAACCAGATCCAATTATATGTATGTTACATTGTCATACAGTGGTGAAGGCTGATAAAGGGTCTTTAGATAAAAATGGCTAGCAGAATATTTCTGTCCTGAATTCAGATGCAGTTTGATGTTGGTGAAAATTCATTGATGATAGTAAAGACTTGCTTATACCAGTGCTGAATTTAACTCCCTGTGATGTCAGAAATTACCAATAGTTTTACCAGTGTCTCTTTCAATCTTCTCTATTCTGTCCATGTTATTAATATTGCCACAGAGAAAGAGACTTTAGAATTAATTGAGTTTGGTTAAGTGTGACATATATTATAATGCAAGCTTTTAAAAGCAAGAAAATGCCAAATTTTCTTAATTGTACCTCAGTGCCCACACAACACATTTCCTCTGACACTAGCAGATTTCGCACTTCCTCATGGAACTTTCATCTGCCTCCAACACATAAGGAATCACACCCGATTCATTAATATCACATCATGTTACACAACACACTCTCAGCCTGTATCAGTGGTGAATATTTGTTAATGTTATTAAGGTCTTGGAATGTTTAATTGTGACATGGAAAGGAAGATCAATTGGAGTGTGAATTTAAGCATGTCTTAGATCTGCATGTAAGTGCAAAAATTTGAAATATGAATCAGAAGTGGGTATTAACACATTTTCCTATGTTCCAAAGGGGACCACTGGCTTGGAAGAAATGCTGTATGATTTTACAGTTGTAAATCTTCAGAGAGGAAGGAGATGACTGAGGCAAAATGTTAAAGGAGGATAACCCTAAATGTAAATGGTCATTAGATTAGGGTTGTGGGTTGAAACATGTTGTTTAAACCTATGGGCAATTTAAGACAGTATAAAAGTGCTGTTGGTATATGCAGAGCTCTCTTTGGAAGTATTTGCAGTCTCAGGGTGTGTCTGAGTTATATTTCTACCAATAGAATCACATTTAGTCTAATAGAAATGCTAGGTTTCCAAGCATTTACAATATTTAGTCTGCTCTAAAATGGTGTGCTGGGTGGAAATTTAAATTTCTGATGAGGTTTATATCTAGTCTGATATAGAGGGTTAGACTGGTTTAGCAAATACTTGTACAGTTTCTCTATCAATAGAAGTTCCCTCTCTCCTTCAACATCCCAGACTGCATTGTTCCCTTCCCCTGTTTCTTCCTCCTCACCCCCGCAGGGAGACACTCTGATAATTGGGCTAAACTCCTTTGCTCCAATTGAGCACAAAGCAAACCCTAACCTCTGGTTGCCTCACACCTAAGAAAGCCAAGCCCCACCTTGCTCTCTGCACTGCAGAGAGATGCTGGGGGCTGAGGCAGACACCTAAGTCCCTGGACCAGACCATTCTATGCAAAAGCATCCCCAAGCCCACACACAGACCAAAAGATCCCCAAGAATCAGATGCAGACCTATAGGCCCAGGATCTCAAAGCTCAAACACAGACCAAAAACATCAGAACCAAAGATCCAGGCCTGAGCAACCTGTGCCCCAGATCCTAGCATAGCCCAACCCCACAACCAGTTCTTGTTTGGGACTGGGATGAACAGGAATGGGCCAAAATCAGGGCTTAGGTGAGTGTGGCTGCCACAATCACTGCCAGTAGATGCTCAAGCTCTGTTAGCTCAGAGCATTGTCAGCACAGTTGCTGCTGGCAGCTGTGGAAATTTGGGGGCCTGGAATATTTCTGGAAATATTTTGCTTGAACATACCCAATCAAGCTGTGGCTGGCAGGTAGATGCCCCTGGAAAGTTTGGGATATAAGTATAAGGCTAAGTGAAGCTCCTGCCCTGCAGCCTGATTAACTGGGCTAGCTGAACCTAAACCAGGGACATCTGAGCCCTAACCCCTTCCTGCTGCTTTTAAGGAACTGCTGCTTCAAGAGCTTTCTAGCACCTGAAACCTTACTGCACAAGTTACTGGTCTCTAGTCTTTGAGCAGCTCATGCCCTGGTGACTCTCTTTCTCTGGTTTCTGCCCCAGTATCTCCAATTATACATCCTCAGTCAGCCCCTTGAGTTTGGCTTGCTTGTGACCCCGGATTCTGGTTAGTCCCTGTGGTAGGGGAAAAAGGAAGCAGGAGTGGAGTTACCATAGGCAGGCTGGGGAAGAGTGGTTTATAAGGAAAGAGGCTTCATGGTGCAGACTTGTAATTAGGTAGGTGAGCAACCTCAGTGCTGCAAGAAAGAGCTAGCAGAGGAAACATAGCTGGGAGGGAGCCTAGCTGCAAGGGCAGCAGGGGCAAACAACTTGGAAAGGCTACAGGGCTCAGCCTGCAGGCAAGAAGCAGGTGAGCCTACTAATCAAAGATTAGTAGTAGTGCCTGGGCCCTGTTACCAGAAGGCCCCAGGTCAGGTGACTGGAAGGGGAGAAGAAAAGGGCCCTATAGACCTCAGACAAGGGTTAGAAGCTCTAAAAAGTTATGACTGACCTTACAAGTGGAAGGAGCTCTGCTGGGCTCATTAAAGAGCTAAGTGAGTTTTGTATTATATCTTTATGTAGAGTTACTGTATATACTAACTGGGGGACCATGTTGCATCTGTAGAAGAAATTTTGGAAACCACACAATAGGGTGCTAAGGGGAGGCTCTGTTTTAAGTCCAGTATAGGGTAGGGACACAGTGAGACTGGTGACATTCTCATTAAAAAATTAGGAGATTGTGGTGTTGATGCCTAC
This sequence comes from Caiman crocodilus, assembly GCA_030014935.1. NCBI lineage: Eukaryota > Metazoa > Chordata > Crocodylia > Alligatoridae > Caiman > Caiman crocodilus. Next base: position 9,386,079 of record JAGPOW010003648.1, read on the forward strand.
ACAGTCAGAGAGGTTGCCAATTGGCTGGAGGGCTGCACCCAGAGAGGGGTTGTGGATAGGTCATTTTCAACCTGGAGGGACGTAGGTAGTGGGGTCCCCCAGGGCTCGATCTTCAGACCCGCGCTGTTCAACATCTTCATCAGTGACTTGGACTTGGTGAAAAGCACCTTATTCAAATTCACAGATGACTCTAAGATGGGAGCAGTGGGCATGCTAGAAGGGAGGAACAGGCTGCAATTGGATCTGGACAGGTTACAGGGGTGGGCAGATGAGAATAAGATGGGATTCCATACTGATAAGTGCAAGGTACTGCCCCTGGGGAGAGAGAACCAGCAGCATACCTACAGGCTGGGGAATTTCTTTCTTGTCAGCACAGAGGTTGAAAAGGATCTTGGAGTCATTATAGACTCCAAGATGAACATGGGCCTCCAACATGGGGATGCAGTCAGGAAGGCTAACCTCACTTTGTCATGCATCACAAGCAGGTCCAAGGAGGTGATCCTCCCCTTCTATATGATATTAGTCAGGGCACAGTTGGAGTACTTCATCCAGTTCTGGGTGCTGCGTTTCAAGAGGGATGTGGACAACATCAGGAGGGTCCGGATGAGAGCCACTCGCATGATCAGGGGGCAGCAGGGCAGGCCCTACGAGGGGAGGCTACAAGACCTGAACCTGTTCAACCTCCACAGGAAAAGGCTGAGAGGGAGTATGGTGGCTGTCTATAAACTGGCCAAATGAGACCAGCAGGCAATGGGAGAGTCCCTGGCCACCTGAGTGCTACTGGGAGTAACAAGGAATAATGGCCATAAGTTGATGGAGAGTAGATTCAGGCTAGACATCAGGAGGCACTACTTCACAGTCAGGGTGGCTAGGATCTGGAATCAACTTCCAAGGGAAGTGGTGCTGGCTCCTACCCTGGAGGTCTTCAAAAGTAAGCTAGATAGACACCTTGCCAGGGTCCCTTGACCTCAGCATTCTTTCCTGCCATGGCAGGGGGTCAAACTTGATGATCTGCTCAGCTCTCTTCTGACCCTACCAACTATGAAACAGGGAGTCAAAGCTTGAGGCAGTGAAGCAGAGCTTGGGGACCCAGCAAGAGAAAAAGGCCAAGGCTAGAAGAAGGCTGAGGCTTAGACAAAGTGCGGCAGAGAGTGCATATATGCCTGAGATATCCCATGAAAAATAATAATATAATGACTTGCAGGATGTGTACATCACTGTGAGGAAGGCTGGAAGTGAGTTAGTGCCTGAAGGTACAGATAGGGCCAGTAGAGTTCAGTCAGCTAGTCCACGTGTGGATCCAGGGGGTACATGCCCAGAGACTTTGTGAAATAGCTTCCCAATGTAAAAATACAATTTCAATCAAGGAGTAGCAGGAAGGACAATGGGGAAGTTGCCCTAAAGAGCTGAAGTAGACATGCCACTAAAGGCATTATGACCACCCTTGGGCGCCAGTCCTGATACCATGGTTTGGTATTTGATTCTTGGCTTTTGGATTCCATCCCTGCAATTTATAGCTCTATCCACTAGGCTGGACAATCCAGTAGCCTGTTACGTGGGACTTGTAGAGGCTTGGCCAGCTATAGTGAGGCCAGCTGGAGGATGCCTCTAGAAAGCTTGTGGCTTGGGAGGTGGCCTGACCAACCATGTTATACTCACTCTGGAGCAGGAGATACTCATGCCTGGACTCAAACCCAGTCAGGGTGAAAAGAAACTATATGCCAAAATTCACACCCATATGCCCCCACCTACAGTCTCACAGCCAGATCCTCACCCAGTGGTGCCTGGACCCACCCATGAACATCCAAATCCAGGGAATGCCACCAAACACCATGATAGAGCCTGGCCCATCTTCCTCTACTACCTACAGGTAGGAAAATAACTGGACCATGGTGGACAGGAGGGGTGTCATCACCATTTGGTGCAAGAAGGAGACCCAGGAGCAACTCCACAGAATGCACAGCAACAAAATGTAGCTGAGACTGCTTTAGAGATGAAAGGACTGGGCCATGACTAAGAATAGTTGCAGTGCATGGGCAAAACCAAATGGATGAAAACAAATTTTAAGCAGTTTTGCAATGCCAACCACACCTCTGGAGGCAGAAGGCACACCAATTTTTTCTAGAAGGTGTCCTACATTCTCAAAAGGGATAGGGTGCTAATGACCCTGCACAACTATGCCAGGGAGGGGTTGCAGCCAGTGGCAGGAGGTCCCCAGCAGTAGATGTTTCAGGAGGGCCTGGGTAGATGGGAGGACTGAATGCACAGGCACATCTCCATGGAGACACAGGGAAAATGTGGAACAGGTGAATCTGGAACTGAATTTCATCTCTGACCTTTTCATGGGCAGAGGGGCCCTAAAAGAGAACAGCTCTAACAGCATGATGATCAAAGGTAGCACATGGACCCTGTTCCAGTGCCATCCACATTGGCCCTGGGACAAGCACCTGTTCCCTTGGTGGACCTTGACCTCTTAATCTGGGGGAAAGTTGCATGGCCAGTAGGGGTGTGCAAAGCTTCAGTTGCTGATTTGATTCAGAGAAGATTCAGCCTGATTCGGCAGCCGAATCACCAAATCAAGAGACCCATAAAAAGCTATGGCTCAGTTCAAAGCATTGAATCAATTTGGAAAACGATTTGAATTTAAGGCTCTGTGTGAAGCCTTTCTCCCTTTTGTGAGCTGTCTGTCTGGAAGCAACAGGCTGTGAAAGGTATTTGCTGCTGTGGCTGGCTTCCTAGTCGGTCTCTTCACTCTTGCTAGTTTCTCTTCTTGGAAACGATTGGATACACCTTTTCAATATATTACAGATAGAAAATATAGTAAACATACACACACACACACACACACACACACACACACACACACACACACACACACACATTAAATAAATAGAAGAAAATATATTGCACATAGAAGATATATTGCACACACATCTATTAAACACATACAAGATGTATTACACATACATTTTCCAGCACAGTAAACATTATAAAGCATGCTTGAAAGGCAAGTGCCAGGTGTTCTGGCAGAGGAGGATGGGATAGAGGGAGAGCTGAAAGTTCCCCCCTCCCCCAAACATAGATGCACCCTCTTTCCTAGTAGCAATGAGTCCTCTGCTGCCAGTGGGAGTGGTCCCTGTCCCTGCACCACCTCCATTAATACCAAAAATGGACACCAGCACCAGCATGACAGTTTCCTCAACCCCAACTTCAACTCCCAGCATGAGCCTCCCAGTGCTAGAGGAAGAGCTGGATCTGGAACCAGGGAGTTGTGTGCCATAGCCAGGGAAATTCTGGGGAATGAGGGGGAATCTGAGTTTGTGCTCCATACCCCTGAAAGTTCCCCTTGACCCAGGTCGTCTTCTCTGGAAAGCATCTTGGAGGAGGTTGAGGTTGTGGAGGCTCAAGCAAGTGGCTCAGCTGAGTCAGCTCCTTCTACTGTTGTGGCTCAGCCTGCTGTAGAGGATCCCCATCCTCAACCCAGAAGTGGGGAGCTAGTGTAGTGTGGGATCATTTTGAGGTGGTAGATGATCTCAGGTGTGCTATCTGCCAACACTTCCAAAGGCAGAGCAGCCAGGGCAAGGAGCTGAAACATTTCACCACCACAACAATGCTGCTGCATCTCAGGAGGCAGCACCCCCTTGCCCGTATTCCTCCTCAGCCTGGCACCAGTGGAAGCATGCCCAAAAAAAAGTCCCCCTATTGCTCCAAAGCCCCCATCCCCATGAAACAGAGGCAGGCCACACTGGAGCAGTGGGGGAAAGCTACAGACAAAGCAGGGTGCGTTGCAAGGGCAAGCAGGGTCACCCAGATCATTGAGGAGACACTTGCCCTTCATGGCCAGCCCTTCTTCTCCTTAGTTGAGAGGCCAGGGTTTAGGTGGCTCATGACCCCATCCTACCAAGTGCCTGCATGCACCACCTTTATCAGGACAGTGGCATGAGGCATGCAGAGAGTACTTGAGGGAGGAGCCATGGAAGGCAGGGCCTCAGGTTGGTTTATACTTCACCTCAGACATGTGGAGCAGCCAGAGTGGAATCCTGCCTACCTCTCCTTCACAGAGCACTGGTGCAATGAGTCAGGGCATCATTGGGCTCTCCTTCAAGCGGAGGTGATGGCTGAGTCCCACGTGGCAAGGGAGATCATGGTGACCATGAACTGCATGGTGTAAGGGTAACTTGTTGAGCAGAGCAAGCTCATCCATGGGCTCATGGTCACCAACAATGGGGCCAATATGGTCAAGGTGATCTGCAATGCCAACTCTGTTGGCATCTGCTGTGTGGCACACAAGTTCCACCTCATAGTCAGGGATGCCTTGGAGGGGGACAGGGCTGCCAGTGATGATGCCATCACTACTAGCCAGCTCATTTGAAAAATGCAGGAAGGTGTCAGGCAACTTTCACTGGAACATCAAGGAAGGCAAGATGCTGTGGGACAAAAAGGCAGAGCTGAACATCCTGCAGCACAAAATCAAGCAGGATGTGGAGACTCAGTGGAACTCTATATACCTGATACTCAAAAGACTGGTGAAGCAACAGAAGGCCATCCACGAGATGGCCTTGCTCAGGGAGATTGGGATCAGCAGTCCCCTTTACAGAGCTGAGTGGGATACCATCTCCCAGACCATGGTGGTCCTCAAGCTGTTCCTCGAGGCCACCAAGACCCTCAGAACTGGTGATGATCTGCTTGGTCAGGTTATCCCCATAGTGTAGGAGCTTGAAACTCAAAGACTCTGAAGAAGTTCCAGGGGATCCAAATTCCTGGCTGGGTCAAGTTGCTTTCACCAGAGGTGGAGGCATTGGTGAAGCAGCTGAAGAAAGGCATAAAAAATGCCTGGATCCATTGAGGTCTAGTATGGTTCACATGCTGCAGGCGTGTGTGACCCAAGGGTGAAGGGGAGCATCTGCAGCAGCAAAGCCCTTGATCACTGTACAGAGGTGTTGGTGAACAGAGCCAGAGAGGCAGAAGGACAGATGTGGGGGATTGCAGAGAGGGAGATCTACTGTCCTGTGCCAGCACTCCAAGCATCATCCAATTTCCTCCATCACAGATGCTGCTAATGTGGGGCACAGTCATGGCTTCAATGGTGGGGTCCAGAGGCACCAGACCTCATCATCTAGCAGGTAGCGCAGAGGCCTCTGTGGCTACCTATCTCAATGAGGATGTGGAGCCACTGCAATATGATCCCTTGGCCTATTGGGCAACTGAAAACCAGATGTGGCAGGACCTGGCCACATTAGCCCAGGAATACCTATCCTGTCCACTGACCAGTGTTCCAAGAGAGAGGGTGTTCAGTATTGCTGGGGATGTTGTGACATCCCACCACATCTCCTTGGATCCTGGTTTGGTGGAGCAGCTGCTGTTCTTCAAGGTGAACATCCTGCTTCTGGGGTTTCCCAAGCTCTACCTGCAGATGGAGTGCGTGCCACCATCCTCATTCTGCAACTATTCACTTTTTTTACTTGTTTTGACAATCACTTAATGCCCTGCCAGGATGAATATGGAGGTATGGGTGGGCTATGGGGAAGGAGGAGGCCCCAGGTCCTGGGCATGACCTAAAACTGCACCCTGGCAGAGTAGGGAGGCCTGGTGGGGCTCATGGCTCCTTCAGCTAGGGATATGGCTATAATGCATTACTTCAAGAATCTACAGCTAGTGCAGCATCCTTTGTAGAGCATTATGGAGGAGGAAGTGTGCTTATAGGAAATGCCAGGACAGCTAACCTCCCTGGTGAAAGGCAGGTAGGGTGTGCTTGAAAACCTCCAGCCACCACATGCATGCACAGTCCTGGCTGGGGAAAGCCCAGACCTGTAAGATCTTTGAAAGGCCTGAGGTTTACTGGTTGCAGTGGAATTGTGAGACTCCAGGTGAGCTTAGCTGCCTAGGGTGCTATCTGTGAGGCATGGGCCACAATGTAGGGAAGTTATGAAGCAGTGGAATGGATGTTACCTGTAGACATCAGGGGCCTAAATGGGCAGTCTCCCACCTGGGTAACATCTGAATCAGTTTTCCATCAAGAGCAAGAGGCTCAGTATTCCAACTGACCTGAAGGCAGATCCAGGGAGTAAAGGGGAACCAAGGTCCCAGAGAGGGGACCACAGCTGGAGGGGGTGAAAGATGCAATGTGTGAGACATTGGCTGCAGTGTAAGGAAGGTGCAGAGCTGCAGAATGAATGTCACCCTAGACTTCAGGGGCCTAAATGGGCAGCCTCCCACCTGGGTAACATCTGAATCGGTTTTCCATCAAGGTGCTGCAAAAGAAAGAGGGGTGAGTGGTTGGCCCAGAAACAGGTAGGCAAGCCAAGATCTACCCAGTACCAGGAAGGCTACTATCCCTGCTGCATTCATCCCACTCTGCCTTAACACACACAAGGCAGACAAGGTTCTTTGGGTCAATCTGGTATAGTTTATTAGACCAACTAAATAGTTGGAGAAATATATCTTGGCAAGCTTTTGGGTTGGCAAGCACACTTCCTCCTTCATAATGCTCTACAAAGGATGCTGCACTAGCTGTAGATTCCTGAAGTAATGCATTATAGCCGTATCCCTAGCTGAGGAAGCCATGAAGGGACTTTCCTTTCCTGAGCAAGGAAGCTACCACAATTCTACTCCAGCCGAGGATTTGTCACTGCAAGGAGAATTCTAAGATGCCCATATCTGACAATTTTCATTTCCCTTTTTGCATAACTTCCCTGACACAGGGGCTTTAATTTAGGAGGAATATGTCTGGGGGTTTAAGCAAACTTTAATAAATCTGCAACAGACAAAATGCATTTACTAAGATAAAGATTTTTTTTAATACTATATTTAGATCATGAGCACTTTGAGGCCAGTAAGCTGTCTTCCCACATACTTGTAGAATACAGAGTAGCTTAACATTACTTCTTATATTTTTATAAGAGGGCTGTATCCATATCTGATCTGAATGATGGCCATCAATGAAATGGGATATCCTGAAGCAGAGATCTTTCAGCTTTTATGTCCAAGAAGATACTACCATTACAATGACTAAAAATGTGAATTCATAACATAATCATAACTGACTGGAGTTTGTACAGGGGAGAATGCAGAGGATACAAAGTGAAAGGCAAGAGAGGAAACATTTAATACAAGAGACTGGAAAGAGTTGTGTCCAGCTTGACCCAAAGTGTGTTAAGTGAAAGAGGCTTTAGCTGCAGGTGAATTAGGGGATTGTGTGGATAAAGCTAAAAGACAATGGTAATGTATGACCTATGCTTGAGAAGGAAAGGTTCAGACTAGGAAAGAACAGAAAAAGAGTAACAATGGAATAAATGTGTTCTCACCCATTCCTTTATTGAAAATGGTCCCCATTTTTATTCTGAATGTGGGTGTTGGGGAAGAAAAAGGAGAGATCCCTCTGTCCACCTGTAGTTTTTCCCCATTAAAGCCCACCTGAAAGCCTGGGTGGCCTCCAAGTATTATCTGCTAGGTTGGTTGTAGCAGAGGCAGGGGTCCTGAACAGTGGGTCCTTGGCCAAAGCCAGCAGCAAAAGTAACACTGGTCATATCAACTAGTGTGACCAAACATACCCTGCTATGATTTGCCCAGGCTTTGCCCATAGCAGTCCACACCATCCAATGGAACTGGAAGTGTTGTATGTACCTGGTTTTGATTCTAGTGGCATTTGCTTGAGCCAGACCACTAGCATTCATTCTTTTTGTCTTTCCAGTTGACATGGACAATTTCCAAAGAGACAGTGAACGGTAACATTCCAATTCTTTCAGGCATTTCTGATGTCTCAGATACCTATATAAATAGATATATATTGGGCATGTATCTGTATAAATGAGTGTATGTGAGAGAGATAGAGACAGCAAGCATGGGCAAGGGCAAGGGCCTTCATACAGGTGTTTTGCACCCAGGACAAGAAAGATTATTTGGACAAGACTTATGAGAGGCTGGTACTGAAGATGCCAAAAGGCAAAGGAGAGAAGTGTCAGTATGTGACTACTCAAAGGAGGAGGGCCCCAGAATTAAAGAGAAGCAGATTGAATTCAGCAATCACTGTCAAGCACTCTTCAGTGGAACTGTTGAGGGAAAGCCAGAGGAGAGGACAGCTGCAAGCATGAGGCAGAGGCAGCAGCAGCCTAGACAGCAGGAAGTGCAAGGCCCCAAAGACAGGGGCTCCCAGACCACTGCACTAAGAAGGATGAAATGAGTGGTAGTGGTTGGGACTCCCTTGTGTGGGGGAATAGAGACACTAAGCTGTCATCCAGATTTGGGGGCCTGAGAGGTGTATTGCTTGCTTGGAGCCCAAATTCAGGACATCAAAGATAGACTGCGAAAGCTCATTCATCCTTTGGACCACCACCTCTTCCTGCTATTTGTCCATATAGCCACCAAAGATACTGCCAGCAATGACACCAAGTAGATGGTTTGGATAGGGATGATCAGATGTCAGGTAGGAGGTTGGACTAGATGACTTCTGGATGGCCTTTCCAGCCCTACTTCTCTATGATTTTATATATAGATAGATATATCATAATCAAAAATAGAGAAAATCCATATTTCATTTAAATGTTTTATGATTCATAAAGCAAATAAATAAAATGAAAATAGAAATACTTTATATAAGAGAGTTAGTGAGCAACTATAGGATATTACATACTAAAGCAACTGGCTCATGCTGGCATTTTCACAGCCTGCCAATGTGTGACATTTTCTTCACCTGCACCAAAGTGAGATCTTATAAACTGTGCAGTACCTTCATACCTTCTGATACTTCCAGATAAATGCCCACTGAGCAGTATAATTAAGTGGCAAGCTCATCTGTACTTGTTTCCCTTGTTTGTTATAGAAATGACTATTTTTATCCCTGTAAAAGTCTCTTTAATACTAATACTTTAGTATTAGTATTAAATTTGAATCATGCTATACATTTTTCTATTTATTAGCCTATTTATGATATTTATCTGTACCAATTTGACCATTGTAGACAATGTAAAGTTGGAAAAATAATTTTAGAGAAATTCTGAATAGGTTATGTAAAATTAGCAGATGTTTGCCAACATAGTTTTAGACATTATGCTTGGAAAACTTTAGATGGTTTCATTCCTATGTGCACATAAGAATCTAGATAGGGGAATCCATCTCCAAGGGAAGGTAATGGTAGTACCAGATCCTGGTCTTTACTGAGTGAATCTGGCTTAAAGAATAAAGAATGAAGTTTTAGGTGGGCAGCTACCAGAAAATGCAACTTGGTCCTGTGTTATATGGTACCTACAAGATTTTTTAAATCAGACCTGAAATAATGTAATTTTTTAAGATTTTTACTTTTAACATCTGCAAATTTTGCTTGACCAGGGTGACTCCAGTTGTTTCCCATCATACATAAGTTTGCATTTGAGTGTGCTCTTTTTCTTTCTACAACTAAAACTGAACATGTGTCTAGAGATTTCAACAAGCCTGTTGTATCAGTGGCATGTATGGGCAGAAAAAACAATCATCTTTACTTTCAATATAACAATTCCTTGATTTAAATATTTTGAAGTAGTTCTTTTATACAGGCTTGTTAGTGTTGATGTTTAATCCATCAAAAATATTGGAAACCCTTTATATTCCTGAAAGTGGGTGTCTTCAATCATGATAGTGTGTTTTAGGTTTATTTAATGATTTGCTATAAGTTTGTCGGAATTCCTGAGTTAAATTCCAGGGGCATTAATGGTTTTTACATCTTGATATACATCATGAAGTTATCTTGTAACGGGTCCAAAGCCCCTGTTTCTTTAAGAGGGGAATACAGCAGGGTACAGCTGCATTATGATCTGGACAGCTGAGCTTAGGTCAGCTTCATTAGAGTAAGCAGCTCAGCTGTGCAAGTTGCAGTAGAGAAGCCAGGCAGCTCATTGAGCTAAAGGGGAATCACCTGGGCTCAGTGAGAGAGCTAAGGGTGAAGGCATATGACCAAAAACAGGTGGAGTCTAGGAAGACACAAGCTTAGCTACAGGAGGTAGTTCTGGTTCCTGAAAGAGAAGAAGTCTTGTGGGTAGGAGTCACTGCAGAGAAGAAAATCTAGAGGAGTTTGCAGTGAGTAGAAATTGGTAGGTTTATGTTTTGGGTACAAGATTATATTGCAGACCAATGGTGAAGTTTTATGCGTAAGTTTGACTGAAGGCTTGGATTGTGGATATGAGGATGACTTGGAGGCCACTGGAGGTACCTGGGGAGCCCTGGAAGGGGTAGAGAGAACAAGGAAGCAGCTTTGCAAGGACCCAGGTCTGGGGTAAGCTGCTTCAAGACAGGCCCAGGGGAGCCAGTAAATGAAATCAGAATTATACCTGCAAGGCACGGGCATGGCTATGGAGACAGCTGGAGGCCATGATTAAAGTAGTTGGGGAACAGTGAGGGTCAGGAGATCTGGTTTAGGGCCAATAGGGTCAGGGCTCAGCACAAAAGAGATTGAGTTTGGGGGTGAAGAAACCTTGAATACTTTGCCAAGAAAGAAGGTACCAAAGAAGAAGCTACGTTAGCATTTAGAAGCAGCCTCCCCAACATCACAGGCTTGCCAGGTGAGAGGCAGGAGATTAGGGAGGTAGGAGAGCAAGATAAAGCAAGTGGGATTGCTAAGAGCACTACGTCTGTCTCGGGTCTGGTCCTATCCCACACCTTCTTAAGGATAACTTCTGCTTTTTGTCCCATCCGATGTTTAAGACTTGTACCTTCCATAGGATGGGTGCTGAAGGGTAGAAATGACATAACCCTTGCCTTGTCACTCTCTTAATACCTTAAGAAGTTTTATATGTAAATCTTTCACTTGAACCATGATGTAAGGAGGAAAGGTACACATCACATCTGCATTATGAATTAAATACTGGCTGATCCTACTTCAGTGCTGTGGGAAAAGGGCAAAGGGGGCTCCTTCCTTCTAATGCAGCCCTTGGAAACCATGCACATAATGTAGACTTTTTGCACACTCTTTGCAGAGAGCTATGGCAGTTTGCACTTCCAGTGGTGCTCCATGGCCCCAAGGGGCTTTTGATACTTGATTTGTGGATATGGCTGAGGTCCCACTCTTTTACCATGCTTAATGCAGTCTCTGGTGGCCACACTGTACTATTCATCTCCAGGTATGAGGAACACTATTTAAACTGATTTCCCTCCAATATTCCTGGAGATTTTTGGCAACTTCCCTGATATCTCAGATGTGCCTGTGCTCCACCTATTTGCTGTCTGCTTCCTGTGAATGGATCCAGTCACTGAATCCATGGAATATCAAAACTCAAAGCCCGTTAGACATGCTGTCAGGCCATTTTAGTGCCTGAAACACTGAATCTGAATCAAAATGGAAGGCTCAGAAACATCTCCAAAATGAAACAAGGCATCCAAAATGTTTTGGAAGGGTTTTGAAAAATTTTTGAGTTTCAGAGCCAGGCTTGCAGGGAAACAGCTCTATGTTGCTTGACTCCACAGGGAGCAGAGATCCATGCAGGGGTCTCCTCCCCACCACTGCCCACACTGTGCAGTGCCAGATGTCTGCTCCCTGTGGTGCCAGGTTGCGTGGCAGGGACCAGCACTGCCCTGCTGTGCAATCTGTCTCCTCGGGGAGCAGACATCCATGCGGGGGTCTCCTTGCCACTGCTGCCTACGCCATGCAGCCCCACATCCCCAAGACAGTGCAAAGCAGGCAGTGGTGGTAACAAGACCCCAAGCATGGATCTTTGCTCCCTGCAGAGCCGAGTCATGCAGCAAAGACCAGTAGGCTTCCTCGTTGCTCTGCGCTGCTTCCATGCCCCATGACCCAGTATGACAGGGATCAGAGATCCGCACAGGGGTCTGCTCACCTGCGCAGAGGGAAGTGACCCACCCCTGGACAAGCCACCCATGGCCCCATCCTGCTCCCTGCTGGGGCCCCAAACCCCACCTGGTTGGGTAGGGCTATGAGAAGCCTCTCTTGCAGTCCATTCAAAACAGATTCAGAGGAGATTCAACTGAAACAAAACAGGACAGTGATCCAAAACACCAAAATGAATTGCTGTCCTCCAAAAAAACCAAATCTGAAACTGAATTGAAACACAGCCATTTCACACAGCCCTATCTACATAGATGGAATGCACCCAAGACTTCTAAAAGAATTGGCCAAGATCATGGCATAACCAGTGGCATAGACATTTGAAAACTCATGGTGCTTGGGAGAAGTTCCTGAAGATTGGAAGATGGCCAATGTGCCTGTCTTCAAGAAACGAAGGAAGGAATATCCAGGGAACTACAGGCCAATCAGTTTGACCTCAATCCCTGGAAAGATCTTGGAAAAAATTGTCAAAGAAAACATCAACAACAGGCTAACAGAAGGCAAAGGTCTGAGAGATGGCCAACATGGCTTCATTGCAGGTAGGCCTTGCCTGACCAACCTTCTTTCCTTCTATGACCAGGTGATGCATTACCTAGACAAAGAAGAAGAGGTTGATGTAACACATTTTTCAAAAAAGCCTTTGACTTAGTTTCCCAATTTTACAATGAGGACATCATGGGAGACAACAGCCTTACGGTCCGATGGCTGGAGAACTGGCTCTTTGGTCAGACCCAGAGAGTGATAGTTGATGGAACCAAGTCACCATGGCACATGGTGACCAGTGGTATCCCCCAGGGCTCAATACTTAGACCAGTAGTCTTTAATATATTCATAATTTATCTGGATTTGGGTGTCCAAAGCAGACTGGCTAAGTTCACAGACACCACCAAATTATGGGGAAGTGCAGTCATGTGAGAGGATAAGTTGGCAATTCAGGCCAACCTGGACAGACTCACAAGGTGGGTGGATCAAAACCTGATGCATTTCTTCATGTTAAATGTCAAGGTGCTCCACCTTGGGAGAGAGAACCCACATCATATTTATAGGCTCAGCAGTGCTACACTTGCTAGCACCATGACTGAAAGAGACTTGCAGGTCATGATTGACCACAAGATGCACCAATGCAATGCCGCAGCTGGCAAAGCAAATAAAACTCTGGCTTGCATCTTGGGTCTTGTTTGAGATGCATTGGTAGAAGTCATCCTCCAGCTTTATTCAGCCTTAGTGAGTCTGCAGCTGGAGTACTGCATCCAATTCTGGGCTCCCCGCTTCAGGAAGGATCTGGAGAAGCTTGAAGGAGTCATGAGAGCCATGTGCATGATTGGAGGTCAAGAGAGCAGGCCTTATGAGGAGAGGCTGAGAGGCATGGGACTCTTCAGCTTGGAGAAGTTTTGGGTGATTTGGTGGCAGCCTGTAAGTATATAAGGACGGGATCTTGGCATCATTGTTGATGCCAAGATGAACATGAGCCGCCAATGTCAGACAGTGGTTGGAAAGGCCAACCGAACCCTCGCGTGCATTCGACAATGCATTTCGAGCCGGTCCAAGGCGGTGATCCTCCCCCTTTATGCGGCGTTGGTCAGGCCGCAGATGGAGTACTGTGTCCAGTTC
>JAGPOW010003648.1:9399598-9413388 GCA_030014935.1 Caiman crocodilus
CTGTGACCCCAGCACTTGTTTCCTGCCATTGGCAGGGGGTCAGACTAGATGGCCTGCTCTAGGCCCCTTCTGACCCTAGTTACTATGAAACTATGAAGGGGCATGCATCAGGAACTAGGAGAACTTCCCTTGGGGTGTCCTGGTAAACTGACGATGAGGACTAATGATCACAAACTGCTGGAAGACAGGTTTAGACTGGTCATAAGGAAAAACTTATTTACTGTCCAAGCCTCCAGAGTCTGGAACAGAATCCCCCAGAAGTGGTGTAAGCACCTGTTCTGGATACCTTTTAAGAAACATATGGATGCTTGTCTTGCTGGTGTGATCTGACCCCAGCTGACTTCCTGCCCTTTGGGCAGGGGGCTGAATCTGATCTTGAGAGGTCCCTTCCAGCCCTAATATCTATGAAACAAGAACCACGTCCCCCCACTGCCTGGCAGATTTGAGCCTACATATCAACTATTTGTACCATTGGGCTTAGTGCTGGCCCTTTACAAGCATAGCTTAAATGCACTGTCTTCCAGAACAGGCCACCAAAAGTGTAAGCCTTCAGACTTACAGTTCAACTTTTGCGTACATGTGATTGACGTAAACCAAACCAATACACTGAGTTTGGCTTTGCACAAAGTTACTGAATCCTGTACACCGCTGTTTTGTTAATAGCATGAGGTTCTGTGGGGAGGGGTGGGGAATGCCATTCTACAGGCAATCTCTTGCTTTAATTCATTTTTCCCTTGACGGTTCTTTATGATGAAGTTAGAAGGGAAATCTATACATGTTCAGATCAGCAAATTTTTTCCCTCTGCTTCAGCAGCCTCCTGTTGCAGCAGCAGCTCTCATCTTGAACTAAAGAAAACAGCCCAGTAACAGCATCTCCTCCCCTCTCAACTTTCAAACCTCTTGGCTTGGTCAGGTGATCACTCCCTGATCAGCTTTATCAGGTCATCAGACTCCTACCAGATAATTTATTTGATAAAGAAGTCAAGCATCATAGGGCCGAAAGGTGTTAGCAACAATTCTTTAGTCCAAGACCCTGCAGAAATGTAATATTTGCTATGCATAAGCCATCTCAGATGGCTTTCCAGCCTGTTCTTCAAATTCTCCAATGAAGAAGATTCTCTAGGCAGCTTGCCTCGTGGTTCTTCCAATTATTTTTCCTAAGCCTTTCTTTATGTCATCCCCTCTATGGCAAAGGAGAAGAACAGTGTTCCTCAATCTCCTTTATTTGTGTTTGGAGTACTTGAAAATGACTGTTAAGTCTTTTCTTAATTTTCTTTTCTCCAAAGTTAAACACCTAGTTCTTCAACCTTTCCTCAAATAGTTTGCTTTCCAAATACTTTATCATCCTTGTCTCTCACTTCTTGACCTTCTCCATTTTCTTTACATCCTTCTCAAAATGCAGTGCTCCAAACTAGGCACAGTGCTTCCTTTGAGGCATAATTGGTGCTAAGTGGGGTGGCACTGTCATGCCCCATGTCTTTCAAACAAAGCTTCTGTTTAATGCAATCCAAAATAGCACTTTTTTTTCTATTTTTATTTTGCAAGATTGTAATACTGCTAAATCTGAGCTCCATTCTATTGATCTTCCTTTTCTACAGAGACTCGGTAGTTGGTCCACATCTTTCTTGAAGTAAGGTACCTCTAACTTGGTCAAGTATTCCCCCTTGTGTAGTATTATTTTATGTATCAAAGGACATTTTTGTTCATGTCATAAAAAACAGCAAATGCCCTACATCATGGAACCAAGTCATTTTGTCTGTGATCCATTAGACCTCCTAGATCCTTTCCTGTATAACTGTTGCTGAATCAGTCTCTAACCTGTTTTTCACATTTTAGCCTGAGTTCTTTCATTTGGGGGCTGATGCTAATTGTGTTAGTCTTTGTATCACTTGTAACTGGTAACAGGAAGGTCAAAGCATCACTTACTTCAATTTTATTAGCATCATACTATTTCCCTATTCATAGGTTACATCTACACATGTGCTTAACCAAGTAGACTAATTAGCTCTGCAATAAAGAGTCGTCATCTACACGTTTGCTGGTATTAGGATGCAATAAATTAACTAAGTCTGTAAAATAGTCCTGTTGGGGACAGTACTGTTTTGCTGTAGAGTAAGTAACTGCACTGAAATACACATGTAAATGGTGATGGACTGGCTAGGGCACAAGGGTGCTAAAGTGCAGGGGCTGGTTGCTGCTTTGCTGCTCGACTCCACACTTCAGCACCCTCAGGGCCCAGTCAGCCTATCTGTCACCTCACACCATCACTCAGAGCCCAGGACTACCCTCCTCCTGTGCCCTCTGCCAGCCCCTGGCTGCTTTGCCCCGGCTTAATTTCTGCTATTCCAGGTGTACTGGCTCAAACAGCTCCAGTGTACACAGCATTGCATTAGATGCACCCATAGAGTAGAAGATTAAGTCTTTCCTTGGTATTTCCCTCACTATCATTGCACTTCTTACTATTCTATTTCTAGAATATTTTCTTGCTACCCTTTCCAAACCTTGCCAACTTTACTTAAAGGCACTTGTTTTGTGACTTGACCTTGTCCCTATATAGTTGTTTTATTCTTCGTAACCTCATCCATAGTATCTTGAGCTGGTTGCCACTCTTTGTATAAATTCCTTTTTGAATTTCAGGTCATTACCTATATTGTTTGCCTTTTACTTTTAATAGGGCTGGTTTGGCTTGTGCCTTTTAATATTGTTTCTTTAAGAAACTGCCACTCTCTTGAACAACTTTTTCTGTTCAGCTTGCTTCCTAAGGAATTTTGCCTCCAATTATCACAGTTAATTAAGCCTCTTTATTTATTCTGGGGTTCTCCTTTCTTCCCTTCCTAAGAATCACAAACTTTATTGTGCCTGCTGTCACCCAAAGATCCTCCTACCTTCATGTTTCCGACCAGCCCTTCCCTATTGATCAGGATCAGATTTAATAGAGCATACCCACTAGTTGCTTTCTTCACCTGTATTACAAGGGCATCCCCAAAACTTTCTTAGAACTTATCAGATAATCTGCATCCTGGTGCTCTGCTTTCCTAAAAGATGGTTGTCTGCAGTTCCCCATTAACACACAGCCTTTTCATTTGTACACAATGTTCAAAGAAAAAAAGCCTTATCTGCCTCATGTTGTAATCTACTGTGACATGGCTATTTTGCTTCCCTCTTTTTGTCTTTACTCAGTTTTTTGTTTAATTGCTTATCACACTCTGGACCTGAGTGAATATATACATCCTCAATATACAAAATAATACTTCTTCCCTTTTTGCTTTCTACACCTGAACAAATTCTACTGATTCTCTATCAGTATTCCAGTCAATTGAAGTATCCTACTAAGTCTCTCTCAAACTAGTTCAGTCTGAACTTTGTTTTTAACCTTTGAACCAACTTGGTAAATGTTGTATTAATGAAGTAAAAGCCAGATAGCATGAACTGCAGTCCCCCATTCAGAAAGGCTACAGATAGGCTTTCCCTCAATTTGATACTCACACTAACTACTTCTCTTTCTAATGTGAGGTCTCAAATGAACAGACATAAGCTCAGCATTTCTATCATATTCCTAAGTGTGGCATGTGAGTGCTGAGGTACTCTGACCATTTATGTCTAGCTGTGCGCGCATTTTGTGATGTAGACACATATCAGTCAAATCCCTAGTTTAAAATAAAAGGTTCCAAGCTTCTCTTATAGCCTCAGCTGCAGAGGAATCGATGTCCCCAGTGGCAATAAGCTTGAACTAATCTGTGTTCTCTCTTCACCTGCTCAGAGTATTTAAATTTTCAGTTTTGGTTTGAGAAATCAAATTGTCCTCTCCACGGACTGAACAGCATGCATTTCAATTAGATTGGAGTCTCATAGGAGAAAAAATGTGCAGTCTGACACACAATTAGGGCCATAGCTCCATCTCAGAAAATAGCAGAGAAAATAACACGTCACCACTGTACTTGTCAGAGCTCCGTCATAAAGTGCTCTGAGGCAATTCTCCCCAAAATCAGGGACAAAACACCATATGAGGGACAGTATCAGAAATGGATTATGAAAAGCTGAGGTAATTATGAATAAAGGACTCCATCTAAACTGAGAAAAAAAACAACTGCTATTTTAAACTGAACAATATTTTTCTATTTTCCAAACTTCCTCACCCTAGTTGCAATAAAATCTCGGCAGAGTTCTGCAATTAATTCTTTTGGTAAAAGAATTAGCATAACAATCTGAATATCGCCTGAAGACTCTTTCGAAGGAATCCTACTGCAGTAAGCTATGTAGCAATTGTTCAACTCTGTCATTCCTACAGGAGAACTTTGAAATGCGTAATTCCCATGTGAAAAGGAAAATGAAATTGTGTGATATTTGCTGTTTTGTTTTTTAATCATCATCACAGAGCTTGGATGTAGTTGTAATACAGCAAAATGACATCCTCTTCAACTTGCCTCTATTGTCAGAAGTCTAAGAATACGTACGCTTTAAATAGCAAAGCATCTTCCTGCTTTCTTTCACCACATTGCCCCATATTCACTGAACACTTTCCCGAGCTAGTCCATGAAGAAACTCCTGTATCCCACACTCGCATCTCGAGTGGTTTGTTTGTAGCAAGGGACATGGTTAACAGTGGGGTTTGTTTGTTGAATCTTACTCCTATATATGCAGATATTCCTTCTGATATAAAATTCCATCTCAAAACACCTGCTTCTTGTCTCAGCTGGGCGGGGCTGACCGAGGGAGTGGTGTTTAATTAAGCAGATGTCAGGCGGGCTGGTGGATGGAGAGGCAAGACGGCTTATTGGTTGCAAAACAAAACTTACTCATGCCACTGGTGGTAATTTTGTGGGTGAGGCGGTTGGTTACAAGTTACACAGTAAAGTGATGAGTTCATGGGCTCAGTGAGCTGGCAGGGGAAGGGGGTATGTTGGAGATTTTGGTGATGGGGAGGCTTTTGGTAGGTGATCAGTCCACCAAATTTGCCCTGCCACGTGCTTTGAGCTCTTTGTGGCGTGTTCAGAGCTCACCAAGGTCTTTTCCGCAACTTGGTTAGAGTTTGCTCCACTCCAATTTGGGTGGAAGCTGAACAGACTTTTATACTTTTAGAGTAGCCAATGATAAACCACCAAGTAGGAATCCCTAATGAGGCAGAACGTGATTGAATTTAGGGTAATGCCAGTCGCTCAGAGGGGATGGTCTATTGTCAGGGACACACACTTGATTGTGACACTTCTACAAATACTTAAGCATGTCAGAAGCCTTGTATGTTCTAGCAGCAAAAACAATAAATGAAGTCAGATGGATGATGAATATGTCATTTGTCACCAGGACTTTTGAATCATCCCAGTGTTTACAAACATATTACTTAAAGACCAAGTAGACCTACATTTTTCTCAATGGGAACTTGTTTTTTTTGGGTGCTAGGATATACAAATTGGGTTCCTTTTGGGGCCGGACATCCAAAAACTGACATAGCTCAACTCTATGCCCTTGTACTGCTGCTGAGGCAGGGAGTGCCTCACCAAGGCAGTGCAGCTAGTGTGAGACTCCTGACAGTAGCACTGAGCCTCCCCAACTTTCTGCAACAGGTTCTGCCCACTGCATCTGCAATGCCCCATCAGCTGTACTCCAGCTACGCTGCCCAAGGTGGGTGGGGGTGGGGGCAGGGGGAGCCAAGCTCCATGTTCCACTGCAGCCACAGCAGCTGCTGCCTCCCACAAGCAGCAGCTAGGGCTTGGTCACTGCTGTGCAGGGCAGGGGGCTGCAGGCCTTGGTCCTGGTCCCATAGCCCTGGCAGCTGAGGCCTCCTGGCACCTGTGGGCCCCCTGCCAGTAGGGCTGGGGGACAGGGGGCTATAGGTTGCAAATGAGGGTGTCACAAACTGTTTCTGAATAAAAGTCCAGTGAAAAACAAAAAAACAAGTAGAAAAACCCACTTCTTTTCTTTTTTGAAACGCCTTTAAAACCTAGCATCCTAAGGAACAACAGAAAATAGGGCAAGGAAATGATCCTCCTTGAAGACGTTCTCTCTCTCTCTCTCTCTCTCTCTCTCTCTCTCTCTCTCTCTCTCTCTCTCTCTCTGCCACCCCCCACCCTTTATTTAGAGGAGTTATTCACTTTTGAAAACCACATGTTATCCACCAAACTTTGGGCACTGAAGAAGGTAAGTCTGATTAGGGATGGAAGATGCAATTCCTTCCTTCACCACTAATGTGATTTCTGGTATAGAACAGCAATGCTGGATGTGGTGTATTACAGTAGTAGCAAATAGCAATATTTTTTTGAGAGGAAGTAACTTCTACAACTGACATTGCAGAGAAATGTAAACATTGTATTGAGAAGTGACATTAAATGAAATGGCTCAACAACAAATGAATATGTGTTTGAGATTATGCTTAGGAGCGCTCAAATACCTGGTAAAAAAAAAAAAAATTGCTATCTACTTGAAGTGAAGGGTGAAATGACTTCTATGCCTTCAATACATTCATTCCTACTGTGCCTATATTCACATGGCTTATAAAAATACTGCTAATGAACATAAGTTTCTGGTTTTGGAATTCATCACTTTTTAAAAATGCTTGCTTTTGAAGCCATTCCTGGGTTAGACAAAAATACTTCCTACTTTCTTATTTGTTCTAAATGTCTGAATAAACATACTAATTGCTGTCCTGTTCTGTCAATATACTTGGTATAGACTGCTGAAACAAAAGATAAACTTTATTGAAAACATTTATCTTAGATTATGATAGGACTCAGAGGCCACAGCAGTCATAGGAACTATGAGGAACCATTGAAGGGCCTTCTAGACCAGTGGGAACCAACCTTTTGGCAGGTATGCCACAAATTATCCATCCACCTTCCCCAAGTGCCACTCGGATCCCCTTCTCTGCCTTCTACTCCCTATCCTATCTGCTTTTGTTTCCTTTCCCCTCCCCAGTCTGCCATGTGCCACACATGGAGGCTACTTGTGACACACATGCTGCAGGTTGGCCACACCTGTTCTACACCATTTAATCCAGTCCCGTGTATTCACAGACATTCAGGCCGGGGGGGGACATCCCAAAAATCATCTATTTCAGGCTCTCGCATATCACAGTTGCAAGGCACAAAACCAGAAACACCAGGAATACCTTATGACATACTACAGGTAAAAGCTGAAAAAACCCTGCCTTGCCACTGCCATGAGAGAAACTGTTAAAGTAGAAATGCGATAAAATGAGATACCTGAACTTAGTTAACTTAGATGTTGACTAATAGAAAATTGGAAATTACTATTGTGAAATAATATGGGAAGACATTCAGGGATGTTAGTTAGATTCATAGATGTAGGGTCAGAATGGACCTAAGTATATCATCAAGTCCTACCCCTGCCAGGATCAGGAGAAAATACTGGGCTCACATGACCCCAGCTAGGTAATTATCAAGCCTCCTCTTAAAGACCCACCCCAAGGCAGGAGCCAGCACCACTTCCCTTGGAAGTTGGTTCCAGATCCTAGCTGCCCTGTGAAGTAGTACCTTTTAATGTCCAGCCTGAACCTACTCTCAAACAACTTATGGCCATTATGTCTTGTTACTCTTAGAGGTGCTTGAGGGAACAGGGTCTCTCCCATTCCCCGCTGATTTTCCCCCCCACCCCCAGTAAGCTTATAGATGGACACTAGGTCCCTTCTCAGCCTTCTCTTGTGAAGGTTAAACAGGTTCAGGTCCCATAGCCTCTCCTCATAGAGCCTGCCCTGCTGTCCCTGGATCATGCGAGTGGCCCTCCTCTGGACCCTCTTGATGCTGGCCACATCCCTCCTGAAGTGTGGTGCCCAGAACTGGACGCAGTACTCCAACTGTGGCCTAACCAGTGTTGCATAGAGGGGGAGGATCACCTCCTTGACCCTGCTTGTGATGCATCTGTGTATGCATCACAACATGTGGTTAGCCTTCCTGACTGTGTCCTCACATTGGTGGCCCATGTTCATTTTGGAATTGATAATGACTGTAAGATCTCTTTCTGCCACTGTGCTTTTGAGAAGGGAGTTTCCCAGGCTATAGGTATGCTGCTGGTTCTTACTGCCCAACTGCAATACCCTGCATTTCTCATTATTGAATTCCATCCTATTCTCACTTGCCCATCCCTGTAACCTGTCCAGGTCCAGCTGTATCCTGTCCCTCCCTTCTAGCGTGCCCAACTCATGGCAAATCTTAGTTTCATCAGCAAATTTGAACAGGGTGCTTTTCACCTCCTCATCCAAGTCATCAATAAAGAAATTGAACAGTATGGGCCTGAGGACTAAACCCTGTGGACTCCACTACTCACATCCCTTCAGGTCGAATATGACCCATCCACCACCACACTCTGGGTGTGGCCCCTCAGCCAATTTGTGATCCATCTGACTGTGGGCATCAATGCCACATCGCCTAGCATTTTAACAAGAATGGTGTGGGAGATGGTGTTGAAGGCCTTCCTGAAGTCCAGAAAGACTACATCCACCACAACACGTATGTCCAATGATTTTGTGACCTAACTGTAGAAGGTAATCAGGTTGGTCTGACAGGACCTGGCTCTAGTGAACCCATGCTGGTTGGCCCTGAGCATCATTTCCCCTACTGGTCGTCCCCAGATGTGCTCCTGGATAATCTTCTCAAAGAGATTCCCCAGGATTGAAGTAAGACTAACAGACCTATAGCTGCCCAGGTCTTCCCTTCTCCCTTTTTTTGAAAATGGGGACCACATTGGCCCTCTTCCAGTCATCTGGCACCTGGCCACAGCACCACGAGTGCTTGTAAAGTCATGCCAGGGGCACCTTAATAACCCCTGCCAATTCCCTCAGAAACATGGGGTGGAGAGCATCTGGGCCTTCTGATATGAACACATCTATTCCCTCCAGAAGTTCCCTAGCTCAGTCCTTCCTGACCCTAGGCCTGGCGGAGTCTCTCCTGAGTCCATCCTGGATCTTGGTGGGGGAGTCCTGGTCCCTGCACAAAAAACAAATGAAGGTAAAGAAATTGTTAAAAAGGTTTGCCTTTTTCTCTGGTGCAACCACTAGATTGCCATGTGTATCCTGCAGGGGCCCCACATTACCTGGTTAGGGGACAGTTAGTTTAAGTAAAAAATGGCCACCCAATTTAGGGCAGGTCAGGATGGGAGAGGTTAGTTGGGGGCAGCTTGGGAAGATTGGGGAGAGAGCAGGCTTATGGGGAAGGGAGGGTAGATGCGGACCACATTAGGGTTGGGAGCATTAGGGAGACAAGTGGGGTCTCTAGGTGGGGATTGGGAAATTGCAGAGCCAGACAGTGTCTGGGGGAGATCAGGGAGACAAGTGGAGTCCACAGGAGGTGGAGGGTAGGGGGGAAGGCAGGGTACATGGTTGGTGTAGTCCAGGATTTTTTTTGGAAGGATTGGACGGGCACAAGGTGTCTGTGGAGAGGTTTCGGGGAGGGGGATGATGGACTCTCTCCTGCATCATCCCCAGACCAGGGGCTATATAATATATAGTTCCCCCACCCCCAAATGAACAACTCCCCTCTGGTGAACCAACCCACCCTCCCTCCACCCCAATTTGTTTGCTTGGTTCCTAGCATTGGTGAATGCCAATAAAACTAGCACCAACAGTGCCTTGTGGGATGGGAGGTTCAGCTGGTTTGGGGCTGGCTAGTCAGTGGAGGGGCACTGTCTGTCTGGGGGTAGGGAGGAGGGGCTGAAGCATTAAAGATAGCTGGGTGCCAGGGAGCAGGTAGGAAAAGCACAACCCTGAGGCTGGGTCAGTGGCTGGGCTTTCCTAGCCCTGGGAGTGTGCTGGGAACTATACAGAAATTCAGGACAGTTAGACTGGTTCAATATAATGACTTATCTGACCTAAGCTAGGTTCACATCACGTCAGATTAGCTTGCATCAGGTTGGCCATTTTAGACCAATCTAGCTGCCCTGAACTTCTTTACAGTTCACACTTAAATCAACCTAACTAGTGTGAGGTCCACACCTGGGTGAACTAAGTTAGATCGGATGGCCATTGTAACACCATCTAACTTCCCCCAATGTCTGTACCTAGCACATAGCCATATCTCACTCAGGTAAAATAAGGTTTCATAAAGAGTGCTGCCAGTTTCAGTGCAGAGAATGTGAAATGAAGAAAAAGCAGAAGTGTTTCCTTATAGTTAATGTGTAAACCAAGTTTTGAATAATTGGGAAGCTTTCTCTAGGCTGCCTCCTCATTGTACCCAATGCAATGTGTTAATATTGTTATTGACTTCATAGACCTTAACTAGCAATATAATATTTTTCTGATCTCTGTTATATTAATAGAATAAATATTTCTTGAGAAAAGGAAAATCTATTGCAACAGTTGTACTGTGGTTGAAATTCTCTTAAAAGAATAACAAATATAGTGAACAAACAGGGCTGACTCACTACAATTATAGCTGAGACTAGTTCTAAAGCATTCATGTTTAAATATTTCCCCACACCCTCCATATCGAAGGTAGGGCCTGGTGCAAACGTACAGTTTAATCCTTTTATAATGTTCTTATAACATTGCTAGTTATGCTGAAATATTTGAGGTTCTATAGATTTCTTGAAAACGCTGTATAAGACAGCACAAATATTATCACTTATGTTATATCTATCTGTTGACACTTTGCAAATATGCTAAGTACATTTGTAGTCACTTCTTTGTGGAATCAATGACTCATGTTTTAGAAGGTCCAACCCTGTAATCCTTGCTTGGACAAGAAATCCTTCTGAAGCCAATGGGAGTTTTGTCCAAGTCAGACTTCTAAATTCATTTATATTAGCAATTCTGACTTTTTATTAACATTGAAATGGTATAGATAGTTTGAAGACTCATTTTATGAGCTAAGTAATGTTAGACCTCAAAATTCTCCTACTATTGCTTTCAGTGCTACATTCATATTGTCTCCATCAACTGCTCCAACATTATTTGTTGTTATCAAGCTCTACAGTAGAATATTGTATTGCAGGGTAGCCAACTCTCAACATTTTATTACGAGTCTCTCAGTATTTGTGTTCCTTTTTTTCTTAAGCCAGTCTCTCTGGAGAGAGAAGCTTAGAAATGTGACCTGAGTGTGCCCTAAAGTTTCAGACCCCCACAACATAATACAAAAGAACCAAAAAAAAATAGTATTTAACCCCCCACGATGACGTATGGATTTGGGGTACTCCGTCTGGATTTGGGGTACTTCATGCTTCAAATCCTGATTCAGAAAGTTACTTAAGGACATGTTTAACTTTAAGCATATGAGTATTCCCACTGAAATCCTTAAAGACACAGGTACCTTACTGAATCAGTGTTTTTATATATAATCTAATGAATACAGTAGTAATCTAATGAATACAGTAGTCATCTAATGAATATGAATAAAGGAATAATAAAAAGCAAATATAAAATGTTTGAACAGAGAAGATAGTACCTGTTCTTTTATGCTACTAATGGAAAATAATGTTCAGTTTTAATAGGATTCTTGTTTGCTATTTAACAAGACAAAGTAACCAAAGTACTGAGCCGCTGGATTTGGCAACAGAAAAACAACTTACACAATTCATGTTTACAATATTGTTTACATTTGTGAATATTCCTAGCCATAATATTAGACCTAAGCAAATAAGTATGCACCCTATTTGTAAACATTTTACTCTTCACATACCATAAAAGGGAGCTTGTGATCAGTTCCCAGGATCTTTGTTACATTAAACTGAAGTCACTTGACTGCAAAATTTAAGTCATGCAGCCAGCCTCTAATGGCCAGATTCACATTCTGATTAAGTTAATGAGAATCTTACTAATGGTTTTAATTGTTAGATCAGAGAGTATAAAAATTAAAGTCTAAAGTTAATATTCATGAATAAGTTTTAGCACTTACTTTCTGACCAGATGTTTCCTCTCTCTGCTTCTAGATTTTATTTTGCACACAAACATATGGACCCAATTGAAAAGCACAAGCTAAAGCTTGATTATCATCCTGGATTTTTTGTATATATAAAGTAACTTCTTTATTGGTATTTTCAACCCTTAGGGGGGAATAAAGTAAAAGAAAAGGACATGCTGGTAATTCTAGTTATACTGGTAGTCCTATTGGCATAGTTTCAGAAGTGTCTGCTTACAAAATCAGATCCTGACCCTGTATTTTAAAATCTACTCCTACACATGTACAATACATGCAAAAAGAAAAAGCATGTTGTTACCATGGTCCAAAAAGGAAAAAAGCCAGGAAAGGTTATTACGGAATCATTTTGGTCCTAATAAAACATTAAGAGTATCTAAATTTAAATAGAATACCAATAATAATTTCCCACCATTAATGGGAAAACCCATCAAGTATCAGTTGAAGATTAGGAGAAAAATTGTCTTCATAAATTATTGCTACTGAATCTGTTTTTATGAGCTTGAATTTCCCATGGCAATTTAAAATTCCAGTGCTGGGAAAGTAAATTCCACATGCACATTTTTATGAAAAAAGATCTAAAGATGAGTACATGGGTGAAATGCTGGCTCATTGAATTCAGTGGGAGTTTTGTCAAGAATAGGGTTACAATTTCACTCTATAGGCATAATATGACAAAGTAATAATTGAGGTAGGGCTGATATGTAATAAACATTATACAAATATTTGAATGTTCTAAACATGAAAAGGGAGGGGTTAGTTTGCACTACTTGGTGCATCATGACATAATGAAGTGTTTAATGGGTTGGAACTATAAAAATGAAAATTTTATTTAATATCACTACTAGGAAAAAAAAAATTCCAGACTCTGGAATATTTGACTGTACAGTCCTTTTCTAAGGATACTAGTGGAATTCCCATTGCTTGAACTTTTAAAATTACTCTGTGCACAAGAATACACATATGTTACAGAGAACAACCCATATAGGAAGACAGAGAAATTAACTTTATAACCCTCTCTGGCTAGGTACAGAAGTTATGCTTTTTGTACAGTAGACATGCAGAAACTAAACAGACAGTCAGGACAGCCAATAGAGCACTGTAAAAATAGTGGATCCTGCTCCTAGAATAACCTTGGATGGGATGTGGTATCAGATTTCAGCACTGTGAGTTAGCACCATAATGAAAATCTGTACCAGATCCCATTGTGACTCCATGGTAGGTCGCATTCCACTGATATCTCACACAGCACTGCAGCCACCCCTGCTTTCCCCTCCTCATGGGGTGGCAGTATAGCCTAGGACAGAGCTCATCTCTTCTGCCTAAGCGTTGGGCTGGCCCCAGATCTAGGCTGTCACAGACAAGAGTCAGTGAGCCTGGATTCAACAAGGAGAAATGCAAAGTGTTGCACCTAGGGAAGAAAAATATCCAACATACCTACTGCCTAGGGACTGACCTGCTTGGTGAAACGGAACCGGAAAGGGATCTTGGAGTCCTAATGGGCTCCAAGATGAACATGAGTCATAAATGTGATGAAGCCATCAGAAAAGCCAATGGCACTTTATCATGCATCAGCAGATAAAGATGACAAACAGATCCAAGGAGGTGATACTTCCCCTCTATCGGGCGTTGGTCAGACCGCAGTTGGAATACTGCGAGCAGTTTTGGGCGCCACACTTCAAGAGGGAAGTGGATAACCTGGAGAGGGTCTAGAGAAGGGCCACTCCTATGGTTAAGGGCCTTCAGGCCAAGCCCAATAAGGAGAGACTGGGGCACCTGGACCTCTTCAGCCTCTACAAGAGAATGTTGAGAGGTGACTTTGTGGTCATCACAGAGGCACAGAAGGGAATTGGTGAGGTTTTATTCACCAAGGCGCCCCTGGGGGTTACAAGAAATAATGGCCACAAGCTAGCAGAGAGCAGATTTAGACTG
>JAGPOW010003648.1:9419654-9447400 GCA_030014935.1 Caiman crocodilus
TGGGAAACCCTGTTATACTACGTTGTTGCTGTTGAGAAGAAAATAAAACTACATTTTGTAAGTACCCTCGTCTTATTTACTCCACCGCATAGCTGGGCCTTTATAAACTGGAACAGGTCAGGATAAACCTGTCCAGCAGCTAACTACCTGGAACTCAAAAAGCTCCTTGCGGTTAAGGGGAGCAAGTCACTTCGCAGATCCCCTTGCGATTAAAGGAGACAATTCGTGACACTTACATTTATAGTGATACCAGCTAAGGACTGAGAAACTTAACCAAACATCTGAAGTCATGTAATGCAAGAAATAAAATGTAATTGATCAAGAATATCCAGGCTTTTGCTACAAATGTCACTAATAAAGGTCTTGCAATGTTTGGGTTTTACTTAAGAATTCACCGTTCAAATGTGCCAGAATTATGGTGATGAGAAAAGTAGGATGCAAATACAATTTAGTCTACATCTCCTGTGGCAATGAATTCCACAGTTACTATACAATACATAAAAGAGTACTTTCTCATGTTGGTTTTAAACCTGTCTCCTGCTAATTTCAGTGGGTGCCCCCTAGTTCTAGTTTTCTGGCACTTGGTGAATAATAGTTTCCTATTCATTTTGTCTATACTCTTCATGATTTTATAGGGCTCTATCATATCCTCCATCAGCGTTCTCCTTTCCAAACAGAAAAATAGCCTTTTTAGCCTCTCCTGCTATAGCAGCTGTTCCATCCCCCAATCACCTTAGTTACCCTTTTCTGTACTTTCTAAAATTCTGCTGCATCCTTTCTGAAATGGGGAGACTGGAACTTTACACTGTAATAGGGCACCATCTCCAAGGGTGCCATAAGGCCCTTGGAGACCAAAAAATGTACTTTTACTCTGCTTTATGAGCAGTCTGCCCTTCTTTTCTGTCATGTCTTAGTGTTAATTGCCTTCAAATGTGGGAGGCTACATTGGTCTTACTTGAATGACCACCTGCTGTCTGTGATCCAAGCATTTACTGGCTAATTACGTGGCTCCAATCTACCCCTATACAATGTCTCATGCCTCACAGGTGTCATTTCTCATCTGTGTCCTCTGATTAAACACTTAGCCCTCCTCTGGGCTGTCAGATCCCTCTGGGGCCTCACCAGTCTGTCTTCTGGGCCTCCAGATCCTTCTGGTCCCACACTTTCCCAGCCCCTCTCTGGGCCTCTGGACCCTTCTAATCCTATTCTTCCACACCTCTGGGCCTTCACCCTCCATTTCATCTTTCTCTTTCTCGCCTTAGCTTTCCCCCTTCATAGGGTAACCCACAAGGCAGTGGCAGCTTAGGCTTTCGGGTGCCCCATGCTCACTTTTCCCTGGGGTGACTCCTTTATGGCATTTTGTAGGGGCTGCCACACCATGGGCAGTCCCACTATGCTAACCAGCCCCAGTAGGATGCAGTTTCAGGTCTTACCCAGGATGGATCTCACTGCCCTGGGCCTCCTTGCCTTTCTCAGGCTGCAGACCTTTGGGTGTCTTGGCCCTGGTGACCTGCTCTGGCCCTGGCCCCACTTCAGATCAGTGAGACCCCCTAGTCTCAGCAGTGGTCCCCTTGGATCTTCAACCCCCTTTGGCCCCGGCCTCAATCTTCTCTCACCTCCAGGCCCCTTGGACCCAGTCCCACTTCAGGCCAGTGAGGCCCCCAGTTTCTACACTGGTCCCCTCAGACCTCTGGCTCTGCTTTGGGATGGTAGGAACCCCCTCCCCACCATCACCATAGGTCCCCAAACTTAGCTCCACCCTCTGGGCTCTGGACCCCTTTCCAAGTCCCACATGCTTGACCTATCCCTAGTCCCAGTCACGCACTCAGCCCTTCCCCAGGCTCTGGTCTCACACTCAAGCTTTTCCCAGGCTCCAGAACACTCCCTGGGTCCCTAGGAATCTCATCCTCCCCTTTTAAACCTCCCAATTGCTGCAGGCTGCCCTTCCCTTGTGGCCATCCTGTTCAGCAGATATTTCCTCAACAGCTCCCCAGATGTTGCTCCTGTTTTAAATCAGGGCCTGGGCTTATATCCACTCTAAACCCAGTCCTCCTCTTGGGTCAGCTGACTCCATAATTGGCCCTGGCCACAGCTGCAGGCTGCTTCTTAAGCATGGCCTCTAATTGCCTTCCTGCCCCACCTGTAGCCTGCTCTAGCCACAGCCTGCCTGATCTTGAAGGGTTCATCACCATACGGTGACATTGCTACAGCACAGTGCTTTAGTACTTCGTTTTGGAAATAATAAAGCATGGCGCAGTATGGGCGGTTACTGCACCATGGGCATGGTAATTTTCACTGCTATGTCACTGTAGTGGTACACTATACCCAGAACTCATGCCACTACATTGACATAGCTGGCCATCGCATGTAGACACACATTATTGCTAAGTTGCCATGGCGCAAAGTACGGGGATGTAGCATATCCTTAGTCAATGTAAGGCAATGTATAGACCTGCCCAAAAAGGCAGAAGCTTCAAGCATCCTGTTACAACATAATATTCATGATACGGGTGCACTGTGGATTTCTATAGTGGCATAATATTTTCCATTTTGCTTTCAATTCACTTTGTTATGATACCCAACATTTTATTATCTTTTTTGGTTGCTGCTGTACCTTGTGCTGTTGTTTTTAGAAACTATCTACAAGGGCTCCAAGGGCTCTTTCCTAAGAGAGAGCAGCTAGTTCAGAACCCAGCACTGTGTGTGTGTATAATTGAGGCTATATTTCCCCCATGCACCTCACTTTGCACTTGTTGACATTGAAGTTATATCCTAAAACAGATGTAATACAGCTACCTAATCCTGTTTTGGGCACCTGCCAATTAACTCATTCTTTCAGGAGTGCTGATTGGCATTGGGCCAATGCTGCAACAAGGTGGTTATGTTATATACATTTCAGGGTACATGCAAAGTGTACGATGCTTCACAGAGAGGTAATTAGCTTCAGTAAATCTAAAATCAGGCTGAAGATAGGGTAGAGATACACATTATAGACTAAGTAAATCAGAGATGTGTAAGCTTTCATAAGCCTAAAATTGCTTCATCAAATGCTGTGAAAGGACATGCACAGACCAATCAATCAGACAGAGAGAGTGACTTGACTTCACATGACTTATCACTTCCTCTATCTGAAAGCATATGCATTTAATCTAGAAGGTGCATCTCTACCCTGCCTCATTTCACTAAGCCAAAAAAGTGCTATAGTGGTCTAAATGTGCTATCAGGGATGAGTTAGATCATGTAACAAAGGTGCAGTGGGGACAGGCAGGAAGGGTGAAGAAGGAAGAGAATATCCCTATTTTAAGAGAGATTTCTCCCTGATGTTTGATAGGAAAACTTTAGGTCCCCTTTGTTCTGCCACGGAAGTGGAAAAGAGACTTAACATAAATCAGGTTGTGACCTGAAGTTTCTGTGTAACTAGGTAGTTCTATTCTTTCTTCATAAATTTATCAAATTATTAGTAATATTGACATATTAGCAACAAATCTACCATAAATATTGCATTGTTTTCTAGCATTTCTCTTGCCCTTCTTCTACTTTTATTAGATGTGCATTATTCTAAACCATTATTTCTACTATCAAAGTAGTAATATTAAACTTTAAAAAAAATAGATGCTCTTCATTACTTTCTTATCCACTAGTTATTCACATGGCATACAGGAGCCATGGGTTTTCCAATACATGCTAGTACTGGTCCCTACAACTTATTTCCCAGTCTATCATTTTTAGCCAGGGTAGTTTAGGGGTATTTTTTTCTCTCAGATCTTTTTTTTCTGTTGCTCCTTATTGGGTAGTGAGAGCAGAGAGTGTCTTGTTCTAGTTTAATCAGAAAAAGAGTATTATATAACATCTGTCAGACTGACTTGCACCATATGGGATCTGGGGCCATCTTCTGTGGAGAGAACTTACAGAAACATCCCAAAATGTCTGTGAAAACAGAAGGTATTTTTAGAATTGTAGAATATCCTCCTACACTGCCAAGAGAACCTGTCAAAAGCGCATCTTGATTTGTTCTGCTTCTACAATCCATGCTTGTTTGCAGTAATAATATTTATTGACCAAAGGTGGGTGGCAGAGGTTCTTGGCATCAGCTTTTCCAGATGTGAAATTAGAAGTACAGACAATCTTCCTGCAAGTTTTTCTGAAAGTTTAAGGCATTTTGATGCAATTGGAAAGAAAATCAGTGGCAAAAAGAGACCAGAAAATAAAGGCGGGGAAGATAGATTATAACCTCTGGTTTTCTATGTGTAGTCCTAAGGTAGTCTGTTTATATTCATGTTCTAAAATTCTTAAATTCTGGCAATTAGCAGCTGTATTTTGCAATTCTAGCCTCCTATGGTTAAAAAACCATTACCCTCCTTAGTTAAAAAGGACTGTTTCCCATCTGTTTGCTACTAATGTGATGGTATTAGGCTGAAGCTCTTAAAAATTACAGAAATCAGAGGACTGAGATAAAGGTATAAAAGAAAGTAGGGGGAAAAAAGCAAGATGAACAAAAGCAAAGTCCTAGAAATCACACTAAAAATGTCATATTACTAGACTAATGGTAACAAGGAAGACAGTACAAAGTGGCTGGTATTCGCTTCAGATTCATATTTGGCTGATTCAGGGGACAGTGATTTGAATTGGTGATTCAAATCACTGTCCCAAATTGATTCGGCCAAATCTGATTTGGAGATTCAGCTACCACCAAATCATCTGAATCTTCAAATCAAACAGGCCCTATCCCACACCTGCTCTCCCAGCTCCATCAATGGCTGCCCGGCCCAGCCCCAGCATTCCAGCACCTTTTTTTTTAAACCTGGCTTCTTCCAAGTGAAGGGGGGGGTGATCCCCACTGCCCTGCACTGCATGGGGGTCTCTGCCACAAGCCCCCAAGAAGCCCTGGCCCTGGCAATTGCTGCAGGAGCCAGTGAGTGTGGGGCTTTTTATTTATTTATTTTTTTTAAAGGGCCAGGCAGGGCATCCATTGGTGGGGGTGGGGGTTGGGGTTGGGGGGTGCTCAGGAGGCTGGGGGAACAGGCAGGGGATGGGGCCTGGTGGGAGTCCCCCCATGGTCCCCTTCCCCCTCCTCCAGCCTCCTGCTACCAGCCCTTACTTACTGTCATGGAGTCTGGGTCCAGCTCCCTGCAACAGCGAGTGGGGTCTGCCCAAATCTTTGAATCTCTCCAAATCTTTTAAGAATCAATTTGGAGAGTTTCGAATAGAGTCAGACCTTTGTATTGGTCTCTCAATTTGATTCAGATTCGGAGATTCGGCCACCGAATCAGGCCAAATCAAACCAGCACCCAAAGCTTCGCACAACCTTATTAATAAGGGTCTTTCATTGACAGAAATGTGGCTAGAGAATTACACCGTTTCTGCACATGCACTCAGATCTCTTTTGTGACAACATTAAAGTGAGCAGGAAAGAATGACTCATTGCTTGTAAAGAAAACTACGCAGGGGTACCTGTGAGACTGGGTCTCTTGTTGCTGTAAGGAAAATGGTGATCACTGCAGTAATCAGACTATTATTAGAATTAAACAATCCATCAAATGTGGAAGACATAAAATCATTTAAAACCAGATTCATTATGACCGAAAAGTGCCTAAATCCACCATAGGGGTGCCATTGATATTTCAGAGGCGCAACTCAAATGTCTTTTAAATGCCTACACTTCCATCGCTTGACATTTCAGAGCAGTGTAAGTGTAACTGTCATACCACAGCTAATATACTGTTCCGAACACTTGTTCAAGCCAAAGCCCTTGAGGCCCTGAGGTGGGATTGCCCTAAGAATGCCTGAAGCCTAATACCTATCAGGCTTTTCAGCATGACATCTAAACAAAATACTTCTGAATAATACTGGGAAACGAAGGGTGAATGTAAGTCAAGTATCAAGCATAAGCAAGAAAGAAAGTTTCATCTGTTAGGGCATAAACTGCTTAAGTAGCTGACCTGGCTTTGGTGCCTGACTCTAGAAGAGAGTTTACAGTTGAAGTTCCTGAAATATGAAGGATGGAAAGGGCCTAGCCCATCAGTATTTCATTCCTAGCTATAAACTTGTATTAAGATAATTTCTCATAGCAAAATAAAGAGGAAGCCTAGAAGTACAGTACAGGTTGAAAGTATGGAGAGGTGTGTAATCAATGAATTGTGCCTGTTCTCTTTTGCCTTTGTTTTTATAACTGGTATATAAAGTTCCTTAATGCAGATCAGTTAACCTGCTTACCTGTATAAAATGGATCACATCTTCCCGCTTGGCAAACTAAGTTCTTCCCTATTATGTGTTCTGTGGGAAGTGCAGACAGAATGGAGTCACCAAACTCAAGGCTGAACATGTGTGACTAGGCAATAAGCAGCCTAGGGAGTGAATGGTGTGACACTTGGCCAACTGATGACTAAATTACTTTAAAAACCTTGCCTTTGGCTCCTAGCCACTGAAGAAGTGTTCGTGGCAGCACAGACACCTCCTGCTGGGATTCACTTTTTCAGGGCATAAATTAAATAAGGTGACGTCTGACAGTTGAAGTAAAAATCTATTTAATAGAATATCACTGGCCAGTAACTTATGATATTCAGCACCAGATGTGCATGCCTGCTGGAGCATGTGAACCCTGACCCATTCAACTTAGGTTATGGAGTGGTGTTACATTTCTAGTCAGAGAAGTACCACTCTCCTTCTAGAAACTGGGAGTGTACAGGCATTTGTGCAGTTTTTCCACACAGGAAATATGCTGAGCCGGAGAGAGAATTTCCTCATTTCAACAAGAAAATGGGGAACAGATGCCTATATGCTTCCCTTACTTGACTCCTTCCAAGGACCAGGAAGAGTTCAGTGAGAAGAAATGCTCCCTACACCTTTCTCTGAACTCAGCTGACTCTGGTTTGGGAGAAGGTATAGAGAGTAGGTAATGCTGGACTCCCCACCCCAATTTCAGGGAGGAGTGGAACAGCAGGGAAAGGCTCCCCATGCCATTCCTAGACCAAGGTAACCCTGGTCTGGGGTGGCCAGTGAGGAGCAGGGGAGAGGGAGTACCAGTGGAGCTGTAACACCTGTATCCTCAGGAAGATTTCTACCACCACGTATTTCCCAGAATTTTCCTGTGACGGCAGCAAATGATCACTGTTACGCAGTAACAGCACATGGTCTGTTTGCAGAAGCAGGAAGGATATCACATTAGTGCTGCCTCTAATTTCATCTCCAAATTGAGAGTAGGGGGCAAAACTGAGACAGATAAGAGTGAAGCCAAACAAGATGCTGCTTATTCTAATTTGAAATACAGTTTTTATTATTTAATTTGCAGTGCAACTGTATATGCACTGCTTCACTAAATAAGAAAAAGAGAGTATTTACTTTGAGGATTGTAGGGAGTAAAGCATTGATGGTTAGATCAACTCTCTTCCTTGAAAGTAGCTTTTGATGTCGGGCTTTTACCTTTGAGGTGGCCATAAGTATTACAGAATACAAGTAATTGTCAGTTAGGCAATTATAGGCCTTTGGTTTATTCACTTTTATAAGGGCCTATATTTGAGCAAAAATATAAGTACATACAAAGTGATTGCATAAATGGTAGTTCTCTTATGAAACATGGATATCTGTCATGTAGCAAGAATTTATAGAAATTTAGTATGTTTCCTTCATTAAGCACAAATTAATTCTAGCTTGTATCTAGTCTGCTGCTTCAAGTCCAACAATAGAGAGTCGGTAAAAGGTCTGGATTTTTTGTACATCTGTCTGAAAGTCTCTGAAAATGGTCAAACAAATTTTGAAGAGTATCAAAACATTCAGCAAAGGGACACTATCACATGTATATTTCTCAGGCATAAGTTAGCAAGAAGGAAAGGTCAGTCTATTGACAGCTTACAAGCGAAAGGCTCTTCTTCCTGGCAGCTGCAAACAAAAGTCAGTGCTCTCTGTACAGAGTAATGTTTGAATGCTTGAACTGTATTTTCACAGCAGGCAAAAGTCATGGAGCAGTTCACTCTTTCCAATATACACAGGGTGTTTCTATTCTTCTATCCTTTCAGCTCTCAGGTGAACTCCGCTCTTTCAGAGAGAAATAAATATTGGGGGAAAAGGCCAGTGTCTGAACATGCAAGGCACCTCTTCTGTGCCTAACTTCTGAAATAGCCAGCAGAATTAAATAGGATAAGGACTGGATTATTCTGCTAAAATGGTTAATGATTATATTTTACATATCATTAGGTTTCAGGGTCAACATTGACTGGGACAAATGGAGAAATGATGTGTTGTAGCTATTGTTTTGACACTGGGTAGTGTACCTGATGATATCTGGGTTGCTATTCTCACAATCAGAAGAGCTAGAAATGTTTTAATGAAACCTTGAATTCTGCAGAAAGTAGGGAACTAATAGTTACAGTAAAAGCCTCCATAATTGTCTGTGGGTATGTCGATGTAGCTCATCACTACAACTATGTAGCATTGGCAGCTACAAACCATGATGCCTCCGCTACTGCACGGTAGCTTGTTGCTTACTGCACAGTAGGGTCGGAAATGACAGTGACAATTGCGCAGTCAGGTGCATGTGTAGATGTACCCTGTATTTTATATATCATAGGCATATATCGATTTATGGTGTTTGAGTACTCAGGGGGCTGAAAATGGCCAGAGGAAATAGCACATTTCTTTTGCTGAGCTCATTCCTGCTGTATGCATAAATTTAGATTTACACTATATGTGAGACAACAAGCTTAAGATTTTTCTGGCAGGATATAGATGAACCAGCACATAGCTAATGTGAAGTATTGGGGCTTTGCCTTTTTTCCCAAATAAGAGTTTTTCACCTTGATCTTACTGGAGGAACTTTCATCCAAGCTTCCTGATTTACAAACAATCTAAAACACATTCTGGTTTTGATGGAGATTGATTATGTCTTGGGCATTGCGGGGGGGTAGGTTTAAACAACAGCAGTCCAATTTCCCCACAGTTGGAGGCCATATACTACATGATCCATATGCTTCAGGGACAACCCCCTGGGATTCCAACATTTTCCTCCTCCCCAACAATAAATCAGGTGAGGGTGGTATGCAGAGCTGCAGAGCTGTGCGGTGAGTGGCTGCAAGGGCCAGTCAGACAGCCCTGGTTTATGGTACAATACAGGGAACCTCCTTGTTAATCAGACCTTCTCCCTGTATTTATTTGTCTAAGTCAGATATAGGCAACCCCCAACATGTGTGCCAATCAGTGGAACTCAGAGACATTTTTCTTGGCATACTTAATATGCATCCTGCCATGTACGTCCCACCACAGTTTTGTGTTTTTGGCATGCCAGCACTCCGGCACCTTACAAAATAGACATTAAGGATTCTTTGGCACTCTGACCACAAACATTGCCTACCTCTGATCTAAGTTTTCTTATACAGTGCAGTTTTGCTACTTGAGTTTTCTTCTGTAATTATGAAAGAGTGGGCAGTGTTTTTATTCTGGCAGTAATCAGCAGACTAGTTAGTACAGATGTGTGAAACAAGCCAAATTGTATTCAGATTTGGCATGAATCAGGGACAGTGATTCAATTTGTTGATTTGGATCACTGTCCTGATTCAATTTGGCCAAATCCAAATCTGAAGATTCGATGCTGATTCAGAGAATCAGGGATTCAACCATAGGCACAGCTTTAAATGGTTTTTCTACATACCTTGAGGTACTAGGAGCAGCTTGTGAATGCTGTGAAAGTAGGGCAGATAGAGTATCCCACAGGAGTGCGGTGGGTTGCGGGGGGGCACAGCACGTGCTCAGTGGCAAACCCAAAAATGGAATGGAAATACTGGTCCACTTCTGGATCTACTGCCAAACACACAAGGGACCCCTTCCTCCCCCATGCCTTTGCAGCTTGGCAATCAGCCATGGGGGGACCCTGAGTGTCCCCCAGACTCAGGAGGCCCCAGTCACTGAGTGGGGGGGAGTCCCCCATGCACGCCTGTGGGATGCTCCATCTGCCCCACCAGCATTCGCGAGGTGCTTGGTACCTTGAGGAATGAAGAAAAAACATTTAAGCTGTGTCTATGTCCAAATCATCGAATCTTTCTGAATCAATTTGGAGGGTTCCAGTTTGATTTGGAAAGATTAAAGGGTTTCCTGATTTGGATTGAGAGATTTTGCCGCCAAATTGGGCCGAATCTCCACCAAATCAAATCGGTAACCAAAGTTTCACACAGCCCTACTAGTTAGGTCTGACACTGAGTACAATGGAATTATAAAGCTATAACTAAAGGCAACATTTGTCTTGCATAATTTTAATGTATTGCTCTCTCTTTTTCCTGTGTTATCCAGGGTATTCATTGTCATGATGCATGAGCCAGGATCCAGTTTGGCTTTCAAATCTCAAGAGGAGTTTGCATTACCAGCAGTTAGGGAGAAAATTATTCATAATCAGAGTGGCTTTTACTAGGGTGTTTTTGACACACAATCATGAAATCTCTGGTGCTACTTCATGATCAATTTTCAGAATGGAACTACTTTTAAATTAGGAACCAAATGAAACACAAGCGAACAAAATATTTGAGAATATAAATGAGTACAACATGCACAGCTTTTTCAGATTCCACATACTTTGTTAAAAATGGTGTTTCTCAATTATAATCGCATGTGACAGAAGAAAATCTAGGCTTATTTCCTTACCAGAAAACCAACAAAGGAATTCCTTCTTTGTGTTAGTTTCAAATGCAGTGATTCTGACGTTGAAGGTTCAGTGTAAACCTTACAATCAGTCATTTACACATTTATAAATATATAAACAAAGATTTCATTTTTCTTCAAATAAGCCAATTTCCATAAATTAAACAAATAGAAGAAATTCTAAATATTGGCTAAATCATCCTTTTATATTTTCAGAGAGAGCTGTGGAAACTGTCCTGCCATTTTTAATAATAACAATAGTAAAACACTGAGTTTTTCCTTCATGGGGAAAAAACATTCAACCTGACTTGAAGCTTACACATAAGTCAAACTCAAAGAGGGCTTTCTATTAACAATTTCAAACCTACAGCATTATGTAGTATCTCATCATCATTAAGTATGTTCTTCATGGCTGAATAAAGACAGCAGAGACACACTGGCAATCAGGGAGACATTGCCACTGAGAATTGTTAATACCTCCTTTCATAAAAACAAGTTACTGACCAGACATAAACCTAGAAATAGTTGCATCTTTTTCCCAGCTATCTTTAGATACAAACAGCCTCACCAATTAGTGTCCTCTCTGAAACCTCCTATTTTTAAAGGCCTACCTGATTTGGTGCTCATGGACTGAATCTGGCTGTATTTGTATTTCAGCTTTCTTTTATCATAATCAGACTCTGTAATCTATAAAACTGTACTAAACTTGATAATTTTATTTATGTATTTATTTATTGCTGGGAAAAGACTAGGGTAAGATGTCCATGCTGATCTGTTAGAACTTAGCTTGGTCATAAACAATGGTAATTGTTAGACTTGTCCAGATGGATCTAGCAGTTGTTCAGGGGTTTTATGAGTTCTTGACTGGGGTTCCCAGATGAAAGTGATCCTCATCCTAATGGCCCTACAGTGTTCCATTTTTCCATCTGTCTAGTCCAGTTGATATAAAATAGCCACAAAATGTGACCATAAAAATTTTTGGCCATAGTATGATTAATATCTGTACTACCTGTTCATCTAGCCCAGATTTTACATTTTTGTTGTTGATGCAGGATATAACAGATAAGGATCTGGATGAACTGACCATAATTCAGTCCACGTAAGAAGTAATGTTTGTTGGTGGAAGTACTATTTAGAGAAGAAGACAAAGGTTGTTTACCCAAGTGGTTGGGGTATAATCAGCTCTTTCTAAATGGCTCTTGTATTTAGGATTCAATTGGATCCATCATTGCTCCTGTATTCTCAGACATCAGCAGTGGTTCTCTGTGCCTTTCTAGATGAACGAGTGCCTATTCTTTATAAATATAGATTATGGAATGGTTACCCAATAGCTGTGTTATTTAAACTTGACTATTATAATATGATCTAAATATGGCAATTTTGTTTTTTTAAGTTCACCTGAACTTCAACTAGGGCAAAATGGAACTGGCTGGTACCTCAGTATGGTTAGCTCACCTGGACATATAGTAATCTCTTCTTGGAGTTCTGCATTGTTTGTTTTTTAGATTCAAGGTGCTAGTGATAAGGATTAAAGCATTAGTTAGTTTGGAACTCTATTGACTCTCAGGCTAACTACTATTTATTATAAATTTAAATGTAATCACCCTGGGCCAGATTCAAGTTTGTAGTTAACAGGTGAGCCCCAAACACCAGTGACTACTATTTGCCTAACTGAGTAATTTATATAGCCCCAGTCACTGCACTACTTCAGCAACTATTCCCGCTTACATCAAGGCTGAATTCAGCCATCTTGTTTAGTAGCAGGAATTTCTCACTTGAGTGATCTTGCCTTTAGGATAAGTTGCCCTTGATAGACTTGTAGATCTACCATAACCTTCAGGGCATGATATAAGATGCAGTTTTTCTGATTAGCATTTCATTAACTGTTTGGTTTCTTCTTTTGTCTATTAGTCTCCATAATTAAAGCACCTCATTGCTTCTATATTAGAGAGCTTTATTTTTTTATTTAAAAAAAAAACCATTTAAGTAAAGATTTACATTAAAAAAAAAATCCAAAGATTTTTATTTAAACATTTTCTTGCAATATTTGTAACCCAAAACCCATTGTGCTCATACCAGGAAACCTAAAGTTAAACTAATTAATTAGTGTCTATCATCTACAGAACAAAAATAAACACAATAATAATTGGGGAAAATAAAATAGGATATGCAATTATTTGGCTTCAAATACAAGTAGTAGAGTTTTAAAATACAGTATATATAATATGTGTATATGTCTTACAGTATGTGTATATGTCTCTCTGTATATGGCAGTGTCCTGTCAAGAAGATTCTCAGAGTTGTGATTGTGAGTCTGTATATCTCCAATAACTACATCCAATTCTGAATAAAAAATTTGGAAATGCTTTGCAGAAAAAAGCTTACTGAAGAGGTGCAGGCACATGAGCAGCATAAATTTCAAGCCTCTTTTGGGCTTCTTCTACAAATATCAATAAGATTCTAAATGTCAGTTACTGTGTTTGCCAAATATATATAAAGTTTAAGATGGATTCTCAAATACACACAAACTGTGGAGACTTTTTGTTGTTTGTAATACTCATGAAGTGAAGTTTCTTCCTACTAACATTGTTGAAGGGGTGGTAAATGCTTACATTAAGACACTGAGGAAAATTTCAGAATCTAAAGCACCATCTCAAGAACAGCCCCCTGTATAAAAATGTTGTTTCAGCCAAGAATGTAAATGAATTGCCTGCAAAAATGTACGGGTAGAAAGAAGTAACAAATTAAAAGCAAAAAGCTATCAAGGGGGAAATAAATACGGTCTTACCTCACAGAAGAAAGTATTTTCCATACAGAAGATCAGTAGTATAGCTAAACCTGTCTCTGACTGAGGCCAATATTGAATATTTCAGAAGCTGCAAGAAACCACACAATGCACAAATGTAAAAAGTCTATTTGTAGAAGAAGTATCTTCTTAACCCCTGCTACCCTCTGCTTGTTTTATCCCTGAAGCATGCCTATTTATATGCACTATGAAATAGTTATCTTAAGTAATTATCTATGGATGCACTCATTAGCCATATAAATATCTAGCCTGGGTTAAACTTGCTAAGGTCTTCGGCTTGCCAATATCTCTTGGTATGGAGTTCCACAGGTTAATTATGTATTGTGTAAAGATATTCTTTTGTCAAGTTTTACTTTTCTGTCTTTCAGTTTAATTGAATACCTTCTTTTTCTTGAAGTGTGAGATGTTAAATACAGTATATCTTATTTGCCTCCTCTTCCTCATTCATTATTTTTGCCACTTGTTATTTCTTCTCGGATTTCTTTCCTAAACTATATGGATTTAGAATTTCATTTTCTTTTCATGTTGAAATTTCTCCTTGCCTCTCAGCATTTCCACACTACTTTTTGAGAGTAACCACATTCAGCTAACCATGTAAAGTGTGGGCTAATTTATACAATGGCATTAACAACTTTTCAGAATTCTCTTCTATAAATTGTTTATACACCTAGTTTATTTGCTTGCTACTCCACACTGAGCAGATGTTGTCATTGAGCTCTCTGCAATACCCCCACAGTAGTTTTCCTGAGTGTTTTCTCTTAATTTAGAACCTTGAAATGCATATTAGTATTTGAAAGTATTAAGAAACTGAAGTGATCTATGTATATTTGTCAACATTGCATTTGTATGTCCATTGTGTGGTCCATTTCCTTAGATTTGGTAAGTTTATTCGATAAATAAATCTCTTTTTAGCTTGACCTAAATGATATCACTCGGTCACCATATTGCTAACCATCTTTTCAAGATTATTACTAAGGCTGGGATACTGTTCAAGGAGCTTTTGTTTCATAAACTTTTCCATTTTCTTTCATATGTTGACATTCTACTATTTTTTAACTGGGTATGTTTCTACTCCTTGTTTTTTTTAACAGTTTTTAGTCTATGGTGTCCCATATTTACTCGAATATTAGATGATCCCCCCTCCCATCAATAATTAGATTCTACATATGGAAAAATTGTAAATTTGTATTGGTATAGAATCTAATTATTGGTGGTTTGCCTTGATTTTTTTTCTCCTGTCTACTGCTATAGCAGGGAAAATAAATATAGTGGGGGGTCAGGTGCTCTTGCCCGCGGCCAATCCAACTTCTTCCCCCTGCAGCCCCTTCCCCCTCCATACCACCTGAGCACATGGAAGTGACGAAAAAAATTGACTGACTTTGTAATAATCATCCCTGTTGTAATTTTCACATAAGTGAATTACTGTGGGTACTCATAGACTTAGTTCATCCAAAATTGATGCATTTTACCTTGTTTGAAACTGCTACAAATTTTAGCATAGGTACTTCATGAGCACACTTCTAACTTTTGTACTTATATGTAGTACAACCTATGCATGATATAAATCCAAGTCAAAAGGCTCATGATTTACCATAGAGTTCACTGAGCTAGGCCTCAGCAGAGAATTTCAAGCTCAGAACTGCTCAGTATGTGTTTCTACTCACTATACCCTGCCCAAATCAGATCTATGTGCTAATTAGCCCCACACATGACTGGAACTGAGTATTCTTGTCACAAGTCCTGGGATCCTCCAAAAATGTATATGCAGATGAGATGCAGGGCAACCTCATGGACAGCTGAGCCATTTTAATAGTGTGCGACAGGCTGAGAAAGGGGGTGACCGAGGGATTTTAGGTGAACTGTTTGGGGCCTAATTTAGTCATGTTTGCTAGATATATAGGGCTGGTGAAGAAACAAGAATCATTGGAAATGTGAAAGAAAGGCACAGGATAGCTGTGGGAGTGAAGAGGAAGTCAAGATGTATTCAATGTAGTGGCTCACCGTGACTTGAAAAAGAGTCAGCCTTCAGGGATACTGAGTGCAAGGGGTAGTACCCTATACCTTATTCAGATAGGCTGCACTAACTTATCCTTGTGGTAGGCTTCCA
Source organism: Caiman crocodilus (assembly GCA_030014935.1). NCBI lineage: Eukaryota > Metazoa > Chordata > Crocodylia > Alligatoridae > Caiman > Caiman crocodilus. Next base: position 9,435,187 of record JAGPOW010003648.1, read on the forward strand.
TTAGTATATTTGCCCAATATGGGTCCTGTGTTTTATAGTCATGCTCTGTGTTGGTTGCATTTAATCAACTTTACAGTTGGCTTTCATTACTGTTTTTGGCAGCAGTTTAATAATAGACAATGTATTTAATGAGGTTTCCTTATTTGCAAATGTAATACAAGGGTTTCTCCTCCTCTGTCCCCCCCATGCTGACTGGAGAAAAAAAGTCTTGTTTTGTATACAGTATTGTTTATCACTTAATGACTATTTAGGTTCCTTAATCATGTTTTATGATGGAATTTACTGGACTAGAAAATCTAAATAAATCAGATTACTGCTTTTTCCATTATCTGGTTGACAAGCTGTAGTCCAAATAATAATGTAACCCTTCTGCCATGGACTGGACACCAGTAACAAGGTCCAGGTTCAAATTTAGGGGTCTAACAGGTGGAGATGGTAGTCCTTGTGGGGGCCATAAGGCCCCTGGTGGGGGAGCTGTGGCTCCTCTGGGGGGGCAGCAAAGCATATAGTTATTTAGAATTAATTTTATTATGATGATAGAGACACTGCAAGGCATCCAAATTGCTTTTACATTGTAAATATATCAATAAAACATGCCCAACTGATCGCTATCTGTCTCTCTTTCTCTCTCTCTCTTTTGTGGTCTTTTGTTTTAATTGTGGAGGAACATGGATTTCAGGGTATTTTACAGAGTGACTTTGGGATTTTCATACCAGGGATTTTTCAGTTTTCAAATAAGGATCACCAGAATTCCTGCTAGGGAGGCACATGGCAGGACCCAAGCACAGGACCCTGCTCAGAGCTGGCACCCTGGACCCAGCTGGAGGTGGCTAACCTCCTAGCTAATTGGGGCCAGGAGGACATACTTTGACAGTTCAAAGCAGGCCACCATACCTGTAACATCTTCATCTTCAGAGCAATAGCTGCCCAGATTGCCTGGCAGGGGCACATATGGCAGTAGTGCTGCACAGGCAGGTGTGCAGCAGGTCACAGCCAGGCAGCAGCCCCCACTGCCAGACTGCTGCAGTGGGTAAAGGGTGCAGGGAACTCTCAGGGCTGCTTCAGCAGTCTAGCTGGCACAAGGGGTAGTGTCCCCAGGTTCTAAGTGGTCAGGCCCCAGAAGCTCCTCAGAGTGAGTAGCCCTAGGCTACTTGCCAGGGCAGCTTTTTGTACTGCTGGGGCTAGGACAGGGCAGCTTTTTATACTGCTGGGGGCAGCACAGATGCTGGTCCCAGGCTCTAGCTGCCGCTGGCTACAGATCTGAGAGGTGCCAGGCAGGATTATTTTGCTCCAAGTGGCACAATTTGCCCCACAGCAAAGTGCCTGTTCAATCATGTATGCTGAGGCAAAAAGCCCCAGCTCAAATTTGCACCACTTCTAAGTGCACGAGCTTGCATGTGCAGACACATCCATGATGACTATTTGACATCCACTGGGATTGCAGATGGGTAGTTCCAAGTTTCCACCCATCCATGACAGTGGAAAGTGCTCAGACTTGCAAGCAGAATTGCATAATTTCTGAATGAAATCTGTTTTCTTTTAGCTGCAGTGTCAAAAGTTTTTTATACAAGTATATGTCATTGTAATTGTTTATTTTAGGACTAAAAGTATCCATCTTGTTACCTACCATTTTATCATTGGAACAAACAGGAACACAAAATGGAACAATTCAAAAGAAGTGGTCAAATGAGAAAAAATATATATTTTGTCCATTATGCCTCTTACTACAGTACCATGGCAGATGAGATCAAATGAATACTCAGACTTGGAGCCCCATCTTTAATCAAAAGGTTGGGGGAAGGACACATCAAAAGGCTGAGGTGAAGGATCTTCCATCAAGGAACATGGTTTTTCTCTTAAGTCACCTAAACCTGAATTTGTTGACTTTCAGTTCATGATACAGAACTCCATAGGTGACACATGGGGGGAGCATGGGAGTGGTATATGCCCCCTGACCCCAGATTTCTGCACCAACAGTGGGGCACAGGGCATGGGACTGCAGCTTGGCTACAGCCAGGCCTGGCAGCAGTGGGGGTGACTGTGGTATGGAGTTGTGCCCCCCACTCCACTATCAACACTTATATAAGCAGAGCTCCTCTTTTTATCCAGGCTGTTCCTAGCTAAGTAACTCTATTATATGGTATAAAACTCACACGTTTGTACAAACTAAGAGGATTTTGTATTTTTATAGTAGTATAATAAAATAGCCAGTAGTACTGTCATTTCAGTAGATCTACTGGGGGGCTGAGGTTGTGTGAATGTTAATGGTTGACCTCCCAGAGGTCACAAATTTGAGGCCATAGAAGTAGCCCTAATGGCATGGCCCTGTCAGATTCCAACAAATCTGTGAACTCTGCTAAATACACTGTCATACAAGAACATGAAAAAGGAAAAGAGGTAGAATTACTTGATGCAGAAGGTAGCAAAGTGTTAAAATCCTGCCCTAAATATATAAAAAAGGGAAGGGGGAGGAAAGCGGAATATATTTTATTTTAATTTCTTAAGTCTTTTGTTTGATTTTTGCATTTCTCAGAATGAAAACAAACTAGTAAATTTCATGTTTGCTTTTAGCTGTGTACAACACTAAGGTTATATGTTGCAAAATGTGATTTGCAAATACAATAAGAAGAATATTTGGCAAGTAAAAAAATATTTTTATTTTGGGATTTATAAATATTTGGGGCTTTTCTTTTAATTTGGTGCAAAAAAAAAATTATAATATCCTTTAAAGTAATTAGGAGCATTATAAAAACTGTATATCTTCTGCTCAAACTGCAAGGTCTTACTTATTTTAGTGACCATATCTCTATTCATATAAACAGATAGCTGCATAGAACGAACAACAGAGCTACCAAAACAAAATACTACATTGCAAATATGATTCTCCCAGGAGGTTGGGAAAGAACAAATGGCAAATGACAGATGTTAAACACAATGTTTGGTGCACATCTACAAATCGGCAGTCAGACACTACAGAGATGAGACACTAGTGTTTGCTCCATTTTACTCATCACTGTCTTATCCCAGAAACAAAGTGGTCACCACTTCTACCCCTTCCCCTTTTAAATATGTGAAGAAAAATACACTTTTTTTCTGTATGAGAGTCTTACTTTTAGCAGTATTGGTTAATGTTAAGATTGTACATATGAAAGGGTTGCAATCTGGGTATTGTATAACTGACAGAATTCTTTCTTGGGATAGATCCCTGCAGGAAGGTTCTCAACCCTGACAGCTGCATGATCATAGGAAATCTGTGGAAAGTGGTCAAATCTAGGGAGATGATACCATGATACTTTCCTTCTGAAAGGAGAGATAAGAGAATGTGTTTACATATTATATAAATGCATAAATACACCGGGGAATTTTTACTCAGGGTCCTTAACCACAAAAGTAGCCAGCTGGCCAAAATCCCTGAGTCTAAGCAAACATTGCTTTGAGCAATATATATAGGGAGCATAACAATGGCTCAAAAATATATTTTGTACCCGATTCTAAGGGCAGCTGAGGATTAGCCTTGCTCCTGGCATCTGTCCCAGCAGCATCTCTGTAATTATGTAATTATGCAATCCAAAAAAATAGAGCTGGAAGGGACCTCAAGGGGTCACCTAGTGTCATCTCCTGCTGAAGTTGGGATCATCTCAAAAATGTTTTGTTTAACCTGTAAAAATGTCCAGTGATGGCAATTCCTCCACCAGGATGTAATGACCCCTGAGGGGGATCATGGAAGCTTCAGCAAGTCTTTGAAGTATAGCATTCTCCTGGGTATATCCTTAGTTGAAGGGAGTGGTCCAGAGTGACTGGTATAAGGTCAGGACATCTATACAAAGAGATTTCTCAAATCTCCTATTATGACTTCTTTATATATTGGGAACGTATCAGTGATTTAGTAATCTACTCTATTGTTTATACCTGAAAATATTAATTCTTGACAAAATATGGACTCTACCCCTCCCAGTGCACCAAAGCATAATAGGATTTAGAGACAGGGCAGACCTAAAAGCTATTTCTAATGGGAATGATATTTTTCCCCTCCCTCTGCCTATCTGTCTGTGTCTCTCTCCATCAAGCTGTAATTTAATGTGAAATATAATCAACTGCAGCATGCAGTTGTTCCGTGGTTATATTATACTCTGTGCTCAGTTTTATTATATTAATGAGTTATAAAAGATTTTGAGTATACAGAGCATGGAATTTAACTCAGATAAATAAAGTAGATCAAAAAGTAATAGACTACTTTTCTTAACACACAGTGAGCACATCTACATATGTGTTTTAGTGTGCAGCAGCCCACCTTACTGTGCATTAAAGCATTGTGTAAAAAACTGCTATTACACTAATGTGCAGTAAAATAGGCTACTGCACATTAAGCGTCACCTTAAAAGCATGTGTTTGCACTACTGGGCATTAAGGCTGCCTAATGCACATTAATTTAGTGCTGGAGGGCACTTTTACACATGCTCTGTAGGTGGTGGGGGGTGCTTTAATTAAAGCCCCTCAGCAACTCAGGTATTATCATCCCTGCACTTCAAAATTGCAGCAAGGGTGCTTGAACTAAAGTTAATTCAATGATCTTTAGTTTAAGCGCCCCCATCAACATTTTGAAGTTCAGGGATGCTGATGCATGAGATGTAGAGGCTAGCTGGAGCACAGTCATTACCATGCTCTAGCAGACTCGATTAATCAAGTCTTTTCCAAACTATAATTACAGAGCATTGGAGCAGCTTCCTCGCTTGTGTACAGGCACTTAGAGGTAGTAAATTTAATTTGCATTAGGAAAAGCACATTAATGTACGCGTAGACATGCCCAGTGTGTCTTTAATGGTACAAGAATATCCCAAATAGAATCCAATCTTATGTAGCCTGTGATAAGATATGCAAACTAGCTTGGAAAAAACAAATGTGCTGCTGTGGACTAGAGCAGTTCTGCCCTTCCCACTATACCTGCAGCAGGTTAGCATTGGAGGGGACAGTTGAAAGGGAAAAGCAGAGTTCATGGTAAAGAGTTTGGGGTGGTTGCCTAAAGAAAACAGATCCCCAGCATGTACTCTTGCTCTAAGATAGTTTCAGCTTCCTGATGGAAAGTAGTTTTGGTGTAGGACTATTTGATGCGTCTCCTGGGATGTACTTGCTGGTGTTGAGTGAGTTTAACTTTTGTGGAAGCAGTACAATCAAATAAAGATCTTACGCCTCCATGAGCCATAGTGCTGGTTTGTCTGAACCTCAGGAATGACCTAGTCTAACAAGCATAGGTGATTTGAAAAAAATACTTCCATGGTAACACTGGGATTCTTATTTCATCAACCTGGATTTTAAAGATTTTGAGAATCTTTTTCCTACAGAGGTGTAGAAATACAGCAACCTGGGTGGCAGTGGCACATGGTCCAGAGGAAACAGCTAGTTTGAAGTTTGCTGCTGCTGAGAGATTTTACCACACCTTTTTGTCACCAACATTCGTGTCAAGGGGCCAAAAAATCACCAGTTTTCAGCAGCAAAATATGAGGTGATATCTGTCAGCAGCAGTGAACCACCAACTGCTATTCCTGCATTGTGCACCAAAGCTTCTGCTCTGCACTCCCCACTGTGGGAGCTGGAATTGCTATAGGGAAGGTGCAAAGGGAAGGTGGGGAAGTGAGACAGGTGGGGAGGTGCCCCCTCAGGCTTATTCAGATGCCCCCCTTTTAGGCACTGCTCAGGACTAGTACCCTGCTCCTGCACACATTGTTATGATGCTACTGTTGTTCCAAAGGTAATAATACTTTCTTTTTGAATAGTGAACAGGTATTTTTCATGCACATGTTGTAAATGGCCAATAAATATCAAATAGAGGCATCAACTATTTTTTTATCTTATTTGCAGTGTAGCACAAAATGTTTATCCCACTTCATTCCTTTTATTATTATTAATAGTAGTGGTATTGTTGTTGTTGTTTAGATTTATATCTTACCCTGTCCAGACTGAAGGCTCAAAGCAGTTTACAATAACAAACAATCTATGGGATGAGATGAAAACAGTTTCAACACCCTAAAAAATTAAATTATTCAATCACTATATAGTATTGCAAATAAATAGCAGCATTCTACTTATCAATATTATATGGTTTCTGATTATGTATATTCTGATGTAAGAACCATACATTAAAATGAAAGAAATAGATAGCAAATGAAAATAGCTGTAATTGTTATAGATCAAGGGAAATTCAAGTTTCTTTTTTTTTTTTTTAATCTATCCTGTAATAAAATCCTGGCCTGCCTGATCCGGGAAGTACAGAACAGAAGTAAAAGACCAGTAATTTTATTTCTTATAAATTAGTGAAGCATGGAATGTATTGACACACACTTGAGCTATGCGCTGCCTGATGTAGTATTCAAGCTCATTTTCCCACTAAATGAGATGTAACAATTGACTGTTTAAAAAAAAATCAACTTACTGTATAAATGTATTCCAAGATTTTCTCCCTGAAAATTAAAGTTGAGAACTGAGCAACATTATATAGGTATCCTATAAAACTACCCATAACAATATTTGCAGAGGTGTAAATGTATGAAAAATATTAATACAGGCCAAAGAAGCTGCTGCTTTTTCTCTGCTACAAGGACTTCTCTCTTTAAAGTTTATATAATTTCTACTTTGCTGTATTCTCTCACAAAAATTAAATATATTAGAAGTTTCCCACATAATATACATTCAACCTGCCCTTGATCTATTTTGCATTTTCTTATGAAAATGAATGAATACAAAACTCAAATTAAAGAAGTCTAGCACTGAGGCTATCGCCTCTTAGTGGGTTGTGAAATCTAAATAATAAGTGCTTTCCAAAACAGATGATATTTTTTCCTAAAGGGTTTCACTGTTAAAGGACTACTTAACTTCAGTGAAGGATGGCAAATTTTGTCCTTGGGAAAACAAGGCAGGAATTGTTGTAAGGTGTGCCATATACAGAAAAAGAGAAAAAAAGGAGGTTAAGCTTTTGAATTGGACTGAGACTCAGTATTTCTAACCTTCACTGTGATCTTGGGATAATTACCTGTGCTTGATCTACATGCACCAATGGCAGGAACGAGTGCCAGGGTCACAGGACCCCAGCCAAGTACCTATCTAATCTACTCTTAAAGATGCCCAAGGTAGGAGCAAGAACAACTTCCCAGGGAAGCCGGTTCCACATCCTAGCCACCCTAACTGTGAAGTAGTGTCTCCTAATGTCCAACCTAATTTGGTGCCTAGTATGGACACAACTCTACCATTAAAAGTGTTTATTGTCATGTATCTTATTTCTGTATGAGAATGGGGTGGGGGGAGAAAAAGAGAGGGAAGATCTCTCTTCCCATGTAACCCGAACAGTTTTCAATGTAGGTTCCTGGGTTGAAATTTAAAACCAAGTGTACAGATAAAAGCAGTCCTAAATGGGTTCAATACAATTAGGAAACATAAAAATGCAAGGAAAACATATGATGACTACAAAGCAGGTCTAGGTTGTGATTGCTCCATTGACTCAGTAGAATGATAGCATTTGACACCAGCCTCAGGTTTGCCTCATTGAATTTAATCCATACTTATCCCTTTGCAGGGTTTGCTTTTTTTAACTTAAACATAAACTTCAGCCTAAGATTTATCCTAAGCTTTGGTTGACTAGGGCTTTCTATGCACAATCTCATCTATTCCTACATCTAGTTCCCTCCTCTCTAGAGAGATACAGAGATCCTCTCTGTGTATGTTATCAGTAATACACAATGCAGAGCCACTTGTTTTTTTGCAGACAAGTGTAATGCTTGTATATGTGCATGTAAAATATATACTGCTTTTATTACTTATCAACATTACACGTCTACAAAAAAAAAAAAAAAAGCAAGTGGCTCTCCTCATTACAGATAATGCACGCAGGTGCATATTTCTTTAGAGAAAAATGTTAAACTGCCATAACTGTTAAACTGCCTAGTTAAACTGCCATCTCTCTTGGCCCCTACCTCCACCCCCACAAATACCCTGTCAACAAATGTGACCTACTCTGTAGAAGAGCCATGTAAACAAATTTATTTTCAAATCTGCTTTTGTTTTTCCCTCATTTCAAGACATTTCTTCAGCCCCTAAAGTTAGGTTGCCTTAGCAGCACATTCCATCTGGTTTGGCTCCAGCTACTCCTTTAATTTTATCGCTATCTGAAGGAGTAATTTATTTTTCTGTTCTTATCCAAATCTTCTTTGGCCAGTGCAAGCACTTAATTAATTTCTTTCCTATGTTATACTAAAAACACACAGCCTCTCCTTCCTTTTGTTCCTGTAGTCTTTCCTGCCTTCAACCTTATGCTACATGTGAGCCTAGCCAGTGCTACAATTAAAAATACAGGACATTCTTCCTACTCATGCTTTAATTTTTATTTAGCATTTATTGCAGATGTTTTGGTGTTCAACTCTTTCAATTAAATCACTTAGAAATAAAATAGGCAATTTTGGTGACAGCATTAACCTACAATATGTTACATTTTTTAAAAGTAACCACCAGACGTCTCATTATGTTTGACACTGACATATGGAGGAGATAATCATGACAACATCTTTATTCTGTGATAGGGTTACTGATCTCTTTGGTTTTGATGCACAGTTCATTGAAGTCATGGCTTCATAGAACAATTGGGCTGGAAAGTAGACCGGATGACATCCTGAGCTAACACTCCTTTCAGTGGAAAGACCCCTAGACATTTCAGTGGGCTGTGAATCAGGTACTTTATCAGCAATAAAATGACTTGAAATTTCATCATCAAATTTTATTTAGCCATATGTCCAGTGCCTTCAAAAACATGGATCTTCTGTTATCACAAGGACAGGCATGATAAGGGTCTAGACTAGAGATTGCACAGATAAATCAATCTTAACGTAATATGTGCTGTTTGCCCATCTAGTTTACAGATAAGAACTTTTAGGCTGGTGAGATAAAGAACTGGAGCTCTGGAAGCTCTAGCTTCAGAGCGAATGAATTATTAGTGGGATAAAGTCGATAAAAATATTGCTTTTCCTTGGGAACAATATTAGACCACTGGCAGGCTAAAAATTCCATAGCAGAGTTTGTTCTGATAATACACTGAAGTATTCTATTACATCTACTCAGGAACACAGGACTCATGGAATAAGATAAAGAACAAGCAAGGAATATGACCATTAGCTTTGCCAGTAGAAACTTTACCTAGATAGATGGGCAGTGGAAGTCCTAACTTTTGATCGGATAAATATAGTTTCCAGGACCAGGGTGACCACCTTTTCCAAACTGGAAGATGAGACATATATCCACCCCCTTCCTCCCCTCCCCCCACCACGCTTGGCACAGCTGGAGTACAGCAGCGCAGAGCTTGCTCGTAGGAGGGTGGACTGAGACGCAGGCTGCCCACTGCAGGCTCAGAGTGCCCTGCCCTGCTGCTGTCCCTCTGGGAGCCTTACATCAGTGATTCCACCATGACAAGGTATCCCCTGCCTACCTGGCAGCAGTGGGGGCATAACTCTGTGCCATCACCCCTGCTGCTGCTGGGTAGGCAGAAGGTGTCTCACCATGGTGCCACAGCCAGTGTAGGGCTTCCAGGGGGAGGACAGCAGGGTGGGGAGACCCAAGTTTGTATCTACCCTTAACCTGCACACAAATTGGCAGGGGGCACATTCCTCCCCATGCCCTCCTTTCTGTCAGTGTATGCAGCAGGGCCAGCCCCCCTGCCACCCTTTGACTCCATCCTGCGCCATGGCTGGACCCTATGGCCACACATTCTTGGCCCAGGCCCACCACCCTGGCTGCACAGCACCCCTAGCCCTAGTCACCACCCACCTTGCCCACTAACTCACTGTGGGGGCCTCAGTATGTCCCTTCCACTTACCTGCAGGCAGCTGGGAAAGCTGCTCTCCACGATGATCCGGGCTGTGTTGCTGGCCACATGCACATGTGCATGCGTACACATGTACATGGCATCCCCTACATCCTCCTTTTGCCCAGCCTCAAGCAGGCCCTTGCAGGCTGGAACTCTGCTAGCCTGCAAAGGGAAACCCACCTCTACCATTTACCACATTTTTCCATGGTGAACAAAAAAACCTGGATTTGATTCCTGCACAATGTTGGGAATCCAGGACAAATGCTGTCCTGGAGTTATTCAGCCCAGGACTTCTCAGGACTGTGCTGCCAAATTAGGGTTGGGTGGTCACCCTACTCACTCTTTTTATGCATTTTACATTGAACAGTCACTGGATAAAAATAAAAGCAGAATAATCCTGACAGACTAGATGCCAGAGACTCCACACTCCCAGATAAATGTCCCAGTTACAAGGCTACTGATATTACACTCTTTCTTACTGTTCTCCTGTTCACACTCTTTCTTACTGTTCTCATGACTCTTAAACTGTTTTCTGCTCAGTGGTTCAGATTCAGCAGAAGAGTGTATGGTGCATCCCCATCCAGAACGGGGTTGTAGCCTATGACTAGAACACTCTCAGGAGCAGTGGGAGATATGGGGTTTGAATCCCTTCAAAAGGAAGAGGGAATCGAACCGAGTCTCCCTCTTCCAGAGCAAGTGTTCTAATCATTAGCTATGACATATAAAAGAGTAGGAAGTACTGCCCCCACTTTCTGTCACTAGCAGGTATGCTCAAATCTCTTTGAGTGAGTCGGCCTCTCAGGGCTTGTGACCAGTTTCAGTGAAGACAGAGCCTGACCAGACCCACCTGCTTTTATCTCCAAATCTATAAATTCACCTATGGAAGTGGCTGGATTCTAGCAGCTGTTCTTAGGCCCCCTTTTTTTAGTGAGTTTAGTTGTTTAGAATTAGTCCATTGTTGCATGGGCCTTTTTGGGTCACAGCTTTGGACTAAAGTTTTCTTAACTCCTGTTTTAAGCACCTAAGAATTTTTTTTTCTGTGGATCTGACCCTTTGTCTTTTTTATTCTCCTAACTAACTAATGGGAAATTTATAAAAGTAGATTCTTTCTGGCTGGCCACTATCTACTCATGTTGCTTGTTTATCACAGGAAATGAAGTTTTAGTTTCATTAATACTTGAGTACACGTTTATAGTATCATCATCTACATTCTAGTACAAGGGTAAAACAATCGAAAAAAATCATGCAAATTATATACACCGAGATGTGTAATAAACCTGGCATTTACTTTAGAAATTCAAGTCTGCCTAACTTGTAGCTGTGTGTAACTTCAAAGATGTTAAGAGTATGTTTTGAGAAGTTTCAAATTTTGGCCCTAATTTAGAGCATCAATTAAATACATGTATAAATTTAAGCCCTTACTTAAATCCCATGGATTTCAATGGAACCAATGCATATTCTTGGCATTACATGCTGAAGGAAATGCGTATGTAAGTCTTCATGAATTGGGATCATAGGAAATATAGAATATCTGTTAGTAATTCCAAATATGCATACTTATTGAATGTTAATTTGTAATTGGTTTTATTTTAATGCACATTTAAAATAAAAGCATATCATTGAACCACTGAAATAATATTAGAGAAGAGGTTACATAATCCATGGATGTAGTTTCCCGGTTTTGCATTCAAAGTTGCCCAGGACAAAATATTACATCTGAGATTTCCCATTCTAACAAAGGGAAAATGCTGACTAAAAAGAGTAGCACTTTTAAAGATATACACATATCATTGCAAGATCAAACTTTTAATTGTTTATATACAGCATACATTGTTTCATATTTATTTATAACTAACTCATACATGATGTTGATACATTGCATTTTCCACTCAAGTACCATACAAACATTTCTTAGTATACTTCTACTTTGAGGCCAGCATTACCTGGTGAGTAATATGAAATATGAAATGTAATCTGTCTCCATTAAAAGGAAGTAAAATATTGTAAGTCAAATGAACAATAGCTTTATAATAAAGTCATATTCATATGAAATATGAATATCTGCCAAGTGAGAACAAATTTCCTTGGACTAAACAAGTTGCACTTAAAATATGACACAAAAACCTAACTTATCTACTCCTAAACACAATTATAGCATTGCAACTTTGAAAATACCTTTCTCCTATAATGCTCAGTTTATGTATGGTGTTTTACAGAAAGAGTAAAATTCAAGATAAAGAACTTTCCAGTGATTCAAGTAAATGACTACCCAGCTGCAAAAAAGTATCACATCTTTATCACTGTCATTGTAATTATAACATATCTGATAGAAGGATGTCTTTAGTAATGTACTTTCAAAATTCAGACAAGTAT
>JAGPOW010003648.1:9450336-9523917 GCA_030014935.1 Caiman crocodilus
ACCATTGGTCCTAGTTACCCCTGGTGGTGCCCTGGAAAAAAGAGCCTGCCCTATTCCCTGCTGATCACCCCTCAGCAGCTTATATGCTGCCACCAGGTCAATCTTTCAAATTGAAATCCTTGAAATGTTTAGGCACTTGCTTAACTTTACTGCCAATGAGTAGTTCTATTAACTACTCACTGCAGTGAGGTCAAGACCGTGGGCAAGTTTTTGCAGGATCTGGGCTATATATACCTTGACCATGGAGACTCGAGAAGACGGCTCACATCCCTAAAAGAAAATTACTTTGCATGTGAAGTATTATGTCCTGTAGTATTACCTGCAGAGGTAAATGTAACCCTTTAGTCAAAGACCGTAAAGTGGAAGTGTTTCTTTCCCTAATTTATTATTTACACTAAAACTAACTATCACAAGGTGGGAAAAAAAAATCAGAAAGTTTATAATTTCTAAAACTTAACCTTTTGGATAACAACGGAAAGAAATGGATAAAAAAAAATAAGCACTGAAAGCATACATATTTTGCAAAAGGAACAAGATCTGCTTCATACATTTTAAAAAAAATCATATTATTTAACTAAATATTTACTAGTCCTTATCTGAGCCTGATTCTATTAAATGTTTTCAACAGACTCACGCCATCTCTGAGAACAAGCCTCTGAATATTTACTAGGACAATGTGCGAAAGTGTCTTCTCTTCTATTCTGCAGGTAAGATAAGGGAATACTTAAAATTCAGGACTTTCAACCATTTTTAAGACAAGTGCATCATATGCATTTTTGCCATATGGCTTTAAATGACATTCTTAGTTAACCCTATAAAATTGCATACAATATTCAATATACAAGAATTCCTTTATATTAGAACTAAATGTTTTTAATGTGCAATGTTAAACTTGTTGTATTTTCCCCTAATAAATCTTGTACCCTGTTATGCAGAGGCACCATCTAAGTGGGCCATTTTGCTATATGTTGGTCTTCTCTTATTTATTAATTGTAGTGTACTGCTCCTCTAAATATTAACTATAAATATTTTCCCTCAAAAGTAGTTGAAATAATATAATTTCCAGCAATTATTGGTTAAGGCCAGGATATAGCGGTGAATATATATGGGACGTGTTGCATGTGCACTTACAACAGCCGAAAATCATTGGAAAGTTATGTTGTATTAAAGGTACGATGTGTTAGGGTGGTGTCACACAATCGCTTGCAACAGTTGCAACTCATTGGAAAATACTGGCCTATTAAAGTTAGTACCTGGTAGGAGAGAGAACCCTGGCCTGAAAGGGAACAATTTTACCATGTGTTAAGGGCACTTAACGTGCTAAACTGGTTGAGCATGTCTCTGCTTGTGTTTTAACTCACTTAATAAGTGTTGTGTTGAATGTGTGACGCCTCCCTAACATGTTAGTAACACACAAAAACATTAGATTTGTTATTCTTCAACTAAGTAACAATCTTGCCTGATGATTTGTATGCCAATACAAATTGGCCAATTGGCCAATGCCAGATGCTTCAAAGAAAGATGTAACTTTGCTCCACCTGGTTAAATTGCTTAGTTGTGTAACATTAAAACACAAAAGGAGAAATGTCTTCTTTAAACACATTGATCAATTCATGCTGTTTTACCTAATGAGTATTGATTGTTTTGTTTTCCTAATTATGATACTTTTACTGCTACCCTTGTTATAAAGAGCCCAGTAGTTCTCCACCGTTAAGGGCAAAAACAACACTGATTCTGATGCCCAGAGCTGCAAAATCTACCATGTATAACTTGGTCTTGAAAAATGATATTAGCTTGATCTGAAGGTAAGTTTTGGGATAAAAGCCCATACTTTTCTGAGGTGTAAGCTATTACAATATGCTCTGATCTGAAATTTCCTTTCCTTTTTATGGGAGGTTGAGGGTCAGTTTTGTGTGTGTAGTTCAGCGAGTCTTAACCCAGTCCCCTGAGATCTTTTCAAAGGTGCAGTTGTGTTGCCATGCAATGTCAGCACGGTTAGGTTTGTAACCATGGGTGCAGACAGAAATGCAGCTCTCAGCTGTAACTCAGGACTGTTTCTTCAAAGCAGTCTGTGAACGTTACCCCAGACCAAACAGAAATTCACTGCCAGTTCCAGGGGCGACAGAAATGGAGCTGCAGGCAGGGAGCCTGCAGCCAGGTTCCCATAGCAACAGGCAGGCTCTGTGCCAGTGCTCCCGTGTTCAGAATGAGTGTGGGGGGGAAAGGCAGCTAAGGGAGCCTGTTCTTGGGGCTCCCTAGCCAGTGCTGATGGGTGGGGGGGGTGAATTGGAGTCCCCCACCTTGGAGGGGCTCCAGTACACCCTGCCCACCCTCTGACTCAACCCCAGACTAAACTCCCTCTGCTCCCTTTCCCTCCTCCCATTCTGAAAACAGCCACAGGCTAGGAGTTTGGCAGACACAAATTACAAAAGATGCTACATTTTGAAATGCCTTCATCTGATACCTCATCAGGTCATATTTTCACCAGATCGGCCACTTTTCAAGCTGTGCACTTGTGTTTGGTCACAGCTATAAAATGCTTTCTGTGGCCAGAGCAGGCAAAAACCATCACTTCTGTCTGTGACCAAACAGGAGTTGCAGGATAAACCCAGAGATTTCGGATAGGAATCCATAGGGCTAACAATACTCTAGTCTGTGGTAGTTTCTCCTAGTTCTTTGCCACAGCAGCATCATTTTAGGATTTTCCTGTGAAAAGTAAGAGCTGGTGTTCCTGGGGGATGCCCTGAGTCTAAACCGGGTGATAAGATCTAGCTCAAGAACAAGGCTCCTTCTGAAAACAAGTCGTCATGAAGAACCTATCCCAGTCCCTGGAGTGGCGCTAGCACTGGAGCATAAGGAAGTTAGGCCAAGTATGGACTACTTCGTCATGGCTGCTTTGGGGACTAATCTTACTTTCAGTGGCTACAGCTTCCACTGGGCCTCTCTGATACAGATTTCACCCAAAACAAAAGCAGGTAGCGCAGCGAAGCTGTCCAGTCTGCGGGCCAGGGGCTGCTCTGTAAGAGCAGCCCTTCTGCAGTTCACAGCCAGCACAATACGGGCGTTCACACACACACACACACGTTGGAGGGGGTGAATACACACATCGAACAAGAGTTCACACAGGGGGGTCTATGCCCACACATCAAACAGGGGCGATACACACACACCTCTACCCCTACAAGGTCATACACACACCTCTCCACATTTGGGGGGGGGACACCGCACGGGGTACATACACGTGGGCCATACTAGCCCCCCGGGACGGAACGCGACGCGACGCAACGCGACGCCGGCACATCCGGGCGCTGCGACGCGAGACGCGCATGCGCAGCGGCAGCCCCGCCCCGGGGCGCTGCGTTTCCGCGTTGCCAGGCGGCGGTGCTGGGCTGTGTGTGCGCGCGCTGGGCGGCGGCGAGTGCCCCCCCGCACGGAGCGGGCGGCTGCGCTATGTGAGGCGAGGCCGGCGCTGGGCGCTGCACGGTGTGCGGCCGCTGCTGCAGGGGCAGCCCGGGCGGGCCCGGGGACGCGGCGGGGAGGGCAGCGCCGCTGTCTCCACCTCCTGCGTCCCCGCCCCTGCTCGGCCAGCCCGGCTCCGCGCCGGGGATACCGCTCCCGCCCGCGGATGAGGGAGAGCGCTACCCGCCGCCGGCTCGCAGGAGCCGCCTGATAGCCCGGCCCTAGGTCCCCGGCGGCGGCGTGGGCAGTAGCCGCGGGGCGCCGCCGCCAAGACCATGAGGAAATTTAACATCAGGAAGGTGCTGGACGGGCTGACCGCCGTGTCGTCGTCCTCCGCCGCCGCCGCCGCCGCCGCCTCCGCGCAGCAGCAGGCGGCGGCCGGGGCCCGCGACAGCGACATCGCGGAGACGCTGCAGTCCGAGCACTTCCAGCTCTGCAAGGTGAAGGCGGCCGCGGCCCCGGGGCGCGGGGCGGGGCGGGTTTCTTTCATCGCGGACCGGGTCCCCTCGGAGCCGCTGGCTCTTGGGCCGAGCCGGGCACTGCAGGCTGCTCCCCGCCGCGGGATGGAGCGGCACCTGCGGGTAGCGCAGACCTCGCTGTGGCGTTTGGGCGCAGGCAGCTCCTGATGGACGGGTTGGGAGGCTTGGGAGCCTCCTGCTGCCTCTGAGAGCCTGGGCTGGAAAACGCGTTTCCTTTCCTCTGTCGAGAAGGCTGGCGCTGAGTTGGCTGTAGCAGGCGGTGGTGATGTGCCAATCCGGTTGTGTGAGGGTGGTGATGGGGAGAAGTTCATCCTTGCCTCTTCCCCGTGGGTAGTAGCATAATCATCCTTGTTGAGCTCGGCGCGCTAGAAAAAGGATGATGCAGCGACTTGATCTGCTGGCGGCACTGAATCGAGTAAAAAACGATTTGAATGTTAATACCCATTTTTATCTCCATGAAACACCCGTGGCCTAGCTCGCTATGGTTGGGTTTGTGTCGGCTGCTCTGCATTTTCCCTCCATTTAGGGCATCCGTACTATTTCATAGGTTGTCGCTAAGGGACCTGGAGATGAAATACCAGTTTTCAATCAAGTGGTCGTAATTACAGTTGCACTGTGAATACCTCACTGGGGGCAAAATATTAGAAGTTGTGGGGCATGTCATTAACTTCATCAAAGTAAATTGAGCCATCCATCTGAGTAGAAAATATATTTGTATTTCTGTGCTCTGAAAATACTGGATTAAAATGGCATATGTGTGGCATGTGTGTTTGTGTAACTGGAATTTCAGTGGGTGACTTAATGTAAACACAAAAAAATTGGCATTGGCACAAATGGTTTTATGCCTAAATAGCTGAAATCAAGGTTAGGTGAATGATACTAATACTTTTTCTTTTCTTTTCTTTTTTTTGTTAAAAAGTAAGTCATGCAATACGTCACAACACAGTGCATTCGTTTGAATTACTTAACTACACTAGCTGGGCAGTAATTATTATTTGGGCAATTATCAGATTAAAAATGTGGCTAGTCTGAGTAGAAAGCTGTCCCAGTAGTGTAAGATTAAACACTTTTTTTCTCATTTATTTGGTGATCGGGGAACTTTTAAAAGCTGTTCTGGGAACGAAGCTGCGCTACGTTGTAGGGCCTGCTTAAAAGAAATGGGAATGGCTCTCTGAAGAACCATTTTAATAATTTGTAATTGTTTAAATTATGGTGCTGGCTTCATTGTCAAGCTTCACAGGGAATATCTGATTTTAATTGTCAGAAGCCCTGTAAACAGCCACAAACAAAGTGCCAAAGATTAGGGGGAAGGATAACATGAAACAGAGGAAGGGGAGTTGGTAGTGGTTTTGTTGAAAGAATCAAATCTTTAAAATTTCAACAAGCATCCTTCCATACCCAAAGATGGAGAAAATTTCTGGTGCAGAAATTAATTAAGAGACTTCAGTCTAAAGTGTAGCTAAATTAGTTTGCGATTCCTAACTGAACTGCAGCTAAAACTGAACCTGTCCTCCTAATACTGTTTTGGTTGTATTTATTTTTGGTCTGCTGCTTGACCGACCATTACTGCACTGCTCTGACTTGTTAGACTGTACGCCATGGTTTTCCCTATCAGCCTTCAGCTTTGGCATTTGATCCTGTTCAGAAGATACTGGCCGTCGGGACTCAGACTGGAGCATTAAGGCTGTATCCTTTAATTTTGTTATAAAAGGAAATTGGTGTACTTGCACATCAGAGGCATGTTTTGGTGCTGTTTCTGCTTTCCTTGAACAGCTATGACTATGCACTCTGGAAACAAGGTATGCCTTTTCTAAGGGAGGGGAGAGTAGAAACCTTGATAGTAGTTTGGGTGGCGTTTCTTTTGGTATTTAACTGAACTTGTGTCAGCACTCTGATGTAGCTGTCCAGTTCCCTTTATTTCAAGTCACTATATGCTTTCTGCGAAGTCTTGCTTTTGTGCTGGCCGTTTAAAATAATAAAACACAAATTTGAGTAAAGACCAGTGCTAGGCTATATAGTAGAGGCAGGCAGTTATTTTGGGTAGAGGGCTGCTTACTGAGTTTTGGCAAGCCATTGAGAGCCACATGACAGGTAGCCAGGGGCAGATGCATATGAATTTTCTAAATTTTTAGGGACCCTCTGGACCATATAGAATGGCCTGGCGGGCCACATCTGACCTGCGGGCCACATTTTGCCCACTCCTGCTATATAGGATTGTTGATATCTTTTGGAGTTGCCTGTTTTTCAGAGGGAAATTATACATGCTGGCTCCATGTTTTCTCTCTTTCTATTAGACCTGTTTTTTAATGCCACTTTATTTCTCATTATTTTAGGGTCACCAAAAGATTCTAAGACACTTCAGGATTTGTTTCTCCCTAAATTGTACAATTTGTTCAGGATGGGATAGTAAATTTCACAGAAACATAGGGTTGGAAGGGACCTCAAACCCTGTTTTGTGGTTTGAGACACCAATAAGCTTGTTCTTCTTGCTCATTAAACAGAATGCACACTTTTATATAAAAAGTAGTTTAAATATCATTCCAAAAACGGGTTGGCATTGTTTGGACTTCACTAATGAGGTTCTTGGTCAATTGAATTTGCCATCGTCATGAAATGTTTTAAAGCTTTGACATTTTAAAAGCTTTAAACCATCTTTCTAGAAAAATAAAGTTAATTCTTTAAAGCCTGCAGGTAAATTTAATCTTTCTCCTTTTACTTTGATACTCTTTGGCACTATATTCAGAGAAGTACTTTTTTTTTGGTGATGTATCAGATTTAAACCAATTTAAGAAGAACTCCCCCACCTCTGCTTTTACTGCTTTTAGTTACAAAAATGAAATGCTCTACTGTAATGATACTGTCTTTCAAATGAATTACAGTACTTAAATGGATTTTCAGTCTCAAAATTGTTTTTAAATGATTTAACTAACTTATTTGTATGTCAAACTTAAATCTCACAAGATAGATTCAGAAGAAAGGCTATAAACTGCGGTAGTGGGTGTAGGCATAGTTCACATTGTAATTATAGTTCATATTAAGGTATAAGCATTTATAGAAAATACAGAAATAATTATAGTAAACAGCAATATTATACTAAACTAGGATGTTACATTGAGATCTCATTTACTTATCTGTGAAGATACCCCTCACATACAGGTTACTATTTATTTGTCACAAATTGGCATTTTATGATATCCATTGAAAGTAGCATTTTCAGTCTTACAATGAAAGTAGCTTCCAGTACAGGTAGTTAAAGGTTGATTGTTTTTAATTTCCTACTATTGGTATAATCAAGTGCCTTATGAGGCTGCTGTGCCTTTTGAACAGATAAGAGTAAATGATGTAGCATTGTAAAGGATAAACAAGTTTAGTTTGGGTGGGGGAAAACGAGGAAAGAATGACTTATATTTTAAAGATGATATTTGTTTTCCGGAGTTTGTGGCATGCCACTTCTCCTGTAGCTTCCCCAAAGAGCAAATGTAGTAAGATATTTGTTAGTTTCTGAATCTTGTGAGAAAGGAATGAAATGGACAAAAATGGTCAGTTTAATTCTGCTGGTACTGCTAAACAAAAATATGTCTTAGCAATGGAATGAGGCATACGATGCAAACACTAGTGTGTAAGGGAACATGTTGGGAACCAGGTGTGTTAAACCTTTGTTCCCCTTCTGTACGCTCTCTCAGCATGTAGATATAGGGATTCTAAAGACAAGAATAGGATGAAGACAATAACCTTCTTTTCCCACCCTCTTGGTCAGTAGGCAAGAAGACCATTATCCCCATGGTCCAGGATGTAATTGGTAAGGATAAGTGTGACTTTTAAGGCCTTGACTTCCTAAGTAGGGTTTTGCTGTTACTCATTTTAGTACTTATAAGTCTGACAATGTAATGATGAGTATAACAGATGCTAAATAAGTCAAATCAATGTAATACAGATCGACACCTACTTCAGCAACACTTGTACGAGTGACAGCCCCTTACTGGCAGCAGCATTACCTGGGCATCCTGTCTGACTCACAGTTAGGAAGATGCTCTTTGTAACGGGCAACAGCTACGTAACAACAATATAACACCAACAAACTGACATGTTAATGATGGATGTGTTGTATAGGGTATGATGACTGAGATCTGGTTTGCTTCATGTTCTTCTGTGTACTTGGGTATTAAAACAAATGGTATAACTTTTTTTTGTTGTTGTTGTTATGAGGGACCCTCTCTGCTTCGGTTTAAAACGTTTATCTGAAGAAGTTGTAAATGCTGTAAGTTCAACAGTTAGTGTTAACTAACTTGGCTAAATGAAGGAAGCCAAAACTGCTTCATAAGTTATGGAAAAAGTAGAAAATATTCTTAAAAGTTCTCATTGAATTTGGACGCAACTAAACTGGCTAATTAAATCATTCAAAATAAGTCTGTCTATACTAAAATTGTGTTGAACGGCTTCAGGCATGATCCTAGATGATTTTAAGATCATGACTGGTTAGAAACAAGCTTTGTTTAGGCAGTGTGCCACCTGTTTTGCAGCTCTACCATGTTATTCTTATCCACTGACACCATGTAGGCAACAATAAAAAGATGTATTGATGTGTTTTGTTTAAATCCTAGTATTTAACATATTGTCATTAAAAATTACAGCTTTTGTCATAGTGAAAATGAGGCCTATGGGTATATGTGCTCTTTTTTGCAGTAATGCTGAATTCCAGGTGTTAAGCCCTTCCTCTCCTCTCCCCTTTTCCCCCTTTCCCTTTTTAAAGGTAGGTTTAAAAAAGCTCTAAATGATGCTCCACAATGGGTCTTAGACCCAGTCATTGTGTAGTTGTGAAAATTTGGAATATCCATAACATCTTAGTTCTGTTAGTAAATGTCCTAGAAAAAATTAGAATAGGTGCATCATGTCTGTTTATACTCTTTCTCGTTAGCAGCTGTTTATTATTGCTGCTGCTGCTGCTAACACCTTTCATTTGTTCTTTAATAGATAACTCAGTAGCTATTACCTTGGAGGTAAACCCCGACAAGACTTTCATATTCCATGCCTGCTTTGGTTATTCCTGTAGCAGTAGTTATTTTGGGGATTTGTAGTTTGAGAAACAGAGCACTTTATAAGGTAGTAGGAAGAGGTGTCAGAATTTGTTTTTTATTTGAATTGGAGTTCCCAGAATAACAAGCTTGTATTACTGTATCTGGCCCCTCCATCATTGTGTTATAAATACAGGGTAGAATATGTAGCTTTTGGGGTATTATTAGTATTTTCATAACTTGTTACCTAAATTTAGGTGGGAAACATTTCTAATATGGTAAAAACCAAATATTTTTTGTGTAGATTTTACAATCTGAGCACTGTATCTTTTTGATAGTTATACACTTAAATTAAAAAATCATCTTCTCATGGTTCTTTAGAAAGGGGGAACTCTGCTCCTTAGTATTCAGAGTTAATCAGACATAATAGCGTCTCTCTGATTTTGTTCTTTAGCTGTGCACAAACACTTGATCACCTTGCTTTAGAGCAAAATTTCCTATGTTGTGTGCAAACCCATGATCATGTTGGCTCTTCTTTTCTTTTTCAGTTAAAATTTGATACAGGAGCTTGGATGAGAAATTTTAAAAATTGATACTCATAAAATTTGGGGAATGCAGCTCTGAAACTTGGCAAATTTATGAGATTGTTTAGTCAGATGAATAGACAAGGTTTAGCTTGGTTTTTGTTGCCTTATCTGAGCCCTGAGTACAGGAAACTTTTTATGCATTCCCTGTCCTCCTAAACATTATGAAATATCTAGTGATTTCTAGTATTGCATCAAGTTTGCAAACTGAACCACAGTTCTTTTGCATCCTAACTGTCATTGGTTTCCTTCCTTTTTTTGGATGGAAGACCTACTAAAAGTATTTAAAAACTTGGCAACATTTTTTTACTTTGCATACTGCCAGGAAATGATTGGAATATCCTTTCCCACTCTTCTTTTCTGAACTCTCTTTAAATTGAGCATGTTGAGATTTAGCATATGTTTAAAGATTTGAACAGTTTCAAAAAAGATAAAATTGATCTGCTAGGCTTTTTCAGTACTTGTGTGTATTCAAGATGGGCCTTCCATTGGCTTCTAACATAGTGGTGGAATTGTTTAGGGTTCAGTTCATATATTAAAAATGAATAAGCCCACTGTTTCTCCTTTTACCACATGTTGAGAGATTAATACAAAATGTAGGACAAAGATATGATCTTTGGAAACTTAATCTGACTCTTGCCGTAGGCAAGTGGTTCAAGCAGGAAACTAGGACTGAGGAATCCGGGTCTCCTTCCCAGCACTGCTGCTTATTTTGCCCTGCGTAGATTATTGCATTTTTCTCTGCTTCAGTTTGTCAGTGAAAAAATTGGACAATCCATGATAGTGTTAAATGCTTTTGAAGCATTGTATGATTGTAAATGGTTTCTGTAAGACTTAAAGAATTCATATGCATCTAGGATCTTAGTCTCTTTTACTCTAAAGATTACACCAGATCTTCAGACCTGAGGACTTATCAGCAGAATTACAACATTTGTGCCTTCTACCTAGACAAAATGGTGTCTAGCACTTAATAGGATTTTTGTTCTCAGGCATCATAGGTTATTTCATAAGTTAGTGGAGGCTTTTTTTTTCTTTTTTTTTTACTTGCATACAAATCCAGTTCAAGTAGGGGAGAATTTTTAAACAGGGATGTCCTTCATTTTCTTGAAATTACATATGGTGCAAGATCCAAGGTATTTCTTACTCCTTGCCCTTTTCTCTTGCAATGGAACTAAACTGTTGTATGTACTCAATTAAGAGTGAGGGTTTTTCCCCATTTAGCATGGGGGGGAAAAGCCTCTTTTCTTAGAATCAAGTATGAGGTGGTAGGGACCAGGCAGTTTCTGTGACTCCAGCTGGACCACACTTGCTGTCTGCCCCCTCTACCTCTGCACCTCCTGCTGCTCCTCCCTTGCTGCCTCAACTCAAGCCCCCACTACCTCCCCCGCCACCTTTTTTGCCTTTGCTCCATGCTGGCAGGCTTCATCCTCACTGCTGCACGGAGCATGGTTCCAGCCCAGCCCTGTAGCAGTGGTGTTGGCTCTGCACAACTGCTATGGGGCTGGCCTGTATCTGTGCCCACAGGGTGCAGTGGGGACATAACCTGCCAGTGGTAAGGGGGAGGCAAAGAGACAGGCTGAGGGACAGACTTTTTGAGGTGGTGGTGGATATGAGAGGAAGGTAGAGCAGGACTTACGGTGGTGGGTGGGGCAGAAGTGGCATGGAAGAAAAGGGGGAGTGGAGTCTTGAAGCTGCGGGGAGTAAGTGAGGTGGGGTGGGCAGGTGGCAAGCTGCCTGCTTCCCCACCTCCACACTGCCTGTCCATACCAGCTACCCCTTTACCACCTCCCCAACCATGTGCCTCATTACTGCCCCCTCACGCTGTCTGTCCTCACACAGCCTGCCCCATTACTGCTTCTCCCACTCTCTCTCCTTCTACAACGTGCTCCATTATTCTCCTCCTCATCACCTCTCCCCTAGCTGCAATTTTTTGGGGGTAGAGAGGAATGAATTTACGGTGATCCTCAGTAATTAGATTCTGTACATAGAAAATTATAAAAAATGTATACATTTTTCATGTACACAATCTAATTATGGGGGCCTCTTAAATTTAAGATCATGTGGTATTCAGGTATCAGTTGACAAGCAATAGAGCTTTACAGGAGACACAAAACTTCCCTGATTTTAATCATTGTGACATGGCTAGAACACTAAGCAGTTTTGTTAACAGGTTTCTATATTCTGGATAAAGAGTTTTTAGTTGATGTAATTTCTAGTAAGAGAATATTTCAGGCTATATTACCTCAGTAACCTTGTTTTGTATTTGAGCACTTATGTAGAGGAATGTTGACCACATGTATTGTGTTTAGGAGTTTTGCTGCTGTTTAGATCTCACTGTGACTGATGGTGCTAGCGGTAACAGAAAGGAAGATGTTTTTTATCTTATCTTCTTTGCCTTTTGAAGATCTAGAACTACCAATCCAGTTCTTACATCTTTGGGTGTTGCTTTTTCCTCATCTTAGAGACTGAGGACTAAGTATTTCCTTGTTTATAGTACATAAAGTGTTTATGTAATTTCCTTGCACTCCAGTGAAATGCAGTTCTGATTTTCCTGCTTTCTCCAAAGAAGAAAGAGAGGAGGAAAATGAGAACAATAGGAAGAAGATGAAAGCTACAGCTATTTGGAGAAAGATGGGGTTAGTGGCTTCCTTCCTTTCCTTTTTTGTATCTTTGTGACAAAGCATTTAGCAGAATTTGCAGATTTCATTGGAATCTGGCAGGACGTACTGTGAGTGCTTCTGCTGCGACCTTGAAACTTACAACCCTTTGGGTTCTCAACCATGTACCTTGGCATCTGTGCCACGCCAGCCCCCTGGTTAGTGTCTCTATGTATTCAGAATAAAAATTAATTATCCTTTTCCGAATAGATCCAGGTGTATATATAAGTGTATCAAGTTAACTTATTTTTTTTTAGAAGAGCATTATTTTCATATTCTGATACCAGGGCAAAATCTTTGTGTTCTAACACCGAGTAGAAAATATATATGTTTTGCCTGTCATGATGTCTATGATTAACTATGTTTGGAAATCACACTTAGTATTGTACCAGTTTTATAGTAGCTTCAACTCTTGTATTCATCGTATTACAGTTAAATTTGGTTAAAGTCCAAACTACGTTATGACCAGAGAGTTTTATGAAGTTGGAAATATTCTTCAATTAAAAGAAACACTGTTACCATGTGTATGATTTAAGTGCCAAATTACGGAAGTATGATAAATGTAAATAATATTTTACAGCTCTTGGTTTCATACAGGTAGTGTCACACCAGTTGCTTACTACTTACTACTAATCCCTTATCTGACCTAGGAGAAGAAAACCATTTGACCTTGGGACATGACTAAGTATAAGAGTCAAGAGAGGACTGATTTTTCTAGAAATCTGTTTCTTTTTCTTAAAAACTAAAGATTAATAGCCAGATGTAAAGTGGTGGTAAATGAGCAAGAAGGTTCAGACAATATGGAAGAGATGGGATACTGGATGTAATAATCTTAGAACACTGTCTGTTAGTGGAAAATAATAACATTTGTCAACTAAATGTTATTCCTGTTGTAACCAGTGCTTGAACAACAGTGCAGTGAATAATTCTTTCTACATGTCTGCAAAAGTTGAGAACAGTAGAAAAGTTCATTTGCCCCCGCATGCTAAATGCAGGCTAATGGAATTTCATGTGAAATGTAGAGACCTTAGTTTAGGGCAGTGGTTCTGAACCTCTTTTTAGATGGCAGGCACCCCTCAAAATGTGTGTTCTTAGCTGCCACTTGTAGGGGTTGTTTGTTTGTTTTATTTTTTACTATAGAAGTATGAGCAATTCTGTTGCAAAGTATCTGAAAGACTACAACAAATCAAAATGTTTTTGACGCTGTGGATTCCTATTTGAAATCTTTGATTTTACCTTTTGAGTTGTGGAATTGTTTGAAAACTTGACAGTGCTAATGTGCAGAACTCTGCACATTATTCTGCACATTAACTCTGCACATTTATTCTGGTTAAAATCACTGGTTTAGGATAACTGTGAGAATCAAGGTTACATCAGAGTTTTGTCTACATTCTAGGTCACACTTCTGTCCTATGTGGTCCGTTTTCAGTGCCTTCTGACCGCACTTTCTTTTTTGAAAGAAATGGTAGTGTTTAATTCTGGTCATGTAGTACTTTGTAAGCAAGTGTGGTTCCATGCATTTGGAGACTTAATTTGTTAGCATGGGGCGTAGTCAGTCTTCACTCACCGGTGAACAAGAGTTCCATATCTACTTGTGAATCTGGATTGCATTTGTGGCAATGAATTGCCAAGGTCACATCCCTGTTTTGCAGAAACTTTTGAAATAGGATTTCATTTTATGTTGAATCACTACATAAGTCCTTCAGTTGTATAAAGAGAGTCATCTAGGTTGACCTGCATTCATGTCATGACTATACCAGTGGCTTTATTGTGCAAGTCAGCTAGTGATATGCGAGATGACTCTTATTTATGTGTTATCTGATTTCCTCTTTCTCTTCCCTGCTGCTCTTCAGTGATAATAAAGCACATTTATTATGCAAAATGTATTACTGTTTTTTCATTATAGTTAAAATATTTGTTCTTACTTGTTGTTTTAAATGTACAAAACTTGAAACTGTTAAGTGATGACCTTCTGGCACAATAGCCATTAAAAATCCATAGCAGTTGCACCTTGTGGCTTTGAAAATTGGAGGGAAAAGGGGCAATTTGAAACAATTAAAGCCAGGGGATGTCACTTTCTAGCTTGTGGATGACTAATATATGTATTATTTATTGGATGAGAGTCAGTTTTATCCTGAAGCCTGATTTACCTTTAAAGAGTTTTTCACATAGTGACCTTTTTGCTGTGCAGCTTACTTTTAAAAATGGTGATTACTTAACCTGATCTGACACATGGGGACAATTCTAGTGAATCTGTTTAATAATGTTGTCTTACTGTAAATTAACAAAACTATTTTTGTCAGTCAAAAAAATTACTCTTGGTGAGGCAGGAGGGAGTAGGCATAACGGGTTGGGAAGGGGGGAAGTAAGAGGGAAACAGTGTTTTGAAATGTTTCGAAACAGTGTTTCGAATCTCTTCGAAATGTATACAAGTAAACAAAGCTGTTTGTGGTTTGGAATGGTAATACTATTTTAATCGTTCCTTGTGAAAGCAGGTTAGTTTTGACTTTGTATTCAATCCAAGTAGTTCCCTTTTAGCTGTATGCTAGGTAGCTGTGGTAGTGCTGCTGAAAGTGAGATTATGCAATATAAATCAGTCTGAATTTACATTATGTATGTATGTATGTTTGTTGCTTTTAAATTTTACATTTTTAAAATTCAGAGTAAGGCTTTTAAAATTTTTCTGCTTTTAGTGGCTCTGTGAAAAGATATTAATTTGCATTTTGTCATTGAAATGTCAAGAGGAGTTAATGTATAATGGGGCTTGAATGTATCCTTTTCATTAGCACAGAGTGATTTGTAAAACAAAGCCCTGTTTTAGGGGTTTTAGCAATGTCATCTACTGCTGATCAAAATGTCCAAAACCTGGCTATCCAGTAGTAACAATAAATGCTGAGTTTTCTTTAGAAATAGCTGCCAGTGCTGTTTTTGTGACACTTGATAAGGCGCAGTGCAGACTTAAGTGTTGCAAATCTGCAAAATCAAGTCCTTTCACTGTGTCTACTGACTAGAGGCAAGTAGCTGGATTATGGCCACCATAGAGAAGAAAGATAATTCTAGCTTGATAGGTACAGCAGTCAACTGAAACATAAAATGAATGTCCTTATTAATTTGCTGAAGAATGGGAAGGAGCTCTGAATTTTGGTAATCCTTTAAAATATTCAGATCATGTTTCTACATAATATTCTATTCTGTCTTTCCTGTTAAACTTCAGTAAGCTTATTTTTTTAAATTCATAGGCATTGAATATCTAATAGGATAGGAAAAGAGCAAGGTAGAGAACTAAGTTCACCTCACTAAAACATTGTTTTCTAGTTCTGGAAATGGCTACTCTGCAACATATTCGAGATCTTGCTATTTGTGACAAAGGCAGTACCCCTTCTGTTAATTAGCATAAGTAGATGTATAGGGGTGTTAAATTTGCCTTTTGTTTGCTTGCTTGTTACTATAATGAGATGATGTGGAGAATATTAGTTGCAGAGTTTGTGACTAATTTATGGTAAATTGATAAGATTAATGTTCTTGAGTTCTTTTTTATATGCATCATGTCATGCATTTAATCTTTCTTTAACCTTTCCAAATAACTTGTCTTGTTTATGTTTACAGAATGACACTGCATTTTGTTGCAGTTGAGATCTATTTTTAGTTGAACTATGTAGGCTGGGTTTTAGAGCTATAATTACTAATCATTTTAAGGAGCTGTATGAATTGTACAAGCCAAATGTATGAATACTATTAAATTAACATTTTGACTTTGCAGTGTTCTTTTCTGTTGCTCTGTTCACACAATTTTATATTAAACAAGCACAAAACAAGAAAAAACCTACTACCAGAGTTTCTAGACTTTTGTTCACAACTGTCTCAGCAAGTAAGTAGATGGAGGAAAAAAAAGAGATGAACGCAGAATTTTTTTGTTAGGTTTCCTGTTAAATATGTAGGTATAATCCTGCTGTTGCTATTAACACAATGAAGCTATATAATACCCACTCACCCTCTGCTACCAAATGGGAATACAGCAATTTTGGAAGAATTCCTGGTGGAATATTAAGTTAGAGATTAGGCCAGCAGCCTCCCTCTCTTGTAAGTACCATAGTTTCTTGAATACCACACACCCTCAAATAAAATATGCACTTCCCTTCCCATTGTGACTTTTTAAAAATGTTTTTTCCAGAATCATGGCTAACTGTGTGAAATCCAAATAAATTCAGCTGGAAGCATAGTGTCTAGAAAGTGTGGCATCCCAGGAGGCAAGTCTGGGTGAGGCAGCAGGAACTTCTTTGTGTGGCAGGACAGCAACAAGACTAGGCCCTAGCCCCTTGCAAGGGTAGTAGCAAGACTGTTGCTTTTTTACTGTAAATAGTTAAATAGTCCTTTAAATTCCTGTAACTAGTGTTGTTTCCAAACTACAAGCCTCATCAAGAATACTACAGACTCTATGCAGCAGCTCATTTGCCCGTAGTCAGCTCAGTGGCTCTTCAGCCAAAAGCTGTTGCTTCACCATTACCTATGAGAGGGTTAACTTTGAACTCTGCCCCTTCTGTTTGTATCACCAGGGAGAAATGGCAGCAATGAGCTACAGGATCTGTATGCTTTATTTTACCCTGCTTTTATTTCAGCAAAAAAATCAGCTTCCCTACTTTAGACATGTCCCCCAATTTTGGGGGAGGGGGCGATGCAATACTATCATCTTTTCTTATACTGTCAAAGTCCTTGTTTGATTGTTTTGTTTTTTCTTTCACAGTTTTGTCCTGCCAGAGTGACTTCAAATCCCATGATACCAGCTAACCTGGTATTTGCTGCTAAATTCCTTTCTTCATAATTCCCCTCATTCCTTTTGAAAGAAAATCCACCTGAAGGTTTATTTCAGTCTCTGCAGCATGTAATGTGTTTGTACTTTACCTATTTAATTCTTTGTCGTAAGCGTTGTGTGCAAGCACTGCCTCAAGTAGACCTATTTTTAATGCCTGTTCAGTGGGCCAGTAATAATATGCAAGTGAATGGAAAATAAGTGTAGAACCAAATTGTACATATTTAGATGGTGGTTAGGTAGATTCATATGTCACAGGCTTGTCCAATTTGCTTTGTCTTGTTTACAGATTTTACTGAATTTATCTATCAGAAGATAGAAACTATTTAGCATGATTCTCCTTGGAACAGTCATATTTTAAAAATGCTTTTGTGGGACTGAGTATTTGTCAGAAACTTCTGTATCAGGCAAATTTAGCTTTAGATGGCTTTTCCTTGAGCTGCCTGGCTTGCAGACTAAAGTTATATTTTGCATGCTACAACCAGAAACAACACTTTTGTATGCTCTCTTGCTTTCATTTATACATAAGCTAGTCCAGGATTTAATTAGGCTTTTGGTTTCACTTGTGCAGTTTCCTTGCCTTAAGTTATTTTTTGTAGATATATTAGATTGAAATTTGGTAAATCCATTTATTGCTGCATAAGAGGAAATAAAATGTATGTAGTTCACTAAGTCATATGTGTGAGTTCTGGTGGTAACACAGATAGGATTGATAAAACTAGAAAGCTTCTCTGTTGAGTAATGGTGCTGTTTTTATATAGTCACTTTGTAGAGCAGAATCCCACTTAAGGTTTGGGAGTAGAGTTGTAAGCTGTCATTTAATATGAAATGAAATGTGGCAGCTGAATATAAATGCCAACACTAAACAAGTATTATGTAATACACAGTTTGGTTGTAAAGAGTCTCTTGTGTTCACATAGTCAGTCTTCTGCCTTGTGGCAGGATTAATTTACTTTTTTCCCCTAGGAATTATTTAATAGTTTTATTGGACCAACTATTTAAGAGACAATTCGTTGCTGGTGAAACTACTTTCTCAAACACACTTTCTCAAACTCAAGCTTAAACTGCAGTTTTGGCCTCTCCTGATATTACCAAGTTATGCACAGTTGTGTTTTAATAAACAGAGTGGTTAAAATTCCAGCTGTACTCTATAAAGCTGTAGGAAAGCTACACGCTTATTTTTTTTCCTTAGTTTATGAATTTCTTCACCTGTGTAATAGGAAAATGTCTATTCCCCTTTCTTTAAAATTCTTTACATGCTCTAACTTACCAGTTCTTGTTGCAGTTTAGGTTAAAGTTGTATAGAAAGAGGCAGATACCTGGGGCAATGCTTGGAAACTTTTAGGTTTGTTGCAATCAGTACATGAATGATAAGCAGAAGCAACAATTACATTGGGCTGAATATTTTTTTTATGTGGAATACTATGTATTCTGACTTCTTAAATGTGTCAGCTGTTCCTGTTGTGGGCCATGAATGCAAAACTACATTTCTGAAAAAACTACATTTTTTTTTAAAATAACCTTTTATGAAAAGGAAGAATTTTTAGTAATAGTAGTTTTCATGGAAACGTCTTCCTCAGTCATCTTCTGAACATCTGGGAGAGTTACCTTAGTATGCCTCATCTGAAACCCTTGACCATTGGTTCTTTTGACAAAGTGTCTAATTTGATTTTTTTTTTAGCTTACCTCAAAGTATATTACCTATTTCTTCCATATAACATAAGCAGTAAACTCTGATGCTCCGCCCATGTAGGTTTTTATAACAATACTATTGTATATATGATGATAGAGAATTATATTATGCTATATTATATAATAGTTGTATATTATTGTTTTCACCCCAGGTATTACGTTCTACTTTTAGCTCCGTTTGGTTCTAATATATAATAGTTATCATCCTTCCTTTTGTGAAATGACTGCCCGAAATAGGAAGTTAACTAGGGAAAATTTAACTAGAAATAGGAAGTATTATGTATATAATACTGTATGTGTGAGGTGTTTGTGTGTGTGTCTCTCTCTCTGTCTCATTTATAGATATGATGGGAGTCTGTGTTAACTTGGTCTAATTAGGAACAAGCTTATTTTATTTATTTAGTAAGAGTCCCATGAAGTATTTGAGATGGAACTTGTTTCAGTGTCTACACTGTTGTCCTATTTGTACGTACATATTTATTGGCTATTACCTCAGAAACTATTTTTAAAGTGATCCCTATTTTAATTAGTCACAACTGAGGGAATGGTATTCACATATTTGTAACAGTTGCCATATTTCCATACTATGAATTTTCATTTTAACTAGCTGATCTTAAATCAGCCTGGGCAAACAGTTACAGTACTATTTATTGTTAGTTTTGCATAATTTTACCAGGATGTTGGAAATTTTTCCACTTTGATCACTGTATTCCACAACCGTATATCTAATACCTCCCACAAGTTTAACTTCAGTTTCTGAAAAACTACTGATCCTCTTGTCATGCTGAATCCAAGCTACTAAATAAAACTTAAATAAGAAAGCCACGACCAGTACAAATGTGAGGAATATAATTTTCCGTAATCAGCAAGGTCACCCAAATTCCTGAGAAGGTGTCAGAAGTTGAGGTGACCTAGCATAGGTGTATATAATACCCTGATTGTAGCAGCCAAAAGAAGCAGAGGGACTTAAAATGGAAAACTGAGGAACTGAAGAGCATGCTTGGGAGATCTTTCTACTAATTAAATAACAACCAGATTCCCATCTGCTAATTCCCTCTTCTTTGATGTGTTTGGCTGATGATTCTATTATGTTGTAAATAGAGCACATTTTAAATTGTTTTGAAAAACTTTCCTAAATAAGCTTCAAGAAGACTACTCTGCTATTTTATAACATATCTGGGACACTTAAATAGTGTGACTAATAGTATAATAAGATGCCAACTTTTTATAAACAGATGCTCCTGATACTAAGATTTCTAATCCAAAAACCTAGGTCTGATGTTTTCGAAGAATCTCACCGCCCATAAACTTAACTATTGTAGAGGTTTTGTTCTATGACACCATTATAGCTACAAAATATTTCCAAATTGTAAGTAATTGCAGCCAGCCTACAGAATTTTGCTAATGTAGGCACATAAACTGAAGTGTAATGCCATATACATGGCTGCAGAACAACTACTTGCCAAGATGGCAAACCATTTTCAGTCAGAAAAATACATACAAAAATCTCAGTAATTTTAATTTTATGCTAAAGTCCTTTTGTGTGCTGCCATTGCATTGGGTAATCGTATAATAAAGATAACCATAAATGTCAAACTAAATGCAGAATGCATTTTAGATTTTTAGTGCTGTTTTTGTCCATTTGATGGTAGATGGGCGTCACAATTACTGGAGTGAATTAGTGGGGTTCTGTTGTTTGAACATATGAAAAATCTCTAAATATTCAATGTAAATAAGTGATTCTTTCTAAAGAAACAAAGACATTTTACTGATGTACCATTTTAGACTACCTTGAAGACAGCTTCTCAAACTACTAAAAGTAATACTAGCTTTATGTTGTTTCCAACACTGCTTTTTATAAGGGTTCCATTTTCTTCCCGATGGGCTTCATGCCTTCCAAAAAGGCTTCCACAAGACCAGTTCTGCCTTAGTTTCATGTTATAGTCAGTAGTTATTTGTATTAGCCTGCAGTCAGAAGTATATAAGTTTCCCTAAGCAAGAGCTCATTTAATCAGTTCCTGTGAAAGGACATGCACAGAGCAGGCTATCAGGCTAGGGACAGTTTGTGTCATTTGATGTGAGCGTAAACCTGTTTTAGTGAGAAAGGTGTGGCACTTGGAGACATGGCATACTTTATGATCCATTTCAATCACTTTTTTTTAGTTATCTCAAGGAGAGACATGCATATAAACTACATAACTATAGTGTGTGGAGGGGGCACGTGCTTGGACAGACATGCTTTTCAGCTAGGTACAGACATTCAGAAAACCCAAGGGCAGTATCAATCTAAGTTATGCAGTTCTCTGGAAGTGTCATAGTTTAGAATGGTAGCAAAGAGAACACACATTCTGCCTTTGGGATGGGGTGGGGGTGCAAATCTTAGACCTCATTCCACCATTTTTAAACTAATCAGTGTAACAGCCTTCTGTTCTGTTACTAGTATGGACAAGTTTTGTGTGAACTTTTGTTCTATTAAGAGGTCACTTACATGGGTAAAAGTATAATGTTTGTATCTCACCTTCTAGAGCTGGTTTGGACATCACAAGGCTGGATGGGCAAAAAACTGTGGCTTATTTGTTCTAGAGCAGGGGTGATTAACCACTGGCCCATGGGCCTGTGGAGCCATTGCATCTGGCCCATGGGGTTCCCCACAGGTCAGGGAACTTGGCAGCAGGGGAGCAGTGGCAGTTGGTACTGGCACTCTCCCTCACTGCCAAATTCCCATGTCCACTCCCCCCAGATAGCCAGACTGGGGCCAGGCTCAGAAAAATGCATGTGATCAAGGACTGGGACAAAAGAGAGCAACTCATTTACTTATCAAAAAGGTCACTTAAGATTACAGTAGTCAAACTAATATTGGCTAAGGTGTTGAAGTTGTTGTGACAGCCTGCTTGCATGGTAGGTTGCTCAGAGAGAGATTAGTATAGTGATTCTTAACCTCTTTAGACTTAAGGGCTAAGTACAGACATTCAGGGAAATTAGAGGAAAGTTAAATCAATTCAAAATGGCTGCCCAATATCAGGTAAGTCAGGATGGGAGGGGTAGCTGGGGGATTGGGTGTGCAGCAGGCTAGAGGGGATTGAATGTCCACTGGGGAATGTGGGGGAGGCAGGCATGCTACTCACCAAAGCTACACCCCTATCTCTTCCTCTCCTTCCCCCACTGGGACTTGCTTGGCTCTGGCAGTAGTGAACACTGATAAAAACAGCTGCACCTTGAGTGGCTTATGGGGAGCAAGTTTTGGAGGGGAGTGAAAAGAGAAGGCATGGGGCTGGGGCCAGTGGCTGGGTTTTCTCAGCCATGGGGTATGCAGGGGAAGTGGACAGAAGTTCCATGTACCGGTTTGACCTAAATCAGATGAATCTGCACTACATAGATCTAGGTTTATCTTAAACCAGGTTCTGCAATTTTTAGATTAGTTTGTCTGCATGGAACTTCTGCTACAGGCTTAGACTGATTGCCAGTCACTGAGACTGGGTCTGAAAACGTAAGGTCAGCTCCAGGACAAGCTAAGTTTAAATTGGGTAGCTATTTTGAACCCAATTTAACCTCCTGAATGTCTGTACTTAGTCAAGGGTCATGCCCAGACAGGCAGGCAGGTACGGTTTGTGGCAGCACAAGCCTCTTTGCAGCATCACAAACCATACATGGGAAACAAAATGCGAGCTACACTGCAAATTTGCAGTGGGAAGCTAAAATTTGCTCCCAGGAAATCCTGGTAGCAGAAAAATCAGCACAGTACACACGACAGGAGCATGCGCAGGAGACTCAGAGGCTTGGTCCTCTGGGGAGGCATTTTGGCTGTTGGCCAGAGCATCTCCATTCCTGCAGTCGGCTCCTCCAGCATGCCAGGAGCTGGGAGGAGCCAGGCAAGGACAGTTTGCTCAAAGCGGGATAACTTATCTCTCACCAAAGTGCTCGCTCAGGGCCATGTGCTGTAGCAAAAAGTACTAATGTTATTCTGTTTTACCATTGCACGTGCATGCCCCTGCACATCTGGATGCAGCCAAGGTATCCCTTAGAAAATGCCACCTTTTAGTTTTCATTCTTTTTTTGACTACAGAAAAATTGTAGAACCACTTTTCTGCAGCAAAGAACTCAAAAATACCACAGGATGGAATGATTTTGATGCTGTGGATTCCAATCTGAAATCTCTGGGTTTCTTATGCATCATGTTTGCAAACCTACCAGTGGTTGGCATCCTTTGGTATGCTTGAAGAGATCTCAAGGTACTCAAGGGTGCAACATATCATGGTTGAGAATCACTGTATTAGTAGAACATTTTGACTGCATCTTAAATATATTTCAGACCTTAACTTCTAAAATTCCTGCTTAAAAATTGATTATCAGTATTGGCCCCAGAAATCTCTATCGGTGCACCCCTGATTTTTAAAGTTCATATTGAACAATATATTATTTTAAACTTGGGCCACACTTGTCTACATTTTCAAGGAGAATCCATATTTAAAGTTTGTTCCCAACCCTTTCATAGATTCCTGTGGCCCACTTTTGAGTCTCAAGTCATGGGTTGAGAAACTGTGGTTTAGATCATGATTTAGACCAGAAGTATCAAACTCATGAGAGGCCCTATGGGGCTGGATGAATGACTTAGGTTGGATCCAGCTTGTAGCGCTGGTCTGGCATGGGTTCCATATGCAGTATATACCCTGCACATTGGGCTGATCCAGCACACTCTAAATGTGGCTTGTGAGTCTACTCTAAGACTGACAGTAGCACCACGAGGTAGCTGATAGGGCTCTGGTAAACTGAATGTGGCCTATGGACTCTATCTTTCACATGCCTGATTTTAGATTTTAAGCTTAGTAATAGTAGTTGTTTAGCCCAGTTGTTTAGAGTGTTGTGCTGTAATTATACCAAGGTTGCAGGATTAATTCCTGGTCTGGACTAGATGAACTTTTGACATCCCTTCCAGGCCTATTTCTCTATTTTGTTCCCATTTCTGAGGTTATAAAGGTTCTTGAAGGGGCACAGGTGGGCTTTGCCTCGCATACAACTGCATTCAAGCCTGTTGCTTTAGATGTTCCTTCATAGGATATCTGTGCCAAGGGCTGTCAAACCATGGCTTTCAAGCCAAGCTGCAGGTGGCTTCAGTCAGATTAAATGTGGCTGCTGAAGAAAACAGAGATGCTTCATAAACATTCTTTTTCTCTTTTTATCCATTTATTATTTTCTATGTTTGATTTTCTTCAGTATTTGCTTATTATAAGAAGTAATTTAACAACAAATTATATTTGAGCAGGGGCACTGTGCCCAGATATTGAGTCACAGGCATGCACATACCAATTTTTTTTTTTTTGTGTCCTGCAGTTGTTAGCTATGCCAATATTTTAGTTCATGGCTAGAAGGCTAGGATGTTTGGCTAACCCTGATCTATGCTGTCATCTTGTTTACATTCTGGGTTAATGGGTATAAGGCCTAACAGATGCTCTTTTACTTAGTCTGGTGACTATTAGGATTAGTGCTTGCTACCATACTGCAGAGAAGTCCAAGAGCCTTCTTTTACAGCAGTGGAGAAGACCATATGTTTGTCTTCCCATGTGATGTTTTTACCTCCTTGAACTGCATGCTGGTACCATTGACTCATCTCTTTTTTAAATTTTTTTGTTATTATTTCTTCCTTATTTTGTATACCTCTTTTAGTCCCTGATTTAAATATGGGTGAATTATGCCAGGTCAGTGACTCAGTACTTATTAGAGCTGCCCTTTTGGTGTTTGGTTTCTCTGCTTAATTTTTAATATGCTTCTAGCCCTTTTTGCTCTGAAGAAAACCTTGGACATAAAATGTATGCTGTCTAATTTGATTCCTGCCACCATTAGAAAGTCTGAAATAGGAACTGTGAGGTGTGAACTGTTGTATTTCTAAAGGGTGATAACATATATGCTTGAATGGTCCATGGTAATTGCGTTAGTGGTACTTGAAAAAGTATCACAAATTGTAGAATTTACTCTTAGTGGCATCCCAAATTGGAGCTAAACCAAATGATTTTTTCAGTAGAGTCTCATCTCTGTTTTCCCCCTCTTTCTCCTTGGTTTGTGGTCCCAAAATGCCAAAGAGAGGATTCAGGCTCCCATTTGAGCCTTGCCTTTGCGAAGCACATTCTGTACAACTTTGTGATACATCTGAGCCAATTAATTAATTGGCTTCTCCGGAGCAGTAATACTCCAGATCTGTTTTTGTGGAGGTCTGAGTCCAGCTAGCTTGCTGCTTAGCTGTAATGTGCGTCTTTCCTTCTTTTGCAGGCTTTTGTGGCAGAGCCCTAGCTGGTGGCTGTGCATGTGTGCACGCGCACACGTGTGCATTTACCAGCTGGTATGTGTGTGTATGTATGTATGGGTTTTTTTGTATTCTGCTTAATAGTATGTCTAAATCTTACCGAGAGGGAACCAAACCTGAAGAGCCTAGCAAAGCCTGCATGTTTAACGTTTTTGTTTTTTGGGGGTTTTTAAACATTTGCGCACATGTTTTGTGAGCAGTGTTTGATTTGTCGAGCAGTCAGAACTTGGGGGAAATATTACTTTCTTTTCCCATGTCATCATTGCCCTCATGACATTTCTGCTAATATAATTACTAACAATCGCCATGGCTTTGGTGGTGTCTTGTTTGCCATTTTCTATAGTTTTCCTTTGCTGGTTCCTTTAGCCTACATCTCTTCCTTAATTTTAATACTGAGGCTATTTAGGAAAAATTGCTAACTTCTAGCAAAAAAAATCAGCATTATACTTTGGACCTACCACTAAAATAGTAGGTAACAACTGTTTTACTCTTTATGTGGAATTTCAGTAGCCTTTGACAGTTCCCTCATAAGAGGCTACTAAAGAAAATTAATATGGTATCAGCAGCTGAGCAGCATGACAGATGAGAAACTGAGGAAGAGATTTTTAAGAATTGATGGTCATGTGTTATGATGCCAAACCATTTGTTAGCAGAATGCTTGGAGGTTCTATAATATAGTCAGTTTTGTTAGAAAATTTATGATCTAGGACAGGGATGGGCAATTATTTTTGGTGGAGGGCTGCTTGCTGAGTTTTGGGAAGTCATTGAGGGCTGCATTGACAGGCAGCCGGGGCAGATAATATTAATTTAAAAAAAAATTTTAGGGGCCCCATAGGCCGGATAGATGCCTGGTGCGCCACATTTTGCCCACCCCTGATCTAGAAAAATGAGTGAGGAGAGAGAGGTGACAAATTTAACAGGTGACCAATGGTATTCAAGTTGGTCAAAACTAGAGAGGAGACAAGAAAATCTTCAAAAGGATGCAGCCAACCGTAAGCTACTGGTAGGAAGGATAAGGGTGGGGGGGGCACGTGCCCCTCCTGACAGGGCCGTCCCCTCCAGTGTCTGTGGGTACTCTTCAGCTACATCCCCACTGCCGCCGGCTTCTGCAGATGCCCCCCCCAGACTCAGGAGGCACCAGTCACCCATGCAGCCAACCTATGTGAATAGGCAGTGTGATGACTGATTAAATTCACTGTTTATGGATGTAAAATAATTCATCAGTAAACATTATTTCAAATGAATGAAATACCTTAAAAATTAATTTATCTTTGTCAACTGTAATAAAAGAGTTCTTCAGCAGAAGTACCTTTCTTGTCTGGTACGAAGTAGCAGCCAAAAGAGGAATCAAAATGTTAAAAGTAATTAAAAAAAAAAAAAATGGACTGGAGAATTAATACAGGAGAATTAAAATGCTGTTGTGTAGATCAGCTTCATACCCTGGAATGTAATTTAAAATTCTGATTTCCCCATTTCAAAAAAGAAATGCCATGCTTTTCATTTGTATGAACACTGGATAAGTGCATACATTGCTTATATGTTATCAGTCCCACTTCACTGCATATTGCTTATAGTGTTACAAACTCCAGTTGTCTGCATGCCTGCATAAACTGCCTTGGGGCATACAGTTTTTCAGCCCCGCTATCTTTGTAATTCAGTTGTATTCTGATTAAGGGCATAGTAACTGTAATCATACCTATGTTGTTACTGATTGTACTTCTTGGCTGCATCAAAAACAAAAAGGGAAGACACTGTCAAAGGCCTGGTCTTAGAAGACTTGAATAGGAGAAAGTCATCTTTAAGGCTGTTATCTCCTCTCTTTTTCAAGGCAGGTCTAGAAAATGAGAGCTAGTCAATTGGGGTTGCTAATACCACAATACTGACAGGACTAAACAGTGCTCATTAAGTCTGAAGTACTGAAGACTTTTAAATAGGTATTTACATCTCATCTGTCCATATATTACTTTTCATTTGACTTACTAATGATCACCATGTGATTTAGGAAGGGTATAGACAGACAAGGTTCTTTGGGTAAATCTAATAGTTCCAACTATACAAGTTGCCCTAGTAAAATATATTGGCTTTCCCCAAAGAACCTTGTCTGCCTATGTCCTTAGACCAACAGGGCTACAGCCAACACCAGTAGGACAAGGTAGACTCCTGATATGGCTCTCAGATGCTCTAAGGAGTGATAAAAGGTGTGGGGAAGCAGAGTTAGTGTGAAATGGAAGGCACCTCAATGGTACATATTATTTTATATTTTTTTAGTGTAATTCCTTCTTTTCAGGATTATTTTTCAGCTGGAAGCTTCTGTGCTTTAGCATAAATAAAACCATTGCCAGGCAACCTTAACTCTTGAATATTAATTAAGAGGCAGAACGCAAATGTTACAATGTGGTATTTCTTGTGACTTGAAGATAAGGAAAAGATATTGCAACTAATATATTTCTTATGCACATGATTAATGAATGTGGGCTACCTGTGAAGACCTTAATTCTGATGTGTGCCAACTTGATGGTTGCATTTTGTAATGTTAATATTCTTTTGAAATAGGTTTTAGTGTACATATTTATTATAACAGTATGGTCTTGCATCTAATAACTAAACCTTTTACAAATTGTACTTTAAAAATCACATCAAATTTGATTTACAGTTATTAAATGCAAATTACATAGGATTCACTTTATCCAACAATAATGAGCAGTATCTTTAGCATAAATTGGAGAGCTGGTATAACACTGCATGATCGTATATCAAAATAACTAATTAAAACTATAAATAAAATGTATTTATTTGAAATAGAGTAATGAACCATTTTAGTGTCTGTCCCTGAGATGTACTGTAGACATGCCACAAAACTTTGTTCCAAAGCACGTAGAAAAATAGAAAAAGACCTGTGAGTAGGTTTCTGTTTTAAATGTTTAGCAGGACAATCCCTTTTCTTATGAAGGAACTTTGACCAAAGTCAATGTTTCAATACTATATTTTCCCACAATACTCTAAAATAATTATGAAGCTTTTCATATACAGCAACTGTTAGTTTGGTAAATTAGCACAGTAAAAATTAGGCTTTATTTAATAGAAAAAAGAGAAGTTTCACTTAGATTTTTTAAAGGCCAAGAGATTTAACATCTATAATAAAGGATGAGCTTAGAGGACAGTTCATTGTATTTGCTTGTGTTTAACTTTGCCATTGTTTGCATTTTAACAGAGAAGTTGTATAATTCGTTTTTCCAGATTCTGTTGAGCCGACTTAATGGAAACTCTCACATTAGATTCAAGCTGGGGTTTAGATACTGGTAGTGGTATTTATCAGTAGTAGTACTTGTGATCACTGAAAAAGAAGGTTGAGGTTTTTGCAAATGTTTGATTAACAAAAATAGCTTGTTTTCTACATGAGACAACTCAGGGTTATTAAAAGGATAATGATTTAAAATGTTAGACACTACTAACTTGAATCCAACTATTAAATGCCAACTAAAATATTTGTCTGTTTGGCTTGGGTGAAGAAAGTTGTTTGCTTGTTTTAGTTCAGATTAGTTTATCTCGCAAATCAATCAGTTTTGTAGCTGGCTCGAACTTACATTGTTGTGCAAAAAGACCAGTGAACAGATGATCGGACAGACTGAAATATGTTCTGTCCTAGTGATGGTTATCTTCCTTTTCCCCGAGTGGCATTTGGGATACATCAGTCAGTTTATTGCATAATGTAACCCCTTTGTTTTCAGATTTGAATTCATCATTCCAGATTATTTTTTCTACCTTTGACTTGTGTTTTAGGCTGTCATAAATGAACTTAACATTAACAGTGGCCAGTAATTTAATTTTGGTAAATCCCTAGGATAATTACCAGAACATGTTTATCTTTTGCTTTTACAA
This sequence comes from Caiman crocodilus, assembly GCA_030014935.1. Taxonomy (NCBI): domain Eukaryota; kingdom Metazoa; phylum Chordata; order Crocodylia; family Alligatoridae; genus Caiman; species Caiman crocodilus. The sequence continues at coordinate 9,479,201 of JAGPOW010003648.1, forward strand.
AAGATAGAGGTTTTTATAATTGATTTTATGTATTTCATAATGCCATGCTCTTTTTTTCTCTCTTGCTGTTTATAGAAGAGTTTTTCCACTATTTGTAGGTCTGCTTTGCTGCTGGTACTTGGGAAATGAGCTTGGTGAGAAGCACCACAAACCCCTCTGGAGACTTGTCTGAAGAATGTGTGGGGAGCAAGGAAGAGCTGCTCCTCCAGCACTTGACTCCTGGTGGCCAACTTGGTGGCGGGGGCAGGAAGAAAGACAGTGTCCCTGAGCCCAATTCCTGGTCCCTGGGCTTTGCAATCCCTGCTTCATTGCCCAGCTGGGTGGTAGGGCAGCATTTAAAGCCCAGGGCCTGGGAAAGATGTCATGGGTTCCCAGTCCCAATTTCCATCCTCACTGTTCAGCTGGGTGATGGGGAAGCCAGAGGGAACTGGTAACTCTTCTCCCCCACCTCCACCCCTATAACCTCTTCCCCAGACTGGGCACTGCCCAGTTTGGGGAAAAGACAGGGGACAGTGTCTACTGCTGCTCCCCTCCTGGACCAGTCCAGCACAGGGAGGGGAGCATTGGAGCAAAGCCCACACCCACTTCTCCATACTGGATAGCCCTTAGTTTGGGAAGGGTCAGGACCAGACTGAGAGTAGAGCATAGGAGCATTTCCTCATGCAAGGGAAACTCTTGTAAGGGAAATTTTCCAGGTGCAAATTCTGATATCCCAAGGGAAACCAAATTTCCAAGAGGCTAAATTTGGTGCACACTTCTATGCTTATCACTTTTTCTGGAAGAATGGTGGGTCTCCCATTAGAAATGTAATGATTATACAGTCTTGGTCTATCAGTCTGTCGAAGATCATTACATCTGTAGTAGGAGGAACATTAGAAAAAAAAGAGAATATGATTAATGAGAGGACATAGAAAGACAGCTTGCAACAGTTGATGTGTGGATTGCAATAAATGCTTGGCAAGGGTTGGTATCTGGAAGAGCATTTTGTCTGAGTACAAGTGGCAGAAGAGAAAGGGGGAAAGGTATAAATGAACATGGGAAGGTAGGACACCAAAAAGAGAGGAGAAGATGATGTAGATTTCATAGATTGTTACGGTCGGAAGGGACCTATTAGATCATAGAGTCTGACCCCCTCCTCTGGGTAGGAAAGAGTGCTGGAGTCAGATGACCTCAGCCAGGTGTTTGTCCAATCTCTTAAATACCTCCAAGGAAGGGGACAGCACCACCTCTCTTGGAAGCATATTCTATATTTTCGCAGCCCTCACTGTAAAGAATTTTTTCCTGATGTCCAATCTAAATTTGCTCTCCTTCAGTTTGTGGACGTTGTTTCTAGTTACTCTGATGGGCGCCCTGGTAAACATTGTATCCCCCTATTTCAGGGGTGGGCAAAATGCAACCCATGGGCTAGATGTGGCCTGCCAGGCCCTGCTATCCGGTCCGCAGGGCCCCTTAAATATTTTAGAAAATAATAGTTATTTGCCCCGGCTGCCTGTCATGTGGCCCTCGATGGCTTGCCAAAACTCAGTAAGCGGCCCTTCCCCCAAAATAATTGCCCATCCCTGCCCTATTTCCTGCTGTCCTCCCCTTATGAGTTTGTAGATGGCCACAAGTTCATTTCTCAGCCTTCTCTTGTGGAAGCTGAAGAGATTCAGGTCCCTCAATCAGTCCTTGTAGGACCAGACAGGTGGTCTTCCTCTGAACCTCCTCCAGGCCATCCACATTCCTCTGGAAGCACAGTGCTCAAAACTGGGCGCAGTACTCTAGCTGCGGCCTGACCAGCGCTACATAGAGGGGTAATATCACTTCCCTAGATCTGGTTGTGATGTACCTACTTATGCAAGAAAGTGCAGTTAGCTTTACTTATTACTTTATCACGTTGGTGACTCATGTTCATTTTGGAGTTGACTCTGACTCCGAGATTCCTTTCTGCAGTTATGCTACTTAGAATGGTACCTCCCAGGCTGTAGGCATGTTGATGATTCTTCCTCCCCAGGTGAAACACATGGCACTTATCTTTGTTAAACTGCATCCTATTCTGTTCCGCCCACTTTCCCAGCCTGTCCAAATCCACCTAGATTAGCTCCCTGCCCTCTAGTTTGTTTACGTCACCCCATAGTTTGGTGTCATCTGCAGACATGGACAGAGTGCTTTCTATTTCCTGATCCAAGTCACTAATGAAGATATTGAACAGCACTAGTCCTTGAACAGAGCCTTAGGGGAGGACTTCACTGCTCACATTTCTCCAGGTAGAAAACAGCCCATCCACCACCACTCCCTAGGTGTTTCCAGTAAGACAGTTTTCCACGCATCAGACTGTGTAATAATCAACGTTGCAACTGTTCATTTATAAGAATTGGGTATAACACGGTGTCAAAGGCCTTTTTAAAATCTAAGTCAATAACATCTACCTCAATTCCTTCATCCAAGCATTTTGTGACCTGGATTTATATGAGAGACACAAACAGTTTTCTCCATAAATTGATATAAAAGGTGGAAACTACATAAAGAAATGTTTATCAAGTGATAGTGAAGGACTAGAAAGGACCATGCAAACAGGTTTTTTTTAAAGTTAATAGTGAGTGAGTTTAGAGCATTATGTCTAATTCATAGCTTAAGACTGAAAGGTGTAGGGAGTTACCAAGCATCTGCTAGTCTGCTCTGATGTTACTTAGTTGGTACCACTTGGTCTGAGGGGGGATTCAAGATCAAAACTAGATTAACTTTTCAAAAGTGGCTCTGGGTTATAGTTGGTATTACTTTATTTTTAATGGTCTTCCATTAGAGATGAGGAGTTTTTAGTCCTGTTTTAATGTGTGTGTAACTGGAGAAAAAAGGCTTAGGAGTGGTAGCCCTAGATCAAGAGGGTGCATTGGAACATTTATGCTGAATGAGAGATTTCTCTGCATATTAAAGAATTTAAACCCAGTCAGAAATTGGGGCCCAAAGAGTAATTAAGAGGTAAGATTGCTTTCAAGGGATACGAAATGTGAACTTCTGTTTTTTCCTTCTGGAATAAAGCCAAATTTTCTTTCGGGAGGGGTACTTTTGGAAGGTTTCTAATACTTAGAGCTTTCTTGCTGCGCCAGGTTCTTAGCCAAGAGGTTTAGACAAAAAGTACACAGTACATAGTTGACATCAGGGTGCAGTAGAAGATTACTGAGGTGGAGGAAGGATCATGGGAAAGTAGGGCTGGAAAGGACCTCATGAGGTCATGCACTTCAGCCCCTTGCTCAAGATGGAAATGTTCTTGACTAAACACAGACGGTTATCTGTCTAACATACTTTTGAAAATTTTTAGGGATACAGATTACACAGCTTTTCTAGGGATGCTTGGCCCCACCCCCTTATAGTCAGAAAGTTTCTCCTAGTCTCCAACCTAAATTTCCTCTTCTGCATTGTGCTTTGTTTAGTGCTTTTAAATAAAGTTGTGCTCTTTTTAACTTTCTTGAACAAATTTTAAACTGGGGAGTGACTAGGTTGTAATTTGTAGGAAAGGACCTGGGGATTATAGTGGACCAGAAGCTGAATACAAGTCAACAAGTACTAATGTTGCAAAAACAAAAAAACACCAAAGCTTTTCAAGAAGCAAGGGTTTTTTGGTTGCATCTCTTATCAGACCAATTGCACAGGTGGTATAGTGAGTATTGTGGAGTTTTTGGGTGGTGGTGTCCTGATTCTTTCTAGTGTTTTAGGCACTATGCATTTGGTCCAGTACAATGTATTGCTAAAAATGTTTGCCGCTTTTATTTCCTGGACCATAACGCTACTGTATTCATCCTACCTTCTAATAGCTTTTTAAAAAAAGATGTAGACAAATTGGAAAGAGTCCAGTGGAGAACAACAAAAGTAGTCAGCTAAATTGGAATTAGGAAAACGTCTGCTCTCCTGTAGAAAACTACTGATTTATCACTTTGGCAAAGGCTTGTTTGAAGTACTTTAGTCAGTAACTTCTACCACTTTAGTGGTTTGACTTTAAAACTCCAATAGAATGTATGTACTGAGAATTTTTATTTAAATGGATAGATTATATTAAATTTACGTATTAAGTATTATCATACTTTTCAGTTTGATTTTTTAAAAGGTTCAGAAACAATTTTTATTTGTAATTGATTTATTTTCTAACTAGTGCACATATATTACTATTACTCTGTTTCTTCCTTAAGAGAACATTATAAATGCCAGGTGACCCAGAAATTCTTGAATTATACTAGTCATTTCAGACTTGCTGTTATGGATGAGGCTAAAGAAGATACTAAAGGTTCTACTTGAATGCCAATCTTGTTATGGTCTCCTCAACAGAGGCTGGAACAGGATATTGCTAAACAATCGTGCAGTAACTTTTGTAAGGAAAACAGTTTTGAAATTCAACTGTAACTTTAGTGGAAGTTTCCTAGTTTTGAAAACTGTCACTGCTGGGGTTTGAGGCCAGAGTCTGGGCCTGGGGTTGCACTCTGGGCAGGTGGCAACAGCACTGGGAGAGAGGGTGATGGAGTGCCACCCCATTGCCTCCACTCTGTGCCACAGCCTCCCAACCCAAGTGCAGTCCCAGCCCAGCCCCCGCACTGGGAAGAAGGCAGCGTAGCCCCCAAGCCCAGAGCAGGAAGCCCATCCTTGCCCCATGCACAAATGGGGTGGGGCATGTACCCCGTCCATAACTCTTTCCAAGATGCACACAATGGGAGGGAGACACTCCCCTCCCTGCCCTTCCACATTCGCTGGACAAGCCGCTCACAGCTCCATCCCATGATCCGCCCCCACTGGGCAACCCCTGCCCCACTCCCTCCCTCACCATTATTGGCTCTGGATTTAGAACCCAGAGACCTTGCTCCTGGGGGGTGGGGAGGAATGAGGACCCACCCTCAGACTTTCCATTTGATAATAGACAAATTTATAGATACACAGTGATAACAGAAGAAAAGAAATATGAACAATCAAACAAGTCTATATATCTACCAAATCCTAGTGCTGTCATCAGAGTCAAATTATATCTGGTCAGGATGCAGTCTCCACTCTGAGGCTTTCTCTCTTAGGTGTCAGCAATCTGGAGGTGGGATGCTGAGGCCTTCCCCCCCCCTCCATTGGGGTGCATGAGATGGGCTGGTTGTATGCCCTCTGCCTGTGGTGGCCTTGGGGACCCTTCCTGGAGGACAGGAACAGATACCTGTCTTGGGGAGAAGGAGCGTGGAGGGACTGGGAGGGACGGGACAAAGGAAGGGACACTTTATTACTCTCAAGTCTTTGCTTTTGTATTCTCCTTCCCTCTTGATGGCTCCTGATGACTCTTGATCCATGGCTGTCTTTGGTTGGTTGTCTCTCTGTGGTCTCGCATTCACATAGTTTTCTGGGCCTCCTTCTAATTTGGTCTGTTTTCCCAAAACTGAGACTCAGTCGCCGCCCCCCTGCTGCTTTGGGGCCTTGTATCTGGTGTCACTTTGTCTCATGTTATGGAACAGTATGGTATACACTCACGGTTCCAAGGCTGTTTTCTAAACTGTGTGTCCATGTTGTGTTAGACAACCTGTCTGCCTTGAAGGCTGTGATCTTGTGTTCTGACATGCCCCCTCCAGTTCTTAGGCTATGTGTGTATTCATTGGCCTTGTTGTGTTAGACAGCCTATCTTCTTCCAAGGCTAGGAGAAACGTTGTGTCAGACCCAGGCTCTTAGCAATCAATTAACCCCTGCTGCCCATCTTGAAACATTTTAATGAATATATCTATATAAGCCAATTCACAAAAAGCAAACCTTTAAATGCCATTTCGAAGCCAACAACTGTGGAAGACTCGATCTGCCCTCCCATCCCTCCCCCCCACCCTTTCCTTCCGACAGCCTTACTAGCCAGACATTGTTCTTCATGCTGCTAGGCTGCATTCCTGGTTGTGTGCATGCTGCGGCTGCACATGTGCACGCATTTATTGGTGACAATATCAGCTACACCAGCCAAAAAAGCCAATTCCTGATTATGTAAATTTTCCTTTTATCAGTGCCGATCTGATGTGGACTGATGTATCAGTACACCTCTAATAATATCTTCTCTATTCAAGAGTCTCCTCTATTCAGGCAGTAGAATCAAAGTTATTTTGGTTAATAATATTTTCTTTCTCAATGCAGAATAAACCGGGATGGTTTGATTTGATGATTCAAATCCTAATTTAAAATTTCTTTAAGTTGGGAACCCTCATATAAATGATGTAATGTTAATCTTGTTCTACATTTATTGTTCATTGTCAGTATTGGAACAATGTATTTCAAAAATAGAAATACTAAAATATTTCTGTAACCCTAATACAGGAAACCCTCACTATTTGCGGGTTTGGCATTCTCGCGAATACCGAACCCGCTTCTTAAATACACTTACAGCAACTCCTTGGGAGCCTTGTGGTTGTCACTGCCACCAGGCTATGGCTGTCACCAGGGCAGCTGTGTCCCCCTCTGCCCCCCTCAGCTGCCAGAGGCACTGAGTTCATGAGTGCAGTGCCTTATTCATAGATTTCGCCATTTGTGAACTTCAAATCTGGTATGGAAAACATCTTTGGTAAATGTGTTTAGCCAAACACATTGCTTTTAGTTCAAGTGAACAGGACCTCTAAAAGGGTCTCAGTATCAGTGCTGTAGACAAATGCGGCACAGACCCTTCTAGTGCATACATCCAGAAAAAAAAGAAAATCTTAATCAGCAGTCATGTTGGCACACCAGTATGAGAGAGTGGAGTTGACCTGAGAAACTTAGTTGCTGTCTCCCACAACAGAGTGCTCCTCTGGAGAAGTTGGCTACTTCCAGACATCGACTGATAATGATTTCAGGTCCTTCAAAGATCTTCTCTCAAGGATTGTTCAAGCCTTAGACTGAGAAGTTATCCCAGGAAACATGCATAACTACTCATTTCCAACAGCATACCCAAATGGTATACTGGGTCCAGCAAAGGAATGATGGCAGACTTCAGTCTTGCTCTCCTTAGCTTTGAAATAAGTGGTAAAAGTTGCTATCAGGTCCTGTCAAATTACTTTAAACATTTCCCTGCATGCCCAGCATTAATGTAGCTGGTGCTGCTTTTCAGTCCAGAATAAAAACCAGCTACATGAACTGAGAAACTAAATCTGAAAGGCTTTTTCATCAACCTTCCTCCTGTTTTGTGCTATAAGCTACAGAGTTGTCACAAAATGACTTTCAAAGGTGGGACTGTGACTTATTCCTATCTTGTATGCCAGGGGATTGTTGCAGGACAAGGTGTGAACACGTAGCAATTTGAACCATTTTCAGATATCACTTACTGGGAATTGGTTTGCAGTTGTGCAAAGTGCTGTGGCACCCAACCCATTATGCCTTTTGGGAGGAGGACTGCTTTTTGCAAGGTCAGCACATGGATGCAGAAAGTCAGCCATTAGAGAGAAAGAGATACTGACATTCCACATGGAAATTAATTCTTTACATGGGCCTGTGTGGTCTAGACATCTGATCCTTGTTTAGTTACATCAGTTAAAACAGTGAGCTAACTGAAAGTTAATCAACACCTGCTTGGCAGCATGTCTCCACTGATATATTTGCTTCATCTGTCTTCATGTGACAGCATCCAAGTTTCTCGAAGGCCTGATACCTATATTTTTTCCCAGTGCAAGAACTTGGCAAGATCGTCCTGAAGTGTATGAGGTGCTCCTTATTAATGTGCTGTCTTAAAAAAAAGATTTGTTTTGGTAGCCATCGCTTTGGCCACAGGATGAACCGGCTTCAGATATTCTTGACAAAACACTCCTGTGTACCTTCTGAACTGATGGAGTAATACTGAAACCTGGTGTACAATTCATTCTCAAAGTGATTTGGGTCCACTTAACCACATTCTTTCCAACCCACTTCAGTCTGCATTAGGAGAAAGGAATGTGATTACGTTTTGGGGTTTGTGGAGTTCTAAGAAACTTACTCTGAGTAATATAGATATTTTCTGGCTGGGGCGAATGATTCCTGACGCTTTCACTGCTTTTGATTACTGACCCTAACTGAGGGAAGTGTGTGAATAACTGCTTCAAGAATATTAGAAAAACGTTAGAGAGCCTACAAGACATGGGAAGGGGGTGGGGGGAGGGATTAGAAAAGGCCTCATGAGCAAAGAAATCTAGGTTGTAGAAGTGTAGTCCAGGGAGATAGTTTTGAATTGCCAAAAGTTGAGCTGAGCTTAAATCTTAACAAAGGCTGTTTCAGTAAATAGCAAAAGGTTCTTCAGATATGTTAATTAAAAGCAGAGCTGCTCTGCAATAAGGATACGTTTGGACATTAGGATATTTGATGCCAAAACTAAATTAATGTTTTGCTTCAGGTATCAATGAGAAAAAATATTAATGTTAAGTTCAGTGATGAAAATTAGCATTCCTTAACCAAAAAGGGAAGCAAAACTCAAATGACTTGAAGTGCTCAAGTCACGCAGCAATTTCATCCTAGAATATGAAAAGAATACACTACATGAAATTGCTAGTTTGCTAGCAGGCATTTAGAAGAAAAATCTTGCCAATTTAAGGGTGGCATAAATGCGATAAGAAGGAAGGGTGATTAGGACAACCACCTTGGCGCTGACTTGGAGCTTGTGGGGAAATAAAAGCAGCTGCTGCCAGCAGCTGTGCAGTTACGTTCACATTTGCAATGGCAATTGTGGATTGCTGCTTCAGCCTTGCTCCTGCTATGTACCTACTCTGCTGGGTAGTATCATATGTATAGAAGACAGCAAATTTAGTAGCTATATTGAAATGTGTATATTCTACATATACTATAATTAATAGCTGTGTGGGGGGCGGCAATCGGGGTTAGTAAGGCTTTTTACTTTGAACTAGAACATAACACTTTAATTTATCCTTTGTTTCAACATTTATTCTAAAGTTAGGGAATGTAAGAAAAGGCAAGCTAGTTAGTATTTTGCTGAAGAAGGTATTGAAGTTTTGAGATTATTTGAATATTGCAAAGATATATCATTTATAGCAACTGTTTATGATGATGTTTGTCATGAGAAATTAAAGTGATGTCGTTGTCCAGGAAATATGCAAGAGTTGTCTTCTCTCCTAGAGACTTGAGGAGGACTACGGTGATACCTGAGAGTTTGTCCAAGTCTGTCCCAACCATGCAGTTGGTTCAATAAAAGATATCACCCACAAGAATTCTTGACTCAGGAAATTAATGCATCTTTCTTCGTACAGAATTGGGTGCTGTGCATGTAATAAGCTTTAGGACATAATTAAACAGGAGGAAGAAGAGATACAGAACATACTGAGTACCACCTATCCTGTGCATTGAATGAGGCTGCCATCCTGTGGGGGGGAAAAAAATTAGTATGTCTAATGAAAATTTAAGTATGTGCTACTTGGACCCTGTTTTGAAGACAGAAGTATTAATGTCCTATGACAATCATCACCATGTTTAATTCTTTACATTGATACACAACACATATGTAATAAAGGCATAGATTCATAGATTGTAGAGTCAGAAGGGACCACAATGGATCATCATGTCTGACCCTCTGCCCCTGGTAGAAAAGAGGACTGAGGTCAGATGACCCCAGCCAGGTCACTGTCTAGCCTCTTCTTGAAGACATCCAAGCTAGGTGATAGCAACACCTCTCTTGGAAGCCCATTCCAGATCCTGGCCACCCTTACTATGAAAAATTTCTTCCTAATATCTAACCTAAATCCATTCTCAAGTAGTTTACACCCGTTATTCCTAGTCACTCCCTGGGGTGCCCTAGTAAACAACATGTCACCTATTCGCCGTTGACCTCCCCTAGTAAATTAGTAGGTGGCCACAAGATCTCCCCTCAGCTGTCTCTTGTGAAGGCTGAAGAGATTCAGCTCTCTCAACCTCCCCCTGTAGGGTCTTTCCTGAAGGCTTCTAATTATGTGAGTAGCCCTCCTCTGAACCCTCTCCAGATTTTCCGTGGCCCTCTTGAAGTCTGGTGCCCAAAACTGGACATAGCACTCCAACCGCAGCCTAACCAGTGCTGCATAGAGGAGGAGCATCACCTCCTTCTATCTATTAGTCATGCACCTGCTAATGCACAACAAGATGCAGTTGGCCTTGTTGATGGCCTCATTACACTGCCAGGTCATGTTCATCTTGGAGGCAATTATGACTGTATTATTATCTTGGAGTCAATTATGACTGTAGCATGTACCCCTTTTATGTAAGTTAGACTCATCTTAAAATGTTTTGATTTTTTTCTTCCCTTTTCCTATTGTCCTTGGAAAGATTGGTTAATATTGTTTTGGCAGCTAGGTCATGCATTTTCATGCTTTAACGTTTGGATTTCTTTTAAGTGTAACCTTTGCCATAAATTCCCTTGGTTTGTAATGCTTATACAGTATATTACATTTATATGTATACCATCTAAGTGCAGTTTGCTTAATTGCATAATACAATTGCCAGCCGAGAATGTTGTTAACACACTCCTTTTCTCTGCATATTGGTTGAATTAAAAAATGCTTCAGGGCCATCTTTCAGCGCTATTGTCAACTAGAATACAATTAACTTTTAAGGTGCATTGCAGTTTACTTGGTCTGTTTTGTAGATAATTGTAATCTCTGTATCTGCAGCAGAATGAGACAAGGGTAAAGTAGCTGTCAAAAGCCTGCTATTAGAAGCTTTAAGAATGAGGGTAGCTAGTAGGTTTCACAGCTGTTCTCTCCCCTTGTTTTTCAGTGTTCCTTATAGCAACCCCTCCTGTTACTGACTAGCTTTCCTCATTTTCAAAGTTTCTAATAGCAGCTCTGAAACAATTAGAAGCTTTGACATTGAGGGGATCTAGTTGGTTTTGGGGCTGCTAATGCCACAGTGCTGGCAGGGTAGTAAGCAGTGATCATTTAGTCCACAGTACTGTCATGTCAATCCCCTGGTATTTAAAAAAAAAAAAAAAAAAAGAGAGAGAGAGAGAAAAAAACCAGACTAGCTCCTAATATTTTTGAGTCTTGCAGTTTGTTTCAGAGCTGCCCCTTGAAAATGAGGGGAACACTAGTTTCAAGGTAGCTCATACTACAGTGCTGTATAGTTAAATGATTTTTAAATAGATGTAATTTCATGCTCTAGGTAAGTGCATAGCCTTACCTTTGGGATTGAAAAAGTCTTTTGTGGAGTAAACTGTCTGCTTTTTGGGGAAGTTCCTTTTTTTTGTTATGTCCATGAGCAAGAACGTGGGATATAGGGGTTACGGCTTTGAATCAACTTCCTGGACCTAAAATGCTGGAGGCTGCAAGTGAGAAAGGAACAGGAGAAAAACCCTGGTTTTAGACCCTGTTCACTCTCTCTTTCAGTATTCACTCTCTGCCACCGTGTGACAGGATGCTGAGCAAGATGGGTCTATGATCTGATCAGTAAATAATAGATCTTATGTGGTTCTAAGACATTGGAATAAAGTTTTAATAACACAAAGATTCAAATAAATCTTCGGGGGGGGGTTGTTGGGTTTGTTTGGTTTTTTTGTAGCCTGGTTTGTTCTGGCTGCCTTTATGCCACTCTAGTTGAAAATGTCTAGTTAAGCTAGTTTCCTGCTGCTTTTTCAGAGCAAAACAGTACAAAGTAGCTGGCAGCTGTTTCTCCCTCCTACTGGAGGGAGACATGCAGACAACCCAGTAACTTTAGTCTTCCAACCTCACGTTGTGCTCACTTAATGCTTGTGGGGGAAGGGCGGGGGGAGGGTGCGCTTACACATGTGCACATATACATCCTTGTTTTCCCCTTTCTTATGGAATAGGTATCTTTTGAAGAAAACACTGAGGCTAATAGTACTCTTTTGGTGTTGTTTTTGTAACTGATAGCTTATCAATCAGCAGATTGTCTTTAATGTTTTAAAAATAAACTCATCGTGGTCTTTGCACAATATTTCTTTCAGTTTAATACCCAGAGGAAGTTGGTAAAATGTTGGCTATTAAGATCACGGGGTAAAATATTTGATACCAGATTCAAATTATTTTAAGGATCAATGTTGTAGATTATCTGTAACTCCTAAATTTGATTGTGTTCTGATTTCTCAGAGTATTAATTCTGTACCCAAGTAAGATTGTGTAATTTTGGAAAAGATTACTTTTGCACTGAATGCAGAGAAAAGTACAACTTGGCTTTAAGCGTGGAGTAACAGAGCACATGCTTGTAATTACTGTCATGCTGGAGACAGTATTTTCAGGATAAATAACTTTTTATAGTCTCATTTTCATTGTCTTTTATCTTACCTTGTCACCTTATTTGTTCAAAGAGTTTCTAAATCAGAATGATAGCATTTTGCACTTACTTGTAACTGAGGATTTGGGTCCTTCGAGTTGTACTGAGAGATGCTATGCTATTTTATATATAGTCTTATTGTAAAATTATATTGTCATTGCTTGTTGAGAGAACATGAAATCTAGTACCTCCACTGGGAATTACTAGGGAAATGTGTATTAGCCTCTCTTAATGTGCGTTAACTAAAGAGCCGTGGGATGTCTATACACAAGCATGGAGGCTCTTTCAGTGCACTGGGGCAGACTCCATTAATTGAGTCTGCTGAAGTGTGGCAATTAATGCCCCAATAGTTTCCTGCATCTCATGTATCAGCATTCCCATATTTAAAAATAGTGACCACGGCACTTGAACTGAAACTCATCCAATGAGCTTGAGTTTAAGTGCCCCCCGCTGCCATTTTTAAGCGTGAGGGTGCTGATATACAAGATGCAATGGCACTTAAATTAGAGCTGCTCTCAGAGCTGTTCTAATTAGTGCTGCCCCCCCACACACACACACATGTCCAGACCATGTGTAAAAGTTTCAACAGTTTATAAGTGATGCTTAATGCGCATTAGCTTATTTTAATGTGCATTAGCTGAATAGCACATTTTTGTGGTGCTTTAATGCACATTAACTTCACTTAGATTTGAAGTTTTCACTATGCTGTCCTGAAATAATTAAATTACTTTACTGACTATATAGTTAAATAAGTTGGTTCATCAAAAACATTTAGGTTGTTTTGTCCAATAACTAAGTTTATATACTGTCTCTTTAATTTCCATTTACAACATACCTTGTGATTGGTTAATGCTTTGGCCCATATTTGTAGCTTTCAGTGCTTTGCTACTAGCAGGGTGAAGCTAACTTTGTCCTGTCAATTGCAAAACAAATATTAGAGCAGTGATTCTCAACTGGGGTGACAGCACCTCAGGGTTTCACAGGAATCTTCCAGGGATATTGCAGGTCTTGGCCCCTGTGCCAGGAAGAGAATGATTGCTGTTCCTACTCCTGCTTGGCACTGGGTATCCCAGCATACTGCAAACAAGTGCCTGTTCCCTGTCCCCCAGCAGCCCTCGTCTGGCTGCCCTGTGTTCACAGCTATGTGCTCTGATGTGTTTGCATGTGCATGGACAGGCATATGTGCAGGCCTGCACTTTTTCAACCCAGGTTGTACCCCTGCTCATCCCACAGAAAGGAGGGAACATAGGTGCATATAGCTCTGGTTGTTAGCATGCAAGTTGCCATAAAAATAGCCTTGGTGGCAGGGGTCTTGCTTGCTTCTTCAGATACAGACCTGGGGTGGAGGAGTGGCAGACTGGAAGAAGTAGGGCAGTGAGAGTGGGGTTCTGTGCCCACCAGTTATGTTTTAGTTTAGTGTTTTTCATTGGGTTGCTGTTAAATTTCAGGAAGTTCTGGAGGATTGCTGTGAAGCTAAAATGTTTAAGGTGCTTTGTTAGAAGCTGAGTAACAATGGACATTTTTATGTGTGTTCCTGACATGGCGCCTGGTGCTTTTAATTAACAAGCCATGTTAATTAAAAGCCCCTGGGTGTCATGTGCATCAGTGATGCGGCACATTCCGTGCTGAGAAGATGGCAGTGGTGTGCTTTGAGTTAAAGCACATCAAACGTTTTTTTTATTTTGAAGTGCGCTGCTGCAGTTTTCTTCATGTAAAGACGCACTGTGCCACTGATGCATGTACTGCGCAAGGCTTCCAGAGAGCATCAGTTTACGTGCTCCAGCAGACTCAATTAATCGAGTCTTAATAGAGTTCTCCAGTGTGTTGGATTTCCAGCATGTTGGAACAGGCTCCCAGCATGTGAAATGCGCAGTGAGCCTTAGTGAGATGCAGACAGTTTAAAGCAGGCTTTTCCTGCACAAATTTTCCTGCACATCCAGCATGTTTAAATTGGCATAATTGATGCCATTTAATATTAAAATATCATCTAACAAAACATTTGTATAATTTAAATAGCTGCTCAGCTTACCTTGGGCATCTTAAGCAGTTTATTCTGTACTATCCTGCTTGACACACAGTAAAGAAGTTATTATTTACTAGATAATTAACTCAATATTTTTACCTTTTATGTTTTTGGGTATGTTAATAAGAATATGAAAATATTAAATTTTATATAATGAGTTAACTTGGGGTTACAGTACATCCAGGTTTTCCCAGACCTGTCTTCTTTTTGGATCCTTGAATCACTCTGAGCAGTTCTTAAAATTTGAATAAATGTTTAGGATTTTAATCTGCTCAGCATCGTTGCTTTTCCCAGCACTTCCCAGCTTGCCCTAGGAAGGAGCTGCTTGGAGCAGGGAGGGAGATTGGATGCAAGAGGTGCTGTGTGTGTATGCGCACACATGGGGTTGTCATGTTGCCAAGCAGGGTGGTAAGAGCAGTCCTGGTAGGTCTATGGGGGTGTTGGAGGGCCAGGGCTTAGGGACTGTCTCGGGAGTAGTGGGAGTGTGTGTGTGTGACAGGTGTGTGTGTGTGTGGAGGGGATGGGTGTGTGACAGGGAGCAAGTGCCTGCTGGTGCTGAAGTAAACTGTTCAGGCACTGGGACTGCATGCAGCAAGGCAGGATGCCCAAGGGAGAGGTGCCTGCCTCTCCAGTGGGAAAAGGGGTTGGGGGAACCCTTCCAAGCAGCAGGAAGCTGTTATGGCTGGGCTGGAAACACTGGGGCCAGTGCCCTTGCTTGTAGGAAGCGGACAGCTGGAAGATGCTACAGGTGGACACCCGAGTGTGTTAACTTTGGAGTGTATTTTCTTTGATTGGTCACACATACCCAATTAGATCGTAACAGCTGCTGCCCTTTTGAAATGTTCCCCTTTTGAAAAGGGCTTCAGTTGTACTTGTGTCCACACCCATGATGTGCAAGTATGAGAGGAATAGAGCTAGTGTTATAGACCATGCTAATTTTAAAAATGTATATGCTTCATTTTACTAAATTGGCATTTTGTGGTGGTGTTTTTTTGTGAACAATGTATTTTTATGATCGCATCAAATTTTACACAATAAAAAGTTTATTAATGTAAACCAAAGATTTGACTTACTGAAGCCTGCAGTGAAAAAGATTGTAAATCATTTAAGTTAATATCAATTGAAACTGTTTTTTCTTTCACAAGTAGTGGTGTTAGATGTTGCAATGTTAGGTTTGTTTGTTCTTTTTTTTAAATACTGAATTCTGTGATACTGCGGGTACAAAGGCATGTCTAATGTTTCATGCTTAGATTTTTCATCCTCAGAGTAGGTAAGCAGATAAGTAAAAACACTACATGCTCTATCCCCCTTTTTTTCTTGCCTGAAGCATAACTTTATAAAAACAAAACAAAGCCTCTTTTCTTCTTTTCCTCAGAGTAATTGTGCTCACACATACAGTACAAATTTTAAAGGATGCAGATCAGTCCTTACAAGTTAACTTACATTGGTTTTGCCTGAGTTCTGGTGAGGGGTTTGGGGAATCCTATTCTGCTTTGTAAAACAGTATTCTGTCCCAGGTGAAACATACTGATTTAAGTGCAGATGAACATTTGTGGGCATTTTAACATTAATTCCTAGGATTCCTTGTGTGCAGGGATTCAAACTTTGCTTCTCTGTTCATTCATGCATACAAACCATAGTTCAACTGAATGCAGAAAAGATGCAAGTAAACTGACCTTTGAAATGGCAGTTGATACCGAATTTCTTTTCATACCTTCTCCCCACAAATCCAGAATTTATTATAATAGCTAATGCAGTAAGTACTTTCATATTAGCTTATGGGTAGGTGACTTCATAACGAGAACCAAAGAATCAAGGCTATTAATAACTAGTCAGTGGCCAGCCCTATAAAGATGTGTGGTCAGTGCAAAAGTTTATTTTATATTAGTTTGTTTTATTAGGCTTATATGCTGCCATTCTCAACAAAGGCTCAGAGTAGTTTATAAGAAGACACGAAATTATTTATAACTCTAAATAATATCTCAACTCAGACTTGCTTGCTAAATACCTGCCAAAATAAAAAAGGTCTTACAGCTTTTCTAAAAGTTGTCCCAATTCAAGTTCTGGTGATGCTCAAGGGAGAGGGAGTTCAGGTGCTGAGGAGTGACTATTAATAATGTTCTCCCACGTGTTACTTCCAAGTTCACTAGCCATGCTGATGGCACCTTAGATTGAGAGGATGTAATGCAGGACCTAGACAATTTGGGGCTTTATAGGTCAAAACCAGCACTTTGAATTGTACCTGTTCTGCACAAATCATTTTCATGTAAGGAATGAATTCTCCAAAGGATGCCTTTGGAAATAAACTTCAAATTTTAACCCAAATGTTTTTACTTAGAAAGAATATTAATTCCTGAAAAGTAAGTTGATACTTCCATTATGCCAAATATTTGTAGTATGTATTAACAAGTAATTAAATCACTCATATATTGGATAGTAAAACAAATATAGAGTTAATAATTAGTTGTGAAAATTAACTCATATAAACAATTTCGTAAGTGGAAATACTGTTTGGCATACAGAGTAGAATTATATTTTTTAAGTTTTGGTTTATCTTTATATGGGTTATGTAAAGCAGTTTAAGGAAAAAGACTTGCAGGTTTAAAAAGAATTGGAGGCTTGGTTAGTATTGCATTTTATAATGACATACAAGGATTTTTCCTACTATTTCTTGTAAAGTTAAACAGATCTTTAAAAATCGGTAAGCATAAACTGCTGGTAATGTAGTTGTTGCATGGGGGGGTGGGGAAAGGGGAGCTGTGACAGCTCAACAGAACTCCCTGTGTGGCCCACGGGCCGAAATTATTGCTCACCCCTGGGGTAAAGTAAAGCTGGCATATTATAGAGGGTGCTGTTTTGTTCAGCATCTGTTCATTACATCTTGCATCACTTAGCCAGTTGTGTACTGCTTCATCATCAGTCTAGCTGAAAGAAACAAATGAATTTAAGTTTTAATATTGAAGACATTAGTATGTATTAAAGCAGGTAGTAACTTAAAATACTGGAGTGTTTCTGTACTTTCTGTAATGGTAGTATTTTAAAAGCTTTTAAAGTTCAATTCCCATACTGTTAATACAGTCCTTCCTGCTGATCTTTGTTGCACCCCACTGGCTTGAAATTTGGATAGGAAGTGTGATTGACCAGGTGATAACTGCTGCAGTTGTGATGCTAGAAGTCTGTTTTCATCCCTCTCAAAATACTGGCTCCATTCTGTCTTGAACCAGCAGTACACGTAACTTACATTTGTATGTTTCACTTTCTAAGTGCAATTTCTTAGTAGGTTTAAAGGAATTCAGTGTACAGTTATCCCTTCCACATCGTGGCGGTCAGGGGCGCGGCACCCCCGTGATCTGGAAAATCCACGTAAAATTAAAAAAAAATGAAACAAATTTGAGGATAATAATACTAAACATACTGCATGGTATAGCTGCAGCAACGGCTTTGCGGATTTCCTTCTCTTTTTTCTTGATATGCCTTATGGTCGACTCATTAACACCATAATGACGGCCAACCGCAGCAGCCAGCACAAGATACAAGAAACTCGAGATGCAAAGATCACCGCGAGATGTCACGTGAGAGATTGCCATAAACACGCTTGGATATATTTTATGCATTTCTGAGTTTCTAAACTTTTTCTGTGTTGTCTGTTGGCCTTCACGTGTCATCTGCGGCTTCTGCAAAACTCCCCAAAAATTCCCATTTAATTTTGTATGCCGACCCACGATATATCGAAACCGCGATAGGGAAAGTCGCGATGTGGAAGGGATAATTTTAGTACTGCAGAATGCTCAAAGTGCTGCCTAGTTCCTTCCAAGTTATATTGAGTACATTACAATGGTAACTGCATTTTTTTTTCTTTCTAGTATGTATTCTAGTATGAGTTGTAAAATTGCTTTTGAAAATAAATACCTTATTTTAAGGACTAAGATGTGCTGCCGTTTTGATAAAATTACCACTTTACTGTAAATTTTTATTCTGGATTAAGAAATGCTGGACGGTTTCACATAAAAACATTTATATTAATTGTTCTTCTATTATTATTACTTTCATGTTAGTGCTAGTCTCCTGGTAGTGGAAAAATTATGGTTTTATAAGAGAAGGTCTGACTTGCATGAATATGAAGTTAAGATAATTGGTGAGAGTAGAAGACTGAAAGTATAGAACCATTACAAGCTGTAAAACTAAAATAATTGCAATACTTTATGGAGGTGAGAACTAGTCTGTCACTGCTTATTAGATATTTATTATGAGGCTGTTTGTCCTAATAGCAGTGCTGGAAAAAAACTTTTTCCAGTTATTTGTTTCATTGTTGGTTGGAACTCAGGAAATGCAGGCACAGAGCCCAATAGTTCCAAAAACAGAATTGAATATTTTAGCTTCAGAAAGTATTCCTTGCTTTATCCAACTTGTTCAGTAGTGAGTATTAAAAATAGCTCTTCATACTTTCTTTTAGAAAGCTTAAAAAATGTGTGTGTGTGTATGCATGCGTGCATACATTTTTGTATA
The DNA here is from genome assembly GCA_030014935.1 of Caiman crocodilus. Lineage (NCBI taxonomy): Eukaryota > Metazoa > Chordata > Crocodylia > Alligatoridae > Caiman > Caiman crocodilus. Next base: position 9,497,910 of record JAGPOW010003648.1, read on the forward strand.
TTATGTAGTCTGGATTTACTCAACCCATTTTTAGAGGTTTCATTTTACTGCTCTTCTTATTGAATCTAAAGATCACTTCTCTATCACCACCACCCATTATATATAGAGGATATAATAGTATATGATCATGCCTTGATCATGGTTCTGTTTCTCTGTGCACATTCACTGAGTTTATACTGGCAGTCTTATCATGAGGAAGAGTACTTTGTGCCCAAAAGCTCATCTCCCAACTACAGGTCAGTAGCATCTTATGTGGGGGTTAGGTTCTGAAGTCAGTGCATAAGGTGAAAATCGCATATAGTCAAATCACATATTACCGTGCCAGCGATTTGACTAGCGGTGACTGCCTCTGCCTCTAAAACCTCCCGCCACTAGTGCAGAACTGTGCTTAGAGCTGTGCAGCCGGCGGCAGTGGCTCAGCACAGGCTGGTGGTGGGGATGGCTGCATGCTGCTCAAGCCACCCCCCTCCCCCCCCCCCCAGCGTGCGCATAGTTGAATTTGCGCAAGTTAAATGTGTGTACGATGTGACTGACCTGTACATATCCAAGCAAGGTTGCTTCTATCTTATCTTTCACATTTACTATTTGTCTGTATGGTTTTGCAGTCTCAGTGTTTCAATGTAGGCTTTTAGATTTTTTTTTTATCTTTTAGATTTTTGGTTCTCAATATAAAAATAATTTCTATTGGATTTAACTGTAATGATTTCCATAAGTCTTGAGTCAACAGCAGGGTTTGATCTACGAGTCTTCACCACGTTGGCACAGGCATTTTGTGACTTCAAGCTAAAGATTTTTACCCTGTATGAACCAGGCGTTAGCAAATCGCTTACAACATTGAAATAACACAAAAAATTTACTACATGTTGGACAGGTTTCCATTCTGTTCCATAGTTATATTGCCTTTCTTGAGAACTCATTCCATAATAAGAATAATGAATGTTGTAGAATCAGTACCAGCAAGCTGAAGTCTGTCTGGTACCTCAATCACAGGGCCTATTGCTAGGGGAAGACATTGTAATTTTATCTTTTTTTTTCCAGCAGTTTAGTTCTGAGGAGCTGTTGAAGACCCTGGACTGGTGCATGATTAGTAAGGATGGAAGGTTGATATTTTAAATAGCAAGTCAGAAGTCAAACTGGAATAGTGATTTTTTTTTTCACAGTTTATTATTTGGCCTGAATCTGCAGAAGTCACTGTCCTGAAATGAGGTCCACTCTGCCACTGAATTTAAAATGGTTCCTTAAAATCATAGTGATGCTAGCTCCTCAAAAAATAAGGGGTTTTGGGGTTTGTTTGTTTGGGGGTTTTTTTGGTAAAGTGAAGACAGAAGTGGTAACTTGTCATAGTCTGAAAATAGACAGGAGAAACTCTTATTTTCAAGAGAAACTCTGAGTTCTCTTTAATCCAGTGAGCATCCGATGATGTAGGTTCTTGTCTATAAAAGGTCATGCCTCTGAACAAGTGAGCAACCACTCTCCCTTCCCTGCTATCAGACAGTGTTAAACTATAAGCTAGAGGTCACTATGTGTAATACCTGTAGTGTAATACTGATCGATTTAGAGCAGAGGTGGTTAACTGGGGGTACATGTACCCCTAGGGATACTTGGACTGGTCCTAGGAGGTATGCACAGGCATGCAGGGACAGAATACTGCCACCTCTCAGGAGCAGGGCCAGGGCATGGTGAGGGCAGCGGCACCCCTCTGTGAGGTGACGGCTGCTGCTGCCACACAGCAGCCTGTTGAGCATCCCTGCCCCAGCCCTGTTATTGGAAGACGGTGGCACTCTGTCCATGCTCACCCATGCACTGTCCCTGCACAGCATCTGATCATGTCACTTCCCCACCCTACCCCAGGCATCCGGCCACATGCTTACCCCTCCCCCCGTCCGCTAAGGGTACATAGAATAAAAAAGGTTAAAAACTACTAATTTAGAGTAATTTTTTTAAAGAAGAAAAATGCTATGAAAGCACTGTTTCTCAATACAGCGTTTTGTGAGCACTTAGCCATTTAAGGAAAAAAGAAATATTGTTGCCTCTGAAAGACCTATCATTATGGATGGATGCTACTCGGAGACATTTAATCTAGTAGCTAAATTCTTCTTTTTGTCTCTGTTACTAAAAGATTGTCCTGCAAAGGCAGTTCAGTATTTAAGAGTATGTTGGAATCTGACAGACCATTTAATTGTGATTCATTGAAAAGATGGATGAGGTATTTTCTGCTGGAAGGGATAAAATATATCAACTGTGCTAGCAAACATTCCGTATGACTATTTATGAAATAACTACCTACCTCTTGGCTATTCCTTCAGATATTCACATTTTGAGATTGTAGGTAAATTAATTTGTTGTACAATTGCGAGTAGCATGAAGATACTTGAATGGTGGGAATATGACAAAACTATTGTAAAAAAAAAAAGGGGGGGGGGGAAGGTTGCACAAGAACAAGAAAAAAACCCCCAAAATATGCATTTTATCTTACTGTAGTATATGTTTCTGTAACAGACTCAAAGTAAGTAACTTTGATAGGACATTTAACATGGTCTTGTTTGAATCCTCTAGTGAGATAAAATGGGAATATAGGGTTTGATGTGCTGGCTCAGGTGACTTATACATGTATTGTATTTACCTGAATCCAAGACTACCCTAAATTTAAGTTGACCCCTCCCCCCCGTAATTAGATTCTATACATAGGAAATTTATAAATATGTTGCAATTTTTCCATGTATAGAAGAATCTGATTAGTAGGGGACTGTCTTAAATTCATTCACACCACAACTGCAGCAGGGCAAGCAGCGGTAGGGGTCAGGTGATGGGGGAGGCAGTAACGGGGCAGTTTTTTATATTAAATAGTCTTTTTATCTCTGCTAGTGGGTATTTCAAGGATCATAACCACATCTCTTATTTACCTTCTGTCTTGTATTTTATTCTGTTCTTTTTATAGATGGAATTATTGCCATGCCTTCAATCATTATTGGTTATGTTGAGATTGGCCTTATGGACACCTTCTTTTCGGTTTCACCATGCCTAAACAAGAGATACTCCTTATGCAATGTGGATGTCTGTATTAGGTTAGATAAGCAGGCTTTCTCTAGAGCAGTGTTTCTCAACCTGTGGGTCATGACCCAAAAGTAGGTCTCAAGAATATTTCAGAGGGTTTCAAGCAAATGTCAGAAAAAACACATGAATGCATTGGTCTCCTCTTGCAGGCTGGCAGTGTTCCAGCCTGCAAGGGGCTGCTTGGGGCATGGCCAGCATGCAGCCAGGCAGGGTTGTTGGAAGCAGCCCCAACAGCTGGATGAAAGTAAGTGTATGGGAGCAGGGGTTTGAGGGCCAGCGTTTGGGGACTTTCACAGTAGGGGTGGTGATGTGTGCATGTGTGTTGGGGCTGGGGGGGAGCTGCCAGCTAGCACTGGGGGAAGGTGGCTGGTTAGCCAGACACTGATGCTGTGGGAGGGAAGGTGGGGCGAGGCACTCTTGGCTGGACACTGGCAAGGCCAGGAGGTTGTGGGTCAGGACAAGCCATTGATCTTTGCAAATGGGTCCTGGTAAGAAAAAGGTTGAGAACCTTGCTCTAAAGTTGGTAGAGAATGCTTGGCACTTCTGAAGGTGAATCCAAGTGTTGAGATGCTGAGCTAGCCAGTAGGAAACACTAGGCTGAGTTATATGTCTCAACTCATGTTCCTCTCTAGTTTAGGCATCTGATCAGTTGACATTAGGTAGCTTTCCAGGTTTTTATTCCTTGGGCTGTTTTACACATTTTACATTAGACAGTTAGTGGTTATGAGGAAAAACCTCCAAAAATAACCCTGGTGACATTGACTAGAGCTCAGGTTTTTCTTCTCCTTTCTGTATGTACTAATCATGAGGCTACAGAAGCATCTTCCTTCTTAATATTTTTTCTGGTTCTGCAGTTTTTTGTACTTCTGCCTAGTGACCCACTTTCCCACAGGATACCCTACCCAAATTGTTTTATAGATTGGTAGTTACAGCTTCCTCCTAGGAAGTGGGAAATAAGAGTTTGAATACCCTCAGGCTGAGCAAGACATAAAATCTAGGTCTCCTGCTCCTTTGAGTGGTCTTATGGCTAAACTATTGTTCTGTGTTTTTAAGTAAAAGTAATGGTAGATGGTACACTTTTTTATCAGAGTCAGTGATGTTGAGGTGAGTTAGGCATGCCTCTGTGGTCAAACAGAATGGGCCCCTGGGGATAGAATTTAGATACCTGTATAGCTCTGATCTGGATCACAGTGGAGCTTAGGGAGAAGTTAAGTGCCATGTTGCTCAGACTACATAGCTTCTAAGCATGTTAACAAGGCCCTGAGGCTTTTGAACATGTTATGCTAAGCATGTGTTATATTTAGGTTGTAGTAAGCCTTAATAGGCTTATAGTTTTCTGAGCATTTGTTCATTAGTGCTTACTATGATCTAAATATTGATCACACCAGATCACAGTGCTAGGACCACAGTGGAGCTGGTTCAAGACTCCGGTCCGGTACTGCAATCTAAATATAGATAGAAGTGCTGCACCAGAGTTTTGAATTGGCTTTGGTGAGATCCCAGGACTGAGGATAAAAATCAGCTGATTTTTTTTATTTTTTTTATTTTTTTCAGTCTGTCCTAGGATGGCAAAAAAGGCAGTTCAATATTTTCCCATGAGGTTTTGGAGCTGGGAGCAACACTTACATGGTACCAGAGGCAGTCCTCATCCACTCCAGGAATAAGTTTTTTTCACTAAAGTGTGCTCATGTTTATTTTTCTACCTCTGAGACTTAATAGAATAATCAGAACTTTTCTGGTGAATATATAGACTCTGAAGGAATACTTGTGTTGTCCTTTACAATGCTAATTTAAATATTGCCCTGCATTTTTGCCCTGTTTTTTTCTGTCCAGATGTGCTGCTGCAGCTTTTTCCTTCATCTATAGCTGTAAAATTGATAGTGGCGGTAGCTAATAAAATAAATGTCCTACAGCTGTCCAAGGCATTTAAAAGGAATTGTTCTTATTACTCAAGGAAAGAAAAAGGAAGCCAGCTGAGTTTCCCATCTTATAGCTTAGAGTCCAGAGTGTACATGATGCCTGCCAACCAGCAGGCCCTTCAGGTATCTGTTGAACACAAGGGTTCTTAACATTTTCCTCAGAAGGGGGGAGATATGTCCTTTGGATGACTTCTTTTGCCTTGTTCCTAGATTGCCTTAGCTGAATTTATGAAAAATTTAACTAATTGTTTTTGCTTGTTATTAGGATAGTCAGAATGACTCTTCTCCCTGCCCCCCCCCCGAATTAAAAAAATCGGGAAGTAAAAAAAAAGGGGGCAGGGATCAGCATTTTTCAAATGGGTATATCATTTTCAAACTCTTTGGTTATTAATATGTTGTCAATTCATTAAATTTGGAATAGAAGTTCAATCTAATCTTTAATTTCAGAGCTAATTAAGACCTGTGCACTGTTTTAAGTCTACATTTTATCTACTCTATTTTATGCTTTATACAAATGTTATTCCTTAATGCCACTAATGTCAGTTTTGGTCGGCCAGGAGTTGAATGCTACTGCCAACATGACAGTGGAGCTGCAGTAATCCAACTCCAGTTCCTGATTAACGAGGTTAGTAAAAAGACTTAAATCTCTACTGTAAGGCAGAAGAATTTGCATGATTTCCTCAGTTCTCTTTCTTTTTACTTAAAGAAAAGTGTAGTTTCAAGTACATGCGAGAATATGTATTGCTTTTTTATTTGGTTACTAGAACATGGTAACATACTATTAATACTATTGGTTCCAGTTTAAAAATAAGGCACCTCTGGTGATTTACTACTAAAACCAGTTTTGTCTGTGTACTCTATTACAGTGACCATTATAAGTGTTAATTTTCTGAAAGTAAATGGTTAAACATTACAGGAGAGTTTTTAATATGAATTGGTTGCTATTTAGATAGCAGGAAATGTTAGTTCTAAAGGCTTAGTATCATTTTGAATGGTAGAATAATTTTAAAAAGTGATCAGTTGGGATATTCTACCTGCTCCTGGGACACCTTCCTAATTTTTATAGTTATACAGTTAATTTTTTTTCTCTCCAGTTTTGAATAGCCTATGCAGATAGGAACACTAACTCAAATATTGTCACATGAACAAATCAAATGGAGAAGTAATACTATTTTCTATCGGCTCTTAAATTTAGGAAACTGAGGTATAAATTGAAAAAGTAGACGTTTCCAGGCAGAACTCTTGATTATAGGTTCTAAAAATATTCAGTTTTGGATAGTACAGCAAAAAAAAAAAAAAATTTTTTTTTTCTTAAGGTAGTGGTGGAAAATCACAAACATGAGAAATTCAGAGAGATCTGGGGGGTGCAGCAATGGATTTGTACCCATCTTTGCCACTGATTAGCCAATGAAAGTTCTGGTTTTGGATGCTGGACTCATGCTCCAGTGAGCTTGCTGCTACTTCCACATCCCCTTTGCCATTATGCCAGATCCGCTACTTGGGATATTTATAAAAATTTCAGGATTTTAGAAGTTAATTCACAAAAGGAAGTAGTAACTTAACCTATTTTTAAAGGCTTACTTAATCACTCTTCAAAGGCTGTTTCTTTGTCAAGGGAGCAATATACAGCTATTTATGTAATTAGGTATTCTTTTTATGAAAGAATCTCACATCATGTGTTTTATATACTATGATCCAGAACCTTAATATGGTCACAATAAGTAATAGTCATTTGTGTTTTTGTTAAACTTTCATTTACTTTTTAAAAATAAATTTTAAAGTTGAATGTTCCTTGAAGCATTAGAATAAATTTCTTATCTCAACCTTCAGTTGGAATGATTGCAAATCACTTAACTAACTTAATTGGACATGTAAATAAATATTCATATGCAAAATATTTTAATCAAATTATCTGGTCAGATCTGCTGCTTTTATAAATTTACTTTATTCATATTACTTAGAAGCAAGTCTGTGGAAACTAGTTATTATCCAAGTTATAATATACTTGAACTGTAGCTAGATGTGTAATTACATTTATTAATTTTTTGTTTTTAAAAAGGGAGCTCTTGTGAGTGCCTTGGCGGATGACACCTTACACTTATGGAACTTGCGTCAGAAGAGACCTGCTATACTGCATTCCCTTAAATTTAACCGAGAAAGGTAAGAAGTGGATTATAATCACATATGTATATGTTTGTGGTAAGGGGTGTGGTCAGATGTACGTATGCATGCATGTGTTTTTAAAGAAAAGATTTATTAATATTCAACAAACTCTCTCAAATATTGCCTTCCTAAACACAAACGGATGAATTTTCTGGTCTTTTGTTAAGTTTTTTGAGATTGAAGTCCTGATTATAATGAAACAGTTATTCAAAAGCTGGATTCACAAAGGTATTTAGATTTTGCAGCCCTAAGCAAAATCACTGTACCCAACTTCTAGGCACTCAGCTCCTGGAGTGGAATTTCCAACATTGACTTAGGCACCCAAGTTCTTTTTGAACAATCACAGTGTGAGTTAGGTACAAAAGAATGGGGTTCGCAAGAGCCAGCCCAGTGAGAATGCTGTGGTAAAGTGTGCCTATAATTTAGTCAAGTGATGATACTGGATTTAAGTGCCAGTGTGTAGCTCTGAGCAATTAAGGATTAATTTACATTATGAAAGTTTGCTGACATAGCAGAATTAAAATGTCACTATTTTTGTAAAGCTGATAATGTAGAAGCTGTTATGTTTCCTGAAAAGAGCTTCTGTCAGTTAAATCTATGTAATTTGAAACAGTAATGTAGCAAAAAACTGTAATGAACAGAAAAAGTTTGTTGGTAAATAATGCCTCTTCACTAGGGTACTCTTCACTCTTGATGCATCTGGGTTGGCATAGCCCTGGTGGCAGAAGCTGTTTAATGTAGGCAAACACTGAGCATCACAATTTGAAACCTTATGGAATTGGGAGTACTGTAATCATCAGAGTCTAATGAGAAAAGGACATTAACACTTTCTTCTCTGGCCATATTTTTAATGAAGATGGCCACAGCTGCTCTGCCTGTGTTTGTGTGTTTTTTGTCTTGTCTTGTTTTTTGAAATTAGTGCAGTTGGTTTGTTTTTGGCTGTCCTCTGATTAGGCTCTAGGAGGACCTAGACATAGAGACACCTAGTTTGCAAATCCCAAAAATCCTTGCCAAGATACAATAAGTTCTAGACATTCAACAGAGGATCGTTAGGAGCATAGGAAAAGACCCAAGTGACTTATTGGGTGCTCAGGCACCTAAAAAGCCAGGTGTGTTTCTATGCCATGCTGACAGACTTGGGGTATTGCATAATCTCGCTTACTTCTAGTAGTTAAGATTTGAAGCCTGATATCTTATCCTTTAGCTAAAAAGTACAAAGAAACACAAACTGTAATATCATTGCTTTATTTGTCCCTACTGTATGCAGTGTTAACTTTATATTCAGAACCCTAACAAAGTCAATATCTCAACATGTTAAAACAATTCAAATGCTAGATTCAAGAGACAGTTAAAGGATTTAAGGATGGTATTATGGGTTGTGAATATTAACTATAGTGTCACTAGGATAAATGTATGTGAATCTATTATAATATGGGTTATTTTTACAGACATTTGGCATTTAATTTGTGAATTTAAACAAGGTGGAAACATGTTAGAGCTTACAGCTGATAATGGTGGCTCTTTAGTGGTTTGCAAATTTTGTGTACCAGCTCTGTGTACAAAATTGATTCGTTCCTTTATTTTCTAAATTCATAATCCAGGTATCATCCCTCCTGGCATCACATTTCTTCAAGAACTTATTCAAATACTCTAGCATTTACTTCAGAACTTTACATAAATTCAACATGGTGCATACTTATTGATCATGGGATAATTTCTGAGGCCCTTGGATTAGTGTTTTCTTTTTGGCTAGTTTTATAAAAAAAAAAAATAATAATAAAGTACAAGCTGTGACTCTACCACAGGATAATTAGGTGGACAACTGTATCCATTGTATCCACTGATTTTAATGTATTAACAACACGATTGAAATTTTAAGTCATTAAGTGTCTTGGCTCAGTAATTATACAAGCCCAGGGCAGCATTCTATGTTCTTGCACACTTAACAACTATTTGAAATCACAAGAGATTCAATGTGTAAAAAAAAAAAAAAAATGTAGGATTTGTGCTGTATTATCAAATATAAATTAACAAAAAAGCTGTTTTAGCTATAGGAAAATTTTCGTATCTTCTCCAAGGTCTCCTGAACCAAAAGCACTGAATGACTTGGGACTTAAATATGATTGTTGCTGATTGCTGCATGGGTCTGGGAGAAAATTTCCCTCTTCCTCTCCCCCCTTGCTGCTGCCATATGTGTCATGGTTTGGGGTTTGTTTTTTTTAAGCCTTCAGAGGCATTGTGTGTTGGCTGCAGCCAGTGTAGGAGAGTACCCTCAGTAGAAGAGTCCATAAGACAGGGACCCAAACCCTTGGTCCAATAAAGGAAAAACGTTACATCTAGTTGGTTAGGGCTGGTGATCTGGGGATCTCACCAAAGCCAATATTCTCTTTTCAGTTATATAGTATCATTTCATCTTCAGTGACCTTTGATTTTTAAGGTCAAACAAGAGAAGTTATATTTGTAACATGCAATATTTTTATGGGGATTCATTCTCAGAATCCTGTAATTGTTTTTATTTCAGAAAGTATGAAGTAAAATTCAAAAATTTAAGTATCACCATGAAATATTCTGAGGCAGAATGTATGTATATGTACGTATATTATGACACAGGACAAGGCACTTAAAACAGCCCACACTTTCATGTTTTGTGGGGGTTTTTTAAATCTTTTATTTTTTTTATTCAGCTACTCGCACCTTGCTTTCTAATTTAGCTGGGTGTTGAGATAGATAGGGCATAAGGAAGCCCTGAGTCCTGATTCAGGACTCCAGGCTATCCTTTGCCGTGTCCCAGCTGTGTCCTTAATGTGCTGCTGCCCTCTTCCCACCCCAATGCTCAGCTGAGTGTCAGGGCACAAGGCAGATTCAGGACCAAGGTTGGTCACCTACCTGATCCTAGGGATTGGGCAGGGAAGAGTAGTGTCCTAACCCCAGGCCTGCCCCATACCCCAGTGAAGCACCTGACAATCTGGGACACATGCCACACCAATTTAAGATGTAATACAAACTAGCCACAAAGATGTTTCAATACAGGGATGCTGATGCATGAGATGCTGGCATCTACTGGAGCCATGGTAATTACCACACTCCAGCAGACTTGATTAATCATGTCTGCTCTGATATGCTGTAATTACAGCACAGCCTTACTGCATGTGTATAGGGACCCCCTAGCATCTAGTTTGCCATTGATTGTCATAAACTGACTGAATATATACCATGTTTACAATTTATTAACATGTTAATTAGGGCTGTACAAAATGGCTGTCTTTTGATTCGGTTTGGGATTTGGAGGACAGTAATTCGTTTTGGTGTTTCGGATCACTGTCCTGTTTCATTTTGGCCAAATCTGTTTCAGAGATTTGGCTCTGCTGAATCTGTTTCGAACAGGCTGCAAGCTTTGCACAGCACTACTGCCCAGCTGTATGGGGTTGGGGGGCTGCAGGGTCACAGTGGGGAGCAGGCTGGGGCCATGGGTGGTTCATCCAGGGGAGGGCCATTGTTGTCCATGCAGGCAAGAAGACCCCCGCGTGGATCTGTAATCTTTGTGATGCTGGGTCGCAGGGCAGGGAAGCTGCGCAGAATAATGAGGAAGCCTGCTGGTCCCTGCCATGCAGCTTAGCTCCATAAGGGAGCAGAGATCTGTGCCAGGATCTCCTCACTGTCACTGCCTGCCCCACATGGCTGGGGCAGCGCGAGTCAGGCAGTGGCAGAGCCAGGTCGCTCATCAGGGACCAGCACTGCCTTGCCATGTGACCTGGCTCTGCAAGGACCAGAGATCCGTGCTGAGGGTCCCTTCACTATTGCTGCCTGCCTCGTGCAGCCCAACAACTACCAACCTAAATCTTATTTTTGTTTTGCTTTTATAATACACACATACATACCTCCTGCCTGCTCTAGCCCTTGATAAAGAAGGTGATAACTGCCTTATTCCCATGGTTCCTACCTGCAGCCATGCTCCCCGTGCAGCCTGTGCTGCCATCCTGGATCAGTTGGGTAGACTCCCAGGTAGACAGTGGCACCAGGCACCCTTGGAGCTCCAGAGCATGCCACCATGTCAGCTCTGGCAGGCCCCATGTAGCCAAGCTCCTGCAGCCACCACGGAGCAGCTACTTTTGCAAAGGCATCTGGTGAAGCAGAATGTCCGTTGTGCAGCACCTTACCTGATCACACACAGTCTGTCTCTGCAGCAGCAGCCCTGGTGCTTAGACCTCTGCCGTGCGTATGATATTGCCATGGCAGCAGCAACAGCAGGAACCAGTAATGGTCTCTGTTGCTGAGCGAGCACCCTGTGACTATTACCCAGTGCCCCTGCTCCCTCCCAGTGCTCATTGGGACCTGTAATCTGCTATGGGCTTGGGCTGGTGGCAGGGCACAGGGACCAGACTGTTTGCCAGTGTGCCCCCCCCAGCATGCACCCATAATTATCGGCTTCAACAACCAAAAAATGCTGATAGCCAGTAGCATCATTTCTCTTTTTATTGGTGCTGATCTGATAGTCAACTGATGTGTTGGTGCACTCCTACTTAATTGATTCATAAGCTAAGACTTTTTGTGCTGGAGTCCCATGAGGGGCGCAGTCTAGTAGGTATGTTCTGATCATTTCTAATAATATTAGCGTTGAGTTCAGTCCAAGGCTATTTCCATTCAATAACGGGGTGGAATAGAAGGAAAGCAGTGCCTGTCTTGTTGTTAGGACACTCAGGAAGTAGGGGACTGGGTTCTAGGTCCCCAATTTGGACTGAGGGGATTCAGACCTATATTTCCAATTCTCAGAAGGAAATATCAGGCCTTATATCTTGCCTAGTTATCAGGCTTTTTAGGCAGAACTGGGATGAGAATGTATTCCACCATTGTTTTCTATATCATGGCCCAGTTTTAACAACACAAGATGGGATCAGGGAAGCATGCAAGAGGCAGCATGATTATGTAATCAGCACAAGGATGGATTAAAGCAAAATGAACAGTAGTCCTCAGAGCCAGGACTAGAATGAATAGCTTCTGAGGAGTTTTGGGACGCAAGTTTGTGCTCCTCCTGGCTGCTTCTTCCTGCTGCCCAATGAAGCTCTGGAGAGGCAGACTTTGCACACCTCTGTTTTGTTTCCTGTCACCGCTTAAGTGTTGTCCTTTTTCTCAATAGGCTCCCTGTTGTGAATGCCATTTATAGGTGCCTACCTCACTAATGTTAGATTCTGCAAGTATTACGATACTAGGATGATGGTGTCACCGTGGACGTAGTCTTTCTAGACATTAAGAAGGCCTTTGACACTGTCTCTCATCCTATCCTCATCAATAAATTAAGTGATTGTGGCATTGATGCCTACACAGTTGGATGGGTAAAAAAATTAGCTGATGGGGTGCACCTAGAGAGCAGTGGTGGACAGATTGTACTCAACCTGGTGAGATGTGAGCAGTGGGGTACCTCAGGGCTCGGTGCTTGGATCCGCACTGTTGAACATCTTCATCAGCAACTTGGACAAGGGGGTGGAAAGCACGCTCTCCAAGTTTGCTGATGACACTAAGATGTGGGGCGAGGTGGGCACACTTGAAGGGAGAGAGGAGCTGCAAATAGATTTAGACAGACTACAAAGGTGGGCAGATGAGAATAGGATGGGGTTCAACATAGACAAATGCAAGGTGCTGCACCTTGGGAGAAGGAATCCACAGCATACATACAGGCTAGGGAGTTCGCCTCTTGAAAGCACAGGGGTGGAAAGGGATCTCACAGTCATTATTGACTCCAAGAAGAACATGAGCTGCCAATGTCAGACCACGGCCAGCAAGGCCAGCCACACCTGAACATGCATCCAAAGGTGCATCTCAAGCCAGTCCAGAGAGGTGATTCTCCCCTTCTATGTGTTTGATCAGGCCATAGTTGAAGTATTGCATCCAGCACTGGGTGCCACACTTCAAAAGGGATGTGGCCAGCCTAGAGAGAGTTCAGAGGAGGGCTACCCACTTGGTGAGAGGGCAGCAGGACAGGCCTTATGAGGAGAGACTGAGGGACCTGAACCTGTTCAGCCTCAGCAAGAGGAGGCTGAGGGGGGACCTGGTGGCTGCCTACAAACTCATCAGAAGAGATCAACAGCAAATGGGTAGAGCCCTTTTCTCCCCAGCACCAACTGGGATGAGGAGGAACAATGTTAATAAGCTGATGGAGAATAGGTTTTGGTTAGAGATCAGAAGGCAATATTTTACAGTTAGGGTGGCCAAAATCTGGAACCAGCTTCCTAGGGAAGTGGTCCTCGCCCCTACCTTGGGCAAATTCAAGAGGAGGTTGGATGACCCCAGACTTGTCTGGGGTCTTGTGAACCCAGCATTCATTCCTGCCTGTGGTAGGGGGTCAGACTAGATGATCCGTTCAAGTCCCTCCTGACCCTAGCTACTTTGAAACTAAACTGAATTGTGACATTCCTTGGTGGACCTTGGCCTTTGTATTTTGTTTTGACTTGCTTTGCGTATCTTTACCACACATTGACTACACAGAGTGCATGTAAATTTTAACTAAAATTTGGGATCCATGTCTCTGTCCTCTGTTCCCCAGAGTTAAAGCATTTTTCTCCCAGAACAGGAAGCCTGCATGGTTTGAAGCCCTGGAATTGCACATGAAAAAACGTATGTTTCTGGTATGCTATATAAACTTTAATTTATGCTACAGGTTAAAAAAAAAGAAATGAAGGTAAACAGAATGAAGGAAGCATCCTTCTTCAGGGTTAAAAAAGAGAAGTCTTTTACACTTTTAAAATGTAATAGAAGCTATCATTTTACAATCTAGAAAAACCTGTCTGAAACCTGTCCCAGACACTGAGTTAGCAAGCATCAGTTAAAGGTTGTATTTGCCTCTTTGGATTTGTAACTAGACCAATTTAGCCATTATATTGTTAATAAAAGGATCCCAATTTCTCTATCTCTTCTTTACTGAAGATGGATATAATCTGTCTTCTCCCTAACACAAAGAACAAAAGTGGTATTCTTGATACAAGTCCTTTTCTTGCTAGATGTGCAATACAAAGGTACTCAACATGAAATACATATTCCAGAGCAATCCACATGAATCAGTTCTGATGCAAAGGTGGGAGTTGCTGTCAAAATGAGGCCAGATCAGTCAGTATGAGCTCATACAAGCTGGGTTGCACAGTGTGCTGGAAAGAAATGTTGGACACTAGGAAGAAGGTGAAAAAGATCTGACCCATGTGACAGCATGATCTTGAATAGTGACTACTTAATTCTTGGAAAAGTCTCTTCTCTGTTGATCTTGGCTTCAGCACTTCGAGGCCTATACTGCCTGTTCTGGTCCCAGTATCATAATCAATAAAAGAAGTGTTTGTGCCTTGAAGTAAATTCTTGCAGCTGGATGCAGTTCAAGTATAATTCTGAATATGAAGAACAGTACTGAAAAGGAAGACAACACATCACTCCTTTGAAGAACAGAGTATCCTTGATCAAAATCTGACTAAAAACAGCATAGGGAGCAACAGACCTGGTACTGGCTTGGTATGAAGGCTATCAAAGGGTCCAGGTGGATCCAGGATATATCCTGAAGCAATATGAATCCAATTGAAACAAGTTCCAAGTGCTGAGAAATGAATGGTAGCTGCCCCTATATCTTTTGGTATTGCTGCTTAAATAGGAAAAATGCTGCTCATAGCTATCACTAAAGTTATATTGTTGGCACTGAAAAGAGATCCTTCTCTTCTGCCTTTGGAGTGAGGCCCCACAAGGTTACTGAAGAACCATCATTCATATCTTCTTGGGTAGAGTACAGGTGGAATTTAGCCGGGACAGTCGCAACAAAATCATCACCGAATGGCATGTCACCCTGAACATATGATCTTACTAGGGATCTTCATATGGTGCATTCAGAAGCAGATCCGTTCTCATTTTCAGAAACTAAAGGATGATTTACTCCCTGGAGGGTGCATCTACATGTGCAATTAACGCTATATGGCTTTACTCCTTAAACAACTAGGAAATTTACTGCGCAGTAAACTAATTTACTGCGCAGTAAACTAATTTACTGCTTAGTAAGTGCCTGGACATGTAGATGGTGATGCTTTACTGTGCAGTAGATTAGTCTATTGAGCAGTACAGCATCTGATGTAGATATGGCCAGGAAATATTATTAAGCAAGATGACTGCACTTAAAATAACTGACCCCCCAGCACCTAGTTGTCAGGACTATAGCTGTCTTAGCTGTTGATTTACTTTAAAGGTTTCCAGGACCACTTGCAGCCCCTTGGAGAACTGAGACTACACTTACAGAAAATGTTCTGTGTTTCAATAATTGCATTTTTTTTCAATTCTATTTGTGCAGTATTGAGAATCTTTCCCATAAAAGATCACATACATTTCACATGTAAATTTACAAGACTTGAATGCCTAGGGTAACAAATAATTATAGGAGTTTAATGACGGTGCTTCTGAACTAAAAAAGCCATCCTATTGGTGTTCTCCACCAATTTAAAGTACTGTTATTCTGTCTTCCAGCAAAGCAATGGAAAATGCTGATGAATGGTAATTTTTATTTGTTTGGCAAATATTGTGATATTCTGTATGGAAACTAAAAGGACTTACCAATATAGTTTAAAAGATAGCAATCTATTGCTGTTTTTTCTTTCAGTAATTGATATAGCATTTACATAATATGAATAAAATAGGACGTAAAGATTTTTCATGACCATACTGAGGCTTCCTTAATTAAGTTCTTTCCAGGAACAATGTCTCTTGTTACTAATTAGTGTCTTATTAGGTATTGTGGTAGGATGATGACGAAGACTTTTATTAAGTAACTTGGACAGTTTATCAGAAGAGACATATGGTCTGTAACTAGTAACGGAAATTCTTTCGACATGTTTGCAAATTGCCTCTTAAGAGATCCTCCCGCCCCATCACAATTAATATATTCCTATCAGCAGTGATGAAAAATAAATTAAATTTAAAATTAGGATGTAAAATTAGAAAATATGAATGTAGTACGTTTTACTTGAATCAGCTCTTTACTGTGCTAGAAAGACCTTTCTAACTGTAGGAGTTAGGCACTTGAACAGGCTGCCTAGAGAAGTATGGGATCTCCATCCCTAGAAAATTTCAAGATTAGGTTAGATGGAAATGACTGGGATGATTTAGTCAGAGGTGAGCCTGCTTTAGGCAGGGGACTAGATGAGGTTGCTTTCAGCTCTAGTTTCCTATGATCCTAATATTGTTTCTTGGTTGCTGTTGGTCAAAAACATACCCACAAATATGGATTCAATAAACCAGATTTATCTTGACCCCATGTATGAACAGGGTGTAGCTTTTTAGCTCTGTTTTGGGGAAAGGATAAAGATTTTAGATAGTAATATGGATGACCTATCATTATGATATTTAATCTAAGAATATACTATTTTTATCAACATGAAATATGAATATACAAAACTGGAAATTTTCTATATATACCTCCCAAATGCTCCTGTGCCAATATTTTGATTCCTGTAAAAGGTGTTAATTTTACTTGTAGAGGTAAGAAACTTCATGTTGAGAAAGATGGAAACCATTATAGTGACATTGTTTTTGGTAGGCTGAATACCAGTTTGTAACAGATTAGGAAAATGTCAGGCATTTTTTGTGTCCTTGTTGAGTATTGTATAGTTAATCTTACTTGGGTACAAGAAATATATTGTATTACGTATTCAGTCTGCTTATAAAATGGTATAAATGCCTTGTCATCTACCAGATTCCAATCCAGAAAAGGGGAGAAAAAAGGAAATTTAGCTGTATTTACGCTCAGCTGTCTTAGTTGATGCATTAATTTGCTCCATTTCTTGGTATTCTTCAAACTAGCTTCCTAAACTGCTATAGTAACTTGACTTAGTTTAACAATTTAAACCTCATATTGAGACCATGACACTAATTTAATCTAGTAATGGCAGACATGATTATCTGAAGCAAAATCAGTATCTGTAAGAAACATTTGTGGTGTTCTTACCACGTGCTCATCTACTGACATGTGTATTGTTCAGTATAGATTATAATTACGTATTTTACCAGAGTACGAGGCATTCTCTGTATTCTGATATATCGTAACATTTTTCACTGTGATTTTATTTCTTACTAAGGTATTTATTGTAGAGTGGGAGGCATAGCTTTCCAACCATTTCTTACAATCCCTGAAAATTTCTCAGTATGCTTCATTTCATTGTTTATTAGGATGTTTCTTAGAAGTAGTATTGGAAAAATATCCCTAGATTTTAAAAAAAACAAAAAAAACAAACCTCTTGGGATTTGATTAAAAAATTTATTATATTCTTGAAAAATAGAAAGCAAACTTGGATATTTTGAGGAAAAGCAAATGTGTTCAGTTAAATTGATTATATACTATGGATAAAAATATGAGCTTCAGAACATGAAAGATTTGCTTGGTTACATGCTGTCGGAGACTCCTGCAAGGGGCTACTCTCCAGCTTTTCATAGTTTTTTGTTTTTGTTTTTTTTTCTTCCTTTTGCCTCTTTTGTGACCTTTGTTCTCCTTGATAAAAGTAGATCTTCATGGAGGAGGGTTAAGATTTAACAGCTGCTTAGGCAATGAGAAATAAAAAGGTAGGTGAGGGCAATGGACTAACCCTACGATACTTGGACTTAACATTTCTCCCATGTACTTCAGAGCAGGTGGAATTATTGTAGCTTTTAACTGTGTGGTCTCTTTTCTATCTCCTTCTCTTGAAAAGAATATTGGTATGTCCCCTGAACCAAGACTGTGCTTTGTCACAAAATAATGTATGATATACTTGGTAGTATCTGAATCTGTTTTTCCCCTCTGAATTCATTGCATCACAGTGAGCATGAAAAAAATGGACATACCATTTTGTTCCAAATAAACTTTGTGTTCTTCTACTTTGTGTCCCCAGAGTACCTCTCACTGTATGGGTTTGCCTATGAAAACTGACTACCTCTGCAGAAGCAAATATTTATCAGCAGAGCATTTTGACTGTGTAACATGAATTGTAACACTTGGTTCATCTATAGTACTGAGTTTGATTCCCTTGGATCATATATAGTGCTCATGTCTCTTGCAGGATATTTGAACACTATCACAGACCAGTTGAACTGATAGACAACAACTCTGGATAGTTGAATGGCATATGGGTAGTAAGGCAATGACTCAGTTAAGTTGAACACCTGTCCCAGTGGGGATGGTGTAGCATGGAATAGAAGTACTCTGAAATTTTCATCAGGCATAACATGATAGCATTTACTTTAGTGTTTAGGAAATTGCATGGAATCAGCTATGAGTGTGTGTTATTTAATTGGTTGTTTTCTGTAGATGGTGCACATTTTTTTTTTTCCTTTAGTGCTTGGCTCATAATAATTTCTAATCTTCCTTTAGCCCTTTTTTATCAAAGGCAAATTTATTATTGTATATAAAAATAACTTTATTTCAAGATAAATAGTCATGAGTTAGTTTTTTTCAATCTTCCTCCTGATGAGATTTCCATCATGTCCACATTCCTCCAGTTGCAAAATGTATTATAAATCTTAAACAAAAAACACTGGTTCACGCTTAAAACTCAGTTAAGCACTCAAGTTTGAGAATTGCAAGCATATTATAAAGTACAATATTGCCTATATTGTTAGATTTTCAGTTAAATATACAGGATCTGTCAAATAGTGAAGTTAGTGTTGCTGTTCGAATCTCAGTTCATGCTTTTATTGTATGCAATGTATTGTATGTAAGGTTAATATTTTGAAATAGCCCAGAATTGTTGCTCTTTGTTGCAGACCCTTAAGGAGTTTTTCACTTGATGGGCAAAAATATACAGAAGTTGAACAAGTTTTTTCTTTATGTGACTCTACTTATATAGTCTTTGAAATATTTTCCCCCATAGCTTATTTATTTGTCAGAAATAATAAGTAGGTGTGAGCCATTGCACTTTACTACCAATATTCAGTTGATATATTCACTCTGGTCTATTCAAAAAATAAAACTAACATTTATTTTTGAAAACGGAGTAATGCATATGCTGCAGTCAGTGTGGAGCAAGCAAAATAACTAGTTTTTTTTTATAGACAGTTGCCTTCTAGAAGGCATATCTGACAGTGTTTGCTGCATAATCTAGATCCCTCATGATCTTGTTAACTATGGTCTACATAGGAACACTTACTAAATGTTAAGAATTAGGGGTGCACCAACAGAGATGTTAGGGGCCTATACCGATAGCCGATATTTAGGATGCGTATCAGCCAACATTGATCCACCATCCGATACAGCTGCTGTCAGCTGGTAAGTCCATTGTGGTGGAAAGGGAGAAGGGAGTAAAGGGGTGTGGCAGGGCAGATCAACACCCTGCTCAGTGAGGGAGGGGGTGGGGCCAAGCGCTGCCCAACAAGGGTGGGGTGAGGGCATGGGATGGACCTGAGGCTCATGGGGTGGGAGCAGCTTTTGCCACTGCTTGCATCCCAGGAGGGCAGGTGGGGCATGTGCCCCCTTGATCTGTGTGATGCAGCACAGGCTGCAGCTGCCATATGGAACCAGAGCTGTTGCTGTTCAGGGCTCTTCTCGGCAGGAGCTGAGCTCAGAGCAGGCTCCAGAGCACTGGAAGAGGTTGCAGCCAACCCAGATTTTGCCACAGCTATGCTCCCAGCCCTGTGCTGATGCCTAATGCAGCTGCGGCTTTTCCCAGTGTTTGGGTGGAGGTGAGGTATTCAGCCATGTCTATGCCAGGTGCTGGGCAGCAGCATGGGGCTGGGAGCAGAGCTGCAATGAAATTTGGGGCGGCTATAGCCCCCTCCCAGTGCCACTGGAGCCCGCTGTGAGCCCAGCCTCTGAGAAGAGCTCCAGGTAGCACTGGCTCTGGCTCTACCCCAAAGCTGCAACCTGACTCGTACTGCGCAGATTTGGGGGCACATGCCCCTCCCCCCCTGCCTTCCTAGGGTGCAAGCAGCAGCAGGAGCTGTGCCCCTACCCCATGAGCCACTGCTACATTCTGCTCCCTCCCCCTGCCCCGTGCCTACCCACTCCCTCACTGCAGGGGTGTTGATCTGTCCCACACCTACTCTCCTTCCCTCCCCACTTCCAACTTACCAGGTGGAGGCAACTTTCCATGCTGCTGGCTGTGCTCCATGCTGTGCTGCAGCTGCATGCAGCACGGGTATTCATCAGCCAAATTTATTGGCCCCATTGGGCCAATATTGAATATAGACAATTTTCTTTATATTGGACCAGTGTATTGGTGCACCTCTATTAAGACTATATATTGTATTTGCATAATTAAACTCTTGTGTCTTGGTAAATGGGCCATAATTTAAAATGGCCTTTTGGTTGTGCTTGTGTGCACTCTGGTGAATATATTAATTACATGACTACTTCCTAACCTTCTATAAAATTCTAGTCTCATTCAGAATAAGAAAAAGGTGATAAAAAGGTAGGGTGGGAAAGTGAAGTGAGTCAGGGAACTGGTTAAGAAAAGGTATTCAATTAATAACCTATCAGGCAGAACCAAACCTCATTACCAGTATTTTCTTATGTCTCCAGATCCAGATAAGCCATCTTATTTCATTGCAGTTTCCTTAATTGGATGAAAATAAGAAAGCAAAATAAAATGAGAACACGGGGAATAGGATTATGATTCATAAGCAACATCCAGCCCTATTTAATTTTTTTACTTCCGTTTCCATTCAACATCAGGCTACAAAAAGAAGTTAATAAATACATCAATGCATATGGTTACTCAATTTAGAATGTGTGAAATCTGTTGTGATTTTTTCTTACGTTTAATGGCCCACTCAGTTGAGCGTTATTGTATGAAATTACTGTAACCTGTTGTGTTGGGGTGGATAGAACACAGTTTTCATAGGAATGTAAGTGTCATACTGAATCAGACCAGTGGCCCATCTGGCTCAGTATTCTTTCTCCCACAGTGACAGAAATGGATGCTATAGAGGGAGAACACTGTACCAAATTCTCTCTAGAGTGCTCTCTCTCTTACTCAGTATTTTGCCTGCCATCTGCCATTATTGGTTTAGAGATGTCAGAGCACCTTCTTTATATAGCCTGACATTGAATGGAGACTGAAGTTAAAAAATGAAATGGGGCTGGGTTGACCACCTGTGAATAGTTCAGATTGTAATTACTTTGCCTTGCTTGACACTGGCATTGTGAAGCAGAGGCAGGAATAAAATCTGGTTCTCTAGGGCTGAATATAACTGCCTTAACAGAGATTGTCCTTTCCCTTTCTGCCAATTCCCATTAGTCAGGAATCTTAGAGACAACCCCCATTATCTAATTCATTTCCAAGGCAAGTCCAAGCTGTGTGCTGAATGAGGCATGGTGTCCTATGAGGAGGGGGGGAACTTGTAGGTGATGTAATTAGACTACATCATAATAAGTTGCACAGGCAACCTTAATTCTGTCACCTGTAGACATTTGAGTGGTTGGCCTGTAAACGCTTAAAGTGGGTGAGTGGGTAGGTGTGAACTTTTCTAGACTCTAGAACAAGTAGAAAACAAATTATTTTAATGCCACATTATATTTACTTCCATTTGGTTCATCAGCAGGATTTCAGGCCTTTAAAATTTAAGGAAAAATGGATAGAATTAAAGAAATGATTAATAGTCAGTTGTAGACCATCCTGGAGGACATGGATTGTCAGCAAGTTTTATAGGCATTCGTTGACAGCAGTGATGATTGGGTTCCATGTAGGCTTGAGAGGAACATGTTTCAGTGCAGTGGTGTTCAACTTGTAGAGCTGTGGGTCTGGATTTGCTGCAGAAATTTGAATATGGGGGGGAGTAGTGGTCCTGTTAATTGCCACAGTTCTGTTGAACCTTCCAAAAAAAAATGAAAGAAAATTCTTCACCTTTGGGAGCCCCATAGGCTGATCAGAATCTGCAGGCCAGAGATTGAACAGCATTGCTCTAGTGCAGGGTCAGCAACATGGCCACAGCCTGTCGAGCAACTAGATCCAGCCTGTGGTGACAGAGAATTTTGCCTGCACCCACAAAATCCCCACAAAAATAAGGGCGAGTCAAGTGACAGGGGAAGAAATTCTTATTCCAGCAAGAATTGGGGGAAGCTCTGTTTCCCTGGGCACCACCCTGGGTTACTAGGAATAACAGCCACAAATTCTTAGAGAGAATGTTCATCAGGAGATATTACTTTACACTTAAGGCTGCCAGGCTCTGGAATGGGCTTCCAAGTGAGGTGGTACTCTCTCCTACTTTGGGGGTCTTCAAGAGGAGGCTGAACAGATATTTAGCTGGGGTGATATGACTCCAGCACCTGTTCCTTCCCAGGGTAGGAGGTCGGACCTAATGATCTGTTTAGGTTCCATCTGACCTTAAGTACTATGATCTTAGTAATGTCTTCCAGGGGCCTTTGTCTGTTCTCTTTGGCTAAGTACAGACAGTCAAAAAGCCCAAAGCTGAATTGATTCAGTCTTTGCAGGTTAATATAAGCTGCAGAGATTAAAGTGAGAAGCAACTGAACAGGCATTCACTTTTGATTCAAGAAATGCAGCCACATGCATGCAGTGACTCAGGCCAGAAGCCAGGGGGTGCTAAAGCGCGACTCCTGGCCTGCCAGCCGCTGCCGAAGGGAGGGGAGCGAAGCTCCAGGGCTTCCCTCTGCCCCTCTGTTTCCTGCTT
This sequence comes from Caiman crocodilus, assembly GCA_030014935.1. Lineage (NCBI taxonomy): Eukaryota > Metazoa > Chordata > Crocodylia > Alligatoridae > Caiman > Caiman crocodilus. Next base: position 9,520,658 of record JAGPOW010003648.1, read on the forward strand.
CGGCAGAGGGGGCATGGCCAGGCCCCAGCCCAGGGCTAGCATGATGGAGGGTGGGAGTTTTAAATCCTCTTCCACATGGGATCCCAATCTAGGTCTGCCTCGGGCAAGGAGGGCAGTGTCTGCCAGGTTTCTGCCCCCTTCCCCCCCTACTCCCCACTTAGGTTGGAGAAGGGTGGCCTTGCCAGGCTGAGGAGGTGGTGAGTGAGTAAAAAGGTAGTGACATTGAATTCATAATCAGTCCTTTCTCTGAAGTGAGCATGTATTGAACACAGCGCTTTGCAACCTCAAGCACACAACAAAGAACAACCAAAAATCTTTGCCTAAGCTAAGATACAGCCCAGTAAAACACAGTGAGCACACACACAACTTAGTCTAACTTAAAATGGAATGTAATAAACCAAAAAGACAAGAGAAAACCTTGTATAAACCTAATGTAACCGTAAGGGCAGAATGTCCCCATACAGACAGGTATTCAGGGAGTCCTTCTAGGGAAATCAACAGATCTTAAGTGTTGGAATTAAATCCAACAGGCCTCATCTCTGCTTGGGATTTTACAGGCGCGCTTTTCCCCTTTTTCCCCTTTGAGTGTCTTGTCACCTATAGCATCTTTGGCAGGACTCTCATGCATTCAAGAGTCTTTTGTCTCTGCTTAGGTCTGTCTCCCAACTTTTACAGGTTCTGTTTCATAATGTTAATGTAGTTCTTTGCTTTCTATGGTCACACCAACCCAAGCAGCAAGGGACCCTGTCCTGTTCCCTTAGCTCTGTCTCCAGCATGTACATGTAATGATTGTGCCAGGTCTTTACGACACCTCCCACCTCAGCCTGATCCTACAGGGCTTTGTCCGGTGTTCACAGGTGGCAGGAGACCAGTCCCTCCAGCCCAAGTTCCCTAGCCTCTTCCCTCTCCCCCATGGGCTGGGGGAGCTGAAGGGAATTATGCCCCTCTCCCCTTATCACAGGGATAGGCAAAATGTGGCCTGCCAGGCCATTCTATCTGGCCTGTAGGACCCCTACAACATTTAGAAAATTAATATTTATCTGCCCGTGGCTGCCTGTCAAAGATGACAGGCATAGGCGACCCGAGCAGGGTGTGGGGCCCAGGGCAAATCAGCCCATGTGGGGACTCAGACCCAAAAAAGCTGACACTGCCATCGGCAGGGGGGAAGCTAGTGCCTGGATGCAGAGCCACCGCTGCAGCCAGCTCTGTGCCACTGCTGTTCCGCCCTACTCTGTGCCCCCCCAACGCACAGGGCCAGGGGCAGTTGCCCTGATTTTCTGCCCGCCGCCACACACACACGCACGCACGCACACACACACACACACACACACACACACATATCCAGGACAGCCCTGATGACGAGCCAGAGGTAGTAGGACCCAGCAGCTGCAGCAGCAAGACCCACATGGCCCCAACCCCTCCAGCACCCCCACACCTAGGCTTCTGACCTGGGATCCTGGGAGTGTTCCCACCTCCCCCTGCTAGTGAGGATAATTCAATAGATAAGAATGGGATGGGGGGGAAGGAGGCAGGGGAGGACCGTGGACTATCGCTCCAGTCCTTGCGGCTGGCCTAGGCTGGCTCCTGTGGTCTCAGTGCTGCAGCTGGGAACCATGTGGTGCCAGAGCAGTGGATGGGGGGGTGGGGGCAGGAGAAGAAAGCAGGGAAATGGCTGCAACAGGCAGTGGGGAAGTGGCAGTGAGTGGGAATGCACAGCAACAGCTAGGCAAGAGTGCAGGGTCCACGCCGATGGGATGCCTGGGGCCCAGTGGCAGAAGAGCAGGGCCCAGGATGGCAGGGGCTCTATGGTGCCAGGCCAGCTCCCCACTTTTCCTGCTGGTGCAGCCCAGCATGGCCCCAGAGAGCCCCTGCCAGCCCACTCTCCAGCAACCCCCTACTGGCACTGCACACTGGCACAGGCCTCACACTCCAGCCCAACTGTTGCTGCACTCCCATGTGCCTGCTTGCTCTGACTTCCCCTCCACTTGCTGCAGCCATTTCCCCACTTTCCTGTCTGCCGCTCCAACCACTCCCCTCCCCCCGCCTGCCACTCTAGCACTACATGGTTCCCAGCTGCAGTGCTGGGCCACAGGACTCAGCAGGAGCTGGCCTTGCCCCCAGGATTCTTGCTTGACTCCATGCAGTGCTGGCTGAGCTGGGTCAGCTCCTGCTGCCACTTGCAGTCTTGGCTGCTGCTGGGGTGTGGTGCTGGAACAGCAAGCACGGGAGGATGGAGAAGCGGCAGATGGACAGCGGTGGCAGACAGGAGGAGGAACTGGTGGCAAGCAAGAGCACGGGGCCCGTGATAGTGTCCCAGGGCCAGGAGCAGTAGGTGTGGAGCCCGAGCTTGGAAGAGCTCTGGCAGCTCTCATTAAATTCTCTACATGGAAAATGTAGAATTTTTTTTACAATTTTCCATGTTAAAATCTTTTTATTGTAGAATTGTTTTAAATTCCTTTGGCCTCCCATGGTTGTGGTGGGGAAAGCAGTGAAAGAAGGGCAGGAGTGAGGAGTCAAGGAACCCAACCCTGCTCCTTGCCTCTCGGTACCTGCTACCCTCTACAGTGCCTGCGCTTAGCTAGTTCCCTCCTCCCCACCTTCCCCCCTCCCCCATACCTGTATCTCTTAGCACCTGTCCCCTCTGGTGCCTGCTTCCTGATATGATATCTCTTCTTCCCCACTGCCACTTACTGTCCAGCTCAAGCTCCAGCCTGACTCTGCTCTACCTTGGGACATGGAGTACTGTTCTGGCCCCAGCCCAGCCACACAGCAGCTGTTGCAGTGGTAGTAGCTTTGGCTGAGCCACAGAGCTAGAGCCCAGGCCACAGAGCTGCTGTCATGACTGTTGCTGCCATCAGGCCAGACTGGGGTCAGAGCAGCCATGTGCTCCATGCCATAGGCTGGTTCAGGACTGGAGCCCTTCCAGAGCTGGAACCAGAAGGTAAGCAGTGGAAAAGGCAGGTAAGGGGAGGGCACAGGTGGTGATGGAGTGACAGGAGGGTAGTGTTGATTTTGATAAAATTTCAGTCGAAAGTTTGAACAAAGCATTGTTATACTTTTTTGTAAATAAAGTTCAGGAATTCTAAAGGTAACATATATCTAGGTTTTGTTAGATTTAGATTTATTTCTTAGAATTTCCTTTGGAACTGAAATTGCCATTCCTGAAACCCTTTAATGAAGATAAAAACTAGTTCTCAGATACTGGCAGGAAGTGTTGAGCAGGATGAGAACCATAGAATGTTCTAGGTAAAAAAAAAAAA
>JAGPOW010003648.1:9524017-9545886 GCA_030014935.1 Caiman crocodilus
AAAAAAAAAAAATAGCATTTTTTTTTGTATATGAGACCAGGCATGTCCCTGAAAACGAAATGACTGATTCCTTGTCAAACCCTCCTTTTTATACTATAGATCATCTGCCTAGCACTGGGAAGATAAAAACATGAGCCAAAGGAAAGAAAATGTGATGTAAAACTAAAAAGTTGACAAGGAAAAGGTTGAAACTACTTTTAAAACACTTTCTTGAAATGATGTTTGTTTTAAGTTTTTGTTTTGTTAATTATTTTTTTGTTAGATTAAAAGTGTTTAGTAACTTGTGTACCGTGTTTGATATCTTGTATTTATATATCTATTACCTTATACCTCAATTGAAACCAGCTTATAAAACAGGACTCTTAAAATCCTTTTATGCCCTTGAAATTCAGTGGATTATATCATTAATTTAAAAATGAGCTTGGAAACTTAAGTAAGATTAGAGTGTTTTACAATAATAATAATATAAAATGGCAACAGTCCCAAATAAGTATTCAGTATTTAAATTTAAGCTCTGTCATTTATTCTAAAGTTAACCTTCACACCTGAAATTTTTCTTTTAGATTTTGGATAGGTTTTTAAATAACATAGTTTCAAAAGCTATCCTTTTGTTTCATGGTTGCAACTGAACAGAGAAGAATTAGAAGAAAAAATTTTTTTTCTAATGTCTGGCTTTAGCAAAGTGTTTATCAGATTTACAGAAGGTTTCATTAATTCCTTTTTTTGGATCCATTCTCTCTTGCAGGATAACATTTTGCCATCTGCCTTTTCAAAGTAAATGGCTATATGTGGGCACCGAAAGAGGAAACATTCATATTGTCAATGTTGAATCCTTCACTCTCTCAGGCTATGTCATCATGTGGAATAAAGCCATTGAACTGTGAGTTTGGTTAGTTTTACCCAGCTTAAAAACTAATTTTTTGTCCTAAATACTTTAGATAGTAATGTAGAAATATTCTGTTTTCTGAAGTGTCCTCTGTAGTCTGCATACTGAACACCATACCTAAAGAAAAAAAATCACTTGGCTAGTTTTGTGATAGGATGTTTTGCCAACCTAGTTGTGCATAATGTGTTTCAATATTATATTGGTTTCATTTATGTGCTTTTTGGTATTTGGAATATCTGTTTTTTGTTTTGTAGTTTTTAGATAATTTTGTGACTCTGGATTTTCTAGATATAAAAGAAAATATCTTTAATATCTTTTGTATCTACAACATCACTTATATTACCTAGATATAAAAGTAACTTTAGAAAACAGCATAAATTCAGAGAAATGTATATCCAAGCTGATGGGTGGGCGACCTTATGCTCATAGTAGGTCAAATCTTAAGGAGGGCCAAAGGGGAGTTGACTTGATGTTCACTTCACAATGGGAACATGCGGTGAATTGCCTTGCTCTTACACCCCATACAACCCTTAAAATTCTTCCTACTCAAAATTAGAGCTGGGGGCTTCACAGTCATCTTGGGTTGGAGGAAAATCTGAAGTGGGGGTGTATGTGTGAGGAGGAACATCCAAGATGCCTTACAGCCATATGCCACTCGCTCTTTCTGCAACATTGCCTGCCACTCATACCAGTCCCCATTGTTCCTAACGTGCACCCAAGCCCCTCGCCAGTTCTGCCAGTCCAAGGCACTGTAGGCTTGCTCTTGACTGCCCTCTGCTGAGTGCTGCATAAAATCTTTGTTGGTTTTAAGTTGCTGAGCCTCTGATTTGTACATGAAGTTTTATATATCAAAAGTATGACTTTTTGTACATCTCTACTCTTAACATTGAACAAATGGGTAACAATTTTGGATCCCTTAAGATTTCCTTACTAATTTGTCCAACTTTAAGATAGCAAGAAATAAATCATTTATCTCAATTTAACTTTATTAAACTTACTCAGATATTTGAGGGTAAACTGACATGCACAAATGATTCTAGTATATTCTGAGAAACAAAAAACAGGCCATAAAAATAGTGAGAGACTATCGGCATCTTCAGCACAAAACGTACCTAATTAAAGAAGCAGTCTCATGTGCAGCATATGGTTTGTAGACCTTTGAGTTATTGTATAAAATAATTCTTTTTTTGATTTGTAAACTGCAAAAGTGTATTTACTTAGATACTACACCTTTTCCCCAAAAAGCAGCCGCTCAGAATTGTGCATTTTAATTGGGGAGGCAGATTTTTCTGGCTGGAATAGAAGCATTACTGCTACTTCAGTGCTACTCCTACTTCAATTACTGTACCACAAAGCAGCATCAGTGGCATTACTGTTCAGGCAGCTGAGGGGACTCATTGTTCTTCAATCCACAGGTGTCTTTTTGATGGTCTTGATGTTCCATTAATCAAGCTAATCTTTCTTCTAGCAATTTTGCTGTCTGATTTCTCTTCCATTTTCATAGTCCTGCAGGCTGTATTTGTTTCAAAAACATAGATTCCCCTATGGAGACCAGTCTTCAGCAGCAGCTAGAGCACCAACATTTAGTTAAACAGGAAAGAGAGGGCGAGTCAATAAAGATTAGGCTCTCTTCTTGCTGTATTCAGGCATAACTCTGAAAAGCATATTTTCTTCTATTTGCCTTCTCTAAAATTATGCGTATTTCTGCAAGAAATACATTATTTAAAAAAAAAACAACCCTGTGTGGCTTTGTCATATGAAAGCACGCAGGATTTTAAACTTTCCTCCTGTTGTTTGAATCTTAGTATTGATCTTTAAATGTTATTTAACTCATTTTATAGGATCATAGGGAAGTAAAGCTGGAAGGGACCTTACGAAGTCCTCTAATCCTGCTCCCTACTCAAGATAGGATCATCATGACTAAACCATCCTAATAAAGTGTCTCTCTAACCTGCTCTTGAAAATATCCAGGACTGTCCACTAATTCTCTAGGAAGCCTGTTGGAATGCTTGACCATCTTCATAGTTAGGAAGTTTTTCTTAACTTAATTGCCAACCTAAATTTTGTTTACTGCATCCTGAGGCCATTCCTCCTAGTGCTGTCCCCTATAGCCACTAAGAAAAGGCTATCTCTATCCTCTTTATAATTTTCCTTCAGGTATCTCAGGACTGTTATCAATCCTCCTGTTTCCCCGCCCTGCTCCCCCCCCCCCCCCAAAAAAAAATTCCAACCCTGCAGTGGTCTCCGGAATAAATAACTCAAGTTCTTTCTGTCTTTCCCTGTCAATCATGCCTCCCAGGCCTGTAATTATTTTTGTCAGTCTTCACTGGATTCTTTCTAATCTGTCCATATTTTTCTTGAAGTGTGGGGCCCAAAACCAGACACAGTATTTCAGATGAGGTCTCACCACTGTTTGAACAGAGCAGGATGAATAATTTTCTTTGATTTATGAATGGCATTCCTATTAATACAACCCAATATTTGTTGGCTTTTTTTTTTGCAACAGGAGCATACTGTTGGTTTTTATTTAGCATAATTATGGTTCACATTATCCCATACGTCCTTCTCTGCAGTAGGACCAGTTCAGCCAGTTAGTCCCCAGTCTGTATTTGTGCATGGAATTATTTCAACCCAAATGCAGGACTTTGTAATTGTCCTTGTTGAATTTCATCTGGTTAATTGCAGACCATTTCTCCAGTTTATCCACTTGATAGTGGGCTTCCCCAGCTAGACACTGTGCCATTGATGACTACTAGAGTGTGATGATTCGGCCAATTAGGTAGCTACCTTTACAGTGCTTTTGCTTAGTCTTGCCTTTTTAATGAGAATGTCATGGGAGGCAGCGTCAAAAGTGTTTGTCAAGTCCAAAGTATATCGCATCTGCTGCCTCCCCCCCCACAATCACCCACAGAGCCCATCATCCTATTATAGAAGTAAAACAGGTTTGTCAGTTATAACATTTCATTGGTGGATCTGTGCTGGCTGTTCCTAGTCACTTGTTCTCCTCAAGATATTTTGAAATAGATTCCTTGAAGATCTGCTCCATGATCTCCAGGTGTCTAGGTCAGACTGACTAGTCTATAGCTCTGCAGATGCTCCTTTTCCCCTTTGTTAAAGATGGCATTATATTTGCCCTTTTCTAATCCAGGAACTCACCTGACTTCCATGAGTTCTCAAAGGTTAGCAACAGATATTTCATTTGTCCCTGAATAAATTGTGCTTGGAACAACAGCATTCTGGGATTGGTGTATACACACACCCTTCTAATCGGGGTTTAGCAAGCAGATAAATACAGTGCTACTTTAGCCAAAGATTCAATAATGTAATCCTATGATAACTATACATACATACTTTGTAGTGGTTCTTATTTGGGAAATTTGTTTAAGATGTATCCCAGGACAATGGAAATGGACATATGTATGGTTGCTTTTTATTCCAGGATAAATAAGCCGAACTCCCTTGACAGCAGCAGGGAAGGAGTAGAAAGCAGAGGCCCCACCACATAAGCCTTGCCCTCTCCCCCTGCTCTCCCCCCCCATCCAGGACAGCTAGGGGGTGGGCATGCAATGGGGGCTTCCAGTCCCTCCCCCCCCGCCACTGGCGCTGACAGCCAACAGATGCTGGCGGGGGGGGAGGGGCAGCAGTGCTGGTCTGGGCAGCTAGGGATGGGGGAAGCCCAGTGTGGCTGAGGAGAGATTCTGTGCTGGCTTCTCCCCTCCCTACGGCTGACAGCAGGGGCTTGGGGGTGTGCATCCAGCAGCCAGTCGGGGGTGGCCCACTGCTCAGCTGCCCTTGGCAGTCTCCAGCACTTTGGGACATGCAGGAGTGCCCCCAAGCTGTTGGCCTCAACCAGTGCAGGCATCCTTTGTGCTCCCCATGAAAGGGTGACCTTGCATTCTGTTAATTCCCAAACTAACATAGCCTGCTTAGAAAAACTCACGTAAATTGGTTCAGATCCACCTCGGGTTCCTTAAATGTCTATACATAGCCTAAATGCAACTGTACAAAAAATTCACATTCATTTAAAATCTCACCTTAAGATGTTTTTAATGCAATTTTGAACAGAAAACAAAATGTACTCTTTTAAATTAAAATAGTGTTCTCCTTTCCAGATCATCCAAATCTCACCCAGGACCTGTTGTTCATATTAGTGACAATCCAATGGATGAAGGAAAGGTATGATAAATTTGCATTAATAGGTACTAAGTAAAAAGCAAAATGACTTTTTTTTTGGAGAAGGAATTAAAGTAATGAGAACTAATGGGAAACAGAAGGGGTTTGACAAGGGGATACAGTATTAGGAGTAACTCTAAAGAAAATACAAAGGTAGACATGGTGGATAGTTAATACCTTGAATGACAGTGGAGTTACCTGCTTTGTTGAACTTGGCTGACCCAGTCAACCCAATTTTTAATGTCTTTTAGCAGTGTCCCTTGCCCCTGTGTGTTCCCCTTCTATATAAAACACTTTGGGCACTTTTACACATGCTCTGATGCATTCTGATTAATTGAGTCTGCTGTAGGTTTCTAATCAGAATGCTCCAGTGCACTTCAGCATTCCTTGTATTCAGCATCCCCTCATTTCAAAATGGTGGTAGAGGTGCTTTAACTAAAGCTCATTAAATGAGCTTTAAAGTACTCTTGCAGCCATTTTGAAATGGGGGGCACTGAATACATGAGATGCTACGCACATTCTAATTAGAGCAGCCCCCGGGACAGAATGTTAGCATTTAAACAAGGCTTCACGAGGCTCTGTTTACATTGTTCTCTTTGAGGAACTGGGGCTTCTGTTGCCTGCTAGAAACATGGAACGTAAAGGATAGCTATACTGTAGAAACAGCCATACTTTCAGAAAAGATAAGTAAGCAGTTTAGTTACTTTCACAATTCTTTCATTTGGTGAATGACTCTCCTGTGATTCTAAGAACACATTGCTCTCATTAATTCCTTGTTCATGTTAGCATTGCCAGTGTCAGCACAGCTATTGAATGCTGTTTGCTTACCACTGGAACGATAGTTGAGATGAACAGAACAATATTAAGCCTCTATTTAGGTTTATTTTCCTTTTCTTTTTTTTTTTTTCCTAATATTACTCAACATGCCTTCCCCTTGAAATTATCCATGAAAGTAAAATAAAACTTAAAAAATAATATTTGTTAGTAAGACAAATACATATATTTTGATTTCAATCGTAGATGTAAAGTTGTTATACTAGATTTCATTCAGTACAAGCATGTAGAACTGTTAGTTATAACTCTTTTAAATAAAAATTAAAAAGGGAAGTATAATGTCTAAGTCTTACACTAGTTATTTTGCAAATAATATCATAGACTAGAGGTAATTTTGATTTGGTTTCATAGTCTGTGGCAGTCATGCTCATATGTTTTGGGCAGATGGGTGCTGGCCAGGTCATCTGCAGTTTGGGTCTGGCTGGAGGTCCCAATCTGGCATGGGGTAGTCAGAGCAGGGTCCCATCCAGTCATGCAGAGGGGGCATAGCTCATCCCCAGTGTAGCCCCATGGGGCTGGAGGAGGCATAGATCAGCCCCATGAGAGAAAGGGGATGTGGCCAGCAGTGGGCTTGACTCAGGGGGAGGAGGATGGGGGCTTGACCTGGACCCATCTTGCTGTGTGGAGGTTGGGGTTTGGGAATTCAGTGGTGGGGGAGGGTGGCTGTGATTATTGCCACTGCTCCCTTGCCACTAAATTTCTTAATCTGTGTGGAGCCCTGTGGGCCAGATAAGATACCTATGGCTATATGGACTGGAGGTTGAACACGCCTGTTCTAGGGCAGTTTACACAATGTAGTGTTCTGTATTTTGTGAACAGGGTTATATACTAAATGTTAGAAGTTAGTTGTTTTTTTTTCCTAATACTGGAATTAACCAGAGATCTTGGAGATGTCATCAATTTCATAGATGTTTGGGATGGAAGGGACCTTGTAAGATCATCAGGTCCAGCTCCCTGCCCAAAGGGCTGGAAGTCAGCTAGGGTCAGAGGATCCCAGCAAGACAGGTATCTAAATGTTTCTTGAGAGTGTCCAGAGTGGGTGCTGGCACCATCTCTGGGGGGAGTCTATTCCAGGATTTGGTGGCTTGGACAGTGAAGAAGTTTTTCCTTATGTCCAGCCTAAAACAGTCTTGCAGGGGTTTTTGACCATTGATCCTTGCCCACATATTATGCCCCCATCCCTCCAACTAATTGGTCCTTTGAACAAATGCCTAATGAAAACTGCCTTACTCCCAAGTCTCTGCCCCTATTTTTTTCCCTCCCCTTCTAAAGGCACACAGGATTAATAAGATCTCATATGCTCTGCAGCCAGTGGAGTTCTTCCTTTGCATCAACCTCCCTTCTACCTGGTACCAAAGGTCACAGTGCTATTACTATGTAGAGTAGAAACCATAAAGGAAGAGGACCTCAAGTGAAAAGCATAATTCAGTAAGAAAGCAGACATGAGTAGGGACCTACTGAAATCAGAATTTCAGACAGGCGCCATGAAAAAGGGTGAGTGTTATTGGTGGGCTCCCTGAAAAAACCTCACTGAAAAGAGAATGCTGGCTCCAGTGGAAAGTCCTTGTGGCCTCTGGAGCCCACTGCACAGCCTGCAAGGGGAATAAAGGGAGCTGCCATCACAGCAAGATAGCAGATGCCCCTGCCTCTCGCCACTGATTGGCTGTGAAGGCTGTCTGTCATATGATCCTGCCTCTCACCACCCATCAGCAGAGCTGCATGATAGACTGCCCTCGCTGCTGATCAGTGGCAAGGGGTAAGGCCACCAGGGCCCCTTGGCCAATCAGAGACATGGGGCACTATGCATCACCTGCAAAAATGGCTGCCTGCCCCATGGTTTGCCCATGACATTTGTCAGCAGCCACCTAGGGTCTGATGGACCCCTACATAGGAGTTACTCATTTTTCCTGCTATTCTTGGGCATGGAAGACAAATTAGGCTGATGTGCTTGCTATACAATTTCATGCATTATTTTAATTAGCTAAAGAAACAAGATGCTCCTAATAATTCCAAGTAGACATGGACTAATACAAGAAGGCCAAATATTTAAATTCTGAAAAATAACAACCACTGCTAAGTAATGGGCCTAATGAAGTTGGAAGGATAACATGCAAGCAAAGAGTTTTGAACAGCTTATTAAGATAGAAAATTCAGTTAATTGTATGAAAATCAGTTCCTTACTCAATATTATTGCCAATGCTGAATATTAGGTAAAAAAAATATAATGTGCTGCTTGTAGTATAAGTCTTCATATAAAGACTTTTCAAATTCTGGGATGGTAGTTTTGCCTGAGGAGCAAGTACTATGTCGGTTTTTCTTCTTGCATGCAAGTATCTTCTTGCATGCCAGTCTGTCTGAACCAAACACATGGAAGATCCATTTTTACTCTGGGAGAAAAATCCTGAACATGTTTGCTCATGGGTTCTACTGGGAGAGCAGCAACTTTCCTAGGAGAAACTGAATGTCTGTACATGGCCTAAGTTGCTCTGCCTCATGATGGAAAGAAAAAAAAATGCTTCTCTTACCTTTTACTTCTGAGTAACTTAATAATGAACAGCAGTGGGGAGCAAACAGTAGTGTTTCATGTCAACCTGTCAAATATAAAGAATCCCTTGAGTCTCAACTGTTTCGAACAGGGATTGACAACCTGTGGTCCACAGGCCAGATTCAGCTCACGGAGCCATTTGATCTGGCCTATGAACGTGGGGCTTCAGCAGTCAGATTGACCCAATTTGGATCGGAGGTGGAAGGTTGTGTAGTGGATGGGCAGTAGAATCCAGCTGCCACCACTGCTGTTCCCAGCAGTTGCTCACAGAAAATACTTGCTGGTGCTGCTACTTTTTCCTATGGTGATATGGAAAGATCATCTGCCTTTGGTGCTTTTCTCTGCAGCATTGGGGGTCTTCAGCAGTAGTTGCTTTCTCCTGCCATCACAGGGATGAATGCCACCTGCAGGCACTCTTCCTGTGCAACCTCAGGGAAAAGCAGCAGTGGCAACTAGGTCCTGGCATCCATTTTCCCTCTGCCTTCTGGGCTGCCTCGGACCTGACCTGGGCCAATCTGGTCCACAGGCTGAAAAGGTTGTCAACCGTTGGCTCAGAAAATGTAAAATGCACATGCAAAATCTTTTCCAGCTCCGTGTTATCTAAAATTTTAATCTGTATGTTTAGGACCATGACAAAGTAAATAGGAAGTAAACATTGCATGGTGATGGCACAAAAAAACAGTTATCTCTGCACCTCTTGTCTTCATTAAACTATGTCCTAATTTTTAAAAACGTTGTAACACAGATCATGCTGATGACAAGAGATTTTGATGTATGAGTGAACATGCATCTAATATCATGGCAGTTCCTCTTCCTCAGAACAAGAGTTGCAGGTATTTTAGAATGAAAGAAAAAGGTCATTTTAAACCTATAATAATACTTGCTCCAATTCTTGCAGCTCCTGATTGGCTTTGAATCTGGAATAGTTGCATTATGGGACCTCAAGTCGAAAAAGGCAGATTACAGATATACACATGATGAGGTAATATTATTCTAAATCTAATTTTTGTGTTTGCATGGTTTAAATGTATTCTCATATCTTGGTTTAATAGTTCAGTATTTGATAATACTTTGTATATTAAACATTTAAAAGGGAATACTGTATTCCCCTGTTGAATGACAATGCAGAATCATTTACATATGTTATTATAAGCCAATGGTCTGCTTTTAAACATTAGTGGTCTGCTTTTAAAAATATAGTTTTTTCATAATGATATGCTGCATATTTGACCAATTTCCCCAGTTTTCCTCTTACCTCAGTATGTATTATTCCTTTTTAAATAGCTTACAAACTTAAGTTTCTTTGAATTTTAAAGGAAGTGTTTATTTTTGAACTAGACTAAATATTGAAACAAGGGTGAGATTTTGTAATGAATAACTTTCAGGAGGTGAACACTGTTGGGAGTGCTGTGGTGTTGGCAAGATAGGCTCTGAGGATTTCTTCAAAATTTTGCAAGTGTATCTTTACCAGTCTGTCTGGTTTGGGAGTTTATTCTCTTGAACAACAAAAATAAATTGAACAATTGAATCTGTGCAATTTTGAAATGTGCAAACAGTTCTACAAGCTGTTCTAGGAGAGAGATTAGCAATGTATCACATTTAGTAGAAGGTTGGGGGAGTGGAGTTCAGTTGATCCAGGAAACATGTAAGAGGCAAGGGTATTTTTGTGATACTTTTTATGGGACCAACTCCATAGCTGAGGGAGAAGTTGGACAAGCTTTTGGGTACATGGTGCCCTTTTTTCTAAGAGTAAATGTATTTGGGTAATCTTAACTTGGTAGTGTCATGTTAGTGTTTAGAATAAATGTGAGGAAGCAGAATTTATTTTAAAATATCCTTTAAAATATTGTGCAAATATTTAGATGACAGTTAATTTCTTTAAAACATTTTTGGGGATTTAAAGCTGATTAGAAAGAAGAAATAATCACAGTACCCAATTAAAAAAAATCACTGTTACTCAGTTAAAGTTAATGGACCACATTCAACAAAATCAGTACACAGCTGTAAAAGTACTCCTTGCTATACCGGTTCAGTCCATTACACCAAGCTAAAGAGGCTAAGTAATGTTTTGTTCTTTTTTCTCTTTCATTCTCTTGAGCAGTTTCCACAAGATTAGATGTTTTAGGTCTCAGGTAGGTATTAATATTAGCATGCAGTTAGGATGAGAAGAATTTTATTTTTGGTCCCATGCCAAGACATGTGGCAGGATGCACCATTTTGGACCATTTGGGGTTAAAAAAATAAATTTCTCCTTATCCCAATTTGTGATGGTTAGTGAGAGGATCTTGACATCAGGATCTGCTCCTTGATGCAAGCTACCCAGCCACAGGCAACTTGAAAGCCAAGCTGTGAGGCCTACCATGGGAGAATTGATTCCCCCATGCTGGGCTGTGCACTGGTTGTTGTTTGTTTTTATTTTAAATGAGGGAGCTGTGAGTCTAATACAGGGGCTTAAACCTTGGGACTTTAAATAAAAAAATAGGTGTGCAGTTGAATAACATGAGCCCAGGATCAGGAAGAGTCCCCCCAATGTCAGCTCATGCCAGCCCTAGGTTTTTAAAAAGTTGCAATGCTGTTTTGATAAAGTCCTGAGGTGGCAGACTCTGTGATTAAGGAGAGGAGGCTTTCTGATGTTGGGCTCACATCATCCTAGGACCTTAAATCCAGGATGCAGCTCCATAGCCCTACATGTTCGAAAGCCACCGGTGGGGAGAGACTCCATGATCTCAGGCTTACAATGCCCCAAGAATTTTAAAAAGTGTGGTGCCACCCAACTGCAGTGCTGCCCTTTGAACATGCCAGCTCCTTGCAGGCCATCGTGTTCAAAGGATGCGCATGCGGCTGGACTGGACCTGTGGCTTCTGCCTGCATTCCATATTCAAAACAAAAGCATGATACAGGCCGGCCACAAAAATGTTTTATATAAAAAACCCATGACTGAAATGGAGAGAACACCTTTTTATCATCTTGCATTTTTGGTATCGATTGTGACAGTGCACAGTGTAGGTATCACAAGTCGGTGAGGGGCAAGAAAATATGAAGACAATGGGATTAATTCAGGGTCATTTCACACTGATTGTTTGGCACCTGGATTTCCTTCCTCATGTGTCTGTCTTTCTACAAAGGATATTCCATGTTGGTTTAGATCATTTGTTCATGCAGTCAAAGAGTATCTATGATGCAAGCCATGCTGTCCAGCTTGTGGGCTCCTTGGAGGGCTGGAAATTTGGCTGTGTGGCAGGATTAATTGCTGTGGCTCCCAGGGGTTAATGTTGCTGTCACTCATCCTGTCACCAAATTTCTAGTCTGGTTGGGAGCCTTGTGGTCCATATCTTGTGTGTGAAGCCATGTTGTCTGGCCCACAGGACTTCTCACAGGACCAGAAATTTTGGTGGTTGCAAGAGTGGCAGCTGCTTCAGCTCTGGCAGCTATAGTAGTTGATGCTGCCACCACTGAGTTCCATCCCATGGACCAGATGGTGTTGCCCTATGCTATTCATCTGGTTTGGATGAGTTGGATGCCACAGTTATAGTCCATTGTGCTGGCTCAGCAGGCAAACTATCTGCCTTTCTTCTGTATTTCCAGATCCTGTCATTTTTTGAATGGCATGAACTAAGCTCAGTTGAGGATTTTACTGTGAAACAGCCTTGAACATTATTTACAGTATTCACTTGATTCCAAAATGAGGTTTTTTCCCTTTCTGTATAACATTTTGGAGGAAGCCCCTCTTCTTCGAATTGATTACAAGGAAGTGGGGTACAGATGGCTGTAGTGGCTCTGGCCTCCAGCCCTGTTCCAGCCTGGGGCACGGAGGAAGTATGCTCTCACTCCAGCCTGGTCCAGTAGCAGTTGCAGTGGGGTTGTGGCAGTTCCAGCTGCTAGGGACCAGAGTATGAATGTGGGTCCAGAGTATGAATGTGCTTCATGCCCCAGGCTGAAGTGGCACCAGAGCTAGTATAAGCAGCAGAGAGGAATAGGGCAGAGGCTGTGGGAGACGAAGGGCAGGCATGGGCAGTAGATGGTGGATGGGGACAGGAAGATATGGGAGGGCAAAGGCCAGAGGTCAAGTTATTTGATTTTCCCCCCCCACACACACCTGCTGTTCTGCCACTGATTTCCCCACTTCAGCTGGGTGAGGGGAGGACGCATGAATTTTTAAAATGACATGGCAATAATTAGATTCTAGGTATGGAAAATGTATAATAAATTTACACATTTTCCGTGCATGGAATCAAATTATTTGAGGCTTGTCTTAAATTCATGGTTGTCTTGGTAAATTTAGTGCAATCATAGCTTAATAGGTTGCATGCCTTACTTCTTTGCATAACCACTTTGTGTGTGTGTGTGTGTAGACGCAAGAAATATGTGTATGTGTGTGTGGGTGTGAAGTGTACTCTGTCTAAGTTTGTGGGAGATACTAAATAGTGGAGTGAAGTACATGCTCCGGAGAGTAGGGAACGATTGCAGGGAGACCTGGACAGGTTAGAAAAGTGGGCAGTACACAATAGGATGCAGTGCAACAAGGACAAGTGCAGAATGCTGCACCTAGGGCAAAAAAAAAATCCAGCACATCTACTGGCTGGGAAGCAACCCTCTCAGCAGCTCAGAAGTGGAAAGGGGTCTCAGAGTCATAATGGACTCCAAGATGAACATGAATAGTTAGTGTGACGAAATCGTCAGCAAAGCTAACCACAATATTATCATGCATCAGCAGATGCATAACAAATAGATCCAAGGAGGTGACACTTCCCTTTTATGCAGCATTGGTCAGACAGCAGTTGGAGTACTGTGTCCAGTTTTGGGTGCTGTACTTCAAGAAGGATGTTGGTAGACTTGACAGGGTCCAGAGGAGGGCCAATCATATGCTTAGGGGCTTACAGGACAAGCCCTATGAGGAGAGACTGAGGGACCTGGACCTCTTCAGCCTCCACAAGAGAAGGCTGAGAGGTGATCTTGTGGCCGCCTAAAAATTCATTAGGGGAACGCAGCAATGGGATTGGAGATGCTCTGTTTACCAGGGTGCCTTTTGGAGTAACAAGGAAAAATGGTCACGAAGTGATAGAGAGTAGATTTAGGCTAGCTATCAGGACAAACTTCACGGTAGGGCTGGCCAAAATTTGGAATGGGCTTCCAAGGGAGGTGGTGCTCTCCCCTACCTTGGGGGTCTTGAAGAGAAGGCTGAATAGGCATCTGGCTGAGGTCATCTGACCCCAGCACTCTTCCCTGCCTAGGCAGGGTGTCAAACTTGATCTGTGAGGTCCCTTCTGACCCTAGCATCTATGAATCTATATAGCTACCTATATAGATAGATATTTGCACTTGAATGCAAAACTGTAAAAAGAAAAATACCAGTTTATCAAATGAACTTTTCTGAAGTTTTACCTTGTAGTTGAATATTCAATGCTGACTACTTATTAGTTTTGTTACTGTAAAGTAAGTTTTTAAACAACATTTATTTTCTAACCTGCCTGTTGTGCTTTCTAGACAGTTACTAGTACAGAAAGCCATTAATTCTGGGTATGAGTGTCAACAGTAATTGATTTAGAAAGAGCTTTGTGGTGTAATATTAAGGTCTGTCTTCTGTTGTCAGGAACTTGGCTACATGTTCCTTTGCCTCTTTTGAGAATCAGGTTTTGGAACAATGCAAATCTTCAAAGTAAAAAAAAAATCTTGAAAAAGCTAGAGTTCTTTCTGTAGGTCACTTTCTTTTTCACTTCAACTTAATCATAAAAACATGTTTAATCACTTAAACACTCTTTTTGACAGCTTTGTGAAGAAAAGGTATAATTTTGATAACAGCTGAATACTACAAAAATTACTACCTTAAGTTAGATCAGTGGTCACCAACTGGTGGATCTCAGTGCCTTTTTGTAGTAGATCTTGGAGCCTCTTGGGATTGATCCAAGGGTGGGATAGGGGGTTGAGTGCCCGCATGCATGCAAGCGCTGCTCCAGCCCAGCAGGTCAGTCTGGGGGAGGGAAGGGACAGGAGGCTAGATTGAGGCCCCCGTGGTAAGTAACAGTGCTGCAAAAGTAGGAGCAGGAGTAAATTGAGTGGAGCCCCAATCTGCTGGGCATGGCATAATCTGTGGCTAATTAAGACATGGATCCTTCATGGGTGGGTATCTGGAATATACTGCTTTGCAGTGCTGAGCTGGCTTGAAATGCTGGGTCTCAGCCCCGTGTGCTATACGGTAAATCATGAGCTTTTTGTCTTTTGACTAATATCATTCATGGTTTGTACTTTATGTAAATAGGTGCCTAAGTGCTACTTAAAAGAGTGTTTAGAGAGTACCTGTGTTAAAACTTACAGCAGTTTCCAAAAAAGGATAAAATGCCTCAATTCTGGATGAACTAAGTCTATGGGCACAATATGCAAATTACTACAGTTGTATTTAATTTCAAGGCAAGCATTTTAAAAATTGCTCCTCACTTCCATGTGCTTAGAGAGAGCAGGGTCTGATGGTAAGAGTGGGGTGGGGAGGGCTGTGAGGAGAAGCAGACGGGAAGGGGGCTATCTGACCTCCCTCTTCCCCTTAGATATATTTTACATACTGTAGCAATGGGAGGGGGATATATTCAAAGCAAACCTCCAATAGTTAGATTCTAGACCTGGAACATTATAACAAATTTATAAATGTTCCATATATAAAATCTGATTATTATTTTAGAAGAAGATGAAGGGAGGGCACCAAACCATCTGGCCCCCCATTCCATTGTAGGCTTGGCAAACCCCAGCTTGGAGTCCCCCATTTCTCCTCCTGAACTATTTTTCGTACCCGGGAAGTTACACACCAAGGCATGTTTCTTAGTACCAGATGGGTAAAGATTTGCTTTTTGTCAAGAGTAAAACAGACAATTTTCCCTATTTCTACATCCAGAAAACTGCAGAGATTTCTTACTGAGTCATTCCATGTGTGCATTTCTCTGAATCGCCTTTTGCTTTACTTTTAATTGTTGTGGCATGATTTGGATTTTATTTTTCTTCTTGTATAATCTGTCTAAAGGGAGGTAATATAGCAGAACAGGTTATTCTTTAGACAGCTTTCCCTTGGTATCAGAATTTTTTCCAATTGCAGGTAAGTGAGGAAATCTTCCTTTTTAGATGTCTGTATCAGGTTGTCTTGTAAGAGGAAGGGACTAGAGGTACTGGAGTCTTATTGTGAACAGGTCAGAGTTGGGGGTGGTTAGATCAAAACATTTTTTATAGGAATGCCCAATTAAACAAGGCACTCAAAGCAACTTTAAACAAAATAATGTTTATGCTGATGGCTTTAAATTGAGAGACATTTTCAGAATAAAAAATGGTATCAGTGGTAGTCTGTTACATAGTATCTTGTACAGTATGAGTTGGCTAGCATTTCTTCTGTGTACAAGTTGCATAGTTGATGTCTGCTGGGCAGTTATTTCTGTCTGTATTCTTAATAATCTTGCTTTCAGTATTGCTAGGAAGAACCCCATAGCTTTGGGTTTAGTAAAACCTGAAAGTGAAGAAACAGATAGAATGTTCTCTGGCATATTCTGTCCAACAAAACAGAACAGCCTACTTAGAAATGAATAAAGGAAAGGAAGCTTCTCTTGACTGCTACTCTAAATGAGGTTTCAGATTTAATGACCTTATGAAAAGATTTAGGGGAAGGTAAAAGATTCAAAAGAAACTGGATGCTGACTTGATCTCTCTCTCTCCCAAAAAAGAAAAGAAAAACGTATGGTAATTACTCAGGGTGCTTTTCCTATTTTTTTTTGTAAAAGTTATATATTACGCTGTACATTTACTGTAGATTTTAGATGCATCTTATTGGATTTTCTAAGCCTCTTGCTATAAGTACCATAATATTGAAGTGTGTAATTATTTGCATTTCTGACAGTACGGGAATTTGATTGGTTCCCATTTCAGTGGTGATTTAACAAATGCTGTAACTTAATTCTGATAGATCAGGGGCGGGCAATTTGTTTCAGGAGGAGGTCTGCTTACTGAGTTTTGGCAAGCCATTGAGGACTGCATGGGAGGCAGCCAGGGGCAGATAAATGGTCATTTTCTTAATTTTGGTGGGCCCCACAGGCTGGATAGAATGGTCTGGCAGACCGCAGCTGGCCCCCAGGCCACATTTTGCCCACCCCTGTGATTAGATATTAAGCAGATTAGCTATTCATTAATTGCATAGTGAAGCCCTTTAGTCTTCCAGATTTCTCATGTTTTTTGCCAGTGCAATTAGGATGCAGCATATAACAGAACTCTGTGATACCATAGAGATTTTCATTTAAAATCTTTCTATTTTTCGGTTTAGCAGCTGAGTAATGTTCATATTAACACAATTGTGTTCGAACCACAGTTGTTTTTGTGACATGATTTTGGGAGAGGAGGGAAGACCATCCTTTTTATTAGTGCTACTAATAAAAGGACTGCCTTTTGGCAGAAAAATAAGTAGCTTCTGCATTATAAAATTAGTCTCTGAGTCTCACTTTCACTGACTTGTTCTTACCCCTGCCACCTAAGAAAGCATATAATCACTATATATTAAATCTTAGTGCACATATAATTTATCTCACATTTTATAATTAGCTTGTGTATTCTAAGAAAGGTCAACCAGTATGCCTGTGTCTACCACATTCTGATCATCTACACAGCTACTGGCCTACCTGTTTACACCTTTCTGTTTCTACTGAATTTCCATAGTTCAGTTAGGAAGATAAAAGGACTGCTGCTACTGAACTTTATCTGCATCTGACAAAGTTGGCTGTCATCTACAAAAATTCATGCTTCCCTGAGCTAGTTTAACTCTAGTGTACTACCCTACTGTACCGTCTGTCTGTCCTCAGGAGACTTAAAATAATTGTGAGGGGAAGAACAAAAATACTAAGAAGCTTAGAATTGAACTTGTTCTCTGTGTGATTCTGTAAAGTACTGAAAACTCTTGACCCTAATCTAGCACAACATGTTTACTGGCTTCGCTAGATATAGGAGGAAAATGGGAGGACTGCTGTTCTGCCAACGAAATGCATCCCAATTCAATAGTGGACCCAGAGTAGCCAGTGTAGGATCTTTCTACTGCCCAAACTGTACCTGAACTGTTGAATTTCTTCTAGTTTTCTATTGATATGGATTTCTTATTCTCTTCCAGTGCTAAATGCTGGTGTTTTAAAAAGTTCTATAATCATTTACTAATATAATTGTTCAAAGTGGAATGGGGAATGGGAAGATCAATGTAGAAATAATGAGAGTCAAATCATGGAAGAAGATGCAGGTCACCAAACAGATGAAAGAACTGTGTTGGAAGCTGGAGTGGATTTGTTAATAGGTTACAGTGGACATACAGTTCAGAGTAAGGAATTCAGAGTGTCATCTTTGCTTCAGAAGCAGGATATCCCTGATCCTTTGGTGGGAGGATTTGTGCTCATGAGCAATCCATTTCAAAGGGCTTGTTTACCTTTTGTCAGTGCATGTAAGAGTAATCCCTAAAAGGAATTACTGGAACCAGTAGAATAACTAAGGATGAGATTACAAAATATAGTTAGCTTTTATTAAGAATACTTAAAACATGAATAATCACACATTAAGGTTCTTGAAGGCTAAACACGTATCATCAAATTGCCACAGAGATAATCACCAAAGATCAAAATAGCATCTTTGTAAAGCTTATCTTTTTAATAGCATAATGGAATAGGCATATTGATCTCTGCTGTGATACATTCTCATAAAAATATAATGTGCTTTACTATTTAAATATTTATCCTAAAGGCAAACAAAGAATTCTATATAGGAAACCATTGATCCTCTGGATCATGGTGTACACGTAAGAGATCTAGTCAGATGCCTGATGATTCTGTTGGTGGCTAAGCCCAATTTCAGAGTGATGGCTTGTTTGTTGCACGTTTCACAGATTGGAGTCCCAGTTTATAGCATGCTGCTTTCTTCTTTTTCATTTTGTTTCCATTCTCTGGATCAAAGCCACTTCATGTTGAACTGCACCCAGTACCAGATGTTCCCTCCAGACCAGACAGGGTTCTTCATGTTTCTCCCAGCTTTCTACATTGATGTTAGATGACTTCAATATCATTTTTGCATACATCATGGTACCACCATAGAGGACAACCCCGCTTTCTAGAGCCATTTCAAATCTCACTATACAAAATATTCTTGGGGATATGATCTCCTCCCATTCTCCTGTTAGGGAATAGATCTATTGCAGTCTCCTCAAATGATCATTTAAAACAATATACCAAAGCTGAGAACCCTGGGCAGCAGGAAAACTATAACCAAAGCTTCTCACTTTTTCATAGAACTCCTAGTATCAGTCCTTGTGTTGCTTTATCATCATGACTGTTCACTTTATGAAACAAAATAATGTGAAAGACATTGTTTTAATTGGGATTCATAGCACTTGAATCCTTACATAAGTTAATTTTGTTAAGTCTTATGTGTTCAAGTTCAGCTGCAGAAGTATAGGCTGCAGAATTCCAAGTTCTCTGATTTTCTAAGGCAAATACCTTGAAACATACATTGGTGTAAAGACCTGTTATGCACAATGATTTCAGCAGCAAAAACACTTCCTTCATAAGAGCATAGACCTTTATTCTGAAGTAATATTTTATTTGTTTGGGACTTTTGATTTCTTTCTGTCTCCCCAAGCCTGCTGTTTTCCACTTCAAAGTCATTTTTAAGATTAATCTGAAACAATACTATTGCAGTTATAGTGGTTTCAGAGCCATTGCGATTGTTGCAAACCATACTGGCATCTGACTGTGTACTTCAAGAAGATTTCTAAAAAAAAACATGTTTTCTAGTCTTGGTAAATAATGTGAAACTATTATAAGAGCTTCCAAAAAGTTGAGTGGACCATAGCTTCTGTTTTAAAGGGGGCCTACTGTAAGAGAGAGACATTTTCCTACTTTAGAATATATACTAACAAGAGTCTACAAAACATTTGGGAAGCAGAAATCTGTTTTTATTGTGTGGCTTTACTATTTTTGTCTTCACCTATGCCCAAAAGCTGGTATTTGGCTTACAATCAAATAAGTCAGTGAGTACCACTGGATTGGTCAGTGAGTACCACTCACATTGGAGTGGTCAGTGAGTACCACTGGATGTTATACTTTCAGCAGCAGTAGTTATACCTTTATTAACGTTACCTGTAAATAATAGAAGTGCACCGATATATCGGTTGCCTGTTGGATCGGCACCAATAAAAGGGAAATTTACAATATCACCTGTTGGCTTTTTTTGGCTGTTGTAATGCTTACTGATACCTGGATAGCTGGGTTGCCTCTCCCTCACAGGGCTGGAGCCCCTGGATGCCTGGGTTCCTTTGGGAAACAGCAGGATCCCCCTTGTAGGCAGTCAGCATTCTTGCCTGCAAGGGGTCCTGCCTAGGGGCTGCCAAGAGTGAGATGCAAGGGGTGCCATGCGCATGTCTAGGAACACAGTCAGGCAGCATAGAGAGCAGCTCCCTGCAGGTAACTCTCTGGAGGGGAAGGGACGTGGGGGAAGGGAAGGAAGTGGGTGGGGGCGCAGGTTGAGGCCCCCATGGTGCGAAAGAGAGTTGGGCAGGGTCTGGGGGTGCTGCTTAACCAGGGCGGTGAATGAGACCCAGGGCTGAGGCCGGCAGTGGGACAGAGCCACAGGCAGGAGGGATGGCTCCCCCAGCACAGCACACACCCCTCTAGGGTGGCATACCTTCCCAAGATTTGTGAGAGGCAGATTCGTGGGGCTTCTGCTCTTCTGCCTTTCCCTCAGGAGCCTTGTGCCAGCTGTGCACCTTCTGCCTGCCCAGCAGCAGTGGGGGTGGTGTAGAGTTGTGCTGCCGCTGCCCTCCTCCCCCTTCCCCACTGCTGGGTGGGCAGGGAATACATGGCTGGCATTGGGCACCTGAGGGAAAGGCAGTAGAGTGGAGACCCTATAGTAGAGCTGCAAGTGAGCTTTAATTAAATTCAAGTGGGGACACTTTCAAGCTGGGCGAGTGTTACAGCCGGCTAGGTGCTGTTAGTGTATCGGCTGTTAAGCTGCTGGGCTCAGGATCAAGGAGGTGAGTCAGGAGTGAAGTAAAGGCAAATTTACTTATAGCTTAGCATGCAACAGTTAACAGAAAAGTTAATGTGACAAACGGTACAGTAATAAAGAGCTAATAGTGAATGATAACAATAGGTGGACAGAATGACAGAGTTCCCTCATGGGTTTGGCAATTTATCAGCAGTCCCTCTATGCCAGGTGCACACCAAGTTGTTCCAGTGAAGTCAGGCATCCCCGATCAGCGCTGTCCGAGGGATCACCGGGAAGGTCCCTTGGTCAGAATCTAGTCCTCGCTCACACTGGGAGTCTGGGGTCCAGGCTTGGTATAGTGATGGTCCTTCTGTCCCATCCTTCTAACTGGTCACTTGACATGCACGTTCCTTTATGCATTATTTTATACTAATCTGCTGGCTTTAGAGTCGCTCACAATCTTGCCCTATAGCTGTTACCCTATGGGATTAAAAGATGTTAGAAATTATCATGAAAGGTTACTGCCTGAACTCAGGTTCAACCGAGAAGCAATTACACCACATTACAGACACATTACAGACTTGCAGGTTGCAAATGTGCAAGCTTTGTATTACCGAATTTTAACTGCTAGACAATTTCCTGGATGTCTCCAGGGGCATATATTTATTGCTCGTGATCATAACCCCTCTGGTTCTGGCTACCACAGGCAAGGGCAGTTGTGGGCTGTCCTCTGGGGGCTATGGGCTCTCCACCATTTTCCCCAGGAGCCCCACACTGGCTGCACATCCCCTGCCCACCCAGCAGCAAGAGGCTCAGCTCTCTGCTCCCCAGGGAAAGGCAGCAGAGCAGATTCCTGAGCCTGCCCTCATCCAACCCACTCACAAATCCCTGTGGGGGGGAAGGGCACATGCCCCCCATGACTCCCATGTGGGGTGCATGCAGTGATGGGGAGCCACCCCCAACACCTCTCTGGATGAGCATCCTATGGCTCTGTCCCACTCCCTGCCCCATCGATTTAATTTAAGTAAATCGGTTATTGGATCATTATCAGCCAATATGGTTGGTTAATAATTGACAATAGGTGTCGGCCAAGAAAATCTTTATTGGTGCACCCCTAGTAATGATCTAAGGCCACTCATGATCTAAGTGGTAGGGAAACTAAATTGGTGTCCTTGAAGACCCTTAGAGGTGGCCCCTTTCAGCTATAGACCTGATCATTAGATGGTGTAGTTGAACTTACCTTTAAATGGTTTCTGTATGCTCTGTTTATTCTGGAGCTGTAGTTTCTAATACTGAGTGCTTGGAACTTGATGTATACTACAAAAACAATTCCATTTTTAAAGCTCTTTCTGCTTAAGTCATAGTGTCTAGAGTCGGAAGGGACCTGGGCAGATCATCTAGTCCGACCCCCTGCCTTGGCAGGAAAGAGCACCGGGGTCAGATGACCCCGGCAAG
>JAGPOW010003648.1:9545986-9556139 GCA_030014935.1 Caiman crocodilus
CCCACTTACCTTCAGGGAATCAGCTGCTGCTCCTGCTGCCTCCTCAGCTGCTTCGCTCGCCGCTCGCTGCTCCTGCTCCTGACCGTCGATCCAAACGGCCAAGTGTCTTTTAGTATTTGAATTAGACCTGCTTGTGCTTCTGAATAATAACTAAGCAATAGTATTCAGCTACAGGAACTGCAGCCACAGAAATGTCCTAAGCCGTGTGGATGAAAGAGGAGAATAGAATTCAGATAGTCTGACTCCCAGTCCTATGCACTTCAACAAGAATACTGCAGCTACTTACTATACTTTTAAATTGCAAAAGCATGACAAAAATATACCTTTTATGGTGATAAATTGATAATGTAACTCAGCATACAGAAAGATATTTGATGATTTGGAAGTAATTACTAAGCAAAACCCTTTAGTAAGGTATTTAGTTTTCTTAACTACAGAGGTTTAGTTTGGGTGCAGTGAGGATGCTTACAGGTTATCATAGGCAGGAATAGTAGAGATCACTGAAATCTATTTAGCAGGAACAGAATGCAAAATGTTTCCATACAACTTGCTTACTTTCTAACTGCAATTATGAACACCTAGAGTCACTCCTACTTGAGTATTTCCTTCTCTATAAGGTAAAGCCTACTGAACAGCACTCAATTTGTATTTAAAAACATTCATTTTCTGTAGCAAAAAGATATTTAGCACTAAAAATGAATACTTTTATTTTTAACAGCATGTGATCTGTCATACCTTTAGTAGAAAAGGAGGGAAGGGGGTTGCCACATGAAGGGAGAAGGTCTGTCTCTGTCATATGCACAGACCTCTCTACCCTGAACTCTGTGCATCATGTTCCAGCCCAGCTGCAGACCAACAGGTACACGCATTTCCCAGCACCTAAGTGCTGCTGTCCAGCTAGGCAGGGCTGGGGTTACATGGGTACCAATAAGAGGGGTGGCAGCGATGGGTGGGTGGGTGGGCGGGGCGGGGGGAGGAGGGGAGCTGGGACAGCTGGTTCTGGTCTAGCCTGAATGGAACTCAGGCTCCTTAATAAAAATTGGGAACAGAACATGCCCCTAGTTACTTCAGTACCATCCAAAGCATGGAGGAGTGATGTTTTATTCCCTGCTTGGTTGGAACAGTAAATCCACAGTCCTGTGAAGAGGTAGGAAGCGTACATCACTGGGATTCTGGAGCATGGCTCTTCAGCTTCTTTTGGACCTCTGCCTTTACACAAGTTCAGTCTTTTGAGAGAGTATCCCAGGAACCACTCCATTTGGCAACTTTTACTCTCGGAGAAAAATAATGACATTCTATACATTCATGGTTTTTCCTGCGAGAGTAGGGACTCTACCTGGAAAAACTGAACAGCTGTACATAGCCTATGTGATACACTAGCAGTTATACATTAAATATTAAATACATATTGCTAACTTAGAACATTTAACATAATTTTTCAGTTCATTTCTAATGGTAGTCTTGTAAGTTATATAGTATGGTAGAAAAAAGAAAATGTTTACCTATTTCCTTCTTGGCAAACATTTTATATTGAAAAGCTGTGAAGTTCAAATAGATCCCTTTTGCAGGAGAAAAGAACACAGGGCAGAGCATCCTGGGATTAATGGGATAGAATAAGAAAGGGAGAGCAGGGAAGCAGAGGAATCTTACAGCCTCCCTACATATACAGTGATCAGTGTATTAATTGTAGCATAAATGAGAAAGTGTTACACATGCATCTGATTTAAGGCGCCATAACATGACGAGTCAGCCATAAAAATGTTCTATGAACCTGTGGCATGCCCTATATTGGCCAGGACTGGCAATCAGCAGTCATGGCAGTCCAGGATCTCAAACTTGTCTGGGACTGTCCTGGGGTCTCCATGGCAGGAGGCAGGATTGTTGCAATAGTTTATCAGATCCCCTGGTGCCTTTAAATGAACATGTGCCAGGAACCTTAATCTGAGGAAACCAGGGCTATACACACTTCTTTGGCAGGAGCAAGTGAACTGTAACAAAATATAAAATTTAAAAGCCTCAAGTTTTCCCCTGCTAATTACTAAGGGTTTGGTTTCAGTATCTTTTCTTAGGAAAGGGTTCATTTTCTCTTAAAATTGTCTTTCTCCTTTTGAAATCAAAAGTGCTACTCCTGCATGCATTTTTTCTGAACAACTGATGTATAATCATTGCTAAGTCAGTCTCTAGAGTTTTGGTTAAGGTGTTATACTTTGATATAGAATGTTTTCATAAAAAAGAAATTGTGGATCAAAAATGGTATAAATCAAGTTGCTACGGACTAATGCCATTTTAATCCCAACTAGATGCGAAATCATCAAATGGTGAGTTTAAGTACATGAAAAGCAACATAGTCGTTTCTAGGGATATTGGCATGTAGCAGGGAAATCCATTTCACCAAAGAGGAGTTAATTCATTAAATGTTTGACCGTGTCTTCTAAAATATAGGAAATCATCTGTTCTACATCCTTCATGTGAAGTTTCCCAGAGATTCCTTTGATTGTCTTTCTCTGGTTCTCCCAAGTTTTGTGGGGGTTTTTGGCAGGAAGCTGGGGGAAAGGATTTTGTTGTCCTCTGTTACCTTGTTGTACTGAGGCAGTGAAGGATAGGGCCATCTATAACAGCTGAAGAAGTTTCCTCCTGAAAGAAGTCAGCAGAGGTTTCTTTTACAGGAACTGCAGGATTTATGTTTCATGGCAGCTCCAGGAAGCATTGTACCTCACAGGAGCACAAATTTCCTAAAGTTTTCAGTGCATCCAGTATGCTTCTATATGATTGTATTCAATGATGAGCTATGACGTGATGTATATCAAAAGTTAATTATGAATAAAAAAGAATCTAACATCAATCCATAAATAAATTAAGGTAACCATTCTGTTTTTGATTGATAGGGAGGGGGAGAAATAGGGGCTGCTTGACTGAAAGATCTGGTATCATCCTTGTCATCTCTGATTTATAGAGAATTAAAATGCGTTTCTCTCTAGGAAGATCTAGAATAAATTGCAGCTCTTAATGTGAAACCTGAAGTTATACAGAGAACAAATAGCTCAATTCTATTTTTTTTAAACATTTTTAAAAATTATTTTGTTCTATATAACAATTCCATTTAAGTTACAGAATGATGTCTTGAACTTAGTTACATGTGCAGTCTCAATTTTGTTTCATTGTGCATAGAACCTATGCACTGAAGGAAAAGGAGACTATGGGGGAGGGAGTGGGAAACAGTATGTGTGTTTTTTGTAATGAGGTTATAATAGATTGATTCTGTGTATGACTAAACTGCATCCAACTGGAGGATCTTGTAGCAGCATAGTGGGGCTACTCCTGGTGAGGTAGCTCCTATAAAATACCTCAGTGCTGTAACCTCTAGAGTAAAGAGAGTATAGGTTGCCTGAAAACCCTAGTCCTGATTGCTGCTATCAGTACTAAAGAATGGCTGATAGAAATGTGCCCTCACTGAGGTATTAGGCAGTCAACAGCAGTTCTTGTCTGCTGCTGTCTGGCAGAAGCTACAGCCATTGAGACATTGAACAACTGGATTCGGTCTTGCATTTGGATTCTGTCTCAGTGGTCTAAAGGGAGGATGGTAGGGTGGGCAACCTCCACTCTTCCATATTCTTGCCTAGGCCTGCATATTGAAGGTCTTGGTGCGATGGTCATAGACCTCTTAAGTGTACACAGTCATTCAGAGCAGAGGCCAACAACCCCCAGGGTGCATGCCAGAGCCTGGAGGTATGCATGCATCTGTCACCAGTAACAAGGATCTGGGCCCCTCGTGGTTCCCCAACCCTCTGCCTCTGGCATGCCAAGTCAAGCCATGGGTTGAGGTTGGAGTGTTTTTTGGCATTCTGGCCATGACCAAAAACATTGCAGAACCCTGATCCAGAGGGTGGATGGTTGCCTCCCTATAATAGATGCAGGTGGGGAGGGTGGCTCTTGCTGCTACAGACCCCATGGGAGGGGTAGGCTAGGAGGCCTGTGCCAGGCCTGTGCTCCCAGATAAGTTGCAGGAAGCGCATGGTGCCACACCCTGCCTTTCTTCCCTAGCTGTGTTCACAGTCCTCCCCCCTGCTGTAGCAGCCTGCTGCCAGACTGTCCTGGCATTTGGGGGGAAAAGGGAGTGACACGCCAACTGGATGTGAAGTGGGGGGGACCCAAGACCACCCTCCCTGCCCCACCTGGCAGCAACTGCAGCTCTGCAGGCCTGTGCAGTGTGGTTGGGTGCAATGCTCGTCTCAGGGAGTGGGGCCAGGCTCTCCTGCCTGCCCCCCACAACAGGGCTTGCAGCTCCCAGCACCCAGGGCAGGGCCGAAGCTGGAACCGCCAGGGTGCAGCTTGGACCTGCCTGCCTCTGGAGCAATTCCTGTGGACCAGCCTGCCCTGCCAATGGTCAGAGCCTGGAACCCCATGCCCCCAGGGAGCAGCTCCAGCCAGCCTCCCCCAGCCCTTGTGCAGCCACTGCCATCCCTCCAACCCACCACTCTGCATGTAGCCGCTGCCACCACACCTGCGCTCCTTTGTCCTGCCAGAAACCTGTGCCTTGGGTAACCAGCACAGGGGCACTTTTAGCTTACCAGCACCACCTGTTTTTCAGTTCAAATCTCTGTTAACCAGTACGAGTGGGGAATTGGCCATTCCCCCCTAGTGCCATTTCTCTGTGTGTAGCTAAGTTCCTTTGGTCTTTACCTTGTGCCAGCAACCCACAGTTCATTAAAGTAGCCCAAACACTGGAATAAAATTGGGTTACAATTAGTGTCCGATTTGCAGCAATCAATTTGCAAGCTTGTCCTTCTTTTCTCATTTGTAGCGGTGTGGGAGGGATGAAAGACTCAACTCTAAAACAGTTGCATCCTTTTTCAGGCACTTCCCTAGGCTTAGGCAGAGCCACTCAAGGGCTTATTTTATCTTGGATTTCCATAGTCTGCAGGAAGCAGATTAGAATGCCTTTAGATCTGTTCTTTCTGAATGCTCAGTCCTCTACAGTGTAGCTGGTTACCAGTGGCACTGCTGTTGTGACATTCATAGGAAGTGAATGTAGTTATTAAAACTTACCCCAAGTGTCTTGTAACAGATGCCTTTTGAGGCTAGAAAGGAAGTGGGAGGACATAATGCATCTAGTTCCTTACTTACTGTTAATAAGATTGATTAAAACACTTTAAAGGTTATGGGATTTGGATCTAGGAAAATATTTGCAATGAATAATAATCTCAGTTTCTTAGCAAGGTACCCATTATGGGGGTTACTGATTGATCAAATATGACTGGACTAAAGTTTTCACAATTCCAAAATTTCTATATATTATAGCTATAACCCAAATTATATTCCCTGGGAATTGCCAGTAATGTATAGAATGAAATAATTCGGAAATGCCATATTGAGTTGTGACTTAAATTAAAAATAAGTTGCAACCTGGATCTGGTTTTCAACAGTCTTAGCAAAAATATCCTGAAGTTCCAAGTCTAGCTGGGGACTCAATGATGTTTTAAAGCCTAGCTAATTATGATTTAGAATAGATAACTATGGATGAGGTCCAGAGCTACAGGCTTTTTATCAATTTGTTGCCAAGTTTATAAATTCAGTGTGTGTTTGGTTTTTTTTAGTTTAGTTTTGTTTTCTTTTTGCATTGAATAACCCTCATTTAGCTTTCATTGCATCTTTCTGGAAATACAGCTGATCCTATGTCCTAAATGTCACTTTTGATTTTCATTTATATTACAAAAAGGCTTGTTTAGCCATGTTAGAATTAGTGACATCAGCAGTACAAATAAATGTGAACCAGGTGTTGATAAATGTTGGTTTCATACATCAGGGCAATTCCCTGTTTTCAGCTAAGTACCTTTTTTGCCTTAGTTTGCAGTTTTGTTGCTCCACTGAAGCTGTTGATGATGATGATCAACCTTTAGTAGCTAAAAGAATGATTGATTTGCTGTTCTAATTGCCCTGTCAAGATAAAGTAATAAATACCAGACATGCTGTGAAGCCTTTAGTTATTTCCTAAAAGATCATTCTGGAATTACATTGGCTTTCTTCCTCAAATTTAAGAAATATTTGTTGATGATATAGTAGTATACAGTGATCTCAAAAGGTAGCATATTCTGCCAATATTTTTTTAATGTGAACTATTTTTTAAAGCTCTAATTTTTAAGCACTCAATACTGTTCTTATGTTCCTGTGAACATAATTATATGCTTTATGCAATTGCATTGCATTATGAAAGTGTACAGTCTAGTAACCAAAGGATTCATTATGACTTCTGCCTTATACATGAAGGTATTGAAGAATAAATGAAGAAGTCAGATGAGACCAGTTGTCTGTCTAGGGTCTATTTTTTCCAGGCCTCTTGTTCAGATAATATAATGCTTTTAACACCATTATTTTTCTACACAGTGTGTCACTTAGTCAGCCTTTCCATTCTTTTGTTGAGGTCACACACAAATGCTTTCTTCTTAAGGTACTTTTTAGAAGTGTTATAGGTTGGGCACTCTTAAGATGTTTTCACTATGTCTATATTATCTTCCATACTATCATATTTACTCCAGTCCAGTATGGGGGGAAGGAGGGTGTGAAAGCCCCTTGTCTTATGTTCAGGTACAAGGTTGAGGAGCAGGCAACTGCTGCAGCTCTGTCTCTGACCTGGCCTCAAAGTCGGAATCAGCCACAGCTGCTGCCCTGCCCCGTCAGACACTGCTTACCCTCAGTCACAGCTCCAGTCTCACTGTCCCAGGGCACAGAGCACGTGGTGTCTCTGACCCTACCCAGCCAAGCAGAAGTGGAGCAGCTCCAGTTCTGACATGGGGATGAGGACAGGGCCAGGACAAGCTGCCTAACCAGAGCAAGGCCAGGGCCAGAGCCACAACTGAAAGTAAGTGGTGGGGGGGAGGCAAGTAGCAGTGAGGAAACAAGTGCAGGGGGAGGGGCAGTGCCAGGGATGCAGACACTGTGGGTGGGAGTGCAGGCAGCAGAGGGAGGATAGGTAGCAGGAGGTAGGGAACAGGGGGGTCAAGCCGTTTGACTGCCCGTCTCCTCCCTCCATGTCCCTGCTTTCCACACTGCAGTGATGGAGGGGACAAATTTAAGATGACTCTATAATAATTAGATTTTCCAGGTATAGAATCTAATTACTGGGGAGTCGGTCATCTTAAATGCCAAATCATCTTGGATTTTAGGTAAGTACTTGTGTAATTGTAGATGGATGTAGCCCATTAAGAGTCTGTCCTATTTGTCCATTTTACATTAAATGTTTTGTGCAGAAACCTTGATCAAAAGCTGTTCAGTTTGCATTCTATGAGATTTTTCAAGATTCCAGAGCAAAAATACGCTCTCTGTGTCTACACGAGCGGCAAACTGTGGGGTTGTTGCTGTGCAACAACAACCCCACAGTGCTGTGTAGTAACCGGAGTTACTGCGCAGTACCATCCCAGCATGTTTTTACTACTGCACAGTAGTGTTGTCACACTTAGTGCCCAGCAATACTACTGTGCAGTAGCAACAAGTAGTGTCTTGTGTAGATGTACCTACTCTGAAACAAAAAAAAGAAAGAAAGAAAGTGGAGCAAAAAAACCCCAGCATAATTTAATGGCAGAGTTGCAGAGGCAATAAATAGAAAAAAAACTTTTTTTTAAAAGGTGAAAGTCCAAATCCACACGTTGAAGAAAAAAAAAGAGCATAAATTCTGACAAATCAAATGTAAAACTATAAGGAAATGAACTAAGAACAAATATTAGGAAAAACTTTCTAGAGAGACAAAAAGTAACATTAAAGGGGTTTTTTGCGTTTATTGGAAGCTAAAGATATGCCAGACAGTCAGTTGGGCCTTTGGATGATCAGGATGTAAAAAGAACACCAAAGGATGATGGGGCCACTGCTAAGAAACTAAATGCATTCTTTGCATTTGTCTTTACTGTTGAAGATGTTAGGGAGGTTCCCTTACCAGATCCAGTCTTCTTTAGGGACTGACTTGTGGAGCTGACCCAAATTGAGGTTTCAATGAATAAGGTCATAGAGGAAATGGATAAACTAAACAGTAGCAAGTCACCAGGACCTGAGGGCATTCACCCTGAAACCTCAAGGAGCTCAGTTTGGAAATTGCCAAGCTTCTAATTTTAGCATTCACCTTCTCACTAAAAGCAGCCTTGGTACCAGAGGATTGGAGGGTTGTCAATGTAATGTCAATATTTAAAGAGGGCTGTAGAGGGGAGCCAAGGAACTGGGTGAATTTAACTTCTTCCTGGAAAACAAGTGAAACAATAATAAAAAGAAGAATTGTTTGGCACGTGAATGAACATGACCTGCTGGGAAGGAATCGCCATGGTTTTGTCTAAGGTGGCACTGATAAAAACTTTTTTGGCTAATACCAATGGCTGATTAATAACCAGCCATAATATAATAACCAACTTCTTTGGCTCTGAGGCCTGTAGAATTGGAGCGGAGGCAGGCCCCACAATGGCTGATTTGCTCCGAGCCCTGCACCCTGCTTGGGTCAGCTCTGGCTACAACCACCCCAAAATTTGCTGTAGCCCCTCCTGATCATCCCTCCCAGCACTGCGACTGCCCATCCCATGCACAACCCTGGCCCGGCCCTGCTGCCAGGAAGAGGCCATCACAGCCTGTGGCCCTGAGCCCTCAGTAGACAGCCCACCCTTGCCCCGTGCACAGACCTGGAGGGGAAATGCCCCTCATGCCTCCCCTGGGAGTGTGCGCAGTGGCTAGGAGCTGCTCCCCTCCCCTACCCCTGCACCCCTCAGATGAGCTGGCCATGGCTCTGTCCCCTGCCCACACTGGCTGGGCAGCACCTGCCCCACTTCCTCCTTCATTGTGGAGGCTTCTGTCTACCTCCCCTCCCACCCCCCCCTCCCAACTTTCAATTTTCCTTTTATTGTTGCCAGTACAATATGGACTAATATATCAGTGCACCTCTGATTTTGTCAAAGTAGAATCATGCCTCACCCAACTTTCTAAAGTCTATTGAGGGTGTCAGTAAGCAAGTGAATCATGGTGATCTATTGACATAGTATTTCTGGATTCCCAAAAAGCATTTGACAAGGTCTCCCCTCAAAGACAGCTAAAAAAGTTAGGGTGTCATGGCATTAAAATAAAGAGTGAGCATAAATGACCAGTTCTCAGGATGGAAAGAAGTAAACAGTGGGGTACCCCAGGACTCTGTGTTTGAACCAGAGCTATTTTCCAAGTTATTTATGAATATGTTAAAGGGGGTGAATTATCAAGGTGGCCAGATTCACATTTGATACAAAATTTTTTAAAGTGGTAAAGACTAAGGTGGACTGTTAGGAACGAAAAGATCTTGCACTGTTGAGTAAATGGGCAACTAAATGGCAGATGCCATTCAGTGTAGATAAGTGTAAAGTCATGTACATATACAAAAATAACCCAAACTATACTTACACTGTCGGGCTCTACATTAGCTGTTACCACACAGAAAAGAGATCTGGGAGTCATTGTGGGTAATTCTTTAAAAACATCAGCTCACTGTTCAGCAGCTGTTAAAAAGGCAAACAACATTAGGGCTTATTAAGGGAATTGTAAACAAAATGTAAAATATCTTTCTGTCCCATGGTTCATCCACACCTTGAATACTGTGCCCAGTTGTGGTCCCTGCATCTCAAAAAGGATATAGAAGAACTAGAGAAGGTGCAGAAAATGGCAGCAAGGATGATTACTGGCATGGAGAGGCTAAAGAGGCTAGGCTATTCAGTTTTACAAAAGAGCCATTTCAGGAGGATATGATAAGGGATTACAAAATACTTCCATATTTAACTGAATGCAAACTGTCTTTAAATTTAAATCAGCCCTCCAATTATTAGACTCTGTAGATGGAGACAGCAAGAGGTGGCTGCAGGGGGTGGTGAGGAGCAGAGGTAGCAGGGGAGAGGCAGGTAGCAATTGTGGCTCCAGTCCTGACCTGAGGCCAGGGTCATAGCAGCCACCAGCCCCCCACCACCTTTAACTCAAATCCAAGGTGGTATTTAATTGGGGGTGGGGGTGGAAATGGTCTTAGATTTGAGTAGATACAGTCAGTGGCAAAGAGAAAGTAAATAGATTTATTATTTACTGTCTTTCATAAAACAAGAACCAGGGTCATAAAATAAAGCTAGTGTGTAGGAAATTTAAAACTGACAAAAAGCAAGGTCTTTTTTTTTTT
>JAGPOW010003648.1:9556527-9570332 GCA_030014935.1 Caiman crocodilus
TTTTTTTTTTTCACACACTCTGTAATAAAAGGGTAGAAATCATTGCCACAAGATGTTGTGGGAACTGACAGTTTAACCAGGTTCAATAAGATATTGGACAAATTCTTGCAGGAAAGGGGCATCAGTTACTATTGAGCATAGGAGTTAGTGATACAGCCTCTGAATTAAAACTTCCTGCACTGTAAATGCTAGAGGCTGCAAGTGGGAGAGGAAAAGGAGAAACACTTGTTTGACCCAGTTCAAGCTCCCTTCGAGCATTCATTTGCTGCTAGTGTATTGCACAGGATGCTGGGCAAGACCTCTGGTCTGAACTGGTAAATGATAGATCTTCTGTTCTTATTGCAAGCCAGACATTTTACTTCTGTTAGTCTGTGTAGTCTAATGGTAATTTTTTGTTAGAAAGTTCAGGCTTTTCTCTATCAGAGTGATTCTTTCTACACTATTGGATCCCTTTTGGAAATCCCCAAAATTCAGGCAATCTGGCAGTGATAGTTATTGTTTTGTTCTACAGTATATTGTAAGCTGAAGATTTGGTAGACAAAACATCCTTTCCTAGATGAAGACCATTCTGTTCTCTAAGTCTGCTGTCAAGCGCCACATGTAATTTTGATTAAAATAATGAAAGACACCCTGGGTCTCAAAAAAGCATAATCATTTGTCAGTACTTAAAAACAAACAAACAAAAAACAACTTTCAAGCCTTTCTTATAGGGAGTTAGATTATGGTTCCTTCTTTCATTCTTCACACTCCCCCATACGAAGAAAGAGAGGCATAACAGGATTGGTCTATGTTTGCCTTAAACAGTTCTGCTATGATTTGCTCTTCACATGGCAATTTTGCTGTTTCCCAGTCTTTTAATAATTACTTTTAAGTCCATTGAGTAGTTTCTTCACACTAAGCTCCACTTGCGTGCATTATTGGACTTTAATATTAAGTTTGGTTTAGGGGGAGGCATATTCTGTTGTGTTCCTCTGTAGTAGGAAGGATTTTCTTTTGTCTTTTACTAGACTTTCTTACTGTAGCAAAAGTCCCTAGCAGGTGATTCTGTAACTTAGTACCTTATCCATCTTTCTTCATTGCTATTTTTCAGTGTTTATCTATCAATATATGCTTTTTTTTATCCTTTTTGACTGATGTCTTTATTACTATATTTTACTTGAATCCAAAACTACTTTGAATTTAAGAAGACCCCATAATGATTTGATCCTATATACTTTTTTTAATGTAATTTTCTATCTATTGAATCTGATTATTGGACAGTCATCTTAAATCCATCCTCCCCACTGCTGTAGCAAGAAAAGCAGTGGCCAGTAGATAAGTGGTAGGGGAGTCAACAGGCCTAACCCCAGCCTTTTGCCCTTGCTGCTTGTGTCCCTGTCCCACCCAGTGCCTTTGCTGGCCTGAACACCCCCCCCCACCCCTCTTCCAGCAACTTGTCAACTCCCCCCTGCCACTTACCCTCACTCACAGCTCTGGCTCTAACCCTGCTTCAGCTACATAGTGGAGTTGCAGCAGTCTTGGCCCCAGGACTGAGATGAAGCCAACTACAACTGCTCCCATAGCTTCTTTTTGGCCAGATGGGGACTGGAGCATATGCTCTGTGCCTTGGGCTGGAATGGACCAGGGCCACAAGCAGGTGCGGGGTAAGCAGTGGCAGAGCCAGTGGAGGGGAAGAGGTAGCCATAATGATAGAGGTTGTGGGGGACCGACAGGAGCAAGGTGCAGCAGTCACAGCTCTGACTGCTTCTAGGCTAGGACTGCAGCAGCTGCCTGCTTCTGCCATGTACTAGAAGGTTTTTTCCTCCTATGTGGAATTCCCTAGACCTTTTCTTGGAGCCAAGTAAGTACAGTACAGTACAGGCACTCCTCCAACTTACGACATAATTGGTTCCTGAAAACAGAGTCTTTAAGTCAAAATGCTGTAACTTGAGTCAATTTTCTCATAAGAAACAATGTTATAAATGGAGGACTAGTTCCTGAACCAAGGCCTGATACCCTATTTTCACCAAATACCCCAGAATTTTGTACTTGATCAATGATAGATGAGTAATATAGCTACATTCATGTATTTATATTGTAAATAGAAACCATATTGATTTGGAAAAACTTCTTTGAGGTGACTTTGCTGGACTTTTTGAAAGGCTCTTGGTTAGACTTTTGAACAGTTTTGGGCTGGAGTCTTCTCAGGAGTCTCAGCTGCAGGTTTATCTGGAGTCCTGCTTTCTTAAGAAAAGTGTCCAAGGAAATTTGGACAGATGTACTCCAGGGAAATGAGCAATGCAGTGAACTTGTTCGTTGGCATGGCATGGCATCGGATCAAGCGTTGTAAAGTCAAAACTGATGTCATAAAGTTGAAATAGGGTGTCAATTCATAAACGTTGTAAGTTGAGGACTTCCTGTACTTTTTCCATATCTCTATCTATTTTTTTCATTGTTTTACCTTCCTCTGGCCCTAAGGCACTAATTAGATTTAATTTAGTTCTTCTTTTTTTATATATTAATGTTTCCCATTGTTAATTCATCCTCTTATTAGCCCTGTCATTTCCAAACATGAAGCCCTAACAGAAGAGATATCAGAATTCATCAAATCCATCCTAAAACCTCTTGTCACCCAAAGACTGAGTTTTATCCAAGACAACAGAATTTCTGCAAAAACTCAAAAACATAAACCACATTCCCAGCAATACCCTTCTAGGGACCATCCATGTCACCTGCTTATATACCAACATCTCATCTCAGGATGACATCCAAGCCTGCCTCACATATTTACAAGTGCAAGATTATAACTCAGAATACAGAACTCAAGATATTACTCAATTTACCCATGTCATCCTTACACATAACAACTTTAGTTTCAAAAGCCAACACTTCCTCCAGACCATGGACACAGCTGTGGGCACCATAATGACTCAACAATACGTCAACCTTTTTATGGCCCACCCGAAAGAAGAATTCCTCAAGAACTGCACCATCAAAACCACACTACACTACACCTGAGAGAGATAGATGATAACTTGCAGTCTCTCATTGATTTCCATCACAAATTCAGTATTCATCACCCCTCCATCAGACTGTCTTGTGAATACTCCAACACCAACATTTCCTTTTGGGACACTATGATCAATATCCAAAATGGTAAACTTTAAACCACCATATACAAGAAACCCATGGACCAACATGCATTTCTGCACAGAACAAGCAATCACTCTAAACACATCAAGAAAGCTGTAATATGAAGCCAAGCTCTCTGATAGCACTGAATTTGCACAGAGAATACCCACAATTGTCACTTCACAAAAAGGCTTTAACCCAACAAGGATACTCCTTCAGAGAGATAGATAGCACTTTTGAAAGAGCCACCTGGATACCACGTTAAGTATTGCTGTAGTACAAAAAGAAAATCCCCACGAATCACGCACCATTAGTTTTGTGACACATCATTCTTCTCTGGAACCTGTACAAAAAATCCTCAAACAATTGCAACCTATACTAGAAGATGACCCAATTCTTAAAGAGATTTTTCCAGAACCACCTACTCTAGCCTTTAAACAAGCACCAAGCCTTGCTAATCTCATCACCAGAAGCAAACTCTCTATGATGCAAACCATACCAAATGGATCCAGACCGTGCTAGGACAAGAAATATAAAACCTGCCAACATATCTCCACCAGTCTCACAATAACCACACCCCACAACAGAACCATCACCATTCCTGCATCTTACACCTGCACCTCTCAAAATGTAATACATCAAGCGCACCAAATGCCCTGATGGAAAAGATGTAGGAGAAACCAAACAACAACTGCATACCAGAATGAACACACACCGACAATCCATCTAAGATGAAAATAGCCGATTCCCTGTGGGTGCCCTTTTCTCACATGACATTTACTCCCTCTCTGATCTCTCAGTTCTGATTTTCAAAGGGAACTTACAAAATACCTTTTGTAGATCACCCTACAAACTTCACTTCATAAATCTACTCAATACTAAAAATCATGGACTTCATATAGACACTGGACACATTATAACCTGCCTGACATCTGATTCACTAGGTACCTGCCTGAAACTTACCATTTGCATTCCTTCACACACTTCCCACCCCCACCAAGCCCCCCTTCCTTCTTCTACTCCTGTCTCTACCCATTGTCTTGCAAACTTCCACTCATTTACATTTTCTCAGACTTCTTGTCATGCTTTTAGCTGCTTTTCTACCTTCAACAACTCAGAACAACAGCAGTCTCCCAGTGCCTGAAGAAGGGTGTTTATGCCCGAAAGTTTGCAAAGAACTTATCTTTTATTACGCCAAGTAATTTAAAAAAAATCACGTTTACCCTAAGAATCTTGCCTGCCTGTCCTTAGACCAACAAGGCTACAACCAACATCCCTCCCATTTTTAGTTCATTCATTCCTACTTCCTTGACTGAATTGAATGATGATCTCTATGTAATAGCTGTAATAATAGCTTGCATGACTTGATGTATCTTATATCTGCTTCTGCAATATCAGAAAATATCTTTGAAATCTGAAATTCAGAATGCTTTCTCCTCCAATGTGCAGAGACTTTGGTCTTTTTATGATCATACTTGCTGATATTTTTGCCAATATAATTTTCACAGTGACAATTCATAATGGATGATTTAGGGCCTATTTAGATTGGATTTTAGAAAGGTATCAAATCCTAAACCTTGCTCAAAGACTCTTGAGCAAGGTTTTAGATTAGCTGTTTTCTTGAGGTTATTTCCAGGCATGATTCTGTGTTCACAGCCTGTATGTGACAAATGAAACTTCATGTACAGAATATTTGTGGGGGAAGGAGGGAATACACTGGGTCTCTTTTTAATAAGAGCCATGTTTTTATTAATAATTCGGAGGAATGTCCTTCCGGCAAAAGATGCTTCAGCTGACACCATTGAAAGGAAGGGATCTTCCGTTACCATTAAAGGAGTCACTTCCCTATGCATTCGTTGTATCCATTATTTTTGTCCCCACCCACAGCGGTAAGAATGTCACACGGCCAGACTTTGCGGAACAGGTTCAGCAAAATGTAATATATAATAATTTTATATAAAAACACATTGTAGAATATATAAAATATCTTTTTCTCATTGTTTTTTGTTGGGGTATAGCATTGAATGATAGACTTGTTTTTATGATTTTGCAGTTAACTAAATATAGAAATAATAGGAAAATAGATCTGGAAAGGATCTGTGACCCAGATCCCCATTCAAGGCAGGATCCTCCCTGTCTAAACTGTCCAAGACAAGTTTTTTGTCTAATGTGCTCTTAAACATCCAAAGATGGAGAACTCAAAACCAGTTTTAGGTCGTGTTCTAATGCATAACCACCCTCAGAGAGATGCTTCCTAATATCCAACTTAAATTTCCTTTGTTGCAGTTTAAAGCAATCATTTCTAGTCCTGTCTCCTACAGCCCTGGAGAATAATCAGTTACCACCCTCTTTATAACCACCCTTCAGGTATTAGAAGTCTCTTCCCTCAATCCCCCCCCTTAGTTTTTTCTTCCTCAGATTTAGATAATTCCAATTCTTCCAGCCTTGCTTTGTAAGTCATGTGTCATAGACAATAATTTTTATGGACTTTTTCAAAGTTTATCCACATCTTTTTTTGATATGCAATGTTCCAAACTCTGATGATAATGAAACATTAAGGTATCAACCTTTAGGGGAGATGTTATGGAAATAGCCAATGTATTTTAGAAGACTGGTATTTTACTTTTAAATTTCTTTGAGTTTATTTTAACTATTTTAAATTACTGTGCAGGTGTTCAGTATTCAAATAATACAGCTTTAGCACTTGCATATTAGCTTCTAGTGATTTACTGAAAAAGAGAGATGGATTATTGTCCGTCTCTGTCTGTGCTCTAGTGTTTCCATTACCAAATAAAATTGTTTAATGTTTTGCTGATCTTTATAAGAGTGATACTCATTTTTTTAACTTTTTTAACATGAACAGTGTTACTCTGCAGAAAAATACCTGAAAAAAAATTAACTTGCAACTAAAAATTAAGCATGGATACATTATAGTTGTCTTGGTATTTTTTCTATTAGACGTGTCCTTTTGGTGTCTGTGGTCTACACTAAGTAGACAGGGGAATCAAGAAATTGGCATTTGCTAAATTAAACTGAAAACTCCAATCATTTATTTCCTTCCATTTCTGCACAGGCTATCCACTCTGTTGCTTGGCACCATGAAGGAAAACAGTTCATCTGTAGCCACTCAGATGGCACCTTGACCATATGGAATGTAAAATCCCCTACCAAACCACTTCAGACAATCACTCCTCACGGTAAGATGGGAATGGAGACTCTCACTATTTAAAAATTATCACCCTGTAAATAGTGTTAAATATTTTAATATTTTTGTTATGTTTTGTTCCATGTAAGCCATGGCTTGCTCAAACCTTTGCTTATGTGCTTGTTTTCCAGCTGCTTCACTTATTTTTAGAATTAATGTACATAGATGTTGGCATAGCTGCATTGTGCTTAGTACTAGAATTCATTTACTGTTTAGACACTTTAAACAAGTAGCTATAGATGTAGAGCTACAGCTTTGCAAGTGGACAAACTCCCTGAAAATCTAGTGTCCAGTACTGTGCGTGTGTGTGTGTGTGTGTGTGTGTGTGTGTGTGTGTGTGTGTGTTCACAGTTAAAACAAGAATAAAATAGTTTCTATAAGAAGCTATGTTTAGTTGAGGAAATCAAGATAAACATGTTAAAATAGGTTATATAAAACTGGGAACTTTTACCTGATGCATCTTGTCTTATTTAGTAATGCTTATATCTGCTTTAATAACAAAGTAAGACTTAGCTGCTAAACTCAAGAGGATTGATTAAGTTGTAGTTTGGAAAGCCAAGTTATACCCCCTGAATTAGGAATCCAAAAATTTTAAATGCACATGTAACAATGATACAAAGTAAAGGAAGTGGATTAGCACAGATAGTTGTTTTCTGAATATTAGATGCCTTTAATGTATTACAAGAAAAGTTGCATCTTGATTTTGAAATCAGGTCTCTTTGCAGTGCTTGCAACTGGAATAAAACTTTCTTTTTTTTTACCTTGTTAAACTAAGCATCTGTCTAGGTATTTCATGGAAATGCAACATGTTGAATGTCACAAAGCCACACATTTAATCATTTTTCATATTAGAGAATTGCATTCTAAGAAAATGCAAAGATGTTTTGGTTTTTAGAAGATTGATTTTGAAAGCTGCATCAAAAATCCACATTCCATGTTTTCCTGGTGTGACAATGTTAGTTGGCTTTTAATAATGTTATTTCAAGATATGAAATACATTCTGACCAGCTGTTAAATCTTTCATGTGAATATTTAAATATATAATTAAATTTATAACATTCCATCACTTTCTGTAACGTTAATGCAGGAAAATAACTTTTTCTTTTTTTAGGAAAACAACTAAAAGATGGGAAGAAGCCAGAGCCTTGTAAACCTATACTTAAGGTGGAATACAAAACAACTAGGGCTGGGTAAGACTTTGTTTGCATATCCGATAACTTAACAGCATATTTTGGCTATATCATAGGATCATTCTAACAATATTTAACCTTTCTCTAATATCAAGCTACAAAAAGTACTTAGAGTGCATAATTTTGTTTTTGGAAACCTGCTTCTTTGAAAGATTAAACTTTTATCCTCAGACCATTAGATCTTAAGTACCTTCTCCTATTCCAACATGAGTCTGGGATATTGCCTTTCTTTCAGTGTAATTTATGCAATTAACTATGTATATTTATGTATATTCATGCATCCATAATAAATCAGTAATTCCAGCAGAGCCTCTTGTTCGAATTACTGTATCTTATAGTGCTATAAGTAATTGAAAGCAAGACTTTGATTGTAGAATTTACAGCGGTAGACTCTATGAGCAGTCATTTTTAAAATACTGTCATATATGAACCTGCACAGCATAGTTTGCATTTTATCACATGCAAAATGTAACTGAATTGTGGCATGGTATAAAACAAGAGGTCTGTTGTACTGCAACTCTAAGTATGTACAACATCTTTTGCAAATACAGCTTTCCAATAGCATGTGTTCATTTTCTCCGAGATACATAATTTTGTATTTTTTCCAAGCTGAATTGTATTCTGTTGTTGAATCTAAACTTGTTTCCTGATTATTTTTTTATTTTTGTTCTAGCCTTTTATTTTCTCTAATCCTGATTGCATTTGTAACATCATTTTTGTTAATATAATATTGTCTTCCAGATCAATAACAGAAATGTTAAATAAGACTACTTTGCACTAATCCATTAAACAGAACTTCACTGGATGTTTTAGCAATATAGTTTTGTTTAATTTTACTATATGTTTATAAATTAGTTCAGTGGAGCTCAGATTTTTAGAGCAGTAGACCAGATGCTTTTGACTTGGTTGCACTGCAGGCCACCACTCCTCTCCAGTAGGGGAAGCCAGGGAAAGGGAGGAAGGTACCTGGTAATGTCAGAGGCAGGGGGGAACTGAGAGAGAAAAGGAGTTTACCTTTGGTAACCGGCATCTGCCGTAAGGGAGAGAGGAAGGAGAAAGTTTACCTCTAGTAAGCAGCACCTGCTGTACAGGAAGCGGGGGGGAGACAGAGTTGGACAGCATAAGCAGCTAGAAGAGTGGAGAGGCAGGGAGCAGCATGCCTGGCGGAGGTGCTTGCTTCTGGTTCTCCCTCCCCCGCAAGCCGCAGGCCATATCTAACCTTTTGGAGGATTAGATTCAACTTCAGGCTGTAGTTTAAGTACCCCTGGTTAGCTGGTTTCCAGTTCTGGTTAGTGCTCTTGGGTAGCTTTATATTTGATTTTTAAAACAATAAGTTAAATGCCCCTTACTTGTTTTGTTCTCCCTTTATTCATTTTAGGTTGATTAAAAGCTGCTCTCAGACTTGGACTTTTTTGTAATTATTAAATTTAGAAAATCTCTTCCATGGTTTTGTTGTCTGTAGAAAAGATTCTGATACATTACTTTAAATGATATTGAAGTTAGACTTACTGGCTGGCATTTGCCAGAATGCCTGTCATATTTAAAAAAA
Source organism: Caiman crocodilus (assembly GCA_030014935.1). Taxonomy (NCBI): domain Eukaryota; kingdom Metazoa; phylum Chordata; order Crocodylia; family Alligatoridae; genus Caiman; species Caiman crocodilus. The sequence continues at coordinate 9,565,583 of JAGPOW010003648.1, forward strand.
AAAATTTTATTTCTACATCTGTCAGGTTCATCGTAACTTCCCAAAAACAGTTTTTGCTGATTCCATAAAATGATTAATTTCTTACAGGCATTGAAATGCATATTAGGACCAACACAACTATCAAATACATTTCTGAAATCTTAGGAGCAGTTCATTTTTACATAACATGTGTTAGCCTTATTTGCTTTTTGGCAACACGCATGTTGACAAACTATCTATTAAGAAAAAAGTTATATAGATGGACATTTAAGAAGTAATAAAACAGGAATTTTTCATGTATCTTACCTTTTTCCTATCACATTTTTTAAAAAGTAGCTAATCTGATGCAGGATCACTACATTAAAGATTGCATTGCAACCTGTCAACAGTGGAATATTAACCTAAGATTTCAGGCTAAATTCTGACTGCAGTCATTCCAGCCATCATAGTTAACTTCTCAGGAAGAGTTCACGGGTAAATTAATGCATCTAAGTGTTATTTTTCACCAGATGATGTAGAGGTTATGGTTATATATGGACAGCAGAGAAAAAACAGTTGAGAGAGAACCTGCAGGCATGTGGAATGTAGTGATTTCTAAACTTAGCTGGAAAAATTCAATTTGCCACTCTAGACAGGGGAAAACTTGTCACTCTAAAGATCCTTTCTTATCTCCTTTAGTGGATCAGTGATGAAATAAGCTTTGGCAACTAGACCACATGCTGAAATTATTTTGGGCAATCTAGTTAACTAGTCATCATGCTGACCTGCCTGTCTTGTTTCTACTATAATCAGCTGTGATGGGGTGCATATTAGTGAACTGTTACAGCAGTCCTTTGTAAGTTCAGTCACTAGGAAAATGCATGAGTACCCTACTACTGCATTGTGGTTTATGCAAGAGAGAGACTGAGAATGTAAATGTAGAATGTTGCATATACCCAGTAGAGCAAATGTCTATAATATATAGAGAGAATTCACCACATAGGTCTAATTTAACTTTCCTGTAGCTTTGACTTAGCCCTTGAACATCTCAGAACCAACAGTATGTTTGGTACCAGACAAAATGCAATCCTTGTTTTGAGCCTATAATTTAAAACACTATTTGAAAATAAAAATGGCTAGAAGTCTAATTTAATTTTTTGCTTTCTTGCACTTACTATAAAACCACTTCTTGGAGGAGGTTGCCAAAGTGGCTTTCATCAGGGATTTGAAATAGGTGTTTATTCTTTGCCTTGAAAACTAAAGTAGCCAGCGTTGGTATCCTGGATCTGGATCTCTTTTGGCCATTTGTATCATTATAGGGTTTGACCTAATACCTTCAGATTTACAGAGGATTTATCAGGACAGGATTTTGTCAAAAATAGGAGAGATGCTCATCAGGATTAGTTTAGCTAGCCTGGGATCAAGTCCAGTATAGTCTATCTGCATACTTCATTAAATTAGCTTAGTTCTTTTAAATATCAGATTTTAATTGTTGTTTATATTATAATAATACAGACTTGTCTTATAGTGGTATTGCAAAAATCTCTAAATTATTTTCAGACTTGGCTAATGTGCAGTTAAAAAATAAGGATCACCTCCATTTGTTGTCATTGGCAATCCCTTGATTCAAGAAAGCTCTGTCATGGCTCAGTGATAGGTCTTCAGGTGATTTAAGAATCTAGTCCTTGAGTCACAGATCTATTCACAGAAGTTGCAGGTCATTCTTCAGGGGAGAGTAGGCTGTAGGTGTGGATTTCTCTCCTTTTTCCTTTCTCCTTCTTTCTTATCTTCTTCAAGGGCAAGACACTTTACTTCAAAATGGGCTATCTCTTAGTTGAGGTTGCAGCACCCTTGGAGTCTGTTAATAGCCAGCTCCTCCTAACTCTTCATGTTGGCATCTGTTTTGTTGAGGCGTGCCTTCAGTGCATCCTTGTAGCATTTCCCCTGGCCATCATGAGATCTAAGGCCGCAACTAAGCTGAGAGTAGAGCACTTGTTTAGGCAGTCAGCAGTTAGGCATCTGTACACATTGTCCAGTCTGATGAAATTGGTGCTTGAGGAACATAAATTCTATGCTTGTAGTGTTGACTCCAGCAAGGAGGCTGGCTTTTGGATGGTGATCTTCCCATTTGATGTGGAGGATTTTCCAGAGGCATTGTTGGCGGTACCTCTCCAGGCTCTTGAGATGACAGTGGTGACTCACCCATATTTCATGTCTGTAGAGGAGAGTGGAGATGATACTCCAGGTTGTACACCTGGATCTTGGTGTTTTTTCAGCGATCATGCCTAATAAAGACACACTGAAGTAGTTGGCCTGAGGAAATGCTTACACCTGAGAGAAGTGGCTACTGAGGTAGGAGGAAGTGTTTGACTACTTCCAGAGCCTTTCCCTAAATGGTAATTTATGGATGGGGGTCACATTCACGGCCTGGTGCAAGCTGATAGAGCACATTAGTCTTCTCAGTGTTGTGAGAGAGAATTTAATTAGGCTTCTATGAAAAGACCCACTGTAATTTGGCAATTTTCCTCTGAGCAAGGACAGCATAGTTGTCAGCTAATTCAAGGACAAGAATGGTTGTTTTGAGCAAAAACGTCCCAGATTGAAGAGCCCTCCATCCATTCAGCATTCAGTGTCAGTTCAGGAAGAAAGTGGTCCTTAGTGAGAACCAAGACGACTGGCAGAAAAAATAGAGAGCAGAGTTGGGGCAGTGACTCGCCTGTGTTTAACCTCAGTTCAGATGACAAAAAGGATCTGTTTCCTATTTGCTACAAAGACTGGTTGCAGCCATGTGGCTGTGAAGAAGCCTCATGAACTTGGTGTACTTTTCAGGACATCCAAATCTGGCCAGTACTTTTTACAAGGCATTGTGATGCGACTGATGGAATCAAAGGCCTTAGTGAGGTCAACAAAGGCCATAGACAGATCCTGATGTTGTTGCTGACGTTTTGTAGGCCAGGCACAGGCAACAAAGATCATGTCAGCTGCCTCATGGGATAGGCTGAAACCATACTGAGATTCCAGCAGGACTTCCTCAGCAAGAGGTAGAAGACAGTTCAGGATGATGTGTGATAAAATTTCTCCTGCTGTGGAAAGGAGGGCGATACCTCAATATCGAGTTCCCATATAGATGGCAATTTTAAATCCCTTCCCGGGTTCCTTAGTATTGCCTTCATAGATGTTAGGATCGGAAGGGACCTCAATAGATCGAGTCCAACCCCTTGCATAGGCAGGACAAAGAGTGCTGGGTTGACCCCCAGATGACCCCAGCCAGATGCTTATCTAACCTCCTCTTGAAGACCCCCCAGGGTAGGAGAGAGCACCACCTCCCTTGGGAGCCCATTCCAGACCTTGGCCACTCCAACTGTGAAGAAGTTCTTCCTAATGTCCAGTCTAAATCTGTTCTCTGCTAGCTTATGGCCATTATTTCTTGTAACCCCTGGGGGCACCTTGGTGAGTAAAGCCTCACCAATTCCCTTCTGTGCCCCTGTGATGAACTTATAAACAGCCACAAGGTCATCTCTCAACCTTCTCTTGTGGAGGCTGAAAAGGTCCAGGTTCTCTAGTCTCTCCTCGTAGGGCTTGGTCTGCAAGCCCTTAACCACACGATTGGCCCTTCTCTGGACTCTCTCCAGGTTATCCACATCCCTCTTGAAGTGCGGCGCCCAGAATTGCATGCAATACTCCAACTGCGGTCTGACCAGTGCCCAATAGAGGGGAAGTATCAGCTCCTTGGATCTATTCGTCATGCATCTGCTGATGCATGGTAAAGTGCCATTGGCTTTTCTGATGGCTTCATCACAGTGACGACTCATGTTCATCTTGGAGTCCACTAGCACTCCAAGATCCCTTTCTACTTCTGTGCCACCCAGCAGGTCATTTCCTAGGCAGTAGGTGTGCTGGGCATTTTTCCTCCCTAGGTGCAGTACTTTGCATTTCTCCTTGTTGAATTGCATTCTGTTGTTTTCTCCCCATTTGTCCAACCTGTCCAGGTCTGCTTGCAGCTGTTCCTTGCCCTCCGGTATGTCCACTTCTTCCCATAGCTTTGTGTCATCTGCAAACTTGGACAGAGTACACTTCACTCCCTCATCCAAGTCGCTGATGAAGACATTAAAGAGTATCAGTCCAAGGACCGAGCCCTGTGGGATCCCACTGCCCACACCCTTCCAGGTCGAAACCAACCCATCCATCGCAACCCTCTAGCCAATTCGCCACCCGCCAGACTGTGTAGTCATCCAAGTCGCATCCTCTTAGCTTCTTCACCAGTATGGGTTGGGATACCATATCGAAGGCCTTCCTGAAGTCTAAGTATATGACATCTACCCCTCCTCCTGTGTCCAGGCATTTTGTAACCTGGTCATAAAAAGAGACTAGCTTAGTCAGGCATGATCTGCCTGCTACGAATCCGTGCTGGTTTCCCCTCAGCATAATTTGTCCTGCCTGGCTTTCGCAAATGTGAGCCTTGATAATTTTTTTCAAAGATTTTTGCCAAGGATGGAGGTGAGACTGACTGGCGTATAGTTGTCCAGGTCCTCCTTCCTCCCCTTCTTGAAAATGGAGACCACACTGGCCCTTTTTCAGTCCTCCGGGACTTGGCCTGTGCACCATGAATGTTCAAATATTCCCGCCAGTGGCTGTGCAATGATGTCGGCCAGTGCCTTCAGCACCCTTGGATGGAGCTCATCCGGGCCTGCCAACTTAAAGGCATCCAGTTCTTCCAAGTGACTCTGCACCATCTCAGGGTCTACACATGGTAGTCTGGTGCCTTGCTGCTGCCTCTCTACAACCCCAGTGA
>JAGPOW010003648.1:9570432-9614053 GCA_030014935.1 Caiman crocodilus
AAAACTCCTACTCTGCAGTGCGTCCTTGACTAATCACCTGAGTTCATTGAAATCAGCTTTCCTAAAGTCTAGCACTTTCACCCTACTAGTTACCTTACCTGCTCAACGTCTTATGAAGAATTCTATTATTAGGTGATCAACTATCCCCCAGATGGCTACCAATCTGTAGGTCCCCTACCATGACATCCCCCATTGCCAATACCAGATCCAGTAAGGCATTCCCCCAGTGGGACCATGTACCTCCTGTGTCAGGTGGAGGTCCTGTACACAGGTTAGAAATCTGCGTGAATGGTGGGACTTTGCCATCTGCGTCTCCTAGCAGATGTCTGGGTAGTCCCCCATGACTACCTCCTCTTTAGCTTTTTTGGTCTCTGAGAGCTGCTTCAGGAGCCCTGAATCTATTTCTTCCCCTTGGTGTGGAGGTCTTCATTTATGGGCAGGGCAAGGCAGAGACCTTTTCATGAAGGCATTGTTGGAGATGTTTACATACCATTAGGTCTTGAGGAGATTAGGTGTTGAGAGACCTTCACATTGCTTTTGACTGTTTTTGGTGTTTTGGAGGAAGCTGGATGATCATAATGGATCTGACAAAATGGTAATCTGTCCAGCAGTCATTGGTTTCTCATATGGCTTGTCTGTTACGTACATCCATTCAATCACGAGCTCTAAGAATAGCACAGTCAAAGATGTGCCAATGCTTAGAGTAAGGGTGGGACCAGGTAGTTTATCTGGCACTTTGTCCAAAGTCCATGTGAACAAGCTCTGCATGTTTGCTCAGCAGAAGGGTGTCATTGGAATTGGGTTTCCCTACTCCTTCCTTCCCAGTGGTGCCAGTCCAGAATTCCAGGTCATGCCCAACTTGTTCTTGGGAGTATTAGTCAGGACATGGTCAATATTGGAGTAGAAGAGTTCTTTGACATCACAGTCCGCCACAAGCATTGGAGCATATGCACTGATGGTGACGTGGTGGTGGTTGTTGAGCTTAAGACATTCATTAATGAATTAATGTAGCCTTCGTCCATCTTTGCTGCTGTTGAGATCCTGACATTGTCCTCCTGATCCCCTGTTTAGGGCTTGGGGCTGGACCATAGTTGGTCTGGGATCTGCCCTTAGGCCTGTTTGCTATGGATGACCCTGCCAGGATTGTGAGACTCTGAATGACACAGCTCTGAGGATCATTGGGATACAAAAGCTTTTGCACTGCTACAAGGTCTCAGTCCATGGAGCGGTACTTCCATCACCTCTGATGTTAAATTGCTAATACAGCTTCTTAAGAGCTCTTAATTCTGAAAACCAGTTAATTTTACAAAGTGCAAAATGCTATTTCCAGCTGAAACTACAAATGACACTCCAGGTAGACAGAATGTAATTACCTGAGTCTGATCAAAATCAGCTTATCAGAACATTAAACATTTCCACTGTGATTTGTAAAAACATTTACATAATTGAGATGCACAGTTGTAATCATCACTTCTAATATATATTATCACATTGTTCTTATTTTAAGCACATAATTAAGATATGTAATTATGCTATTATATTATGTTATTACAGCATTTAGTCATGTTGCTTATAAATGTATTTATTTAGTTTATTAGTTATTGGATTTACATGCTGTCCTTCTCAACAGAGACTCAGTAAAATAAAATATAAAACAAATACACTGACGTACTAAAATATTCATGAAAATTCATATACAAGCATGCAATAGTATTATTTTCTATGTGTTTCTTTAACCTAAATTTTTTTTTTTTTTTTTTTTTTTTTTTGCACTACCATGGTGGCCTTTCTTAGGTGCCTGACCTACATGAAATCTGCCACTATTATTTTGCTCCAACAGTTTCTCTTATGTTTTTTAAATGTTTCGTGGAATAGAAATAACTTTTATGGAAGCTCTAGATTCCATCATCAGCCATTTAGTTGGTTTGATTCAGGCCCATTAATTTTCACCCTGACTAATAAATAGTGAATATGTGTTCGCAATTAAAGGGGAAGTTATATTATGCCATCTTCCCTAAGTATGCTTCCCCCTGCCAATATGGTATCTTCACTGGAGTATAGCTGGACATGGAATTTATAGTTGTTAAGAAATTCACAACTAATCCAGAATGCTGTAGCATGTCTCCAGCAAAATGAGATGCAACAAGTATATCAGACTAGTTCTATGCCTCTGTGATGGCTTGCTATTGAATGCTAAATCAAAGTCATTGTCTTGGTTATATCTAGAAAGTGCTTAATGGCTAAAAGATAGCTTCTCAGATACAGTGGAATAAATCTATAATAAATATAAAGCTCATTTACACAGAACTTTGTCAGCATCTGATCTTCAATATATACCCTCAAGAACTAAGAGCCAACACAGGTTCCTGCCACTCTTCTTCAAGAATAAGTCACTTATCTTCAAACCTTCCTCCACCAATGAAAACCTTTACTAGCATATACCTTTAAAGAAAAGAGAGAGAGAGATTAAAAACATAGCATGCACAATTATTCCCCTGGGCAGAGGATAAGAGAACAAATAACACACATATTAAATGTATAAAAGGTACTCAAGAGTATGGTGATGAGAACATATTAGAACCTACTATGTAAAATAACATCTCAGTTTTGCCTAGATAAAGCATTTGGCACCTTTTATTGTTTTCACTCAAACATTGAAATGTAGTCAATGGTAGTTTTGCCCTTATCCCCATTTACTTTGATCAATTGACATCAGTATACTGAAAACATACAGTCTGTCTCTGGTAAGCCTCCTAATACAGCACCCTGCAGAACTCCACATGTTCTCCATTAGAAGGAACAGTTTTACAACAATTGCTTTCTTACTGAGGACACTCTAGGAGGAGAAAATGGACACACTGTAAAGTAGCCTCATTCATCCCTAGCATGATAAACAAGTCCATTAACAATCTCATGAATAGATGTGTTGAAAGTAGCTGCTGTGTTTTAATAGAAACTCCATACCTAGAAGAGCTACTAGTGAAATCAATGCACTGTCCCATACCAAGATCAGTATAAAGATTGTCATGAGATGCAGAGTTCTGAGGTAGCCAGATGCTGAAATGCCTTATAGTAATCCAGGGGTCAAGGTAGTTGGCCATATTACCAACATCAAGTGATGGTTTCTTGAATAGTTGCTTTACTGATGTAATAGCAGTAGTCATCTTGCCTTCCTTGAGGAAATACTGACCATTAATTACAGTTTGTCCTTGCCAACAGATGTATTATCTTGGCTTGGTATTAAAACAGATGGCAATTTTTGCCATCTAAGTTTAAAAGGAAAAAAGTATCCTATTTCTTATGCATATTTATTTCAGCTCTGTACATTATCTTTTGTTGTAATAAATTTAATATAACCTTGTATATATGGCAAAATGACTTTGTAATATAAATATTATTTTACAAAAAAAGAATAAACTGTTGCTCTAGTTTGATTTCAAGTCCTTAATTTGCTTTCCCAAGAAGGAGAAAATGTTTTCATGAAGTAGATCTAATTCATATTTTCTTTGCTCAGTTATGTAAAGTGCCTAATTAAATCGTAGTAACCTAATTCACATGATAGCTATACCAGATGTAGTTGTTCCAGGTGTGTAAAATTGATGTATAGATGGTATTAGATTAGGTGAGCTGCCTACTTCAAAATCTTCTGTTCATTTTTATAAGTAACTAAATATACTGAATAAATGGTTAAATCATCCTGTTAAAAGAGTAATAATATGATTAATTTCAAGTGTGTATCAGGTACAGAATTGTTTTATCGCTTCTCGGCCTCTTGAAGGCTCAGATCATAAGTGTAGTATGAATATATGAAGTAACACCATCTAATTTTTTAAATTTAAGAATAGTTTTTAAGTGGCTTCCATTATCCACCAACTCCCAAATGTCTTCAGCTATAGTGATTTTTAAAGTCAATTTCTGATTTTTAAATGTTTTTCTTTCTCCAGTAGTTGTGCAATAAGCCCACTTTAAACTTGATCAAGTCCTGCTGAGTAAACTATGTAATGGAAACTAGTAAAATATGTTTTCCAGTTTTAGTCAACTTTGGGTATTTCTGTATAATGTTTTGTTGGTTTATTTTTTTTAATATCGGTATATCTCTTAAATCATTGCTGTCTAACTTCTGAGTGCCTACAGTTGCAGGCCTGCCAACCCTTTTATTCAGGGGGGCTGCCTACAGTATTGCATAAGCTCCCTGCGTATGTGGGTGCACTGTTCTAGGTCTCTCTGAGTGCTCTGGCCATCAGCTCCCTTAGCCCCATGGACCAGTTATGCATGCTCTGCTGCATTCCCAGGGGCAGGAGCCTGAGGATTTCAGTGGTGGCAGCAAGTGAGCAAAGCGGAAAACAGCACCCAGGCCGAGTGAGAGCTTGGGAGCCATGGTTTAATCCCTCAGGGCTTGCCTGTGGGCTGCCAGTTAGACAGTCCTATCTTAAATGAAAGCAATCCATTTCTTTGGCTGGAAAAATGTCATAATAGATGAAGAAATAAGTTAATTTACATTTTTGTAATGCAATGTCATATTTTTGTGTTTAGATTAAATTAATTTTAAGAAGGAAATAACTATAAACTACAGATCTTTTTAATAATCAATGACATTTCTAGAATGAAGCAAAAAAAATTGGGATTCTTGGTGCTTTTATGAGTTAAGCTAGTTTATAATATGGTACCGTCCTTGATTTAAAATTGGGGGAAATTATGCCTTTTTGGGGGAGGAGGGGAACTTCTGCTGATATCAGTGACAATTTTATATATATATATTTCTAAAAAGAACTGCTGCTTGTGTTTGAAAATCCTAATTATCTGTGGTTTTAATCTCAAAATTGCTATTGCATTTACAATTTAAATTTAAAAATGTTAATAAATAAAAGTACTTTTTATTATGTTTGTTATAAACTTTTTGCCAGTATTCTTATGTTCTGTAAAGTTAGTAAATTTCAGTGCTTTAATCTCTTACTGTATCATAATGTAACTCTCATGTGAAGTCTGTGTTATGTAGTCAGTTTAAGCTATGTACAGACGTTCAGTTTCTCCTATGAGAGTCCACTAGTTTTTCTACTGTCTTGGGAAAGTTCTCTAGTGTATAGATGTTCATGATTTTTCTCCTAGAGCAAAAATGTTTGCTCTGGAAGAAAAATAAGTTGGGAACAACATGAGAGAAATGGCTCCTGGGAGAATCTCTCTCAGAAGACCAAACATCTGCACAGGTATTTGTAGAGATGCTACAGAGAAGTCTTCCAGAATCCCAGCCAAGCAGGGAGCAGAAGTTGGTGCTCTAGTGCTCCTTGGCAGGCCAGTGTCAGTACCACAGGGTCTCTGTTACTTAGCTTGAATGCCTGAACAGGGCTGTCTCTGGGTAAGCCTTTTTGCTGGAAAAATAAACCTGGGAGAATTCTTCTGGATCATTTGAACATGTGTACGTAGCTTTACTTTCCTTTTCCTTTGAAATATAATCCTTGAGCTTCTGTCACCTTCACTAAGCATGTGTAGTACTATGACTATATGGAGACATTGCTTTTTCCATTCTGAAAAATCAATATAGTAAAAGTTTACATGATGTTTCAGATAGTTGTCCTTTGAAATTATTACATAATATAAAATGGGAACATAGTTGCACCAGATCAGATCATTAGTCTGTCAAGTCCTGCTTTTAAAAGGAAGTCGTATACAATATTTTTAAGAACTTCAAGTCATTCAGCAATACATTGTATAGTTTGAGCTTGTCTTTCTCTTAAATCTTATCTGAATAAACATTTGAAGGAGGTGGATTAGATGAGTAGTATGTTATTCTTATAAACTCTTTCATTGGAGTAATATGTATGTATGTATATATCTCAAATATAGATTTGTTTTTCCTGCCACTGCTGAAAGAAAATTAGAGAACTGATATTTAAGATTTCTTAACTAGATGGGACAGGCAAAAATCTGGGGAATCAATAATAGTTCCAGATTAGAATTGTGACCTGTGCAAGGGCTAATAAGAATCAGTGTATAAATGTATTTTGTACGGGTATCAAATTATGCACTACCACTGACTTTTGTGTGCACTGGTGGAGAGTGGCATAGAAAACTCCTAGAGTAGTTAAACTTGGGTGAATTGTCTGACATCACAGTAGTGAAATTTATTCTGACATTTTGCTTTTTGATAACTGTTATGAATAATTCTAAATGCATGTATGGCTAGCTGTTTCTTTTTCAACTCCTGTTTTGGAGCAATGAGACTTGTTCCACTTTTCATTTGTAGTAAATATTTCATAACTATAAATGCCTTTACTTTATTTCTAGGGAGCCTTTTATTATTCTATCAGGAGGCTTGTCATATGACACTGTAGGAAGAAGACCTTGTTTAACAGTTATGCATGGGAAGAGTACTGCTGTACTAGAAATGGATTATTCAATTGTTGATTTTTTAACCCTCTGTGAAACACCATATCCTAATGGTAGGTTCTGCAAAGGTCTTTTTTTCACTACTACTATCTATTCTTTTTGTAGCCTTAAAACACTCCTTACCACTTTTTCACTTTTTCTCTTTGTTACATCTCTGTAACATTCTCTGGGAGATTGGATTGGAGCTAACATTACTAGCTGTGGCTGTTGCCTGCTAAGTTCCATTTCAACATTCTTTGAAAAACAAAACAGATGTCTGTAAGCTTTATCCTTCATCATAGTGTTCTGTGAGTAATTGGTGATCCATTTTTTTCTGAAAATACAATTGCTAAAAAGCATGTGCTTGTAAAAAATGTTACAAAATCAGCCATAATCTTGATAAATGAATTAACTGTTTTCATCTGCAAGGATTAGACTTCTAAAAGAGTTCGATTAAATATTAATAATAATTAGTATTTGGGCTTTAATCTTTAATGGTTTTATAAATATATGTAAATCATTTCAACACTTCTGAGACTGAGCCCCTTGTTAGCCTGTTTTACAGGTAGAAAATTTCCAACACAAATTGGAAATTCTGTCATTCCCCTAATTGCACTATATGGACTGATCATTACATTTGCTCCATATTTTATTCTGTTTCGCCTATCTTGTATATGTGTTATTAATTATTAGCCATGATAGGCTGATAATTGATATTAGTTCACTATTATTAATTGGAGTATGTTTGTGTCAGAGGTCTTAGTGCAGTAGTTCTCAACCATTTTAGACTTGAGACACCCCTTAGAATGCCAGCTCTTGGTTTTTACTTTTTTGGACTACGGAAAAATAATAGAGCAATTCTTCTATTGCAAAAAAACTCAAATCACAACATATTGATGTTTTAACATAGATTCTTATGTGAAATCTTATGAATCCATGTTTGCAATCTAAAAATGCTAACCTTTTGTAGCACCCTTAGCGGGATCTCAGGGCATCCCAGAGTTCCGTGGCATCCTAGTTGAGACTCACTGTCTTCGTGAGACATTGAGTTGCATCAGGTTTCAGTAAGAGTACTTATTAATATACTTAGATTGGGGGTCAGAAATGTTTTTGGGCAGTGCCAAAAACACCCACAACCTCAACTTGCAAGATGTTGGCATATCAGGGGCAGACAGCAGGGGAGCTGCAAGAGGCCTGATCCCTGTTGTGGCAGCACAGGCCTGGCCCCAACGTGCAAATGCCAAAGATCATGCCTTTACATGCCATACTCTGGCATATGTACCAAGGGTTGCTTACCCCTGACCTAGATATTTATTTATAACAGGCCAGTATGTTCAGTGACTTAATAGTGAAGCTTGCCTCCTGGGTTCTTCATGTTAGCACTGTTCTTTTTTCCTGCCCAAAGCTGAAATGCTAAAGGTGCAATTCAACACCCAAGCAAAAAAGAATCTGGCCAAACAAGTATTCTATGATTCTGACGTCTACTACATTATTGACTGATTTCCTGTCTTCAGTTTTGAAGATATCTTTGGTTCAGAATCGCTGGCCTACCTTAAGATTGCAAACTGATGTTTTGGAATTGGCTTCCATTTCCTTCCTTCCTTTGTCAAACTGGCACTCATTTCAAGTGGAAATTTACTTATCAGTTGAGAAACTTCCGTTTCAGTAAATACTGTTTCTGCAGGTGCACACTCATCTTCCTTCTCCCATTCCCCCTTTTTTCTTCCCCCAAGTCTTTTAATATTGGTTTGACTGAGATGGGGAAAAAACAAAAATCGGTGTAAGGGATCTTTAGACCCTTGAGTGGAATACTCATATCTCTGGATGCAACTTTTCAAATGTGGACTCCCTGAATATGTAAGTTAAAAAAAAAACCACTCAAATGATGATGGATAACTTGGCTTTCGATCTGTTTTTCAGATTTTCAGGAACCATATGCTGTGGTGGTTCTTCTTGAAAAGGATTTAGTACTTATAGACCTTGCACAAAACGGGTAAGGATATGGAGTATAGCTGAAGGCATATGCAGTGTGTCATATTAATTATAATTATTTAATTACATATAGTCTTCTGTGGATCCATGTGGTAGCACCTCTGAGTCTTCTGTTTGTGATGGGAAATAATATTTATTAAGACTTCAGTTTCCGGCTTACTGCAGTTGTGTTTGAGGTACTAGCCTTTATTAAAACTTCCAACTAGATCTTTCAGAACAAAACCCATTTAGAGAGAGCATCTAACTTCCGCATTCTGATTTGAGATGCATATAAAATAACAACAACAATAATAATGATAATAAACACTTCTGTATCTTTGTGGTTGTCCAGAACTACAGCCTATGGTTAAGTATTTGGCATAGAAGTAGAAGAGGTCTTAACTCTGATTTGCCTTATTGATCTACTTTTCTCTGGTTATTAACTCATAAGAACTCTTTAGTGAGTTCATTCTTGCAGCCAAGTTTTTCTGTGCTGAGCAGAACAGCCAGTAGTCAACTTCTGTTTTATTTGAGTTTTGTTATGTTTTATCTTTAAAAGTGTCCTAGTCACCCATTAAAATATTTTTCTTTATGGGCTGGAAGGAGTATATGAATGAGAGAGAGACTTTTTAGACTTTTTCAACCTTTATTATAAAAATATAAGGTAAAGTTGCAGTGTACAGCCCTCCCAAGGGTCGAGCATGAAACAGTTGTCAGTAATGAAAACAATTGTACCACCAGAGATTGAAACCACCTCCCCACAACAGCCTTCATGTCTTCAACCACATATTAAAGGCTAGAAAAAGAGAATTATGGATACCCATGGAATTGGACTAGTTGAGGAAAGCTTATCAGGTCATGAAGTTATACATCCTTAAGAATGCTGGATTGTACCCTACATGAGTGATACTTAATCTGTGAACCATCTGAGGTGTTCATTTCACAGCAATGATTATATAACAATGATAAAACATCTGTCAATTTTTAAGCAGTGATGCTTATGGTTAACTATAATTCAGTCCTGGATTCTCATAATACATCGGAAATACTTTTAAAGCTAAGTTTAAAAGCACATCTTCATGGCCTGATTGCCTGCTTTCATATCTCTTCTTGTTGAATCTTTTAATTCTATCACAGAATTGTAGAGAACTAGGATTGGAAGGGATCTCCAGAGCTCATCTAGTCCAACAACCTGCCTGAATCTAAAATCTACATAAGCCTACTGTCAACCCAGACCTAACACCCAGACCTAACACCCTAACTTGCCACAGGTAAAGCAGGAGAGCCACAGTAGTCAACATCCTGCTTATGTGAAATGTTGTCAATATATGCTCAAGAGATCCAGGATAGAGAGCCATGTCCCCCACTACAGAGGAAAGCAAAAACCCCCACAGTCTGTACTAGTCTGACCAGGAGGTAAATCTGTCAAAATCCTACTAAATTGTCCCTGCATTCTCCACTGTGTTTGCAGTCCTTTGCAGTTTTGTGTTGTCTGCAAACTTGCTCAGGAAGCTTCCTATATCCACATCCAAATCATTAATAAATATGTTGAACCAGCACTGGGCCAAGGACAGATCCCAGTGGGACTCCACTCAGAGCTTTCTACCATTCTGACATGGACCTGTTAATAATTAGCCTTTGCTTGCAGCTGTTGAGCCAGCTAACTTATTCACCTTTAGTAGTTTTATCTACCACACATTTCTCCAATTTGTTTATGAGAAGTTTGTGTGGGACCTTACAGAAGTCCAGATATGCTGTATATCCACATCATTCCCTCCATCCATCCATGTAGTTACTTTGACTCCCTCATTGCCTCTGCCCTGGCATGGCTTTCTTCACTGCAGTCATTGTGGGGGTCATGAATTATAGATAACCTCCCACTTCTATATATGGAAAAATTGTAACAAATCTTTATACTTTTTCTATGTATGCAATCTAATTATTGGAAGGGGTGCCATCTTAAATTTAGAGTTGTCTTGGATTCAGGTAAATACAGTATCTTCAGAGTTTGAGTACTAGATCTCAATAACTTACTTTCATTTTTGCTACTATAGAAGCTTAAAAAAAAAGACGTTAAAATGTTACATTCAATGACTAAAAGTAGCTTTGAAGTTGTTTGTGCAATTTAATACTTGACAAATTGCATTGAATGAGCATTCATTGCAAGGAGCAGTAGCCTACATTTCCTTGTGACCCACTGCAGGCAAACTATTTTTGATTACTGTGTATGACAGCACCCACAGTTCTCCCTGGAGTGTACTAAGCACATTGCAGATGGACAGAAAAGCCTGGATCTTGACCTAAGAGGATGGCATATCGGTCTACACTGGTTTCTGACTCGTTTTCCCATTTTGAAGTTAAAAATGGAGTACATTTATAAGCTTACAGACTTTGATTCATTTGTAATTTGCAGTAAACGAATTTGTTGTTCTTTGCTTAACGGTTTTTCTCTTCCTCCATAAAAGGTATCCTATATTTGAGAATCCCTATCCTTTGACTATACATGAATCTCCTGTTACCTGTTGTGAATATTTTGCTGACTGTCCTGTGGACCTCATTCCTGCACTTTATTCAGTGGGGGCTCGGCAGAAACGTCAAGGTTATAGTAAAAAGGTACTGTATCTAATGCATATATCTCTTTTAAAGCATCAGCATTACTTGTCAGGCTTTTTCAGTGCATTTGTTGTTAACTTTCTAGGAATGGCCTATCAGTGGAGGCAACTGGGGCTTGGTCACTCAGAGTTACCCAGAGATAATTATTACAGGGTAAGTGAGACGATGCAACTTCAATGACGGAATAAAAAGAATGCTAGTATGCTTTTTATTCATTTCACTTGCTGAAAACAGCAGTGTATATGAGAGGTATGAATGATTAAGTGTGCCTTAAGCATTTTGTTAAGAGTTAAAGCTTCTGAATACTAATGTGAAAAAATAGTAATAAGTATCTAATATATCTCTTGTTTGTTAGTTGGAGAACTTTTTGACTGGTTTCAGTGTATGCCTATGTGTTTGGTGTTAAAACAATTTAAAGCAACAATAAGTAGAAAAGAGCTGTAGCTTCAAGCAAAACAAGATAACAGTGTTATTGTAGTGATGCAGACAGCACTGCAGGAATCCAGGAAGAAAGTGTTCAAGGCAAAACACAGAAATAAATGTGCTTCCCATTCTGTTATGCAATATGCAACAGCACACTTTATTTATTGTGTACAAATTGCATGAAAATGAGACAAGGAAAGCAGTAATGATGAGTCGAGAAGTATATCCAGTATAGTAAGCTGCCTCCCCAGATAGATTTCATTTGCTTTCTGTAAGTACCCCTGAGACACTTGCTATTCCCTTTTTTCATTATAGTTTCTGTGATGATGCTTGATCTATTTAATTGACTTCCTAGGCTTTCTTGAAGTACTGTTTTTAAATATGTATCCATTTTGTAAGTTGTTGAGTTCAGTAATCAAATGTCAGTTGTACTTTTTAAAGAAGACTGACAGTTAAATCTTTTTGTCATCATAATTTAATACATGACATTCTAATAACTTCTCAAAATGAAGTGAAGTAAAGTAAAGGTATCTCTTGGGATAAAACTGCCTCTGCTCTGAAGATTTAATCTGTGGCTAGCATTTTCAGAGGCAGATGTTAAACTTCTACTGAAATTCAACTGATTCGCATGCCTTAGCTCTCTTTGGGCTCCTTTGAAAAGGCTAGCTCACTGGATAAGAATCTTCCTTAAACAGCACATCGTCAGAGGATCAGACACTTCCAATGTTCAGCTTGATACGCTTTGAAAATGTAAAGACCTTGCATTACTACTAATTATTTCAGTTATTTTTAAATGGCATTTTATGGTGCAACAGGTACTAATCAGAATGTTAGTTCTATGATTTATGGTCAAATGGTTAGGTAAACTAGTCTAAATCTGGCTTGACCTCTTTTTTCAGGAACACTTTTTTAATTTTTACTTTTATTTATTTCCTAGGCATGCTGATGGATCAATCAAGTTTTGGGATGCATCTGCAAGTAAGCATTTAAATAATTATTGTAACTTGTTTATTGAGTAGATTTTTCCTAAACTCGCCTATTTTTGTAATGGAATGTCATTGTCCAAAGGATATTCATATTGACTACTTCACAAAACAGTCCATGTCTTATGAATACCAGAAATTAAATGAACTAAACTCTCAGCCTGTTAAGTTTACTTGAATAGTTCAGTGTTTGAATCCTGCTGTCGTAGAAAAACTTTTCATTAGAACGTGTTTTGTCTTGGTTTTCTTCTCCCTCGGCAAGTAGATATGGGAGAGAAGAATATACTTCTGAAGCAGTGGAGCTTTAGTGAAATGGGTCATTAACTTTCTTTTATTTATGTATTACAGAAGATTATAGACATTCACAAAATATAAATTACTAATGAATAACAGCCAGTAAGAATAACTAGGAATATGTGATTCATAATTTATGCTAGAAAAGCCTGACTTAAGTGTATCCATAAGCACATCTGTCAAATCAGTTGATCCAAAGCTTAGGTCATACAGGTATTTCAAGACAGATCATGGAATTAAGACTTTATTAGGTTTGATATGCTATAAGTATAAAAACTCTTATTGTATGAAAGAAGTTCCTCCTTAACCTGTTGATGTATTATTTCCTTTGCATGGCTATTCAATTTTGGCAGTTTTTTAAACTCTTTATTTCCAGCTAAGGCTATAAACAGGTACCACATTTTTCTAGGAATAAACCATTTTATTCTGGGACAAAGTACAGTCATCAAATGTCCATGTCTTTTTTCCCAGGACAATTCCTAAAAAAGTTCACAGGGTAAAAAGTACTATACGGACATTTCAAAGTGCAGCTGAACCCTTGTTCTAGGATTGCATCATTGAATCAATGGCAAAAAATCAGCAATGAATTCATGCACTCACTAAACTGATTAGAAGAGCCATGTGTGTACCTGCCAATCACAGAATACTTCTGTTGTTTGTTTAGGGACAAACACAGGCAGGCACAACTTGTCCAGGGACAAATGCAACATATCTTTGTATCCTAAGAAAAATAAGCAGATTTAACCTAGATTTAATAAGATTGAGATTTTTCCCTTTTTAAAAAAAATTCTTGACCTATAGATACATTTTTATTATAGGAGAATGTCAACACTGTATAACCACTGCTTTTACTTTGCCCTCTTTTTTTTTTTTTAACATAACTTGTTTCCATAGTTAAATGGAAGAGAGTCCAAAAAATAAATTGGGAAAGATTATAAATTGAAACTGAAAATTAACTTTTGTGCATTTTGATTTATTCCTAGTAACACTGCAAGTACTTTACAAGCTCAAAACAGCTAAAGTTTTTGAAAAATCACGGAATAAGGATGACAGACCAAATACAGACATAGTAGATGAAGATCCTTATGCTATTCAAATCATCTCATGGTCTCCAGAAAGTAGGATGCTGTGCATAGCAGGAGTTTCTGCACACGTTATCATTTACAGGTTTAGCAAACAAGAAGTGACAACAGAAGTTATTCCGGTAATAGCATACTGTTTGCTTTTTAGAAATGTTATGGCATTTTGTTATAATAGAAATGTTATTCTTTTAGATTTTTCCTACATTCATCCAGTTGGTGAAATTGACACACACAGGAAATATGCAAACTAGAAACAGCTGCTTGCAGAAAATTGAATTAGTTTTTTTTTCTTACTATAGAAATTTGTAAGTATAGCCTCAGTTGACCTATGCTTTTAAATAATTCTTAACTTTAAATATTAGTACAAGATAACCACATGCTTAAAGGACTTCAGTCTTCATTTTTAAAATTCTGCAGAGTTGGCAGAAGTGTTTATCATCTTTTTTTAATTTAATCTTCAAGAATAAAGTCAGCAACCAGATTGAAAGTGCAGTTGGCAGCAAAGTAGATAAATAGAGCAAGATAGGTATTACTTCAAGATGTTAGAAGCTTTCAAGTCAGCAGGACCAAATTGGTGTTAGGCCATAGCCTTGAACCTGTGGCCTTGGCCTGGTGGACACAAATGTTCATCCTGGTCTGCCACCTTGTCCTTATTAGCCCACACTGATCCAGGCTGACCTATTCCCTGTGGTTGAAGTAGCTGGCTAGGGTCAAATTGACCCTTCACTTCCCCCATATAAACCCCTGCACAGGAACAGGAAGTGTCTGCACAACAGGACTCAACCAAGGCCGCATCTCTATTCCTTCTGGCTTGCTCCTTAAATCCACTCTACCTGATCTCTTGGCTTCTTGACTCAGCTTGCTCCTCAACTTTGCTCTTACTAGATCTCCCAGTTGCATGATGCCATTCACTCACTCTCAGATTGACCTCCTAGCTGCCTGGCCTGGTTTGTCCTTGGATTCTGCTCACCCATCCCAATCTGGTCAACACCTCAATCCCTAAATGGCCCCAGTCCTCGCTATCTATGTTGCAGCATGATAATGGGATACATCCTTGGGTACTAACAGAGCTGGCTTAGGTAATTTCACAGACCTCATTTTTGAGGGATCATAGAGGTTGGGAAGAGATCCTGGATCTCTGGAAAACTGAAAATATATTGCCTATTTTTAAGAAAGGGAAGGAGGAGTTTCCAGGGAATTATTAGCCAGTCAGTTTGACTTCGATACTTGGAAAGATCCTAGAGCAGGTCCTTAAAGAACCTCTTTCAATGCACTGTTATGAGAATAAATTGATCAGAGACAGGCAACATGTATTTACCAAGAGCAAGTCATGCCTGACCAATCTGTTTTCCTTCTGTGATAATTTGGCTGGCTCTGTGGATGGGGGGAGAGCAGTGGGTGTGATGTACCTTACAGTCAAGGTATATACTTAACTGGTTGGATCATCACACTTAACAAATAATCATCAGTGGTTCGACATCTAGTTGGGAGGAAGTAACAAGTGGAGTTCCCCAGGGGTCTGTCTTGGGTCTGGTATTTAAGTATTAACATCTTAATTAACAATTTTGACTATGGGATTAACAATTTCGACTAGCAGATTTGCAGATAATCTCAAATTTGGTGAGTTGCGAACACTCTCGAGGGTAGGGCTAGGATCTAGAATGACTTGACTGAGTTAGATAAACGATCTGAAATCAGCCAGATGAAATTTACAAGGACAAGTGCAAAGTCCTACACTTGGCATGGAATATTCCCATGCACTAATACACACCAGGAAATGATTGGCTAGGCTGCAGTAAAGCAGAGATTAATCAGGGATTGCAGTGGACCATAAAATGAATGTGGGCCAACTGCTTTTGTTGCCAAAAAAAAAAAAAAAAAGCACCATGGTGGGTTGTTTTAACAGGATTTTACCTTCCAGATTATTTGAAGTGATTATTCTGGTTTAGTTAACACTGGTGAGGCCTCACCCAGAGTCCTGTGTCCATTTTGAAGTTTGTAATCACACAGACATCCCCTCTGAACTGAAGAAATCCAGGCACATGCCTGCAGTGGCTCAGGTTAGAAACTGGGGATGTCAAAGCAGACCTCCCTTCCCTTCCCTTCCACTATGCTGAGCTGAGCATGACTAGGGCCCAGCAGGATGCTCAGATTAGGGAGGGGTGTCATCACCATTCCTGTCCCCCAGCCCAGCAAGGAGTTGATAATACAGAGTTTATCAGCCCATTAAGAAAACAAAAGCCTCTCTCACTAGTTCAAGTTCTTATTAAACAACTTTTTCCAAGGAAGGAGCAGAGGGACATTACCAGCTGAGGTGTTGATTAGCTCCAAAAAGCCCTAAGTGGACACTGTCCTATCTGCCTTCCATAGACACCTCTCAGTATTAGCTAGCATACCACATGCTGGCTATGGTCCGTGCTCTGGGAGAGGGGAGCAGGGAATCCCTGCTTGAGCAAGGAGTATTTGGGGGAGCTTATGGGAGAACCAGGCAGATGCTGCTGTACCTGTAGTCACTGCTGGAGCTCCAGCCAGGGAGTAGAGGGGAACGGCCAGCCCAGCTTGCTGGAGTAGAGAGCCCTGCCCGGTGCAGCAGAACATCTGGGATGCTGGGGGACTTCGGTTTAAGCTAAACCAGATAGGGGTGTGGAACAGAAATTGCATAAACCGGTTTGATCCAAAATGGTTAAGTTCGATATTACAGTCAAGCAGGTTTATCTCAAACCAGTTTCAGCCATTTTTAAGCTGCTTTATGTGCACTTAACATCTGTTTTGTTATAGGTTTAAAACAGCTTCTGATAACTTAAACCCGTTTATGTGTAATGTCTGTCCCTAGTCCTAATCATTTAGATTCGATACAGGGGAAATCATAAATGTATTCTAATTCTCCATGTATAGAATCTAGTTAGTGGCTGGTGTAGTGGGGAAAGCAGCAATGAGGAGTCAGACCCTCTTGCCCCCTATCCCTGGCATCCCTTCCCCTTGCCCCCCTATCCTCCCCAGTGCAAGCTTCTCTTGACACCTGACCCCTACCACCTTTGCCCCACACCTTGCCCACTGGTGCCTGTCCCCCTGCTTTCTGGTCCCTCTGCCACATTGACACGTAACCATGTTAAAAACAGAACGTAGTGGAAATTTGCCTTGCATAACTTCAATAAAGTCATTTTCAAATTTTAAAGGAAATTAATTAAAAACAAGGGAAATTGAGTTAATGATAAAACCTGTTTAATGTCCTCTACAATGTATAGTTGTTCAGTATAGCGAAGCAACTCAGTAAGTAGTATAGATGTACTAGCTTTAGAGTATTCAGGTTTTTTTGTGTCATTCTTGTATCTCTTTCTCAATTAAGCATTTTGAACTATGTTAAAAAAAAAAAAAAGGATGTTTTGTGACTGAGAACATACTCTTGACAATACTGTTACAACACTTCACTTTTAATGTAAGTATGTATTTTTTCGTTTGGGAAACCGTAGTAATACCTTCATTTCAAGTACTGTAAAATAACTAGGTTTTTCACAGTAAGTTTCACAGTAATGTTCTAAATCTCATCAGCATTAACTTTTTTCCTGTTTCATTTATTTTTGAGAGACCCCATACACTCGGGAAGTTATTGAACTGCTCTAGTATACAGAAATCTGTCTTGGATATTGATCATACCATATGAGTTTTTATTAGTACTTTAATTTTTTTTTCTTTTTTTTTTTTTTGTTTGGTTTAATTTACAGATGCTTGAAGTCCGGCTGTTGTATGAAATAAATGACATAGAATCCCCAGATGGTGAGCAAGTGCCACCCTTGCCAACTCCAGGCACAGGTTCCAATCCTCAGTCCATTGCCCCCCAGTCTCATCCATCAACTAGCAGCAGTTCATCTGATGGGCTTCGTGATAATGTCCCATGTTTAAAGTGAGTGTAAAAACCAAAGAAGTTTATAGTACCTCATATAGTACTCCCTCATTGCGTTTATAGATGACAAACCATGGAAAGTCTACACAATACAAATACTTGTGTGCTTTCATGATACTACAGAAAAAAAAACAAATGTCTAATCCTACCCTATCTAGGGGGAGTGCTTTTCTAACTTTGAAAGCTGTGCCACCTTTTAGAAAGAATAAAGCCAATCAGCAAGAAAAGTGGCCTTAGCATTCATGAACTCCTTAGCACAGGGTCAGAAACCTATTGCCCACATGCTGGATTCAGCCCACAGAGCTATTTGATCTGGTTTGCAGACATGGGGCTTTGGTGGCAGGGCATTTGGCAGCAGTCATTTTTCCCACGTTGCAGAAGTGCTGGCAACATTTGTTTCTCCTTGTGTGACCACATGCCTGTGGTCCTAGCTTTAGCCTGTCTACTCACCCATGACCTGAACTGAGTCACTCCAGCCTGCAGCCTAAAAAGGTTGCCAACTACTGCCCTCATATAACAATTAGAGCTACGTAGCTTAATTTATGCAACTGTAGTTGTATCTTCTTTCATGTTTCCTCAGCAGGCATGCTCTGTATTCTGGGAAACATTCATATAAATCTTAATGTATTTGTTGGCCTCGTGTTTTTAAAGTATTATTTTCAGCCACTGTAGCTTGGTTTAGGAATGAAAGATATCAGACTGAAGAATAATTGATTAATCTGTCTTTGCATGTAGATACATTCCTTGATGAACAACAGTGTTTCCCAGATTTTGGGAAATACCAGGATGAAAGGTCGAATTTAGACGTTCTGTTTTAATACATCTTCTTCTATTTGATTTTTATAGTGGGTCTTTGGGGATCACCAGAAGGTCAATTCCCCATTCAAAACAAATGCTCCATGCAGTCAACACATTCTAAAGGATGTCTACCTGGTTATTCTGTTGTAGCACAAGACAGCACCACTCTGAGACATGCTCTGTCTGGTCCATGAGCACTAGCTCTTGAACCAGAAGTAATGTAACTTCTGTGACACACCAATTCTGTTGGTCGGCAGATGGGTGGGTGTGCAACACCTGCCCTCCTATGGCTACACTACTTTGATACCCCATGCATTGCAAATGTTGTTCCTTACTACAGGAGCCATTGTAGTCATATAAACACTTCATCAGCCTCCAATAGAGTGCTTTGATTGTCATGGGCAGCCTTTATATCGGAAAAACAGTTTTTGGGTTTTTTTTCATCTGACACACAACATCTTTGGCTCTTTTGAGGAATGATACACATTGATGAGTTGGGTTCCTGCATTAGATCCTTGGATGAGACAAATTATTATGCCTTTGGATCTTTAACCTAATACAATGCCCATCACACCCTCATTTGCAGATTTATTATTTAGGCTAGAACATACTTTATTTCTCTTAGTTGCAAAAGTAAAGACCTGATTTTAGATTTTCATTCTGGGATGTATCCAAAGGCATAGCTACTGGATTCTATAAGCATTTTTGTTTTCTTTAGGGGGGGGTACTCTTGAACATGACTGATTTCTAAGGAATCATTGACTGTGAAAGACTTTTTTAACAAAGCTAGGGAAAAGAACAGGAAAAATAGGAGCAGAGTTTTATTGCATTATTATACATGACATATTCAATTTTTAAAAAAGGGTCCATTACTGAGAATAAGATCCTAGGAGTGAGTAAAAAGGCTGCTGATCTTGCTGCTCATGTTAGATTTTCTGTTGATTTGTTTTTAAGTGACGAATGGGAAGGGTCAGGTTTTTTCTCATGCCCTTTAAGTTTAATCTAAGAGGCATCCTTAAGTGTACTGATGAATGTAAAAGGAAAAGGCTTACAGAATTTTTTCCTATTTACCTGCTGTTTCTCCAAATTTGGTCCTGTTACCAACTGCTTAAGTACTACTTCTGTCACCTATTCCTGCCTTAATGTACCATCATCCTTTTCCTGGAAGTCTCTACTTGCCTGAGGTAGGAAGGTCATCCATTCACATTCAGATCCTTTGGCCATGCACAGTTCTATTAGAATCTACAATGACACTTCTCCCCAATTTTAAGAACCCAGCATTTGCGACGCATGCATGATCTATTAAAGGCATGAGTATCAATGATGAGTAGTATTGTTGGTTTGCACGTATTATATTATGGTACATTGGAAAATTAAATACTACTTAATTAGTGTCTTTTGTATAAAACAATAAGATTTAATTGTGCCAATAACCTTTCACCATATGGAGAATGAAAAAGATATAACACATTTTTATTTAAATTGCAGAGTCAAAAATTCTCCCCTTAAACAGTCTGTGGGTTACCAAACTGAGCTAGTTATTCAACTTGTGTGGGTGAGTGGAGAACCTCCTCAACAAATAACTAGTCTGGCAGTCAACTCTGCCTATGGCCTGTAAGTATATTCTATATTATTCACATTTGTAATAAATTTCACAGAAGTGGTTGGTCTTTAAGAAGACCGTATTTGTGATTTTGATGGTGATGAACAGTCACTTAACATAAATTTATAAACTCACTGCTACAGTATATCCTAAATTAATTCATTTGAATTTACAAAAAAAAAGTGTTAAGCTGTTCCTTTAAATTTGGACATTTTGGACAGAAAAGATGCCTGAAATTTAACACATTTGAAATTTGCTTTTGTATAAATCCTAAATGTTTGTCAGCTACAAAACTATAATATACTGATTTGTGTATGTAAGTAGAATTCTAGAAACATATATATAAACAAAAAGAACTTTCTCCAACTGTCCTGGACTTCTGAACAATTAGAAGTTCTTGATGACAGAAATTATTAATAGGAACTTTGCTGGATCTTTTACCCATAATGATGGCAATATTGGCTATTGGTCCTAAAATAAAACTGAATGATCAAGTACTCATTCACTTTAAAAGGTTTAAGAGATACCTTTGGCATTCAGTAGGAGAAAAGATCCAAAGTCTCTCGGGACTTCTTTATTCGAATCCAACATTGGTTAATTTGTGCAATTTTTCTGTTAATGTACGTTACAACATCTACTTGTACTGTATAGCACCAAACGTGTATGACTCACTTCAACTGTATACTTAGGAAAATATTAATTCTTGATAAAAATTTAAATGTGGGGGAAGGGGAAGACATCTGCTGTAAAGAATAGGTTTTACAAAATTAATTGCAGAAATTTGTCTTCCAGATGGAATCTGCCCCTTGCAAATAAAAGGGATAGTTTTGCTATATGCCAATAAATTGCAATATCTGCAAACATAACTGGAATCTTAATCTCAAGGTGGAGGTTCCTTCTGCTATAGTTATCACCCATATCTTCAATTGTAGCTGAGTTTGTCATTTGCGTGTATATCACCAGAAACATCATTTCATAGCTTTGTTGACTACGGAGCCAAGCAGGATTAAAATCACTGAAAAGTTCACTTAGTCAGTAAAATCAGGAGCTATAACTACATCAAGTGGTCTCATGGAGCAGGAAATGTTATTTTACAGACCAGAATTATGACTTAATGTGTTAACTCACTTTTTTTTTTTCCAGGTTCACTGAAAGTAGCATGAGTTTTCAAGGTTTGGTCAAGTATAGTTTTAAGTTTTAGAATAAAAAATGGTAGCAACATTTGATTATCATTGTCTTCATTGAAGCCATAATCTTTCTTTTCCTTCTTCCTCCTCCTTTTTCCAGAGTAGTATTTGGCAACTGTAATGGTATTGCAATGGTTGATTACGTCCAGAAGACAGTGCTCTTGAACCTAGGCACCATTGAATTGTATGGCTCTAATGATCCCTATCGTAGGGAACCTCGATCTCCCCGAAAAACTCGGCAGCCGTCAGGAGGTAAGAACTCCTGGAAGTTGCTTTTCGGCTAATTATACCTATCTGCAGAACTCAAATCAGTCACTACTTTAAAGATATGCCCATTAGCAACATATAAATTATGTGCATTTATATCTGAATGCTATATTTCTCATCTTTTGAAATGAGAAGAACAATTTGAATTCATGTTCTTACAGATGATGATTCTTTGCCATTCAGAATCTTCTGTGGGGAGGTATTTTTAATACTCGACATTACAATCTTCTTGCTAACTACAGTACTGTGGTTTTCTTATCCTCTGTAATTTACCCCATATTTTATTTTTTTCTTTTGTTGTCATCTTATGTGGTCTTGTTAGAAAAACAAGTTGTGCTGTCAGCAAGTGGACACCAGACTGCTTCTGGCATTGTGCCCCATTTCAGTTGGGCTTTGGACTCCAAATGCTAGAATAAACAATTTAATTAGTTGGGTTCACTACCTAGATAAGAAGCCCTCAGGGTAAAAATATCTGGCTGGTTTTGCTTCAGCTGCTGTTAGTTTCAACTAAAAATGTTTCACAGTTATGCTCCTGCAGCGTGCTATTGCTGTCAGATTAAGAGTGGGCAAGTGGGCCATGGGCTGTTGGTGCTACAACCATGGTGGTGAGGTGCTTCCCTCCCCCCTCTTCCCTACCACAGCTCTGGCAGCCAGGCATGAGTCTGTTGTGCAGAATATTAGCTATCAGGCACTGGCCCCAGGTTCACTTTCAGAGGAAGCCAGTGCCATAGGGCAAGGTGTTGGAGAGGATTAATTCATCTCAATTTTTCTGCATGGAAACTTGGTTCTTAAATTGCTGATTTGCACACAGGTTAGTGTAGGATTCTGCATTAACCCCTGTAGAAGTGGGTTGCCCCAGGAGCAAATTTGATTTATTCAATTTCTGTGTCACTGTTCCCAACAAAGACTCAGGGTGGCTTACAGTAAGAGGACAGAATAACTTATCAAACAGGAGCACAACAAGAGAATAACTACTACCAGTTATGCCCCTGGCATGTTTTATGTCTCTGAGGAAGAAAAACTCAAGGTATGAAATAATTTCAATTTGCAATTATAAAATGACAGAGTGAAAAAATGAGGGAAAATATTTATGGAAGAAAAATGAATTTTGACAAATTCTAAGTATATCATATCCAAAAATGAAAAAAGTAGAAAAAATCATTTTTTAAACATTCACTTGGTAAAATGTTACTTAAGGAAATAGACTCTTTTTTTTATTGAAAAATGAATGTTCTGATGTAACAAAATGTTTCATGAAAATTTTGTCCAACCATTTCAGAAATGATTTCTATTTGAAAAATTTCATCCATGTATTTGGTTTCTCATCAGCAATTCAGGGAAAAGATCTGGGCAAGTTGTTTGTTTAAAATGCTTTGCACGCTGTTTTGCCCCAAGTATTAGCAGATGCTCTAACAAATCCTTCATAGTAAGTTCTTGGGATTAGGAAATATCAAAATGACTATGCAGTGAACTGAGAATACAACTTTAAAATGGTCATTTTCTGCTGCTTGTATTGTGTAAAGCATTTCATAATTTTTTTAGCCTGATTTCTGTTGTTGAATTAAACATCTATTTTAAACACTAAAACCCCTCTTCTCACCTCTGTGAGAAGAAAGCAAGTAATCTGATTGACTTGATATTTTAAATTCTTTTGAAATGAACACTAATTAGCTTCAGTTCTCTTTTATACAGTTGAATTACAAATTATTCCACAGGGCATTAGAAGCTACTTGTTTTGTTCTCTTACTTTTGCCATTTTTAATATCTTGTCAGGAAGATTTATTTACCCCTTCATTCGCATCCTGTGTATGTTTAAGATGCTTGTTAGTTGAAAGTGTCGCGACTGTTCATGAAGATAATGAAGGCTGAGTTGTGTTGGCTCTTGGTTTGAAGTGTGCACTCGGATACTTAATTTTTCCTCATATTTTGGTCAATGACATTGTGCATGTCTGTGTGGCAAATGCATCATATAAACCTATTATATTAATTCAATAGGCTTGTCATTTTCAATCATGTTGGTGTCTTCGTCTTTCCTCTTCTCATTGCTTCATTAAGGTATGCTGACTGTGGCTTCTTGCATGTGCGGCCTTTCTAACTTATATTCAGAGTCTGTGAAAAAACTTCGCACCTCTTATATAAGTAAGTTATGTCATGGGAATAAAGTATTTTTGGATGAATGAATTTGATTATCTGTTCATTCTCCATGAATGTTTTTAGTCTTTGTAAATAACATCCCGGTCTTGCTTTAAAAACGTATCCATACAATTTCTTCCATTATGTATCATGTCTTTTATTTGTGGTATCACCAAAAGCATTTTAAAAACAAGCATAGCACTGCTGTGGTAGTGGCATTGAGTGGCATTCTTTTGTTTCAATATTTTACATGAAACAAAAGAAAAAGAAACTCCTGGTTAACCTATGGACATATGCTGGTTCCATGGTGATCAAAAGATCATTACTGAGAAGCCCTGTCCTGCCTACCTGCTTGCATTGTGCCCATCCACCCCTGAAAATGAGGGTGTTCTGTGATGGAAACAGATCTCAAGCAATAGCAGGGGTCAGTTGGCACCGTCTTTCTTTACAGAGCATGATGTATGTGCTGACAAGTTCTTTGGCTGCTGAGTCCGATGCACAGTTGACAGTCCCGGCCACAGGTAGGGCACACCCATGTGCTAGCAGTGCTCTGAATCCAAGTAGCAGATTCTTTCTGTGATGTCAGTCATCAAATCTTTATCCACTCTGCCTTGCAGCTCCTTGTTCCATCTGCATGCTGACTCTGCCATTCAGAGTGGCATTCTGCACTCCCTTCCCAATCATCTACAGAGATTCCAAAGGATGCTAAATCATCCTTGCAAGAATCCTGAAATCCGTGCAGCAGCCTGCCTCTTTCTAGACCTTTCGCAAGCTTCAGGGTACAGCTTCAGGTTCCTGTGATCCAGCATTCACTTGACATGACCAAGGCACCTGGTGCTCATGACCAACAGCTGCGGTACCTTTATGGCAACTTCACTGCGTTGTTTCTGAATGTGGCGTGTGCAGAGCAGAATTAAATGAGCAGAGGGCCATGCTTCTGTTTAGTCCTCAGAATCAGTTTCCTATGACCAGTTTTAACATGCCATATGTTAAAGGCATTTGTTCCAGGATAAAAATGGCAGATGTGTGACACATCTGTGAGTTTTCTGTTAAACTAGCAACTACTTCGTCATGTCCAGACTAATTAAACACATGGACCCGGTCTTAATGTGTTTCCCCCCTTCCCTGTGGGAGATGAGGGAAGGAGAGTAGCAGGCTCTCTTGCAGCCCAGCCAGACGAGAGCTACGAGGGAAGCTTTCAGGCTGTCCTTCCCCCTTTGCTGCCAGGTAATGGGGACAGAGCAGCTGCAGAGGTGATAGGAGCTGTGTGGGAAGATAGAGGGAAAATAACAGAAACCGCCTGGTCAGCCCTTTATCTTGCTACTTACGAAAGGTTACATACAGCCCTTTTCCTAGTCACTGCGCAGTGGTGGGGACAGGGCAGCCCCAGCAGCAACAGGGACAGGACAACCAGGCTTTCTTGACATCTCACCTTTGAAGTGCTCAGTGTGCAGGCAGCCCAAGACTGGAGAGTTATTGCCTGGTCCTAGATTGCTCATGCGCTCTTTAAATTCTGGGAGCAGGGGGAGCACCCCCTTTATTTCTCCCTTGGCCAGAGAACAAGACTGTCATGCTCCAGGCAAGGGCTTTTAGTGTGTGGCTGCCCATACCTTTTTATTGTAGTGCTACAAATTTTGTAGCTTATGGGGCCAGGATTTTATGCTCTAGTTCGCATGGTGAGTTTATATGCGCACATCTGCTCTACATTTTAAATAGCAAAAATGTCTTTAAAAGCCTTGTAGGGGGAGGAGGGAGGACCCTGTGTCTGCACCTGGGTAATTAAGGAAAAAACAGCCATCAGGCTGTCTCCTAAGTACTACCTCAGTCCTCAGCATATACACAGCATTGTGGAGATTCCAGATAGAGCTGCTCCATGAAGCAGCCCCAGGAGTCTGTCATAGATAAAAGACCGATACCCAGGGCTGTATAAATGATGCTGGCACCTGTCCAACACCTACAACACCTTAGGACCAGAAGGATGCAATGGTGATTTAAAGACAGGGATTTCAGTTATTTGCTGAGCATCTAAGAGACGCATCATCAAATCTGCATGTTGATTGTTTTATTTATTTTTGCTTAAGCAGAAGAGGAAAAATGGCTGAACTGATAGAAGACTTTCTTATAAAAAAAAAAAATCATTTTTTATTTTAAATCTTTCCTTCCTAAATTCCTATATTATAACTGGTATAACTTTGCAGAATGAAAAGACTGTGTTCCAGGAGCCAAGCAGTTACTGAATCTTTTATATTCTCTTTTAATTTCTGACACAGATCCATACACACACTTGTATAAATAACTAATTGAAGCCAAATGTTTACTCTCTACTACCACTGTTTTAAAACAAGAATATTTTCAAGATGGGAAAAGTTTCTTCAAAAAAACACCATTAAAATTTTTATAGCTTTTATGCTTTGTAGCCATTATGCAGAAACCTAATGTATACCAGTATACAGATGGTTACATTTAACTTGGGAATCTTGTTGCGGTCTGTTTTAAAAGTAATAATGTTTTATAATTTTTAGTTTAATACAGTGATACAAATAAAGCAAGAACTATAGGAATATAATTTTTAGATGTTTGCAGTCTCCACAGTTTACATCCAGAAATTTTTATTGTGTTTTGAAAAAAAAAAACTAAGGTTTTGCTTGATTTTAAAAGAGTTTACATCTCCACTAAATTTTTTATAAAACTGCCACTGAGCTGGAAATTTTGGGGGGGGTTTTAAACATCTATAAAGTAATATTTGAAATGCATTTTTGAGCATGGGACACTTTCCTGTAGCAATAAAAGTCTGATATTCTTATAAGAGATTTATGCACTGCTTTGTTAGTACTTCTCCTCTTATCCATGTCCCTTAAATGCTATTATTTCATGCTATTATCTACAGTGACAGCACCAATTTTAAAATACATTTTAGCTCATGCCAAAACAGATGTGTACAGTTTGTTTAGCCAACAATTTTCTGGACTTACAGGTCTCTTAAATAAGCTTAGTTAGCCAAGATACCCTAGTGACTGCAACATACTATTGTAATTAATATATTACTCCCAAGTCTGGCAAACCTGAGAATTCTGTATAATGGGGGAGGAACTCCTTTCATGATTGTAAACTATTTTCATAGGGTACGGTCAAAAGAAGGAGTAAGACTAGCTTTGAAAAAAACCATGTAGGAGTATTACCACATATACTTGAATCCAAGACAACTTTGAATTTAAAACACCCCCTAATAATTAGATTCTGTATAAAGAAAATGTATACTTTTTTTATCATTTTCTAGGTATAGAAAGTAATTATCAGAAAGTCATCTTAAATTCTGCCCCCCACTGCTGAGTACCACTGATGTAAACCATGCATAATGAATACCAAATGC
This sequence comes from Caiman crocodilus, assembly GCA_030014935.1. Lineage (NCBI taxonomy): Eukaryota > Metazoa > Chordata > Crocodylia > Alligatoridae > Caiman > Caiman crocodilus. The sequence continues at coordinate 9,597,421 of JAGPOW010003648.1, forward strand.
TGATAAAAAGTTTACTCCAAAGTAATATTTGACATGCTTAACTATGTGGAGCCTCATGGCTAATATGGTTACTCTTTTTGACTGCTGAAGAAAATATGCTTTACCTATGGGAGAATATGATAGGAGCCATGTAGCAATTAACAGTAAAATCATGGCGTGAACAGTAGGCTAATCCAAGGTTTCTGTAACCCTGAATTGCATTATCCAGCTGTTTTATCAAAAAATCTTTTCTCATGCCATTAAAGCTGACAGAATTCATAGACTTCTCAACCTTTTTAGACCAAGGCACCCCTTTAGGCTCAAAGCATTCCTTGTACACTGTGAGCCCTTAGTTTTTTCACTAGATTTTTGGCTGCAGAAAGGTAATGGAGCAATTTCTTCTTTTGAAAAGAACTTGGAAGAAACATAACAGGCCAGGCTGCTACTTTTAACACCATTGATTCCTTTTGAAATCCCTGTGGCACCCCTGAAAAGCTCTTAAGGCACCCCAGGGATCCAAGGCATCCTTGTCGAAAATCGCTCATCTCAGAGGCCAGGTGCTGAATGCCCCGTGGGCTACGCCAGTAGGAGCCTCATGTGTGTGGGATGCACTAGAGTGAGGCCCAAGCCCCAGCCTGCTCAGCCACAAGTTGTGTAGATGCCCCCCTTCCACCGCACTGTACTGCACCATGCTCACATGCGACCCTAGGATTACCTTGGCTCCCCCAGTCATGCCATGCTGCATTGCCCCTCTATTACAAGCCCAGCTAATGTCAATTTATTACTACAAGGTTTCAGATGATAATGAGTCATGTCTCTCACTCTGTATCCTAGAATACTTTAGCCCCATGGTTATATGCCAAACGTTTAAAGAGAGGTATTCTCTACCACTAATCTCCAAAACTCTTGACATCCTATGCAAGTCACCTCTTAGAAGTCAGGGACAAGCAAGCAGCTTTCCCAAGCAGAAAATCCATTGACAACAACGGGAGGTTGCTTTTGAGGTCCGTGGTCAAACCAGTGTCTCAAGCAGCATGGAAATCTTAAACCGTATTTGCTACCAACGATGACATGAATTCTGTTGTCTTGTGTTCCATGAGGATATGTACCCAGGATAATGGCAAGACATTTTACTTTATACCATGCAAAGATCTCATTTACATCTTCCTTTTAAACCCTTTGATCCCCATAGTGATATTCAGAGTCAGGTGGATCAAACCTCACAGACTCCAATAACTGCGTGATGGCTGGGATAACTTCAGTTAATAGGCCTTTCCAGCTTGTCTTTCAACTTCCATACTGCATCTGACTGAGGATATTAGCTGTTTGAGTGCCACCAACAACTCATTTGTTCTAGATACCAAAGATCCTTCCACAAAACAGGAAGCCTTCCTCAAACAGGACTTATTCTTCCAAATGGATAAGATTCTGGGTCTGGACAGCTAAGCATAATTTTGTCCTGCTGAGGATATGGATACAAATACATCTGGAGCAGTTCCAAAAGGGACAGCATCTGTTACCTTCTAATTAAGTGCAGACAAGCCAAAAACAATACAAATATAACAAGACCACTGCAACTTTATTTAACAGTGTTTCATCCAGTTTGTATCATTCCGGACTTGTCTATATGTAACAATTAGAACCTAACAGCTGCTGCCCTTCTGAAGTGATACCAAATGTACATACTCAAGGATTCCTATACCAAAGATCCTTGATTGTATCCTCCGTTTAAAACATTCTGGCCTTTCATTCAGTTCTGTCAAGATCCTGCTTGAAGACATAAAATGAGCATCCACCTGCTCAGTCATTTCTTGGATCCCAAATTCCTGAACCAGTATTACATACCAACGTGATTACAGTTCGTACATGGGACATTCCTGGCATCCACTTAAGCCTTTTAAATGTAATAGATTTGTCTTTCTGGTTAATTCCAGAATGCTTACTATATCGCTTCTTTTCTAAGATGTTTTTTGTTGTGTACTCTTTTGACCCAGCAAGGTAAAAAAAAAAAAAAAAATTTGAACTTCTAATGACTGATCACTTTTTATAAAACATTCCATAAAGATAGTGTTGAGATCTCATTCTAAATTTATCCCCAAAGTGATATTAAAATTGTGTTTTAACCAGCTTACCTCCAATGTTCCCTCTAAGGAGTAGCGGTCCATGAGCGCACCGCGGGACACTTACTGAAGGGGGTTAGAGGCTGGGAGCCAGAGGCTGGGATGGAGTCTGGCATAGGCTCCTCCAGCTTTGGGGAAGTGCTCCACTCCCCAGCCCTAATGCAGGGGAGCGGAGCACTTCCCTGGAGCCAGTGGAGCCCATGCCAGGCTCCCACCCCCATCTCCCCTAGGAGCTGACCTTCAGCTCCTTTCCCGGTGCACGGTCTTGAACAGGCTGTGCACAACCACATTTCTAGTTGTGAGCTGCTGCTCATGCGTACACCTTAGAGGGAACCTTGTTTGTGTCTTATGTATTTTAGTCTGAATTTCATTCAGAGCCTGAGAAGAAGGAACTAATCACTTTGGATGTCTTAAGAGCTTTAGGATCCATTTCTCTGTCCCATGTAATACTTGTATCCCAGTGATATTGATCTGCTTCTGAATGCCTGGTATACCTTCACTTGATATCAAAGAACAGAAGTTGAACACTTGTCCTGACTAGAATATTCTCATGTTTAAAATTCCCCAATTTTTAATGGGCATTAGATCTTTGGCATAAGCGTAAATGGGCAAAATAATTATTTCTGTTTACCAGCCACAAATATGACAGCTTCTTCAATTCCTCAATGTTTTCGGTCATAAAATCATGGAAAATGAGGGTTGGAAAGGACCTCAGGAGGTCATCTAGTCTAACTCTCTGCTTAATGCAGGACCATCTAAAACTAGATTATCCCAGCCAAAGCTCTGTAGCTGGGTCTTGAAAACCTCCAAGGATGGAGATTCCATGACCTTTCTGGGTAACCTGTTCTAGTGTTTTACTACCCTCCTAGTGAAAAAAATCTTCTTAATGTCTAACCTAAACTTCTTTTGCTGCAACTTAAGACCCTTGCTCTGTCATCGGCCACCACTGAGCACAGTCTAGCTCCATCCTCTTTGATAGTAGTGGAAAGCTACTCTTAAATCCCCTCACAGTTTCTTCTTCTCTAGACTAAATAAGCCCAGTTCTCTTAGTCTTTCCTCATAAATCATGTGCCCCAGCCCCTGAACCATTTTTGTTGCCATCCACTGGACTCTTTCCAATTTGTCCACGTCCTTTCTGTAGTGGGGTGCCCAGAACTGAACACAGTACTCCGAATGTGGCCTCACCAGTGCAGAATAGAGGGGAATAATCACTACCCTTGACCTACTGGCAACACACCTACCAATGCAGCCCAGTATGCTGTTAGCCTTCTTGGCAACAAAGGCACACTGCTGGCTCATATTCAGTTTATTGCCCACTGTAACCTCCAGATCCTCTTCTGCAGAGCTGCTGCCCAGCCAGTCAACCCCCAGTCTGTACTAGTGCTTGGGATGTTCTGTCCTAAGTGCACGACTTTGCTCTTTTCCTTGTTGAACTTCATGAGATTCCTTTTGGCCCAATCCCCCAATTTCTGTCACCCTCCTAGCCCTACCCTCCAGTGTATCTGCTACTCCGCCCAGCTTGGTGTTATCTTTGAACTTGCTGAGGGTGCACTTTATCAACAACCCGAAAGATGGAATGAAGACATTGAGCAAAACTGATCCCAGGAGCGACCCCTGGGGTGCTCCACTTGATACCAGCTGCCAACTAGATTTTGAGCCATTGATGATTACTCTCTGAGCGTGATGGTTCAGCCAGTTTTCTATTCACTTTACAGTCAATTCATAGCTTGCCTGCGAGAATGTTGTGGGAGAGGGTGTCAAAAGCCTTGCTAAAATCAAGGTACACCACATCTACTGGTCTCCCTGCATCCACAAAACCAGGCATTGCCTCATCATAGAAGGCAATCAGGTTGGTCAGGCATGGTGAATCCATGCTGACTGTTCCTAATCACCATTTTTTCCTCCAGCTGCTTAGAAATTGATTCCTTGAGGATCTGATTCATGAATTTGCCGGGGACTAGGGTGAGGCTGGCACATCTGTAGTAGCCTAGATCTTCCTTTTTCCCTTTCTGAAATATGGGCACTATATTTGCCTTTTTCCAATCATCTGGGACTTCTGATAGCCATGAGTTTTCAAAGATGATGGCCAGGCTCTGTAATCTCATCAGCCAACTCCCTTAGCATCTTGGGTGCATCCCATCCACCCACATGGACTTGTACACATTCAGCTTTTCTAAGTAGTCCCTAACGTGTTCTTTCACCACTGAGGTCTGCTCACCTCCTTCCCATACTGTGCTGCCTGGTGCAGTAGTCTGGGAGCTGACCTTGCCTGTGTAGACTGAGGCAAAATAGGCACTTCAGCCTTTTCTGCATCCTCTGTCATAAGATTGTCTCCCCCACTCAGGGACCCACACTTTCCCTGATTCTCCTCTTGTTACTGACATACTTGTAGAAACCCTTCTTGTTACCCTTCGCGTCCCTTGCTAGATGCAACTTAGCTTTTCTCCTAATCAGCTATGGATTGCAGTATGTTGGAAATCAAGTTCCTTGCATGCATGTACCTTTCTAAAGGCTTATTCATAGGTGTTTCATGTGTACAGGCATGATATTTGAATTGGTATGATAGATCATAACTGTTCCAAAGGAAAATCAGCTTTTTAAATCGAAGAATAAGTTAATAGCGTTTAAAACATTAGTTGAAACTTTTTATTTAAGAACTCCATTTGTGTCCCCATTTGAAGCCCTTAGTTAAATTGCTGTTCAACTTCCATATTGCATCTCATTGAGGATATTGGTTCCAAAATAGAACTACCCAGTTTGGATCTAATTGTTCATTTTTTCCACATTTAGAGCAATTAGTCACTTCAATTAAAGTATAATCCCTGCAGCAGTTAAATCCTGTAACTATATGGTCTTATGATGTGATTTACAGTGGTAAAATAATAAAGGTACATGACAGTGATCGGGAAAGGAAATCATTTCATGGCTCCTAAAAACTAAACCATATGACACATATATCAGTTCTTTAAAGGAAATTATTGATGAGTTTTGCTGACCATTTGATTTATAGTGTTTCAGTAATTGCAGTGATTCTCAACCAGGGTATCACAAGATCCTTTTAAGTGCCATGGGGGTGCTATGCAGTATTAGCACTGTTAGATGTTCAAATACGATTTACAAGATAAACCCAGATATTACAAATAGGAATCCATAGTTTAAAAAACATTCTTATCTGCTATATCTTTATGAATTCTTTTCAACAGAGGGGTACCATGACTTATCTTTAGTTAAAAAATGAGAGAAATCTTAAGAACTGGCATGTTCCAAGGGGTGCCTTGAGTCCTAACAAGATTGAGAACCACTGCAATATCATCTAACTATGGGTGCAGGGGAAAGATTCTCCCTACAAAAAAATAGGAAAGCAGAAATTATTTTTCAAAAATACACATTACTCATTAATGTTAGTCCTGGAGTATTTTATGGAATTTCTTAAGCAAAAAGTCTTAGTTTAATCCGACTTTTTATTTGTACTTTGTCTTATTCCTTTCAGTTAGCAAAGTCATATTGTTTCTTTTATTTTTTTTTTTTACTATATGTATTGTTTAGTGCTGTATTTTCTTGCATACATGCATACCTTTTCCCTAACCAGCTGCTGAAAATTGCAGTCAGTATTAGTTCATGCTGCTTACTGGGCAAAACTGAAAGTAAAATCTGCAGAGAAAGCAGGGCAGTAAGCATACTTGACTTCCTACCTGATGCCATTGTTACTTACTATAAGAAAATATCATTTTTCCTTTATTCTGCTTTTCAAAAACAGGTGTGTATTTTATTCTGGGGTATTATATTCAAGAAAATATGGTAATATCTGGGGCTTCCTGCTGCACATTACATATATTACTTAATTAACTGGTTAATTGCACAATAAATTTAGAACTGCATGTGCAAAATAGTTATCACACAGTAAAAATGACAGCCCAGCTATAAAGTTAGTGCTTGAAAACATAACAACTCTATTACTGGTTTCTATCCAGCTTTAATTTGAACATGTAACAGGGGCCTCTAATATATAAAAAATAAACAAATTATTGTAATTGTATTAAACTGAGGATGGGGTGTTTTTTGTATAATTTTTCAAGCTATTACTTTTACATTTGTGCTTTGTATTAAAGTAAAAATGTTTGAGAGATAGTACTGATTTTTTTTTAATCTACTTTAGCACAGTTAGTAAAAGAGGTAAGCCTCTTACTTAAAAAAAGTAACTAATTTTGTAGTAAACTAGTTCCCTTATCTGAGGCAAGTAGAAGAAACGTTTCCTTAGAATATAATAGAGACTGGGAAACTCATTGCTACTCTGTCTCAGGAAAGGTGGGAATAGCAGTCATATTAGCAATTGAATTTTATCGTAAGGTTTTTTGTCTTTTTCAGCTGGTCTTTGTGATATTAATGAAGGGACAGCAGTGCCAGAGGATCGCTGTAAGTCACCTACTTCAGGTAATTATTTTTCCAAATATTTCAAAAATTATTGAGAGCTATGTGCTAGTTGTGAGTTAGCTGCTTGCCCAAGTAACTGTATAGAATCAATTTATGATAACTTTTTCTTGTTTCACCACATTTGTTCAATTTGCTAATAAATACTTCATTAAATATTCCAGAATCCTGGTTTTAAATCAAAACCAATTTGTTTGACTTGGAAGTGGTAACCTCGTATCTAGTAATGATGAGTCAAGTGATATGTATAAGTTTCAAATATTTATGCTTCAGGGACAAAACTCACAGGCAAAGATATTCTTAGCTTGGGCGTGCATGGTGTCTATCAAGCTGTGAAGAAAGCAACATTCTCATGCTACAGTATAGTTTGTGAGTGTTTTTCCTGTTTAATTTTTTATACTTACTAACTTGCACATATATAGTGGCTGCAGTGGGGAAAAGTGATCTTAATTGGTGATTACATAGCGGAGCTCCTGAGATGCTGATAATACAACACATTTATGGACTGTGACTACTCCAATAAATATGGTTTCCATTTCTGTGCAGATTGCTAGTTCCACCTGATACACCCTTGGGTTTTCTGTTTTAATAAAGGATTTTGCATAATAAAATACCTTGCGTTAAAATGGCAAAATCCTAATTGGGGTGGGGGAATGTGTAGATGGGTAAACACTATTCTTGGCTGAATTCTGTAAAATACGTTTACTGCCATTTCTCATTATAATGTTAGCTAACAATTTTCTTCAAGATCAGAGCTCTCCAAAAATTGTCAGGTTCCCAAATAGGAGCTTCCTATTCCAAATAAGTCCACTTTTCCATTAACTCAAGCTGACATTTTCTAAAGGAAAAACTGCAGTGATGCCTTGAGGATTTAATTAATATTTACTAATTAGGGTCTTGATCCTGCATATCTTTGAGAGTGTACTAACTGTGAATATATAGATATCTATATCTAACTATACTTATATAGATAGATATAGTGTCACATAAATAGATAGTGTCACAGCTGACACTGCTGCCCACCTGCTGTTGCAGATTCCCCACCTAGGTCCACAGCCAAGGCTGCCATGTCAAGGGCTGGTGCTGCTGGGCAGAAGCAGTCCTGCCCCACCTGCCCCAACCCCACATGGTGGCCAGAGCCTCCAGACTTTCACTGGCCAGATCCAGTGAGTCCATGGCCAATTGCCCACAGGCCATATTGAATCTGTTGGCAGGCTGGATCTGGGCCGAAGGTCATATTTTGCCCACCCCTGCTTCTACCAAATTCTTAGTAGGGTCTGTTATTGTACTCATTGCACAAAAGCTGTTCGGTGAGATAAGAGCTCAGACTTGAATTTATAACTCTGTTTAGTTTGGTTTTGTTCATGGTTTTTTTTTAGGGAGACTTGTTGAGAACATTCACATGAACCATAATCTTTAAATGAGCTTTTGTACAGCAGCGTATAAAGAATAGTGGCCACCTTTTGGGCTTGCTTGCATTCTTGATCCCTAGAGTCCTTGTAAGCCTGGAAGAGAAGAAGGTCAGCAAATTGCACTCTGGACTCATGTAATAATTTCCATAGAGGGGAGTTGCCATAGATAGAAAACCCTTCCTCCACTTTTAAGAAAAGCATTTTTATCTTTATTATCTTGATAACTGCATTCCAAAACAAAATGTGGTAAATTCAGAAAGGATATTTTTGTGTTTTGGCTTTTATAAAGGCAGTAAGTTTTAATTTATGAAACAGCAATTATTGTCTTTAACAGTTGTTCAGACTGTATAGATCATTAATCTACATCATCAGACAGCAGATCTGAAATTAATAAAGTCATATTTAGGAGGGCAAATTGGAATAGTTTACATTAAAAGTTAAGTTAGAAGTTTCTGTTTATGGAACTCTATATGGGAGTCAGACTATGTGAGTTACTCTGTGAAAAAAAGATATATCAAATAATGGCATTAAAAGTCAAAGAGAGAGAAATTAATAGAAAAGGTAAGGTTGGGAATTTTAAAAACGAAGGGACACAAGTTGGACTTGTCGGGGCCAGAAAACATTTTGGGGGTTTTTTTTTTTTTTTTTTTTTTTTTTTTTTTTTTTTTTTTTTTTTTTACCACCAATTTTCAAAGATTTTACAGAGGAAGGAAAAAGAAAACACTGTGCTCAGCTTTCTATTTAAATTTGAAATCTGAAATGCATATACATTGAGACACTTCATTTAACCTTTTTTCTTTCATCTTTCTTTCCAGTCAGAAAAGGAGTCATCTGTATTTAGAAAAACAAATCCAACAACTTTTATTCTGCTTGAGAGGGACCAAAGTAGTAGCATGCAACATCCAAAACACTAGATTGGGGGAGGGGGGGGGAAAGATTTTTAGCTAGAATTGGATAAAGTTTTACAAGTTGGCTTTTCCAGTATGTGAGTTACTCTGTGAAAAAAAGATATATCAAATAATGGCATTAAAAGTCAAAGAGAGAGAAATTAATAGAAAAGGTAAGGTTGGGAATTTTAAAATTAGGTAAGATAGAAAAAGTTTGTGACTGGAGTACCCAGGAATTATATTTAGTGCTGGCTTTGGAATCCTGTAAAGTATATGCGTAGAGCAGCTTAAAGTGACTTTGAAACTAGTGTGCCTATACACAGGCAGTGAGGCGGCTATGATGCGCTGTAATTATGATTAATTGAGTATTTACCATGGTCCAGCAGACTCTAGGGTCATGTGTATCAGCGTCCCTGACGTGGAAAATGGCATTCAAACTTTAGTTAAGGCACCCCCACTGACATTTTTCAGCACGGGGACACTGATATACTTGTGATGCTCCAGGCACTTTTAATTAGGGTGGCTCTCAGAGCTAGTCTAATTAAAGCGCCCCCCCGCCACACACACACACACAAACGCTCCCAATTTATGTAATAAAGTATATATACTAAAATGTATACTGTTTCTATCAAAATGTGTTGTATGTTTCTTGCTTTGTGAATGTGTATTTTGCATGTCCATTACTTTCTGTCTTCACTCGTATAGGTTCGGGTTCTCCAAACAATTCTGATGATGATCAAAAAATGAATAATTTTATAGAAAAGGGTACAGTATTTTCATTTAATCAACATTATTTCTTTTGTTCATTTCATCCTTTCATACACTTAGATTGACCTTTTGTATTAAAATATTATTTACAGTGAAGACCAAAAGCAGAAAGTTTTCCAAGATGGTAGCCAATGACATAGGTAGGAACTAGAAAAATTCTGCTTTCTTCCTAATCCAGTGCCTTATTCTGTGCAATGCTAACCAGACAGTTAGTTATTAATTTATTCCATATGTTAACTGATAATTCTTTGGGCTGCTTTCTGCACTAAATATATTGGGCCACGATAATTTTAAGCAAAGATCAAGATAACTCAAATTTTCATTCTTTAATTTACATGATATGCACTTTCCTATTTATTTTTTCTGGGTAGGGGTTTCTATTTTACTCTGAAATATTAGAAGGATTCAATCTATGCATAGTAGCAACATAATTCCAATACACTTATCAAAATACAGTACATCTCCAAGTATTTTCTGATTCATTTTCTATTATACACACATTAGTAAGGCTTTTCCCATATTACAGTTTCAAAGTTAAAGGTAGTATTGCATTCTACTTAACAGAAAAGGTTTTGTCTGGTTATTTACAACTAAGGTCATTATCTTTACCCTACCCCAGAATTACACAAGCTATTTCGGAGGATCACCTTACTCTGTCTTTCTATACATTGGGTTTTTTTATTTTAAATTAATTGCAAATTAATGAACAACAATGTTTTGGAATATGTTGCATGCAGAGTTGAGCCCTTTTATGGTCAGAGTGGAAATTCAGTGGATTAATAACACATGGTTAGTAAGGAAATAAGGCAACGTGGTGTGTGATTAATTCTGGGGAAAGGTCTTTCATTTTTCTAACTGGAATGTGGCTATGTCTAAACTTTAATTTTAACGTCTTTATATTACCAATTTGTTTTTGATTTATCTACACTGATGTCTGTTTGCCTTAGGATTTAGTTACATAGCTTGAAAATACTTAATCATGATTCAGTAGATTTAATCTGTGGTATTATGCATGTGCCTTGAAAATATAGTACGTATATTTCATAGAAAGAATAATAGCCCAGTTGTAATTTGACAAAATGATATAGTGGTGTAGTTTTTAACTCCATAGTGTATTATTCTGTGTCAAAAAGTAGGCATATGAGTGCTAGCGGCCTGGAGTAGGTGCCATATACAGTGTCTGACCATTAGGTAGTGGATGAGCAAAGGGCTACCTTAGAGATTAAACTGACCGATGGAGTTGAATGCAAGATTTGTACAGATGTAATTTACTACAATAGCCCGTAGTTTCTCCTAACTTCGAAGGTTAACTAACTTTACACTGGCATGGAATGACTTGCATTGATGGAAGGCTGTTTCATATGTCCATTCTACTTTTTTGATGGAGTGAATCCATTTTATTCTGTAGTCAAATGAAAGCATGCTTCAGAATAGAATATGTGATGACGTAATATCTCTTACTGAAACTTTGGTAGCTAGTTTGGAAGCTAGACATTTTCTAAATCCTTTTCATATAGTGGTTATCGACCACGTTGCACTGAGAACAGAAGGTGGTAGCTGAAACATATTTGCTTCCTGAAGCTGAAACAGCTAGCTTCTTAGTGAATTGCAGGCTAGTGTAGTTTAACAAGTAGCAAATCCACCTACGTTGCTCTCTTGTTATTGTATTAAAGGCCAAAAATTCTGACCGCTTTATATGCTGTAATCTGTATTTTATGCCATAGGTACTACTTTAGATTTTGGGTTTTTTTGGATTAATCTGTAAGCACATTAGTCCATTGAATAAGTCTTAAAAATTAAACTTGGGATAACTGGATTTATATTGTCTGTGCCTCTCGCTTGCTTTTTTTTCATACCTTTGGGAAGTAATCTGACTTTTTTTTTACACTTCAGTGCAATGAAGAAGAATCAACAAATATTAGAAATTCAGTAGTTAAGGAGGAAATACCAAACTCAAACCTTGTGCAAGGTTAGGGATGGGAAAGTCAGGTCTTGACTGAACAGTTGTCTGAAGTAATAAATGCATAACATAATAGGCTACCTCTGTTCTGATTATCTGAGCATTGAAATGCAAAGAATATTGGAAGTCAGGCCTACCACTGTGTCTCAAACCTATCTCAGAAGTTTGCAAAGCTTTCCAAAAACAAAATAGTTAGAGCCAATGCTCTCCATATTTTGGTAAATAGACATTTTTAGTAACAAGAAAGCAAGCTTGGCTTCTAGTTAAATGTCTATAATTGCTAACTGAAGAGGGTTTTTTTCTTCAGTGTACTCTTCTTTAATTAAAAATAAACTGTATTATATTATACAGGCATTACTTTTTCGTAGCTAGTTGTTTACCAGGCTATCTCAACTGTTTAATTAGACTTCAGTGTTTAACTCTCAAAATAGTAATACTCTTAATAAAACAAACCAGCCATAATTTTACAGAGCTGTTGACACCTACAGAATAGTTGAAATTATTGGTTTCCCCCCATTCTCCTGGGAGTAGCCCTGGTTTGGCAGCTATGGTGAGAGATACCTAAAAGTTTCCGGGCAGAAGGGGGTCTTCATCTCCCAGGAAGCCCCCTCAACCCCCAAGCCATGGGGGCTAATTGGGCCAAGCAGCAAGGGTGACAGGGTAGCCTAACACAACCTTTACCCTGAACCAAGAACTTTAAACAGCTCACAAGCTTGTCAGTTGTCCTGTCCAGTTTGCAATCCCTCTAAAGACCTGGGGGCACTGAGGAGCTGTGGAACAGCCCCCTGCCTGCAAAACATGCCATTTTAGCAACTCCTGTCCTCTAGCCAAGGGGGGGGGCTCTGAACTTCTAGCCATCCCCAGCACTCAATTTTTTTTGTTGTTGTTGCATTACAATATTTCTAGTGTTACAAGGATGTCAGGAGGGGGCCAAAGAGAGGGAGCATTAGGAAGCAGTATAGTTTTCATTCATAGTGTTTTTTAGGGGCTATAGGTAGTCAGATATTGTACCAATAATTTTATTCCATGGTAATTCATTGAATCATGAATTCAGCTAAAGAACTAGAAATTTCATCTTTCAGCATCCCTCTTATTTGCTGCTGTTAATTAGATTGTTTTCTGTTGTTAAATTTAAACCTTATTCAGTTGAACCTAAATAAACAATGGGCACCTGCGATTTTATAGAAATATATTTGTGTATATTGCCATGTATACATTATATTTATGTTATGCATTATACTTAGCATGTTTGCTTCCTCACTATTTCTGAATTTCAAGTAGCACCCTAATCTTTTCCTCATGTTTTGCTGCATGCCTCTCTTGGGTTTTTATCTGTTGATAGCGATTGCATGTGTTATTTGCACTTCATTTTTTCTGAGTATATAATATTAAGTTACACATGGATTGAGGTATTGAATTCCATAAAATGTTTATTATTTATTCTAGCTAATTCCCTTAAATTTTAAAACCAGATACATTTTCCTTAATTGATTGTATGTACAGGTAGAGCTTGACACACAGCAAGGATGTAGTTTATTTCATTACCACGCCAGGAATACTGTTCAAAAATAGGTTTCTACTTCTGTTTGCAGCTGTGAAGGATTTCGCCTATTAGGGTATGGACAGATGTAACCGTTATACCAGTATCAAATAATGCTGACAGAATACTCCATTGTAACTGCACCATGTCTCTGTTACTATAGCAGCATAAATGTAGAAGAACTTTTTGAACTTGGAGGGTGTGGACAAACATAACAGTCAAACCATTCCAAGTATGTCATTGATTGGGAACCAGTTCACAGCTATCCTGTTTTAGAAGCATCTGCAAATACTCTGCCATGGATTCCAAGTAGAAGAGTAACATTTTAGGTATTGCAGTGCTGTTGAACCACCACCAGGGGATGCATCAGATTACCCAGCCCAGAGTGCCTGATTTGAGAGTGCCTAGGTGGGAGGGGAAGGGGCTGTCTAGACCCCTGATTCTAGGTTTGCAAAAGCTGAGTGGTCTGGGGCCCTTAGAGTTTTCTGGTATATAAATTGGCTTGTATGTCTAGACACGTGCAGCTTAAACAACAATAATAAGGTTCAAGTGTTATGTCTGTCTGCTACTTGTCTGTGTTTTTGTTCAGGGTTAAAGATGCTACAGTTTAACTCACTTATGACTATTATGAGCATATTCACAAACGACAGTTGCAACATACCAGCTGATGGACACTCCCCTTTTCTCTTTTAAAATGGTTGCTAGAGTATTGTGTGTCCACAGCTTTGGAGAGAGACTGTTCTTGGGTACTGTGTAAGGATGAAAGTACTAACAATACAATTTTTGGCCTCCACAGCTATTTTCACAGGAGGCTATTAATTGTCATCATATTCAGTGACCTGTCACTGCCATTCCATGTTTATCAAATACCACCATGTTTATATCAGTCTTTGTTTTGGTTTTAGTTTGAAATCCCATAGGATTTTGTATACTTTCTTATTTGGATATGATCAGAGATATTGATGTAAGGACGCTAAAGCCCTTCAGCAGTCATGGTTTTATACATTTAGCTAATTTCTTTGTTTTCTTTTGATCAGTTATAGTCGAGCCTTCGTTTGAATTACTTGAGAGAGTAACTTCGGAGTAATCATAAGAGTTGTTTATTTATAACTGTATTTGTGTTAAATGGAACTCAGAATATTTATATGACTTACTAACTATTTCTGCAAACTGCTATAGGAAAAAATTTGAGCCTGCTGGTGGGGAAAAATTCTGTAGTGCAGGATAGCAAATATTTGATACCATATATCATCAGTCCACAACAGTGCAGGGCAGAGTTAGAAGTGTGTGCCGAATATAGTTGAAGTTGCAATAGAAACATAAAATTAGACTTTTTAATCTCTCAGACTGAACTTTGGCCAGAATATAATTATTTTTAAAGACGTGTCCTGTAATCCAGCTGCTACAGAAAAATCTAAGATGCTTTAGGGTATGGACAAATTGTAGCCACTTTTTAAAAGGTAGGGAGCTGCTGCTCAGAAGTGCACAGCAGCTGTTAAAATCTCACTTAGATCTGTGTGATTGTGTAGCAATACAGGTGAGCTAAATTTAATCTAATTTTGATCCTGAATGAAGTAGGGTTAAAGTTAGAGTGGTTTGCTACACATACGTGGAATCGTGTGGATTTAACAAGTTCATTTTAACTGCTTTTATTGATATCTTTTGATATCAGTACAATTGTTAAATCTATGTATGCCCTGAATAATAATAAACTTACAAATTAAGGAAACGAAACAAGCAGGCTTCTCCATGGAATTATACTCCTGCACCTAGAATTATACTTTCCTGTGACCAAAGATTGCATCATAGTAGGACCATAAGAAAATAGGGCCAGAAGGAACCTAGTGAGGTCATATAGTTCAGTCTCTACTTAAGGCAGGATCATTCCTGACTAAACTGTCCCAGTCAAATGTCTGCCTAATGTGCCCTTGAAAATGTCCAGGGATGCAGATTCCATAATTTATTGAGGTAGCCTGTTCCAAGGGCCTAACTGCTGTCAGAGGCTAGGGGCAGACATTCAAAAAGTCTGAGCCTGAACTGGTTAAATCTTCACAGGTTAATCTAACCTGGCTAGGCTAAACCAGTTGGTAATCATACAGACATCCCAGAAATGCGGGCACATGCTTGCAGTAGCTCAGACTAGAGGCCAGGGGTGCCAGAACAGCCCTCCCTTTCCTTGTAGAGTGCTGAGCTGATGTGGGGGGTGTGGCCAGGCCCCAGCAGGATGCTCTGATTATGGAGGGGTTTCCGCCTTTGACCAGCCCAGCAAAGAATTGATTACACAGTGTTTATCACTCCTAACTCAGTGTTTATCACCCCATTAAGAAAACAACAGAGGGACATGACCATCTTCCTGTTGATTCTCCCTTTGTCCTGTCTGCCACAGAATGGACCATAGCCAGCATGTGGTCTGCTAGCTAATGTTGTGTGTCTGTGTAAGGCAGAGGGGGCAGGGCAATCCCTGCTTAGCAGGGGGAAGCCAAGCAGATGTCTGCAATCTCTGCTGAGCTCCAGCCAGGGAACAGAGAGAAGAGGCCAGCCTTGCTGTGGAGCAGAGAGCCCCTCCCAGCCCAGAGAGCATGCTGGGATGCTGGAGGAGTCTGGTTTATCTAAAGCCAGCAAGGCACCTGGGACAAACATTGCATGAATCAGTTTGACCCAAATCGGTTAAGTCTGATACTATATTCAACCAGGTTTATCTCAAACCAGTTTCAGCGATTTTCAAACTGGTTTATGTGCACTGAACATCTGTTCTGTTAGAAATGTAAACCAGTGTCTGATCACTTAAACGAGTTTGTGTAATGTCTGTCTCTAGAGATAGAGTTCTTCCCATCACCAGCTTAAGTTTCCTTTGCTGCAGTTAGAGGCCATTGCTGCTAGTTCTGTCTCCTGCAGCCTCAGAGAAGTCTTATCTCTAGCCTTTTTACAGTCATCTTTCAGTTACTAGAAGACTTAACAAAATCCATCCTCAGTCTTTTCTTCTCCAAACTAAAGGTTCCTAATTCTTTCCATCTTTCCTCCTAAGTCACATTTTTCAGGCCTCTAATCATATCTGTTGCTCTGCACTGGACTCTGATTTTTCCAGACTGTTCTTAAATTAGGCTCAAAACTGGAGACAGTACTCCAGGGGGGGCCTCAACAGTGCAGAATAGAGCAGCAAAATCGCTTCTTTGGATTTGCAAGTGACACTACTGTTAATACATTTTACAGTGCTGGTAATTTTAACCAAGTCTAAACATTGCATTTGTACATTCAGCAGGGCTGTGTGAAACACCATCATTTCGTTTCGATGTCCATTTCACCATTTCAAAGGGACAGTGTTTTATGATTTTGTTTAATTTTGAAGCATTGTCCCATTTTGTTACCAAAGCTGTTTTGACTTGTTTCAATGCTTTGCCCAAAGGTTATAATGGGAAATCATGAAAATGTCATAGTATCACAGTATCTAGGGTCAGAAGGGGCCTAGAGCAGGCCATCAAGTCTGACCCCCTGCCAATGGCAGGAATGAGTGCCAGGGTCACAGGACCCCAGCCAAGTAC
>JAGPOW010003648.1:9614153-9652386 GCA_030014935.1 Caiman crocodilus
AGGGAGGCCAGGGCCGCATACCTGTTCCCAAGTGGTACCTCAGGTACAGGCTCTGCAGCAGCACGGGCTGCCCTGGGTCCAAGGGGAACTTGCTGCCACTGAGGAGTCACTCTTCTGGGTCTGGGGGGCTCCTCAATAGGTTTCTGGCCCTGCAGAGAACAGAAATACATGTCAGTTTCATGCTCTGCCGCCCGGATCCCCCGTAGCCTGCTCACCTCTGTCTGGAGCTCCCGCAGCCGCTCCTCCAGGGCCTGAAGGCGGCCACAAGAGGGGTAGCCAGGAGGCGCCTAATCTAAAATGATTTGTTGCCTGATTCAGATGCATATTGCAGGGATGATAGCCACTTCTGCGGGCATGAAGCCTGCTGAGTTTCAAGGAGATAGGTGCAGAGGTTTCTCAAAAACTGCACTTCAGTGTTTTCAAAGCAAAATTTGCTGGCAGCAGCAGCCTCCTGTCATCCAGTGCAGATCTGGGGGTTGCACCCCTGGGAGGGCTGCAGGGCTGTGCCGGACTCCTCCCTGGGTTGTGGGCCAGATCACTGCCAAGTGACAGGAGGCTGCCACTGCCACATGGGATTGGCACTGGGCACAGCCCATGTCTAGCACCAGAGACCATTAAGCTCAGCCCAGTGTGGGGAGGTGGTATGCAATGCCAGCTCTTTCTGCCTCTCACTGCCAGGCTGCGCTCTGAGCAGCTCCACAGCCCCATGGAGCTCACCCTAGTGGTGGGAGACCGGAGCATAGTCCCATCATCCAGCACCTCCTACCACTGGGGTGAGCTCCGAGCAGCTCTACAGCCCCGTGGGGTTCAGCCCAGTGGTGGGAGGCAGAGCGTAGCCCCCTGTCATCCAGCACCTCCCACCACTGGGCTGAGCCCCATGGGGCTGGCGGAGCTGATCAAAGTGCAGCCTGATGGTGGGAGGTGGGGATAGCCAGCCAGGGCTGCGCTCCCCACTAGGTTGAACTGTATGGGGCTGTGGAGCTGCCTCCCACCACCAGGCTGCTTTGAAACTTAAAACATTTCAAAACTTTTGAGTAGTTTCGAGTGCCCTCATTTCATTTCAAAGCTGTTTCAATGTTTTTTGTTATATTTCGATTTCTCTATTTTGAGCTCAAAACGCATCGAAACAGCTTCGAAATGAAACACTTGGCAAAATTTCACACAGCCCTAATGTACATCACCATTTCACTCAAAACTGACTTCACTAATGTGTCACTATTAGAAAAATTTTCTTGATGCTTAGTGTTCTGTTCTCCCTGCTTTTAATATGGTGTTGAGTCTTTTAGATAATTTCAACACCTTTTTTTAGAATACAGTGGAACCTCGGTACTCGACTGCCTTGCAACTCGTCAAATTTGGTACTCAACGCATCTTGACTGGAAATCTTTGTCCCGGTACTCGTCGTTTGCTTGGTACTCGGAGGCCCCTGCTCCCTCCTAAAGTTCGCTGCTCACTCTGCTCTGTTCTGGCAAGGCGCCGCCGCCGTTGCTGCCCGGCCCCGCGCTCCTCTCCCCTTCCCCTGGTGCGGGGAGGGCTGTTTGTTTGGTACTCATCGTTTTCGGTACTCGTCGCGCCTCCCGGAACCAATTACGGACGAGTACCGAGGTTCCACTGTATTTGAGAAACCAAGTTGTCAGTTCCACATATTTTTCAATATTTCAAGTAAACTTGGCAAATAAGAACTCTTTGATTTTTAATACTGAAAATTTATAAGAAGCGAATTAAGTTTCCAAATTTAATAACTTCTCCTTTAAAATAATAAAAGTAAGGATTGCTCCTGAATGTTTTTTTAAATGAAGGTTTAGTTGTACCAGTTTACAAGGGAAGCAAAAGTTAAGATTGATCAGTGTTATAGCAGCAACTCTCTGAGGAGAAACTGAGCATCTCTGAGGTGTAGATCCAGCCTACTGACCTGGGGTTTTGTTGGTGTTTGGCAATTGTGGGGCCTTACCTACCTCTAACCCCAGGTGGGTCCTTCCAATACACCAGAAAAGTTGCCTACCCCTGTTATAGATCAGGGGTCAGCAGCATTTTTGGTTGACATGCCAAAACAACCCCAACCCTGACCCATGCCTCAACTTGGTGTGCCAGGGACAGACTGTCGGGGAGCCTCAAGGGACTCAATCCTCATTGCTGGACAGCAGGGGGAGGAGCTGGGGTTGCGTTGCCACAGCCCTTTCCCTGCCCTATGCCCCAAGGCACATGTGCAGTTGCCACTGTCACAGAGCCAGACCGGGCTCCAGTGCCCAGTGCAGCTGTTTGAAGCCTCCCCAGCCCAGGCTCTGGACAGCTGCAGCAGGTGGTGGGCAGGGTGCAAACAGCTGTGCTGGGCTCTGGAGCTCTGGTGCTAAGTCCATGGTGGCCGCATGGACACCTTTGGATGGACAGCAGGGGAGGGGCTGGGGTTGCACAGCCCCGGACCCACCTCTGCCATCTGCCCAGAGGTGCATTTGCCGCAGCTACCACAGAGCCCAACTGGGGCTCTGGAGCCGGTTGCAGCTGTTTGCAGCCTCTCAGCTGCAGCCAGTCTGGGCTCTGGGCAGCCACTGCCAGCCAGAGTCCGGGCTGCTCACAGCAGGGGTTCCAACCTTCCTGCTAGCCTGCTGCAAGCATCCTGGGCCAGCTGTGACATGCTGAGCAAAATGGCCTTGCCTGCATGCCAGGGTTTGCCCACCCCTCTGATGGATCATTGTAGATGGCTCAACAGATCTAGTACCTCTCATAGTATATAAAACGAATGTGAGGTGGGAGTTACTGACATCCCTGTTTTCTGTTTGGCTGAATAAATACTAATGG
The DNA here is from genome assembly GCA_030014935.1 of Caiman crocodilus. Taxonomy (NCBI): domain Eukaryota; kingdom Metazoa; phylum Chordata; order Crocodylia; family Alligatoridae; genus Caiman; species Caiman crocodilus. Next base: position 9,616,950 of record JAGPOW010003648.1, read on the forward strand.
CAAAACAGTGAGAGATCTAGGTTAAAAATGTAACGGCTAGTGAAAAATAAGAAAATATTTTCTCTTAAACTAATACTTTGACGTATTTTCCTGTCTATGCACAAGATGGCGCTAGTTCTATTTAAAAAGTAATACTTTTAAACAACTTTTCTTGCTTCTGCATTAATCGCTTAATTGAAATGTTTTGTACAGAATTTTGAAATTATTTTTGAAAATCACCTGTGACTTCTGCATCAGTTGTGATATCTGTAGCAGTTCCTTTAACTTTAATGTTTTATCTTCTTGCAGTAATAATAATAATAATAATAATAATAATAATAAAAACTAAACTTCAGTTTAGTTTCTGAACCAGCAAGTTTTTTTCTTTTATGTCCAGCAGAGTTGTCTTAAAACTTTTATGACACATTGGCCAGAAATCTAGCCAAATTTGAGTGTGTTTTTTCTTAAAGAAGGATATGAATATTAATATCCAAAACTAACTCATGTACTCCATTTCTTCTGTGAATTGTATCTTCCCTTGTGTTTCAGAATTCACATGCTTAGAGTTGACAGGTTTTCACATCTTTGGAATATTGAAAATAAATTTGACAAGAGTAGGAGCAATTTTATGCAGACTAAAAGTTGTGAAAAACTGAAAATTATGTAAATATTTTTGCTTGCTTAATGTGAATTTTCTTTTTAAGATATAAAGGCTAAGATCCTGATTACCAGATCACACAGGGAGCCCAAGAAATAAGATTATGGTTATGAACGTACAATTGATATATCCAAAAGCTATTTAACAGACTTATTTCAGAATAAACATAAATCATTGCCTCACAGAACTTTTATTTATAGTCTGTAGACAAAAAAACTGGGTGGAAGGGAAAATATTAACTGTACTCCCCAAATTACTAGAATCACTATAGTGATAATTAAGACCCTGTACTGGAATACTGTTCATTTTTCTTGAATGGATAAGGTATTCTGAAGGCTAAGTGGTATTATATCTTAAAAGTAACTTTTAAAGACACATACTTTTATTGTATGTGTGTAAAAAAAACAAAACAAAACAAAAAAACCTTTATATTATTTCAGTTAAAATGACAGTTTGAAAACAAGTTGGCTCTTTCTAGCAAAAGGCAGCTGAATAGTTTCTATTCTTTTTATGGTCTGAAACAGGGCTGTCCATTTTCTGAGCAACCAGTACATGGGCTGTGGAACCACTGCAATGCCACCAGTACTTGCCCCCACCCTGCCCTTTACTGCAGTCTGTTCCCCATCATCCCCATGGATGGTGGTAGGAAGCTGGAGAAAGGGAGGAAGGCTGGAGATCCTAGTGGCAACAGCTAGAACAGTGGTGGGTGGTAGCTTGTGTGCTGCCGTTTAAACTCACATGAACAATAAGTTGATAGCCCTGGGTAGAAACACAGAAGTACCTCTCAATTATAAATTCATTTTTAGTATCCTTTTTAGTTATGAAAGTATTGAGATTGAGTAAATGACTCTATTGAAGCTGAGTGAGGAAGTGATTTACCCCAAAATCTACTCATGAAGCTTGGATTAATACCCACGTCTAATCAGTGTCAATCCTGTGCCAAAGTTATAATAAAATCTTTCCTCCTCTAATCAGGAAAGAAATAACAGATTGTTAATTGGACTAGTGACCAGCCTTTATAAATTGAGTGTTGTAGTTTGCTGCTTTTTAAATAGCTTTGTTTAACTATTTTTTTCTTTAATGAATACCATATTTACTTACTTACATTTTTTTTCTAGAAGTTAGACTCAGAAATTCAGGTGCATGCTCTAAGTGAGGAAACCAGTTTCCACACTCGAATGGAAACACGAGGATGCTGAAATGACTGCCAGGAGGGCAGGCTTCTCCAGCTTCATGGAGAAGGGGCAGCATCTGCTGCTCAGCCAAAAACTAGGTATTTAACCCTGTCACTGCTGCTGCTGAATTGGCAGCTTTTGGCTGAGCAGGAAGGGGTGACCAGTTTAATTCTGTTCCAGGAGGCCAGAATTCATCCATGACTGGGGGTGGGGGTGGAGAATTTTCATTCTTCCTTCACCAGCAAGGTTCATGTCTTATTTGGGGGCACCTGGTATGTGAGAAATATGGCATTATGCCATGATAATGATGACTTTAACTACACTTCTGCACTGACAGTTCTGAGTATTAAAATGATGCTATATCTTTGTAAGTCCTTAACAGAATGTTTTTAATGTCTTAGCTTTCTTGTTCTTGATTTTGATGATAACAGTTAGCTTATCTAGAAAGAAACCATTAATGTAACTAAGGATGTGGGCAAGCTGGGTACCAGCTCTATATGCCAATTAAGATGCAGACACTGGAATGGGGAGTCCTAGTTGCAACAAGAGCAGCAGCCTGTGTTTGAGGTGCCTATACCACAGCAGCAGCTGGTATGTGAGGAGGTTAGGCTCTGACTCAGCCTCTTCCCCCTGCTACTCTGCAGTGCTCAGCACCACCCATTGTCCAGGTGCCAGAATTTCTCATTATGCCTTGGAGAGTACCTCTTTGTTGAAAGAGACATATTATATAAAATATATGGAATTGCAAGTCCTTGTGTTGCTTTGTGCTTATAGTTTTACAATCTTTAATGTAACTGGTTAGTGCATGCTTGCTTAATTACAGTACATATGAAGACAGCATGTGAATGACTGAGGATTTGGATGGTCTACCTGTCATAAATGGGTCTATGTGTTTACTGGCATCTTAATTTTGTATTTTGTTCCCCTTTATAGTATAGCATTCATTGTAACTTCTGCTGTTAAGTTCAGTCAATCACACTGTCCCAATTATAACATGACTTGTTTTATTAAAAAAAAAAAAAGTAGGTTTGGATTTTTAATATCCTAAAAAACTTTTTACAAAGACTGACTTGTCTTGAACAAAGTACACTGTAATAAAATGAAACCTATAAACATAATTGTTTTTTAAACTTCTTTTTAGTAACTCAGTGACTTTTGCAATGGCATTTAATTACAGACAACCCTTATAAATCTTTGCTGGGAAAAACTTATCTGGGAAAACAAGTAGTTTAGTGAATCTCTCTCTCGCGCGCGTGCGCTCTCTCCTTCTAGGACTTGTTTAGCTGATTAAATATATTGTAACATGTTGAACTACAGTACTGATCACTTGGAATTCTTTTTCCACAAGGGGGAAATAAATATTTCACTTATGTCTGTTAGAATTCAAGAGCATCAAATGTCTTAAATGGTGTAAAATAAACTGCATCTATTATAATGAAATGAAATGTTTCAAATTAATAAATATAATATATGGCATATGTTTTTTACTTGGTTATTTGCAATATTCAGAATTGCACAGTGGTCTTCCCTGTAATAAAATTATCAAGATTTTTACCATTTTTTACTTAAGAAAATGTTGTATATATTAATATGCAGTCAGTTTCATGACTTTCTTTCATGAATAAATTTCTTATAGCTTCTGTGTTTTCCATAAGGATGCAGTTGACATTTCAGGGAATTTAAGATAGCAGACTGTACTTGTGGAGAGGGAGTATATTTAAATATTAGGGTGCTGTAACTATAACCTTCATCTCCTTCCTTTTATAATTTAAATACATCAGCTGTGATCAAATCAAGGAAGAGCAGAAATTCTAGAAGTACCATTTGTCTACACTGTGCTTCATGAAAACTGTTTTAGTTGCCAGGAATATTATATTCTTTCCTCCTACCTGACATTTAATATTGAATTTGTGACTTAGTAAATGCATCAAGCTTTGTGTAGTTTTAGATGAGAAAGTTAGGTTGGCACAAGAAGCAAAGTTTAACTTAGGAATTCAGTCCTTTGCTCCCTCCAAAATTTTGAAGTCTTGGATATGGGGACTTCGAGTGAAGATCAACTCTAATGGAAATCCTACGCGATACAGACAGCATTTGAATAACTGCAAATTGGATGTAATAAATAGTGATATAATAAATGCTTGGGGGGGGAACAAAAAGAAATAAACCTCTGTTAATAAAGGCTAGTAAATAATTTATTTTTTTTCTTTAAAGATTTTTTTTTTTTTTCCAGCAAAGATGTCCAGAAAGCTAAGTTTGCCGACTGAGTTGAAGCCTGATTTAGGTAAGTTATAAAAATAGAGGCAGACTTATTGCAGCTGTAGATTAGTGTCAGTAAAGTGTCTTATAGTATGAGTTATAAATTTTAGGAAGACCCTGACCCACAGGTGCATCACTGAACTTTTAAATTCTGTTTGTAAAAAAAAAAAAAGAAAAAAGAAATTATATAATCCTTTGTTCTTCTGAAACCATACTCCAATGATGCAAGTTACCTATGCAGAATTTTACTTGCCCTGTTGTTTGGGGCTAATTCATTTTCCTAACGGGTGTACTGGTATTATAAGGTAAGAATGCAGAATTTTTGTCACAATTTTAATAGGGCTTCTATAAACCTTGCATCAGTGATGCTAGATCATAAACAGAAGTCTATTACAAAAAAAGATGCAACCATTAAGAAACTTGCCTAATTTTCTAATATTTTTATCCTGAGACAGTGTCTGGAACTGGAATTTTCATCTTGAAAGCAGATAAAGCTGGACATAGTTTTACATACATTGAGTTAATTAGGCCTACCAACTGTGTAAAGCAAAGTCAAGCCATGTGCAGGATGAGGGAATAAGTATATAAGAAAATAACTCACTTTTCTTGAAACCAGCATACAGGCATTTTTCATAGTAATCACTCTGGTTATAGAAGTCTTCATGTTAACTTTAGAATCTGTTGATTTTATTTTGCATTATTCAAGCAAAAAATAAATGTATTTTTAATGCATTAAATTACAGCTTGCTTGAACAATGGAAATATAGAACTAGAAAGGACTTCAAAATTATTTTGTCCTTTAATCTACACCAGTATTTCTCAACTGAGGTGTCATAAGATCCTTTTAAGTTGTGCTGCAGTGTGCCATGCAACATTAGTCCATTAAATATTCAAAATACAACCTACTTTACAAGATAACCCAAGATTTCTGAAACAGACCTGTAGTGTTGAAAACATTGTGTTCATTTCGAGTTGTTTGCAACAGAAAAGTTGTTCTATTTTTCCATGTTCAAAAACTGAGTGAAAGCTAAGAACAAGCATTTTTCTGAGAGGTGCCTTGAGACTAACCAACAAAGCAGGGCCTTGAATCTAAATAAATTGAGAACTACCACTCTAAACTGTGGCAGGATCAAGTGAATCTTGACCATCCGTCATAGATATTTTGTCTAATTTATTCTTTAAACTTCCAGAGAAGATTTTGAACCATCCCTCAAAAGTTGGTTTCAGTGTTTCACTACTCTTGCAGTTGGGAAGTTTTTCCTAATATCCATTCTAAATCATCTTTTCTGCAAACTATACTAATTCATTTTTGTCTTTCCAACAGTGACTATGGAAAGCGGTTGATCACCACCTTCTTTATAACAGCCTTTTACATAATGAAGTCTTATTTTCACATCTGTGAAGTTGTGTAGAAATGTAGATATTTATACATGAGGTCCTGAAAGTTTTAATCCTCAACTCAGCTAGCATATAGAGTTGCGAGTTCCTTCTGTGGGCCCACGAGGGCTTGAAAATGGTATAACCCAGGCTAAAACAAAATTGTAGTATAATTTATGCCAGTTACTAACAAACTTAGATATATTTTTCTAATAAGTATTAGGAAGCACAAACTGAAAAAATGATTGTAGAAGGAAATCTAAAACGTTGTGACTTGTCTGGTACAGCACCATTTATTGCTGATAACTATATTAAGATATGGTTATAGGCTAAATTTTCCTGATGATGTCCTTTTAAAAAGTTGCACTGTAACTTGATTGAGTGACTTAAAAAAAAGTCCAGTTATTTTGAGTCATTGTGACAAAGCTTCTACATGGATGTGTGTTTGTGAGAGAGGAGTATTCTCATGATGGCTTTCCCTAGCACTTCAACTCACAAGAGGCATGCCCATATTCTATCCTGTTGCCCATGGTTTTTAAACTGATCTGTCAACTAAGACTATAATCATCTGGGAGTCTTGGATCAAAGTAGGGCACCATACTGCTCTCTTGTCTAATTTTTTCTTAAAAGGGTTTCTCTTGTTTGATAAAATACTAACTATTGTCATATGTCCAAATTAATGCATGAACTTATGCAGTGATCTTCCAGGGTCGTTGTACAGTAGTGCACTCTGCAAAGAAAGGAATAATTGTTGTAATTAGAATACAGAGGATGGGGGGTAGGGGAGTGATGTCAGAGGCTATGAGGAAAATAATTAAGGGAGAAAATGTAATGAGATAAAATCAGGGGGGAAAATCATTGGAGTGTAAATTAATACATATTTGATTTTGAAAACCTGTCTTTACAAAGCACAACCTAAAAAAGTTCTGACTGTAGATTGTTTTAATATTCCATTTCAGACATCAAAGACAACTCCTTCAGTAGATCCCGGAGTTCCAGTGTAACTAGTATCGATAAAGAAACCCGAGAAGCAATTTCAGCTCTTCATTTTTGTGAAACTTTTACACGCAAATCTGATACATCACCTTCTCCATGTTTATGGGTTGGGACTACCCTGGGTACAGTACTAGTCATTGCATTGAACCTACCCCCAGGAGGAGAGCAAAGACTTATTCAGCCAGTAATTGTTTCTCCCAGTGGTAAGTACAAGACAGATGGACTGACTACCATAGATGACATGTTGCATCATTATTCTTGAATGATTTTTAATGTAGTTTTGGTCTCTTTCAGTTATGGATTCATCTTACATATCGGGGTGCTCAACTTCCTGCCCCCACAAAGCCATGGTATCTGATCCACGGGTACCTCCAAAAGACAGAAAATCTGGCAGTGGGGAGCAGTAGAACCTCTGCATAGCTGGCTCCAACCTAACCTCAGCTATTGCCCACTCAGTGAGATCAGGGCCAAGTCTGCCCCCTACCCATCCAGATCAGGCTCAGTTGCTCACTCCCATCACCCACACATCTGAATCAGAGCTGCTTTGCCCCACTCCTGCATTCACCCAGACTGGGGCTGGGCTGCTGCCCCCAGGACTTGTGCTTCTGGATTGAAGCCAGTCTTCTTCCCCTCCCCCCACTTTTTGCAGCACAGTCAGATTGTAGGCTTGTCCAGATCAGGGCCCTGGCAAGCCTGCTTTTCTAAGTAGGGTTGGCATGCATTGGCTATTAAACTGTAGCTAGTAGCTCTTCTAACATGATTGTAGTAACAATGTTCATACTCAGCAGCACTTCATAATATATGATAGGTCACAGGCTCAATAGAATGTTAAGTCGCTAGGTTTTGGTCTGCGCTACAAAGTTTTGCTAGCACAACTGCATTTGTTAGGATGTGAAAAAATACAAGCTGTATCCACATCAAGGATTTGTTATGCTGGCAGAAGGCTTCTATTGGCTCAGCTTCTGCTTCTGGAGATGATGCAACTATGATGACAGGAAAACCTGTTCTGCTGGCATATACTGTTTCCAGTAGGGGGGATATTTGGGCAGCATAGTTAGCAACAGCAGAGTTATAAGCTCTAGGTTAACAGCAAATTTTGTCCTAAACTTGAAAAAGAAATTTGTTCTGGACAAATTTTACATGTAAACGTCAAATCTAAATGCGTTTCATTTTATGCAAAAAGAAATAGAACAGCAAGTGCCTACCTTGGGTTTGATACATGCAGGAGAAAGCAATTTGATGAAATAACAGTGGATAAGAATCATGTTCGTCCCCGTCCCGTCCCCCGCCCCCCAACACCTTTTTTTCTTTAGTCCCCTTTTTGCTACTTAGATCCAGCAATGAAAAATGCCAGAGCCTGCTTATTTATACCTGAGCATGCCTGTTTCAGAGTCGAACATAGTGCATGGCACAGTTTATTGATGCTGTTTTTAGGAATACATTAATTCCTGTGGGAAGAGAATGAAAAATCGTATTTTTTAACATTTAATTTTAATGTGAATGTTTTCCAGTTTGGGTATCTTAAAAGTATTTGCTTATTTCCATTGGAGTCAATGCGTTGTTTGTACCCACATGAAGTTAACTCTGTACTCGGATGCTTTGCTGTACCATAGCCTAACATTAAGGCGAGTCTGAGTTCTGTTGTAGAAGAAATAGAAGTTTTTGTTTGGTTCTCTTATGCATCTCAAGAAAATTAGGAGGTAGTTTTAAAAATAGTTTAAGAGAATTACCTTAAATTGGGGATTTTCAGCCTTTTTGGTCAGTATACCTCTCTGGTGGCCAGTTGAGAAACAGGTAGTCCCCCAGGAAGGGGCAGGGGCTGTTGTTTCCCAGAGGATGGTCAACAAGTGAAACCAGAAGTGCCAGCAGCTTCTGTGCTGCATACTCCCAGTTGACAACCCCTGCCTTCAATAACTATTCAACTTCTAAATTCTAGGAACCATACTGAGGCTAAAAGGAGCAATCCTGAGAATGGCTTTTCTGGACACCACAGGATCCTTAGTTCCACCAGCATATGAGCCCTGGAGAGAATACAACGTTTCTGAAGACAAAGAAGAAAAGGATAAATTGAAAAAACGACGGCCTGTCTCTGTGTCCCCCTCTTCCTCTCAGGAAATCAGTGAAAACCAATATGCAGTGATATGTTCTGAAAAGCAAGCAAAAGTTATCTCACTGCCATCACAGAACTGTGTTTATAAACACAATATAACAGAGACCTCTTTTGTTCTTCGTGGAGATATAGTGTCATTAAGTAATAGTATCTGCCTTGCATGTTTCTGTGCCAATGGACATATTATGACGTTTAGGTAAGACCTGTTTAATAATAATTTAATTATTTAACATTTTCTTTTTCCTGCAACTCAACACATTCCTAGTGCATCCACAATAAAAACAGACTATGAATATTCATTGATCCCAATGGTGTTAAGCATATAAATTAGTCCAGCCATATTCCTGATGGAAAGGTGATGTTACTGCCAAATTTCAAGTTCTTGACCCAATACATAGGAGCCAGAATCTCTCAAAAGATGCTTCCCGAATATTTTTTTTTTTTTAATGATCAAAGCAATACATTTTAACCAGGCCTTCATCTCAGAAATAACTTGAGCTATTTTGTCTGTAAGCATATTTTTTCAGAAAGAAGCACATGGGACAGACAACCATAGAATGGAATATTTTGGCCAAATTGGCAACTTTGGCAAAGTTGAACAACTGAAAATAGGGTCTTTCTAATGAATGGGAAATGTTGGATAACCTTACAGTGCTTGCAGCCATCCCTTTCATTTTAACATAAAGCTAAAGTCCTCCTCTAGAGAGAATGCCAGCCAGTCATTTTTTCAAGTTTGTTAAAAATAAGATGCATACTGCCAAAAATCGCTAAATCTTAATAGGCATCTAAACAAGTTACTGTGAAGTAAAGGAGGATGAAGTCAGATATTGTACAGCAAGGCTGACAATGTTTTCCAGGAAGAGGTCCATAATGACCCAGCTCAGGCCTGAGGCAGGCAGGCAATAGCACCCAGTTGCCACTGCTACAGTTCCTGCCACTCAGCTGCAGTGTGGTGCAGCAAAAGTCCCCCTGGGCTGGAGCCCATGCTGCCTGACTCTGTCATGGCACAAACAGAGCTCCCCTTCTGTCAGCCTCAGGCAGCTGACTGGCACAGTACAAAGAGAGCTTTCCACCACCGAATGCAACAAAGCACAACTCCATGGGGCAGATCCAATCCACAGGCCATAGGCTGCAGACCTCTGGTATAATGGTAACTGCTTATTGCATTGAAATTAAAAAAGTAAGTGAGTTTACCAGGATTTAGCTTTTATCTACCACAAGGTAAGTGTGTGCACATGGATAGTTACCCTAGTCATGTTCTCTAAAGAACCAGTCCAAAACATTCCTGGCCCTACATACTGTTCTTTGCCACCACAGAATAATGTACAGAAATGTAATTTGTTTTGTTAATCTTAAATGACAGAAGTGGCTGAATATTACAGGACATATGTCTGAGTTAAGAATATTTTTTTTCTCATAATCCCATAATCTCCAAAGATTAGTACACTCCAGGGATTTTCATTTCTAAGGTGCCTGCCCTAGGTGCCTGTATTAGTGCAGGATCACCAATAAATGTCAGAAATGCATGTAAATGAGGGAGGCTGGTGGTAAAATTGGAAATATTGGCAACACTAAACACTTTCTCATTTCATAAGTTTCAGAACTAAGAGAACTTGATTAGCGTTCTCTGCTAGACACTTCCAGAACTGTATCTTGGAAATACCTTCTTCATAATCAGTTCCTCCTTTATCTGTTTAATTGCCTGATAGTTTGTGTTCAAAATAATAAGCTATATTGTTTAAAGTTGCTATTTTTATTTTTTTAAATGTTTGGGCTCATACCTATTTTTGTTTAGTTATGTCTGTTTGAAAAACATGGGGAAGCGGGGGAGTGCATGTGCTACTGAAGTCTGTGCATGTGTGCACACGCTATATGTGTGATGCATCTATAAATCGCATATACATTTTATATATACGTATAATTTCAATATCTGGGAAATGTATTCTAATTATACATATTTAAAAAATTCTGAGGGGGGGTATGTATGTATATGTCTATTTATAATGTGTGTGTGTATACATACACCTATACCTCAGAATCTCTTTCATTTCTAGGAAATCTGTTCTTAAAATATTCTTTTTGATAATTAGTGTTTGAATGGTTTCATACAGTTTTAATCCCTCAAGCATTCCTAGTGCTTGAAATAGAAAATTTATTTATAATCATAAAACGCATCAAGAAATGAACTAGGATTTCGGCAGAGATTTAAGAGTTCACAACCAGTATTAGAATAATCTGAAATGTGTGGAGAAGAGATTTAATGCTTTGGATATTGATCATTTTCCCCTTATGGAAGCGAAGGATGCCTTCAGGCTACCATCAGCCTGTGATCACAAGAGATTCACCATTAAAATAACGGATCCAATGTCTGGATATTTCTCCATTCCTCTTTCCACATGTTGCTTCTGAGTTGATTGGTTGATCTTCAAGGATCTAGTTATGAATAGAAATAAAAGCTTTCCCCTTTAGGGATCATCTCTTGCTTATGCTGAGTACTATACAGATATACTGTAAATCATCACATTGTCTCTGCCTCAAATAATTTAAATCTAAATTAAACAGTCAGAATAGATGTAGAATATATTTTTAAGTTAAACGTTCTATAAGTAATGGACTATGGAGTCTCATGAAAAATGACAGAGAAGGAAGAAAGGGAAGTACTTTGAACAAGAAAGAAGTTTTGAGTGGGAGATGGCTAAATATGAAGGTTTGAAAGCATAGGGAGGGAAAGAAGGAATGAGTTATGATGAAGATAAAAGCAAGGGCTTAGTTGTACAGGGATTTGAAGGGGAGAAACTGGCACTTGTAGAAGGAAAGGGTAAGGCAAAGAAAGAAAATCTGTTTGTCTAATTCCCTTCTCCATCTCTCTCCCATTTTAGACATTTTACTCCAGTATTAGCTGCACTATTATCCATTGTCCTGAAAAAGGCAAACAGTATTTCTGAAATGAGCAAAAGTTAAAATTTGTCTATGGGTAATGTTCTTCAAGCATCTGTCTTATTCTTTATGCTTCAGGTCGTAAAGGAGAGAATTGAACTTTAAGCTATTTTTCTGATCTGGTATCAGCCACTATTGGTCCAAGGTCAACACATGACACACCTTCTTTCCTTTTCTTTCCTCTAAATAAAAAAAGCAGGTAGTTGGGTTAAAAAGAATGTACTTGCAAATAGCCCTTATATTAAAGTTGACAAACCACCAATAATTAATAGTTACCAGTGAATCGTGACTTTTGAGGTCCTTGTTGAGCTTTCTACCTGACTGTACAAGTATAGGTAGGTAGAAACTAAAATATAAGAAGTCCACTGTTACTATAGTCAGGGAAGTGGGCAAACTATAACAAGTCAAAATTTCCTTTACCCCATGACTATTATTTTTATTGAAGTTCTTCTGTCTCCGAATTTTGGTTCCATTTCTCATTTTCATTCTGTGCAGTACTGCCTAGTTTACTGATGTTTCATCAAGTTAAGTTTTTACAAACTTCATGAAATTTCGAGGGCACCTAATTTTTCCCTCTAACTTGTTCTCCACTCCTCCTTCAGCAACCTCAGAGATTCATCTCAGCTGTAAAGCTTCTAGATAAAAACTAGAGGTTACTCACCTATGAGCCTATTAATGTAACTCCATAGGAGTCACTGAATTTTAATGCACTGTGTCCTCCAAGGCTGCTTATGCTTTCATTACAGTGTTCTCATTTCTTGCTAATCTATAAAATAAATAACTGGAAGCAGAAATGGAATTTTAGTCTCATGCTTGGCTCTACAGAATAGAGAGCCAAAAAGTTATCAGCACCCTTAGTCACTGCCTACACAAGACAGATTTTATTTTTTTAAAAAAATCTTAATGTCATTTCAGGTTCACAAGCACTGAAAATGATAGGAGACTTAGTGTAGGGGAACTGATATTGTTGATGGTTTCAGCACCATGTGAAATAGTTTGTTCAGTTTAACCATGCTTGGAATTCTTTGTTTAAGGAGACACCTCATTTTAAACCAAATGCATTTTTAAATGTATAATGGAAATCTTTCATTCTTTTAGGTTTCTGACTTAATTTTCTTCTTTAACTATCTAAATATCAAAGGGCCAGGTTACTAAACATATTGACAGCTGGAACAGTTCTTCATCTGTATAGGAATTTCCATTAAGATAGGAAAACTATCGTTCTTTTACATACTGTTTTTGCCTCCTAAAGGTAGTAGGAAGAAGTAACGATACGAACCACCTCATCATACAAGCTTAGCAAGTATCCTTGATATCTTCCAAATTCTTCATTCTTTACCATGATCAGCAAAGGAGCTCTTTTCAGGTTCTGCACCCTTCTAGCAGCCACTTAAGCTTTTTCATCCTGTGTTATTCCAACAGCACTGTGCTCCATTTCTCTTTGTTCAGTGCGTCTTCTGGTTGGGTCCAGCTTTGAGTTGTTCAGCTTGTTTTATTGACACTCTGTAATCACTTCTGATCTAGGCATAGCAGAAAGGCACCGCTGATCTAGGCATTTCCTAGCTTTCAAGAGCTCAAAACGTGGTTTGTTTTTTTTTAATGGTTTCAACTTCTGATGTGTGGCTTGACACTTCAGTACTTTTCATATTTATTCTTGTTCATTTTGGCTTTTAATTTCAACACTTTTCTTAAATAGCTTCTTCGAGAATTTTGCTCTTTTCACTTCCAGAGCTAGTTGTTTTGAGTTGTATGCGTTTGTCTTTTAGGGTGTTGTTTACTCCTTCAATCCTTTAAAAAGGAGGAGATTTATTCATCCGTTTCAAGTGATGACCAGGCATCAGAAATATTATTAACTTCAGATATCTGTTGTATCCTTGGAAGCTGAATGCTCTGTATGTGAATGCTCTGAGTTTGCAGATATCACCAAATGCACTCACCTAGAGAACTCTTCAAATTTCCTAGTATAACATCTCATGAAGTCTCCCACATCTAGTGCATAGCCAGAGTCACAGTATAAAACTGAGTAGGCTTCAGTCACTGATCATGAGAACTCAGATGCTGGTACTGCCTTTGTCATCACAGTCCCTTTCCTGCTTTCATATCCTGTAAGCCAGCTTCATGACCAAAGTACTCTGTGCCACAAAGATTCTATTATATCCTGAAGCCACTGGCCCGTGGGCAATTAAAGACAGTAATGACCTGAATTAATTTATAGTTGAAGGGAAATTCTAGATTTCTAAATAGCGGTCATATTTAAGAAGACTAACACTGTGTTCTGGGCCTGTGGATACCTTGGAGATTGCGTCTCAAGATCTTGGGAGTATGTTAGGTTCACTCTACAGAATGAATATTATCGTGGTTGTATTCTTTTTTGCGCTATCATTGACACAACTGGATTCATAAAATACTTGGGAGTAACAGTATCCTATTTGCACAGAATGGTGTCCCCCAGTTTGTTAATTCATTTGGCAGTTCTAGGACACTTGTGTGTGGCTATTAAATTTCAGCACTTGCTAGTAAATTACCTTGTTTCATCTTGGTTCTGTACAGTCAAATAGAATCCCTGGAACTCAACCAAATATAGATTAACTCACAGAATTATGTAGGAATTGAAGACCTTTGGTCTTATGGAAAGGTTATGCAATTGAAAGCTTGGTCAGTGCTGTGAATGTTTGACCTTGTATAGGGTAACCTCAGTAGGCCTTGATAATCAAGTAGAAGCATACAATGCAGGGACTTTTGCAACCTATTTGTATTATAAGTGATATCTAGTCTCAGTGACCTAGCTCTGGACTAGGAATAATCTTCCCTAGAGCAGTGGTTCCCAACCTTTTCTTTTACCGCAGCCTGGCAGGAGCAGGACAGGGCATGTGGAGCTGGCTTCCTCCCTCCCAAGTCTCCCCCACCATCTGCCTTTAACCCTGGAAGGTCAGCCATAACCCCAAAAGCTGCTTGCCTGGGCAGACAGACAGGGCTCTGAGCAGGGGGCTCATGCCGTGACCCTGTAGCCAACCTGGCACGGCCTGGTACTGGACCGTGGCCCAATGATTGGGAACCTCTGCCCTAGAGAATACATTTCCAATTGCTACCTGTACTAATAGTAGAAACCACGTATGCATCAAAATTGTTTTTGGTCGGCATTTCCTCTCTCCAGTAACAGTACTAGTCTGTCTGGGTTCTAAAGATATCTAGTCTTATACACATTAATGTACTTCAGAAACTTGGTCTCCTCAAAAGTGATTCTGATTCAAACAAAGACATCTAGGCCACTGTAATTTACGTAAACAAGCAGAGGGGTACCAGACTACTTCCTTGTGCAGGTAAGCCATACAGGTGTGGAGAAAAGCTCTTCTCTACAAGATATTTGAGTTACTTTATATTTAACAGAGAAGAAGAATGTGAACGCAGATTATATTGCTTCCTGATAGAACTTCACAAGCATTATCTAGATCCAGGAAAATGGTGAATCTCACTTTTCTGTAGGAATCATCATTTGGTTGTTCATAAGACAGTTAGCAAGAGAGGTATCCTGTTGACCCTGTAAGTCTTTCTTTTGGGACAAACCTCCATGGCAAAAATATGTATTGCAGAAGATCTTATAGTACAGTGTCCCTTGTAATTCCACAGTGGCTAGTCAATATTGTCTTCAACTGTCTTGCAGAGAGCTAATGCCTATTCCAAAGACCTTGCATGACTAAAGGCAGAACCAAAATATTTAGTTCCATTCAACCTACAGAAATACTTCCTGACTGTTTGATTCCTGCTCCAGGGTCATGAAGTTAAAGCAAGTGACTCAAGTCCTCCTTGCATTTAAAAGCTATTTACTACTAGAAGGACTTAAGATTACCTGAGAAATAGATTTATGGTATAGTGCTACTGGCTTCTTCACTTGGCTTGCCCAAAAGCTGCTTGAATTTCATGTCTTTGGATCCAAGTTAAAAATTAATGCTATCTACTTGTCTGCTCTGTGATCAGTGACTTGTTGGTCAAAGACAAAGCAGTTATGTCCACAAACCCTACCTGAACATGATGATGAAGGGTTGAAACATTCTGATCCTACTACCCCACACTCCAATTAAAGTGTCCCTCTTAACAGATTGATAATTTATTTTTTAAATAACTACTATGTATTTCTCCTTGTGACTGAGCTTACAGAGTGAATAACAAACTCTATTAACTGACCCACAGTATGTCAAGTTTTACAAGAATAAGTTGGTTTAGCACAATAAACTGATACTCGTCTCCAAAGTATTATTGTAATTCTACTTAAGTGAACATACTATAAAGGCAGCTTTTTCTCATGCTGATACGCCCATCCTACTTCAGAAGAATTTACTATTCTACTTGAATTTAATTAGGGACATTAGGAAATCCACACAATTTGTTTTGGTTTGATACCAGTTACCCTGGAGGTGCCATAACTAAGAGGCCATGCTCAAATGATTTTGCATTACTATGTTTTTGTTTGAAGATGAAATGCTGATCAAGGTGGAATCTGTCTGAGGTCAAAGTGCCTGCAGTTCTCCAGATAGTATTTTATATTTCAGATGTATGCAAGGCTACCACATCACTTACAAAGCATCATTGCTTGGATTCTTTCTCCAATTTGTCTCATTTTGGGAGATTAGACAGTCTGATCTGATGGCCAGCTATTAGCTTATCAGGGGTGACCACCAGGGTCTGTGGGAACATTTGTTCACCAAAGTGCCCCAAGGAATGACGAGGTCAAACAGTTATAAACTACTGCAAGACCATTTCAGGCTGGACATAAGGAAGAATTTCTTTACTGTCTAAGCCCCAAGGGTCTGGAATAGCCTGCCATCAGAGTTGGTTCAAACATCTACATTGAACACATAGAAGAAAAAAATGGATGCTTATTTTGCTGGGATCCTATGACCCCAGCTGACTTCCTGCCCTGGGTGGGGGGGTAGAGATCTTCAAATCTGACCCGTGCCTGGGCAGGAGGAAAACTGGGCTCAAATGACCCCAGTCAGATAGGCATCAAGCCACTTCTTAAAGACCCCCAGAGTAGGAGCCAGACCACTTCCCTTGGAAGTTGGTTCCAGATCCTAGCTGCCCTGACTGTGAAGTAGTTCTTACAGATGTCTAATTTAAACTTACTTTCCAACAACTGTGGCCATTATTCCTTGTTATCCTGGGGGGCGCTAGAGAAAACATGGTCTCCCCCACACCCTTCTGGTCCCCCCTAGTGAGTTTATAGACTATCACAAGGTCCCCTCTCAGCCTTCTCTTGTGAAGGCTGAACAGGTTCAGGTCCCATAGCCTCTCATTGTTCAGGCCCATAGCCTCTGCCTTGCTGTCCCTGGATCATGTGGGTGGCCCTCCTCTGGACCCTCTCAGTGTTGTCCACATCCTTCTTGAAGTGCGGTGCCCAGAACTGGACATGGTGCTCCAGCTGGGCCTGACCAGTGTCGTGTAGAGGGGGAGGATCACCTCCTTGGCCCTTCTTGAGATGCACCTGTGGATGGACAATAAGGTCCGGTTAGCCCTGCTGACCGCAACCTCGCATTGTCAACCCATGTTCATTTTGGAGTCAGTAATGACTCCAAGATCCCTTTCTGCCTCTGCGCTCTCAAGAAGGGAGTTTCCCATCACATTGAACAGTGCAACTCAAGGACTGAGCCCTGGGGGATTCTGCTGTCTTCTTTCCCCCCCACATTGAATTTGACCCATCCACCACCACCCTCTGAGTATGACCCTTCAGCCAATTTTCTATCCATCTGACTGTATAGGCATCGATGCCACAGTTGCCTAGTTTCTTAATTTTTTTTTCCCCCCAACATACCATATGTGGAAGTTGCTACAAAGAAACAAGCCTTGTGACACTGAAAAAATGTTGCATAGTCACCATTAGAGGGGTGATAGGCATGCCCAGCACCACTGTCATGAGCATACCTAAAACAGATTCTGAAACCATACCCTGGGCATGTGCCAAAGAGAAATCATTAAATGATTTTTGTAGCACATGGGTAGTGGAGTGAATCAGCAGGGCTTGCTTTTTTGGCTATGTCCTTGGGCTGTGTCCCAAGACCACAGTAAAGACAAAATAGTTATGTTCATAGTTTATGTTACCCCACTCTGGAGAGCTTTGGCTCCCTTACACAGAGACCCAGACATGCAGACGTGTTAAGATTCTAATTCTGTTTTGTAAGATTTGCTTTAGAACTATTTCATCTTGAATGCAGTAAAATCTGGGTAAAAGGAAGACTAATTCACTCAAGGATTAAGTTGTCTTTTTTTTAAAAAATACTTTCTTTGCCTATTTTCCTGTATTCCTGTGAGTTGCTTATTTAGATTTTTTTTCTCTTGATGAAAAAACCAGGAATTGTGGACAGATTAAATGCTGTAATTTACAGTGTAGACTTTGTGAAAAAATATACTCATATTATATATTGACAGTGTTGCATGACAGCTTGAACATACCCATGATATCTCACATGATATTTCTGAGTAAATGAGATTTTAAACTTAATTCCCAATCAAATTACTCACCCTTAAACATTCTGCTTAAATTTATGGCTTATCGGTGATGACATAGTAGAAGTTCATGTCAGAAATTAATTATTCAACCACACTTTAAATATGTGGTAGATTAGGGATATTTTAGGTCTTAATCCCAAGGAATGAAGCATGTGGCATGTTGTATTTATTACCTGTGAGGTATTATGTCACTGAGTGGCACCTATTTGAATCTTGTCTTTTGAAGTATCTGTTAGTATGATAAAAATAAAAACAGGCTGTGATTGTAAGATTATAATGTATAAATATAAGTGAGAAACTGCATACTCATAACTAAAAATGCAGTCTTCCTTAACTTTAATGAACTTTTAATTCTCTTCCCAAGTTTGCCAAGTTTAAGGCCATTGTTGGATGTATACTACCTGCCTCTCACCAATATGCGGATAGCCAGAACATTCTGCTTCACCAACAATGGGCAAGCATTGTATCTTGTCTCGCCTACAGAAATCCAGAGAATCACCTACAGTCAAGAAACTTGTGAAAATCTACAGGTAAACAGTAAAAATGACTGTACTTTTTACTGAAGTAAGTTTCCACAAGAGGTCTCAGCTTTTCATTGTGGATGTTTACATGGTAGTTTAAGACCCCTTCTAAAAAAGTTATTATGTGCTTGTGAGCTTGGAAGTGTAAAGCACAGCATGCCTGCTGATGAATCTGATGTAAACATTGGCCTAGGATATGGGTTTTTTTCCTTCCAGTGGTATAGAAGCATCTTTTCTCTTTATAGAGGACATGCCTTCCTGTTACTATCATACCCTTGGTCCATACGAAACTTCCTTGATAATTTAGGTAGATAAGTATTTCAAAATGCCTCCAATCAACAGAACTGATCCAAGCTGTATGCTTCTGTGTGAAAGGAGAATACACTCAAAGTATTTTGATTATCAGTACTTTCCAAACTTTTTGGCTGAATAAACCACTATCAACCACAGAATTTTGTGTGGACCTTAAAGAATCTTCTCATCAAACTTGAAGGCTGCCAAGGGCATATGGGAGTAACTATAAGAAGATCTGCCAGTCTTTACAATTAAAAGTTTGATGGTACCATCTTGGTGGTCCATGAGAAATTATGAGGTGACTCATTCAGCCAAAAAGTGGTGTAGGGAACTATTGGGTTGAAGCGTTATATCTGAGAATTGTCAGAGACTTAGGGTAAGATTCTTCAGCATTGACCTGTGTGGTGCATAAGAGGGTGGCAGGTAGTATGAAGGGAGACTGAGAAACCCAGTCTTGTATAGGTACGCATTCTCCCACTTGCAGGAATTGTGAAAGTTGCCTTGCAAAGAGCCTTTTGTAAGCCTTGATATAAGGAATATGCTGGTTGCCAGTCTGAGGTATGAGATGTAGAATGGACATGAGCGCTCATAAAAGAGTCTACCATGTTCCTTGTGTAAAGCGACCCAGAGTGGTTTTTGTTCATTAGTTTCTGAAGAATAACTAAATTATACTGGAGGACACTCAACCTGCCAGAAAGCTCAGAAACATGAAGGCACAAGGGTGGAGTTCAGGTACAAATTTTGCATATAGCATGTTGGATGCTAGTAGCAGGGATATTCAGTCAGCACCCCCCCCCCCGCAACCTTTCCCTTTTAAAAAAAAAAAAAATGGGGGAACAAGTGTAGGCCCCGACTTGTAATTGATTCTTTGCAAGTTGATCGTTGTGCCCATGTATAGACCTACTGACTTCAGCAGGACTTCCCTAGGGGCCCTTCCTCTTATAGCAAGTAGCAGGATTGGGGCATCATGTCTTTTTTGGGAAAACTACCATGACACCTTCAACAGCAGTGCAGAATTGGACATAGTCAAGCATTCAGGTGGGATTCTGAGGCCAACTCAGTATCTTTCCTTGCCTTAATTCAGAAGAATTCATTAGATAAAGTAGACCTGACCATTAAATAGTAGGATGTGCTTTCATGTGTAGGCACAGGCTATTTCATGAGAGAAGCTTTAGATATCATCTTGTAAACATGTGGTAAACTTTCAGAATCAGCTATCATTGTCACTTGTTACCTCACCCAATGTCTTCACCTGATGGATGGAACCAAAGAGTGAGGATTAAGACATCAGCATCTCAGAGCAATGTATGATCAAAGGTAGAATCACTTATACTTGCTCGAGTGGCATTGGGAAGGTGCGATCTTTTGAAATAGAAATTCTAGGATAGAATCTTCTGACATCCATAACAAATGCACAGTTGTCACATAATATTACATTACATAATGTTTTAGAAGTAATGGACATTTGTTAGTTATTTTCTGGACTAGTTATTTTCCTTGCTATTGAACCTCTATTAAATGTAAAACCAAATTAAAAAATGCTCCTGAAAGGAGCTTTGCAGGGTTTTCCCAAGTATGTGCTGTGGTGCAATCTAAAGGTGTGAATTTTTGAAGTAGCTAGCAGCACAGAGCTCATCAGAGGGTAGCTACCCAAGTCTTCCAGTGGTCTTGGGTGGGTTTTGCAGCCCATGCTGGCCCCAGTAGTGTTCTACCTACACTGTTGTTTACTATCTGTACTACCTGGTTTAAAATCTATCTTGGCTATGTGTACACAAGCTGCTCTCACACGTTTGGATCCCAGTGTGACAATACTTTAACATTGGTGGTGAAATTGTGATACCCTTGAAGTCAATGAGTTTGGCTGTTATCTCAATAATATTCTAGGATTTTATTCTAAAATTCTAAAAAGAGATGGATGGGCCAGCTAGATAGCCAGTCATTGTCCATCCTTATATGATTTACATTTTAAAGAATCTAATA
Source organism: Caiman crocodilus (assembly GCA_030014935.1). Classification (NCBI taxonomy): domain Eukaryota; kingdom Metazoa; phylum Chordata; order Crocodylia; family Alligatoridae; genus Caiman; species Caiman crocodilus. The sequence goes on from JAGPOW010003648.1 coordinate 9,637,734, forward strand.
TAAATATGGTTTTCAGAGCCACATCTGTATTGCAAAGGGAATGGCACTGTTTCTCACTTTTTTGACTAATGTATTCTTAAATCCTTCCACTTTGCATATCATGAATCAGAAAAAAAAAGTGCTTATTTATATGATGAAGGTAGGCTACCACAATAAAAAACTGGTTGTCCATACCCTAATGTATGTTAGGCTAAGGAAAAGTCTTGAACTTTTACAGTAATCTGATTCTTAAAAAGAGAAGACGGCATAATATCAGCTACATGCATGAGTGGATGTAAATTTGATATGAAGAAGATATAGTGAAGATGTAATGAATAGTATTTAATATAGTTTTGGCAAGAATTAATAGGTATTACCCAAGTTTTTATTTGAGAGAATACTCAGAAATGTTTCTTGGCAACAGTGATTAATTACAAGCTCAAAATATTAAAGAACATTGGATAACAATGAATAATTATATAATCCATTCTTTAATTCTCTGAAATGTTACCAAAGTAAAGTAGTTCTGTAAATCTACTGCAAGTGGAGAAAGAGAATGATAGATCCTAGGGAGAGAATGTTGCTTTGAGAAATTCAGACCTTGAAAATCACTGGATAAAATGAAAGTGTACTCCAGGAACATTGTGCATTTGTCAGTTTCTAAAAAAAAAAAAAAAAAAAAAATTGAACGTATGTTGTTGGTAGTAATAGAGCCTGTTTGTTTGTTTTTTGCAAAGGAAATGTTGGGTGAACTCTTTACTCCAGTAGAAACTCCAGAAGCACCAAACAGGGGGTTCTTTAAAGGATTGTTTGGAGGCGGTGCCCAGTCTCTTGACAGGGAAGAACTTTGTAAGATGATATTTTTTTTAATTGTTGTTGTTGTTACTACTCTACAGTAATTCCACACAAGCAAAGCAGTTTAGTTGCATAAAAATATTTAAGTATTTTATGTAAAATGTACATTAAAAGAACATTAAGTTAATTAAGGTGTCTTGCCACAGACAAGGTGCTAGATGATGTGCACATATACATGCATTCTGGTGGTTCTGAGTAGCCCCTGTTAGAATCTCATGGTTCCACTATGGTGGTTGTTCCAGCAGGATGTGCAAGGCATCCTGAGAGGCCCTAATGTCAGCTGTTATGGTTCAGAAGTTTGGGTGTATCTGCATAAAGTGTCAACCGCAAAGTACGTGTTATTCTGTGAGCATAAAGAAAAGTGTTACAGTATTAAAGGAAGTTAAGAGTATGGGTGGATACTGTTTTGCCAGCAGATAGTATTCTGTTGGTAAAAGTATGTACTGTAGACCAGTTGCAAAATATCTGTGCCTCATGCAGCACAAACTAGGGAGGTGATGGGAAAGAGCTCCTTTTCACAGAATAAAACCTTTTCGGTAAGCCAAGGCTATGAATTGATTCCTTGTAGCACAGAACTGGCCGCAAAGATTGCAGATCAAAAAATGTCAGTATCTAGTTTGGTAGTTGAGAAAAGCAGGAAGAGCACTATGTAAGAGGCACATGTGAGGTGAGAGTTCCCTGTGCAGCTGTTGCTAAGGCAAAAAGTATCTGATCAAAGGCTCTAATATGAGCCTACCCATAGTGAAAATGGGTACAGTCAATACAAGTAAAAGAACTTGATCACTAGAAACTTTTCTTGTAACTGCATGATTATTCTTATTAGGGCTGTGTGAAATTTTGACAAGTGCTTCTTTTCAAAGCTGTTTTGATGTTTCAGGCTCAAAATAGTGAAATCAAAATGAAACAAAAGGCTTCAAAACAGCTTTTAAATGAAACGAAGGCATTTGAAATGTTTCAGACTGTTTTGAGATTCAAAGCCAGGCTTGATGCAACTAAACAGAAACTAAGGAGAAGGAGGGGGAAGGACTAGTCTGATATTGATATCTAGCTCCCTGTCCAATCCCCCAGCTCTGATTGCTTCCCCCTGCTCTTTGCTCATTTCCACAGCATTTCCCATAGGGCATGGGCCCCCGGAGCTGCACACAGGGTTTCAGCAGGATGCTGCTGAAATTGTAGTAGCAGCCTGCTGAAACTCAGCGCACAGTTCCAGGGGCCTGCACCACCCAGGAAGTGCTGGAGGAAGTGATCAGGGGGCTGGGGAATCAAAATGGGACACGGGGAATTGAACCGGGAGCTGGGGGAATGTTCAGGTCCCTAAACTTTCCTCCGGCTCCTGGTTTGATTTCCCAGCTCCCTGATCTTTCCCCCAGGTCTCTGATTGCTTCCCCCAGCTGTTCCCAAGGGGCACAGGCCCCCGGATGATGCGGGCTGCCACTGCCAGCCGGGAGCAATGCTGGGCACAGCCTGTGCCAAGTGCCGGCAAAAATAGTGCTGCTACTGGCCCCAGCCAGAAGCACCAGCCTGCTGTCGTCCCATGTACAGATCTGGGGCCCAGCAACCCCCGGGACAGCTGTGGGGCTGTGCTAGACTCCTCCCAGGGGGCACAGGTCCCCGGATCTGCACATGGGATGACAGCAGGTTGCCACCACCAGCTGAGGGCAGTGCCAGAACTTGCTTCTTCCCAGCACTTGTCATGGGCTGCACCAGGCAGACTCAGGTGCTGGCGATGGCCCCAGCCAGCAGCGGCAGCATGCTGTCATCCTGCGCACAAATTGGGGGACCTGACAACATGCTGGGGCCAGCACCAGCACCTGAGACTGCCCAGCAAAATTTTGCCAGCCTTACTCTACACAAGGAATTTGTGACCTTCAAAACAGCTTTGTGCTTTGATCACAAATGACTTCACTTCATACCCCTGTTATTGACATAAGCATGCCAGTAAAGTTTGTCACTTAGACCCAAAACTTGAACTGGGAGAGAAACCTGTTTAATGAAATTGCCATTATTTACAATAAGTAATTAGTACTGTTTCTAGGCAGAATTAGGCAGCACTAGTTACTCAGGGCAATTTTGCACATGTAAGCACTACAGCACTGGGCGCTTTGAAAAGTGCCCGACACTGTGACACTTTCAGTTGTATAAGTGGCAAAATGCATGTCAGCACTGAGAAAATGATAACGGTATGCTTTTGAACTAAAACAGGTTGGAGGCACTTTAGTTCAAAAGCGCACTGCTGCCATTTTCTGTACACTGACATGCATTTCACCACTTATACAACTTCACACAGCGCAGCACAGTTCACCTCCACTCGTGTGGAACACACTTGATTTAATTGAGTCTGCTCCCAAGTGGCAGATCTGTCGCATCATGGGACAAAAAAAATTATGGGTATAAATGCCCTTAGTCACCCAAGCAAAAGTGAATTGCACTTATTTTACTAATTAGAAGTGTAGTAATTTTATAGTAACATGTAATATGTTTAATGGCCTTTTTTGGACAATAGGGAATAAAATCTGGGGAAAGCTTATTCATATTTAATTAAAGGAGCTTCCTAGATTAAACCACCATACTTTTTTATCTTGAAGTTGTAATTTATTGGTATCAAGTAGCATATCTACTCAAATATTAAATTAGGTTTTGCCCCCCACTTATCATAGGAGGAACCCCCTCATCTTAATTTGAGTGCAGGTGGAGGGCAGGGCAATGAATGCAGCTACAGCTCACTCTCTAAGCCCAGAGTTGGATTCAGAGCTGCAGCCACTGCTCCTTTCACCTACCACCTGCCCCTAAAGCATCTGCTACACCCTGCTTCCATCTTTGCTCCCCACCCCTGTCACTTATCTTCTCATTGCAACTTTCCTTATAGGCTCTGGCCCCAGTCTGGCCACACAGCAGCTGTGGCCCCAGCACTGGGGCCAGGGCTGAAGCTGCCACCACCCCAAGAACTACTAGCAGGGCCTGATGCAGCATGTGCTCTGTTCTTCTTACCCCAGCCCAGAGCAGGGCCCCATTTAGAGGCAGAGCTTGAAAAAGAAAGATAAGCAATGGGAGGCAAGCAGCAGAGGGGGCCAAGCAAGTGGGGGCAAATGGTGCAGGGGGATGATGCCAGCAAATGACAGGGAAGCCAGACAGGAGGGTTAGGACTCAGGGAGGCAAGACAGCAGCAGTGCAGGGAGGGTGGGGGCAAGAAACAAGGGGTATAGGCACTGGGGAGGGAAGCAGGGAGCCAGGGTGGCAAGTAGTCATGGGGGACAGGCAGCAAGGGTCAAGGATCAGGCCACTGGACTCCCCTGCCACTGCTTGCCTGCTGCAGTGGTGGGGAGAGGGACAAATTTAAGATGCCCCTCCACAAATTATAGTCTAAAAATTGAAAATTTATAACAAATACATATATTTTCCATGTCTAGAATCTAATTCTGAGGGGGTTTTCTTAGATTTAGAATTGTCTTGATTTGGGGTAAATATGGTAGTTAGGCGCTGGTTTAAAAATTAACCCATGGTAAGAAATTTTATTTTGTGTGTTCTTTTTTCGTTTTTGTTTTGTTTTGTTATCTTGATCTTTGAATATGTCAAGTTGGAGAATCATCATCTGGAAAGGCATCAAGGAGTCTTGCTCAGCATATCCCAGGGCCAGGTGGTATCGAAGGTGTTAAAGGAGCAGCATCTGGTGTTGTTGGTGAACTAGCACGAGCCCGCCTGGCACTAGATGAAAGAGGACAGAAACTGGGAGACCTGGAAGAAAGAACAGCAGCTATGCTTTCTAGTGCTGATTCTTTCTCTAAACATGCTCATGAGGTGAGTATTATTAGATCTTTAACCTGATAGAGATGTGGAAATTGCACTTCTGACTTACCTTCACTAAAAACAGAACACTTGCAAAAAAAAAAAAAAAAAAAAAGGAAACTTTAGGGTTAATAATTGACACTTCCTTTGTTTTCTCACAGAACTTTACTTTTATCTTAAGCAATAAGAAGTAACATTTCTGTTAAAGTAACCAGACTTATACATAGGCACAGCTTGGTTCTGTAACAAATAGCTGATGTGGTACACTTTCAGGGATACTTTTAGGCTACATGCACATATTCAAATAACCTGGGAAAGAAACTTAGCCCAAGCCATGTGTACAGACATTCAAATGCTGAGGCCCTGAAAAGTGCAGAACTTGCAGTGCTGACACTGTGCAGCCAACGGGGGATACCGTGCACACATCTCAATATGTCTGCAGGCTTCTTTAGTCTACGTAGCGAACACATTGCAGTAGTGCATAGGGCAGACCTGATTGGCTGACCCACAATGCCCATAGTCAGCTTGCATTTCCCTGCAGCACAATGTTGGGGAGTTATGAAGGGGAGTGTTCTGGAGCACCAGAGTCCAGCAAGTGACACTGTGTCCCTGGGTGTGGAGGGGAAGAAGCTGGAAGACTGTTCTCCTCTGAGTGAAGCCATGGCACGTACAGACATTTGCTTCCCCAGGAGAAACTCTCCAGGGACTGATTTAACCCTGGTTGTTCTCAGGTTATTTTTCTCCTGGGGCGGCCATTTTTACTTTGGGAGAAAACGCCTGAACGTTTGTACACTTGTGGTTTCTACTGGGAGAGTAGTGACTCCCCCAAGAGAAACTGAGTGTCTGCATGAGGCATTGAGTCAGTTTCCTTTGGCAGAGAAATTCTTGTGACAGTGTCAGATGTTTAGTGTAATTTGTTTATTTGTTCATTATGTATATATAGTGAACACTATTGTACATGAGTCCTGTGGTCTGTAAACCAAGATAGACCCAATTATACACTAGCAATTCCAGAAATTCTTGCTCTTTTACCTTGAGTAACCACCAGAGACCATTTCCTACCCCTTCATTGTTCTTCCAAGTCTCTTTCTGTCCTGCCTGCCCCAGAACCTTCCTTTCCTTCTAAGGCAGTCTGTCTTCTCTACTGCCAGAAGAGCAGCAACAGATATACCCTTAGCAATGTTATCACAACAGCATTTTTCTGCTCGCTCACGGTTCTTCAGCAGATTCATATCACTCAAATTCATGACACTGATGCTGTTGTAAAAAAAAAAAAAAAAGAGAGAGATGGACTGTAAAATAAAGAATTAATCAGTCTGTATTTAATTACATCAGTAAATAGAAATATTAACTGTATTGATAGATTTCCTTCTTTCTTTTTTTTGCTTATTTGTAGATGATGTTGAAGTACAAGGACAAGAAGTGGTACCAGTTCTGACAACCCACATCCAAATGCATCTACTTAACTTTATTTTGAGGAAAAAAAATATTTTTTCTTTTACTTAATTTTTTCAGGACCATGGAGTTAAGAGGAGTATTCACCATTGGATACTGTTGTTTCGTAGCACAAGTCATACCCTGTTTTACCTCAGTCATATGGCTTTAACTGAGGAGCATTATGTCAGAGAGAGAGAGAGACAAAAAACTGGAGTGTTTGTCTTATCTGTGGGTTGAATGAGAGCTCGGGAATAGAGCAAGTAATAAAAGACACATGGAGAAGAGGTAGAATGAAGGGGAGCAATGTCATGTGAGATGGGCAGGGGCAATGCAGGATCAATCCTGTGTTAAAATTTCATATGCCAAAAGTTTTTGTGCTATTGTAACTGCTGCCAGTGTTTCACCCTCCTGTGAGGGGAGGCAATAAATCAGGGGTCCAAGAGCTGGAATAAAGTTGTTTGTCTTATTGGACTGTTAACAGCTGACTTACACCTATTCTCCCTAAGACTGGTCATTGTTGTTGTTGTTGAAGAAGAGTTAAACTCTTGCTGCCATTTCTTGTATCAGAGAAGCTGGAAGTTTGAAAAGTCCATCTTGAAAATGTATACATAGTTGACCTCTACGTAGTCTCTTCTTGGACCCCTGATCTAGTTTTCTTGTATTCACACTATACTCTGTCAAGTGCAAAACAAGAGGATAAATAATTTTGCATTAAAAATATCAAGTGACTAATATGATTCAACTGTGTGTCATGCTGGGAGTTTTCATTTGTGTTATGGCTGTGCAATGTGAAAAGTGAAAACATCTTCATCATGATGAGGAGAATACTTCAATGTCTGTTACCTATCTTGTTTCATTTAGCTAAATAGGATTTTTTTTCACCAAAAATTATTATTGGTTCAGTTTGTAAAATGTTTGGAATTGGCTGTAGGTTTCCTTCATGCTGTGAATTTTTATAAATGTTTAACAGAATGTATCTTTACAGCCATTAAAATTGCTGAGATTGGTTTCAAGCAAAACCTGCAGCTAAGATATATATGCCCCTTTAGTTCTTTCCTACCAAATCAAACAACCTTGGACTCAGGTTTCAAACATTTTTAAACTCAGTGGAGATGCTGTTGCATGGATTACAGCAAGCATCTAATGCTAATTATAACTATCAGTGTCTAGTCTTCTAGCAGATTTCTCAAATCTTATTTGTAGAGCTGCTAAGTTTATATCGTAGTCCCTTCAAATACTGAAGAATGCTTACCTAAAAATTGGATTTAGTTGGTAACACTAGTGTTTCTTATACATAGGGCTGATATCGAAAATGACCAATTAAGAGGTTCTTTATTTCAGGAAGTGGCAGACATTAATTAAATTTGGTCAGGCAAAAAATTCATGCAGCTGAGCCAATTTAATAATTGCTGCACCAAAGCCATATCTGTAGGGATGGCCAGAGTTAAAATTGAGAGAGCGAGAGAGATTCTTAGAAGTATCTGCATTTCAGAAACTAAACTATTCATTTTCTTAACCTCCAGTTGGAAATAGGCCTGGTTGTATTTTGCAGTGGGGAATAATTAGAAAGTAAGAGCTGTTGTATTTGAAATGTTCCTATAAGAATCAATAAAATTGACTCCTCCTAGCACCTTAACTCTATATGTGTGTGCTATGCACTTTTCTTCAAGCATTCCCAGAGCAAAACTGGTTGGTATGGTTAAATGTAATTTAGTAATGTTTACAGGAAACATGGCTGCTTATTTGAGAGATGGAAAATATAAATGGTTATGGATTCTTTAAGAAAGTAAAAAGAAAATTGTCAGTTTCATCCCCCCAAATATGTTCAGAATTTGAGACACACGTTGATTAATTAGATTTGTGTATGTTAACTTAATCTGATCTCATTGAGAAAAGGAATAAACTAAAAGGCAATAAATGAGTTCTGTTGTCTGCATCTGGGAGATGTACTGTGGATTCTACCATTCTACGCTGCACCACAACAGAAAAACACTGACTTTTTATATGTTTTTGTAAGTGGTCCAGCATGTAGAGAAAAGTTACCATTCTAAATTCTGACTAATTCCCCATAGATTTGGGGTTTAATTTAACACCAGCTACATGATAACTTGGCCTGCATCATTTTAGCACTTCATGTGACACATTTTTATGGTATCATTTTGCCTCTTGTATATTAAAGTAATACTGTGTTTGCTTGCAGTTCAGAAAGCAGAGAACAAGATTACTAGATAATTTATTTCTAAAATTAGAGGTGCAATTTTCTCCTTCCTCCCCAATTTCAGAATATTTCTGTTGCTGGTACTCTGACTTGATCAAGATATGGACTGCATTTCAGAGCAACAGGAATCTATTGGTGAATTATTTTGATCAATCTCTGGGAGAGGTGCTAGTAGAAGTACTTATCAACAAGTCATAATGTCAGATCCATGAAAGCTGGCAGTGGGTCAAGAGGGAAACTTGCTTGCTCTTCTGAGAGAGAAGCATTAGAGAACTACCAGCAAGCAAAGGAAGACTAAACGTAATGAGAAAGTATATGCTAACACAGGAAAAATATTGGTTTATTTGGACTAAAGAATCTGATGCAATTTCTTTAACATTTATTTCTGCTGCTTGTGTGTTTTTTTTGTTGAAAATTGAAGTTCATAACATTCATTTCTTAAAAATGAATTCACAGATGGTTCTTAGTTGTTAGTTGCATACTCTTTTTTAATTGCATTTCAATTTTAAACATTAGTTTGTCATTTTTCTCATCCAAGAGATGATACTGAGGCAAAGTTTCATTTTTATTTGCTGTTATTGGTCAAGTCCCTCTAAAATGAATTTATCTGAAAGAGGGGAATTGTATTTGTCCTCTTGGTTGGCATTTTAGTTGTTTAACTTTTTACTCTGTATCTGGAAGTATAGCAAAATATAACTGAACTCTATAACTCTTTTCTCTCTCATCTTTTGGTGGAAGTGTGAGAAGTTGCTGCTATTTGTCTTTTATGTACGGTCACATTTAATTACCTTGAAACTGAAGAAGCTTTTCTTCAACATGGGAATCCTGCCAAATTATTATTTCTTCTGAATGTTGTTTCATGTAAATATGTGTCTACTCCAAATAAGTCTGAAAGTGTTACATCCCAGGTATCTTGAAAGATTTGTTGTTTAGAAAATGAACACTTACGAAGTATTACATTAATTTATAACTGTATTACTTGTCTGTCTCTTAACATAGTTCTGCTGTGTTTCTTGCATGACAGATTGCATTAGAAGGCTATATCCAAAGGTGATTTTTTTTTTGCAGTTCTTTTTTTCCTTTTTCCTTTTTTTCCCCTTTGCTTAAGAAGTAGCACTGATCTCACCTGAACTTTAAACTTGAATTTTTTCCTGCACTTTAATTCAGACTTGGTATTTTGATTGTTAATTTGTATTTTCATGTTTCTGTAGTTCAATTTCATTATTTTTATATAAGCACATACATTCAATATGGAGAGCTTAGAACAGTCTAATTAATATGTGTACATTTGAAAATTACATAAACCAATGAATGTGTGTTTTCATCAAAAATTGTATATTTAAATATATACAATATAGAATCTAACAAACGGCATTTGTCAGGATTTTCAGTTTTAAAATTACTGCAACACTTTCAGATTTGTTTCTAGATCATTCAGGATAGTAATTTGTTATATTTATACATATTTCTGAAGAAAACTTTTAATTTTCCAAAGAATTTTATATATGTACACTTAACTTTAATTTTAGAAGTTTAAGTCAGAGTACTTAAAGGATGTATATTATCCATACAAAAAGTTGTTTTAAGCTTATAAGAAATACATTCATGTCTCTTATTGAGATACAATTGCTAACCATGAAAAAGAGAGACCCCATTTGCTTCACTTGAAATGCTTTGCTGAAATTTATCATATTTGCAGTGACATGACCCACATTTTTGAACATTTTAAAATTATTCCTTAGCTTGGGGAGTGAAAAATACTGTATTTAAAAAAATTAAACCTAGAGGAAAACCTTTCTCAAGAGCTGCAACTTGCTGTTGGATGTTTACCATAATTCTTGTTTTAAAATTATATGCAGAGTGATGAAAAAAATAGTTTTTCAGGTATTTTATTCAGCCTTTTTAAATAATAAATTTCCAAAAAATGAAAATGGGGTTTTATGTATTTTTATCCAACAAAGGGGTTTTCTTGTAGTTAATAAATCTTGGGTTCCGCATTAGTTTTACACATGTTGATCAACATTACATGTTTCCAGATTTTGTTTTGAAAATCAAATAGCCTACGGCTGAAGTGCCCTCCTCTTTCTATTCATGGTTTGATTTAACTGGGTATAAATTTGACTGCAGTTGCAGTGCTGTGTTGATGTATGTTGTTCGAATATGTGCAATGATTGCCTTCCTTTACAGTGTAGTTTGTCAGCCAGATTCTTGTAAATCTTATGTGAATCTTTTCCTGTGGTTGATGATGACTTTGCTGCTGCCACAAAATTCAAGCATTTTGTAGACAGAAATTAACTGTATTGAGGAAAAATAATAAAAAGTGGAAAACATAGTGCATGTGGATCAGCTGAACTGTCTAACTTTATTTTCAATGTCGTTTAATTTGCATTGAAACTCGAAGCTGAATTAAAATGATCCCCTCTTTTATAATCACGTGTTTTTTATAGATGTAGTATACACCTTATATTTGATTCTAATGTTTCAAGAGAGGTGAGTGTATTTCTGGGTTATTTTACACTTAGAAGTTCCAGGCATTGATTTTGGTGTCTGTTGAGAGAGAGAGAGAGACAGATTTTATTATACAACAATCAAATACAAGATGCAACTAGATAGGTATTATTTTTAGTTTTAAGACAAAGCACTTAAATGCATTTTTTTTAAATTTTCCATAACTGTAGAATTCTTTTGGCAATTGCATTTCTTTATTAATGGTTATGCTACATATATACCAGTCAAGCAATTCATAGAAATTAAATCCTTTTTCAGTTTAATACAGGCAAGGAGTTGTGTACAGAGTAACATTCAGCAATAGGCAATGCAAACGAGGAAGGAGGGGAACATATTTTAAATATTCCCTTTTTTTAAAATGTGTAAATAAAGAGTACTACATTACTTTAGACCCGAGCTCTGCTATGCATAGTAGTTAGAACTAGGAGAAACATGCTACTTTCTAGTTGTGCTACTCTTTCATTGTACCAGCACCATGGGGCAAGGGGACAGGGGAGGAAAAACATCAGTAAATTTTTCTAACATTGCCCATTTGTTGGGTAAGCATGCTTGATGTAGAGATTCTAGCTTGTATCTTAGTCTGTGCGTCCGTAGATTTTTTTTTCTTTCTTCCTTTTGTTCCTTTCAGCAGTTATTCTTCAGTTAAGTCTTGCTGAGTCCCACTAACTCTTCTGAGGGTGATTGCTGGAATGTGCATTTTAGGTAGGACTGCCAATCCATCTGTCTACAAATATAGTTTCATATGATCTGCAAATTGTACTGTTACAAACACAACTATGTTAGACTGCATAGAGTTATTTTACTTACATGTACTTGAACTATGTCATCATAACAAAGGTTAAAAATTAAGTATGGAATATTTTTGTAAATAAGAAATACCTGTGCAGCTGGTATTTTAAATGAAAAAAAATGTATTATACATTAATGTTTCAGAAAAAATATTCATATATGTGTATATGAATGTGTCATTATGCTGAAGGGCTCTGATTGGGCAAAATAAACTATTCAAATCTCTCCTGAAACAACTGTAACCTAGCTTTGTTTTTGTTTTTTTTTTCCTTCCTCCGATTTTCTTTTTTTTGGTTTTTGTTTGTTTGTCTGTTTTAACTGGCTGATCTGTAACTCCTAGTGTCTTTTCATTCTGTGGTACTCTAAAGGTCATACCCCATCTGTTAAAACGTATTCCCTACTGAACATGTTGTGCATACAATCCATTATTTTTTTTCAGTTCCTTTACATGGTGCATTGGACAGGAGTTTGAGTACATTTAATTTCACTTTAGGTTTGTGCTGAGTACCCTTTGGTAAGCTCTGCAAGCAGGTACAGCAGCCAGAGCAGAACTGAAACTACTGTATGCTCTGTATATTCAATAGTGGTGACTGAATTGTGCCACCAATTCACCTCTTATTTTATAATTGTGATATCCAGATATAATTTTATAACAGTTTTTTCCAAATATGGTCCTATTATAGACTTAGTGCAGTGATGTTTTCCCTGAGCCCAGAGGCAACCTGAAATACTAACTTTGAGAGAGATGAAGTGTTCCAGTAGCATATTTTTAAATCGTTTGATGTCAGCTTTGCTCTCAGTATTTACTATTTCCTATTGGTTGTTTTCACATCCAACCAACATGCTGATTCTACAAGTACATATTGCTTTTCATTTTTCTGTAGGAGCCAGAAACTCTCCAGTTATGGACTATGATGAACCATAGTTCCTGTGATAGGCTGTGGGTTTTATTATATTTCCGTAATAAACTGGTGTTCCTGTTATAATGCTACGCGACTCGATTTAGCTGTAGTACTAACCCACAGAGAAAGAAGGTTTAATAAGGTCCCTGCAAGGTGCCAACACTGCCTACTTGTGGGACAAGCCAAGATGGACCCGTGGCATCCACAATCTTGAAGAAAATGGCTGACAACAAAGGTGAGGTGGCCTGTACCCAGGATGCTGTGGGGGAAGCTGAATGAGACGAGCATAGCAAAGTAAAGGGAGAATCTCTTGACACCAACTAGATTTGTCAGGTAGGGCCACATAGAGCCAGGGAAGGTGAGAGCTGTAAAGACCAAGGTCACAGAAGTGGGAAAGAGCCCTGTGTACCCCACTGCTCTGGAAACCACACCTGGGCTGGATGCTCAGAAACCAGACAAGGCCCAGTGATCACAAGCAAGCACTCCTTGGAGGAGCAGCCTGTGACAGTTCCCAATCTTCCAGCTTTCTATTTGCAACCTTTTATGAAAATTTTTTTTTTGCTGAGCAATATGAAAACAAAAAGTTGGATTTTTAGAATAAAATCTTATCTAGTCATCAATTCTTTACATTTTCACTAAATAATTTAGCATCTCAGATCTGTAGCTGCCTCATTCTGTTGCTGAAATGGGGCAGCAGTATTGATAGCTTGCTAAGGGTGAGCTGTTAGCAGACCTTAAATTTCAAGCCCATCTATGTACAAGTTATGCTGACATCTAAAATTCCATTTTTTTGCCATATAATTCTTCCCTGGCCAGTTTCTTGGTGAAGTGTTGGCCCTGTGCCAAAATAATAAGACCAAAAAAAGTCAGCTGTAGCAGAAGTTACTATTGGGAACAATCTGGCTAGCTATTTGGAGCATTAGAAGAAAGGGATTAAAGATCTGGTACGTTAGTTGCCTGGACCTAGTACAAGGCTCATGTTGATCTTTGGAGCCAGCTTGCAAGGTAGGATGAGAACTGGTCTCTCTCCCAAGTATTTCCTGATGCCAGTGCAGTGACTTTTTCTACAGCTTGACCTCAGCTGTACCACATAGATCAAGAACTTCTATAGGTGGGGTTAAGGGAGAGTAAGAGCCAGACAAGTCATGCTGGACTCCCCTTCACCTTACCCCATCTGGCAGACTAAGAGTATGCAACACCTAGTAGTGCAGTCCCTCTCTAACATACCAACTTTCTGGTGCTGCCAGCTAATGTATTTAATTCTGTGCCTCAGATGATTGAATCATAGAAAATTAGGGTTGGAAGGGACCTTGGGAGGTCATCTAGTCCAACCCCATGCTCAAAGGGAGACCATCCCCAAGTAGATTATTCTAGCTGGGGCTTTGTCAAGCTAGGTCTTAACCTCCACAGATGTGGATTCTACCACCTTTCTAGGTAACCTGTTCCAGTGCTTCACCACCCTCTGAGTGAGAGTTTTTCCTAATATCCATCTCAAACCTACCTCCCTTTGCTGCAGCTTGAGACTGTTGCTCCTTGTTCTGTTATCTGCCACTACTGAGAACAGTTTAGCTCCATCCTCTTTGAAACCACCCTTCAGGAGGTTGAAGGCTGCTATCAAATCCCCTCAGTCTTCCCTTCTACAGTCTAAAGAAGTCCATTTCCATTGCCCTCCACTGGACTTGCTCCAATTTGGCCCCATTCTTTCTGTACTGGGGGCCCCAAAACTGAACACAGTGCTCCAAATGTGGCCTCACCAGTGCTAAATAGAAAGGAATATTTACTTAGCTCTGTTTGCTGGCAACACACACCTACTAATGCAGCCCAGTATGCCATTAGTCATCTTGGCAACAAGGGCACACTGCTGGCTTATATTCAGTTTATTGTCCACTGTAATCCCCAGGTCCTTTTCTGCAAAGCTAGTACATAGGATTGTTATCCTAAGTGCAGGACTTTGTACTTGTCTTTGAATCTAAGGAGATTTCTTTTGGCCCAATCCTCCAATTTGTCTGGGTCACTCTTCATCCTAGTGCTACCTACCCTCCAGTATATCATAGTATAGTATCTAGGGTCAGAAGGGGCCTAGAGCAGGCCATCTAGTCTGACCCCCCGCCAATGGCAGGAACAAGTGCCGGGGTCACAGGACTCCAGCCAAGTACCTATCTAATCTATACCTATTACTTCC
>JAGPOW010003648.1:9658840-9751457 GCA_030014935.1 Caiman crocodilus
AGCAAGCAGGGTCCTGCCACTGGCCTCCCTAGCAGGAATTCTGGTGTTCCCTATTGGAAAATTGAAAAATCCCTGATAAAAAAAAAAAAAAATCCCAAAGTTCACGTTCCTCCACAATTAAAACAAAAGACTACTATATATATATATATAGAGAGAGAGAGAGAGAGAGAGAGCGAGCGAGTGAGCAGTCAATTGGGCAATGTTTAATTGATATATCAATAGTGTTGAAGCAGTGTGGAAGCCTACCAGTGTCTCTATCATAGTAATACAGTAAACTCTAAATACTTGTTTCATGAGTTACATGAATATATATTTTGCTGCCCCCCCAACAGGGGTTATGGACCCCCAACAGCAGATATGGCCCCTGCAGGGGCTACCCCCCCGCAAGGCCCACATGTTCCACCCCAGCCCCATAATTGCTGCCCCACTTGGCCCCATTCCCTGCCAGCTGCTGCAGCTCCCACGATGGCTGCCTCACCCAGCCCTGCTCTCCCAAATCCCACAATGGCTGCCCCTGACCCCATCCCCCACTTGTACCCCCAGGCCCCCATGGCTGCTACTACCACTCCAGGTACTGTCACTTTAAAAAAAAAAAAACAGAAGAAGAGGAAATGTTCCCCCCCAACACGCAAAAAGCCTCTACTTACCCTAGAAGGAGAGGCTGTGGGGGCTCCAGGGCCTCCTGGCAGAGCCCCCCGCCCCTGGGCAGTGGGGAGCAGGAGGGCTGTGCTGGGGTCACCGGGGCTGTCCTGCTGCTCTGTGCTGTGCTGTGCTGTGCAGTGCAGGCAGGGCCCCAGTGGCACAGATGACAGCTGAACTACTGGTGAGTGCCAGGGCGGTTGGTTTTTTTTTTCCACTGTGGGGATGCTGGGGGGGGCAGGGATGGAGGGGATCTGGGGGCAGGCAGGGGATGGGGCCAAACAGGGCGGGGATCAGGGGAACCTGGGGGGGCAGACTGGGGGGACTGGGCAGGGTGGGGAGCTGGGGGTTAGGCAGGGGCTGGGGCTGGGCAGGAAAGGGATTGGGGGCCTCAGGGGGGCGGGTGGGGGTGGGGCCAGGCAGGGCTGGAGGGTCTGGGGCAGTGGGCAAGGCCAGCGGGGGCCCTTGCCATAGTCCTCCCCCTCCTCCCTGACCCCTTACTTACTGGCATTGGAGCCCTGGTGCTGAAGCATGCTGCCTGGCAGACAGTACAATGCAGCCTTTAGTAATATATTTGGATAACCATGTAGTGTGCAGTGTGCTTCAGCACCAGGGCAAAGGCCAACCACGGAGATGCTCTGGCAGCCAGAGCGTCTCTATGGAGGACCCAGCCTCCAGTTGCCTCAGGGCATGGTTCGGGACCGTGTCTTGCCCTGCTGTTTTTAACTCCATTTTTTTAAGACCCCTGGATATCCAGGAGTCTAATTTTGCCCCCGCACTGAAAACTTGCAGCACGGGGAATTGTTTTTTCATTCCTGCAGGGGGCAAGAGGCACATGCACACTTGTCTGGATGTGCCCCAGGTGACATCATCTTGAGACCAAGCCTGCTTTCTAAGCTGAGATGGTTGATGTACTTTTTAAAATAGAAATGTTCTTATTTTCTTCCAAACACTGTTTTTTTTTAACCCACGTTTGTGAATGCAGACTATGAGTGCAGTGTCTTCAGAACAGACAGCCTTTTGTTATTCTTCAACAGTATCCTTTCTTGAATATCTTCAACATAAGTTGCAAAGATCCAAATTTTTTACAGTAAGGGTGGCCAGAATCTGGAATGAGCTTCTAAGAAAGGTAGTACTATCGCCTAATGTGGAGGTCTTCAAGAGGAGGCTTGATAGTTACCTGGCTGGGGTCATCTGACCTTTGGTCCTCTTTCCTGCCAGGGGCAGGGGGTCAGACATGATGATCCATTGTGGTCCCTTCCGACTCTACAGTCTATGAATCTATGAATCTCAATCTCTGGTGCCACTAAGAATGAATTTGAAAAATTCTGTCTTCAATTGTTGTTCTATGGATTGAATTAGTATTTTGAAGTGCAGGAAGTTTGAAATTGAATTGTGTTAGGACTGCTATGCCTGAGATAGTGAAATTATTTATGGTTATATTATTATGATACTTTGTCAGCAGGAAAAGTTTAGGTATGGAAGAATTAACTGGAAAGGAATGTGAATGATTAGCAGTTAACACTGTTGCCAAAATTCCTGTGCTTGGAAACTGGCTATTGTAAATAGTTATCAAGAGAAAACACAAACCCATCAGGTACCAATTCATTATGGGTGGGTGCACGTATTAAATTTCTACTGGTGGAATTGCAGTGCCACTGGTTGAAACCTGAAGTGTACATGCATTCAGAATGTTTCTACCAAAACAAAAATAGCAGGTCTGGTAGAAACTGCTATCATGTCCAACAAGATAGAAGTAGCCTACTGGAGAAATGAATGCTTGTACACTTACCTCACTGATAGAAGGATCTACACTGCTCTCCAGCGTCCCAGTATTCACTGCTCTGTCTAGCCCCCACTCCATCCAGGGATGGTCTGTGACTCATCTGGACTCCACTGCTTCAGCTGAGCATAGAACAAACCCCTCCCCATCAGCTTCAGGTATAGAAAAGTCCACCCTCTCTTCACATACCCAGGATGTAGCACTGGACCCTAGCCCATCAGCAACAACCCCCCTCTTCCATAGGCATTGTAAGGTGGGTGCTAACAGGGCTTAGCCCCCCCAAACAGGTCAGCAGTATGGCCACAAGGCAGCCTGGTCATGAGCTTCTGGTGGCTGAGGCAGGCGCTGCACAGCTGGAGGGGTGCAGAGCTGGGCTGTGAGCGGCTCATCTGGGGAGAACGGCTTCTGCTGCTACACGCACCCTGGAAGGCATGGGCAGGGCGTGTGCTGTGGGTCTGTGTGGGGTATGGTGGGCTGCCATTCATTGTGGGCTGCGGCCAAGGTGGCACCGGGCTCTTCCTGGAGTGGGGGAGGTGGGCCCAGCTGCACTCAGGGTGTGTAGTGGCAGTGCGGCTATGTGGGGGGCTGTAACTACCCCAGAATCTGCCGTAGCTCCCACTCCAAGCACTGCCCACCCTCAGCACTGCCCAGCCCAGTTCCCTCTAACAAAGAAGAGCCTGGAGTTGCCCCTGCCTCAGCCCCCAGCTGCAGCCTGCCTTGCCCCACACAAATCTGGGGACACACATCCTCCATGCCTCCCAGGGTATGTGCAGCGGCGGGAGTTGCCAACACCTCCCCATGCTGAGTGTCCCCCAGATGGGCCTCTTGCAGCCCCATCCTGTGTCCCATCCTGGCTGTGCAGGGCAGGGCCTTGATCTGTCTTCCCCCTGGCCCTTTACCCTTCCCCCCCCAGCCTTTCCTCCACAGACTTACCTGCTGGGGTGGGGGCGCATGTGCGCACGCACTCAGCCCTCCCCGCCAACGTTTTTATCCCTTTGCCTATGCACTCTCCCCACCACCCGTGACCCAACCTGGCCCACACCTGCCATTTCCACAGCTCCCTGACCTTTCTGAAAGGCTGGTTTGTGTCAGTGGTAGTGTGGGGGGAGGGTAGTTGGTGGGCTCCGTTCTCAGCAGAGGCCATGTTTATGCTGTTTGGGTATGAAAGCAGAGGCCACCAAATCTCCCCACTGACATGGGCTGGCCTGACTTGGCCCACACCAGGAATGGAACCCCCAGACTCTTGCATGGCAACACCAACTTGACAGTACCCAACCCCAACCCACCAGCACCTGACTGCAACCAGACTTACTTGACCTGTGCTAGAACTAGGTCCACTGGCTGGAATTGAGGATCCACTGCATGCTGCTTGAGGAGAAATTTATGGTCTAGAAAAGTCAGTACATCTGTTCCTGGGGTGGGGGGGTGTAGGTGTTGTGTAGCGGCGGGTGGAACAACCCATCAGCCCTAACCTGTTCCTTCAGCTGCTGTCTCCAGGCAGACCAAGAATCCTGGAAAGCATGCTGGGATACATAGTCCAGTGCTCCCTGGCTGGGTGCGGTCTATCTGCAAAGTACCCAGCCAGTCCCTATAATGCTTGTACAGTGCTCTACCAGTAGGGGTCCCAACAACTCAAACTAAACTGCTAAACTCCCATTATTCATTTAAAT
The DNA here is from genome assembly GCA_030014935.1 of Caiman crocodilus. NCBI lineage: Eukaryota > Metazoa > Chordata > Crocodylia > Alligatoridae > Caiman > Caiman crocodilus. The sequence goes on from JAGPOW010003648.1 coordinate 9,662,933, forward strand.
GTTTGCAAGCACGCTATGGAAATACAGAAGTTTATTTAATGTATAGAGTTCCTGTTAACTTAATTTGTGTTGTACGTTTCACTACTACTTGCTAGTGTTGCCAGGGTTTCTCTGCTCGGACTGCCTATGTAGTGTGTGGTACAGGACAGAAAAGTGAGCCCATGAAGTTCCCAGTGGTTTATACAGGAAGAACATCTACTGGAGTCACAAACTAGTTGGTGACAGCATTTGGTAGCAGGGCAAAGGCAGTTGATCATAAACATCCTTCCCTTAATTAGTTTGTTACCTGCCACTGTAGCTTCATGTAAAAAAAAGAGGTAGAAAAAATTTTTGAAAATAAAACAAGGAAAGGCCAAATAAATTTTCCTTTCAGCATTGTTTGTTTTATTTAATCATAATAATTTATCCTATTTAGCCTTGCAGTGTCAGCAGTTATCTGTAAATCTACACAGATATTCAACGATCAAGTCTTCGATTTTAATACTTGTTAGTCTTTTATCTCTCCAGTAATTATTGGAACTCAGTAAAGAGTAGAATTTCATTTTGCCTATAATTTCATGAAACTTTAGCTTTCTAGGTGTTCCTTTTTGTACATTTTTTCTGCCTGAACTTAATCTGTCTGAGTGTTGATTTTTTGCCTATGTTTTTGCTGTGTCCAAATTGTATTCTTAGTGGACACTCATACAAATTACACGTTTTTGAATATAAGAATGGTTATCCAAATGTAAAACAATGTAAACTGCATATTATTCAACTTGGTTGTAAAAATAATGTTCTGTAACTCTGGCTTTTGAAGTTAATAGAATTTTCATAGTTAATGATTACAGTGAGATACTCAGAGGCGTAAATACTATTCCCTATTTGTTTAACATAAAAATATTTATAGCATGCAAGTACCAAATGAGGGAATGAAAACACAAAACCTGTGACTGTATTGCACTGTAATGTCTCCATGATGATCATCAGTTGTGTGACGGCAAATGAAGTAAAACAACTATGGCCTATAAAATGAGATGCAAACTATATATAATCAGGAGGTTGGACTGCAGTATGTGTGAAGATATCTTAATTACCTTTCAGCTTGCTAATTCAGATAACATTAGTAGCAAAGTTTGTGTGACACAGGATTTAGAGCAGGCTTGATAGGCCAGCAGAGAACCTGAATAAAATTTTTGTGCAGATAGACCCATGCCAAATGTGTGGGTAGAACTACTGCTTCTGTTCTGTAGTTTGAGTATACACTGCATCCTTCTGATCTGCTGAATGCTGATGAGTTTTCAGTGTACAAAAAATGTTATTTTCCCTTTGTCTACAAGCTGGTTAGTTTCTCCTTCATTGGCCTCTATGACATTGGTCATTTATGATGAGTGTTTTTGGAAACCACCTTGCTTTTTCATGGATTAGCCTATTCATTAAGGTAGTACTAAATAGTACTTTGGGAGGCCCATGAACTGATAGGGCAGTATTAGAAGTGTCAAGGTCATACCTGTACATGGACAGATTCTCACATCTTCTGTATTAGAATTTTTGTTATTAGTCTTAAAAAGTAATATTTGGTTTCAGATGTACTCCTCATGATGGTTTGTGTTTGCACATGTAGAGCAGGTCTTTTAACTCTCCTGGGTTTATCAGGTCTTCTCATGTGAGTAACTTCTCTCACATAAGTGTTTGTGGAATTGGGGCCCACCTACTAGTAAAAATCTAGACTGTACTCTGATTGTAGCTGGTAGTATGGAATGACGCTGACAGCCACAATCCTTGAAGGACCACTACCATGTCCTTGGTGGGCATGTAATTTACCACATTATCTGTGGCAGTTATGTCTGTCCTAAGGTATATTGTGGGGCAAAAATATTGAATCACTTCCTCTCTACTTTCTTTCAGCATGGTTCCCTGTAAGGGACTAGGGATATTTTGGAATTCTACATATAGGCTATGCCATCATGGTTGGCTTTTTGTTCTCCATCTGTAGCCTGCATAACACCATAATTTTCAGTAACACCGTAGATTTTACAAGGGACTAATAGCATGTTTTGCAGTGGAGCTATCTTTTAGAAGGGGCTCACATGTTTTCTGAAATTCTTCCCATTTACATTTTTTGCATCATTTGATAATCTGGCCATTTAAATTCTAAAAATTAATCTCTGATGTAACTATTAACTTAAGTGGCATTACTCAAGGATTGAATATGGCCCATTTTCTCTCTTCTTGTTTCAGTGCAAGCACTTTTAAAATTATTTCTTTTTTTTGGTTACTCTGCAAGGTGCTGAAAGGTGTAAAGGTGTAGGAATGTATTGGATTTCTATCTGGTCTATACGCATCAATCATAGAATGTATAATAAATCATACATAGTAACATATAATACTTTTTGTAACTGGAGATGTCACAAGACTGAATTGCAAATGCCAAGAATGACACAGAAACAACATATTATTTGCATTTCGACTGGTTCCTTAATTACTGTCTGTCAAGTTACAGTGAAATGATTTGAGTCCTATCTATCCCCTCTTCTGTTTTCTATCTATTCAGAAATTCCATTTCTCTGCCCCAAAATGAATTCTCTAACCAGCATCAGTTTTTCCATATGTTTTTATGCATCAGAAAGAGTCCAAAGACAGCACGTGTATAGAAGGATAATTGCATGCAAGAATGAGGCTGCCTTACCTCAGCTATTTCTGTCAACTTGTTGGATACACTGTTGCATTCAAAAGGTTTTTTTTGGTAATATGTATATTTAAAAAAAAATATTGCTGTATATTACTATTGCTTATAGGTGTATTACATAAGCAAAACCTTAATTTGCGCACTTATTAATGTGCGTGTGTATATAATACCCATATGAAAAATCATATGATCAGGATCTAGATAACTGTAATGAACAATTATATTTGCCCACTTAAAAACAAGTTCTCAAAATTTATTAAAACAGGGAAAATCCAGCAATAAAGATTACATGCGTGAAATGGTAGCAGCTGGCACACACTTACATAATTTAAAGTATGAAATTGGAATTGCCTTGCAATTGTATCCAAAAATAAATGCTTGCATTATTAATATGAGGCGTATTTGATTGGACCAAGAACAAGAATGTAATTTATCTTTGAGTCATAGTAATGGGTGTGCTATTTCAACCATTGGCCTATAAAGAAAAAATAAATTTCTGCAAATTTAGGAAGTCATGTAAACAAGCGCTTTGGTCAAAACAGCCTTGCAGTTGGCAGTTCTAGGACACACTGAAGATGTATTACTAGAGGCTGCATTGTACATTTATTATTAGTTTGCCATTTGTAAATGATTGGAAAGATAATTTTACATAAACTTCACCAGCGTTACTTCTGTTGGAGAAATGGTGTAGGCATGCAAATGAGTGTAAACTAACAGCTGTACAGAGGAAGGAAAAACATTGAAAGCTGGAGTGGATTTATTACAATCAGTTCATTCCTTTGGTTTGTGGAACAGGTGCAGTAAATCATTAGTTGCTAAGGGCATACCATGAATGAAGATGCCCATAGTAAAACTGAGTGAAGAAAGATGACCAAATATCAAGGATAAACAAATTGTTCATAGACAGCTAATATTGATACAAATTATTTTTTTTGCCTTCAAAGAGGCTGGTGATTGTTCTCTAGCTCAGTAGCAGGGATTGTTTTATATTTTTTGTGCCTAGAAATTTTGCTGGATCATAGATGGCTATTCGACTTCTATTTTGGGGACCTGAACTTCTCTTTGTTTTCTTGATACTCTTTGTCTAGTAACTTTGTGTAACTCTTTCTAACACATCAGGGTCTTAGGGGTGTCTGTGACGCCCCGTGGTGGTTTTGTAATCATGCCCTGCTTTGCCCCTAGGGTGCCTTCCTGTCTTTCCTGCCATGCCTTGATGGAATAATAATAAATAGGAAGGCTGCCATGGACCTGTGCATGGCCCCAGCTCCACTGAACCGCTGCTAGGGTCCCTAGCACCCTAGTGGTCCTCACTGGTCCCCAGGCCCATAGCTAGGCAGGCCCAGGCCCTTGGCTGGGCTGCTACAGTCAACTGTGCCTAGCCAGGCACCCAAAGCTTTAAGGGGAAATTATGTGGCTCCAAATCCTCCCCCTTTACTACACCCCATGCCTTGCAGGTGTTACAAGGATGTTGTTCCCTTTGCTGGGGCTTTGTCCTCCTCAGCCTCCACTCCTTTAATCTAGCTAGGCCTTCTAGACTGGGCCCACTGAGTTGGACATGACTGAGGGCGCTAGCTCTCCCCTGTCTGCTGGGCCCCAGGCCCCTGTGTGGCTGCACTCCTCTGGCACCAGGCCCTCTGGCCCTGTGTGACTCTACCCCTCTGGTGCTGGGCCCTGTGGCCCTTATCCAGTTGCACCACTCTGGGCACTAACGAGGCTTTCTAACCTCTCCTTATATCCTTATCTCAAACCTCTGGTATAAACACAGCATAAACATAAGCCCCTGAGCTATAACATAAATAACATTGGAAATTGCTCCCTGCCCCTTTAAAAGTGCAGGCCTTTGCTCACTATTACAGCATTCTGGTCTCCACTGTTCCTGCAGACAACGCGGCAGTCAGTCCACATCCCTGGGTGGTTCACCTGAGCAGAAGCTGGGTTGCCTGCTGTTGCCAGGAAGAGAATCCTCCAGACAGCCTCAGCCTTGGGCTTATGAGCTCCAAGGGCTCTGCCTACATCTGTGCAGCAGACCTCCAGCAATACCTGCTAATTGTTCCATTAGCTTGTTACCCTGGTGACCTGCACCTGCCCTGCCCTGCCTAGCCTGCAGAGCTCCCTGGCTAGGCTGCTCCTTCCCTTAAAGGAACAGAGAGCCCCAAGCTCTTTATTACACTCTTCAACTTGAATGAAGACCAATAGAAAGAGTAAACGATCTGAAAAATTGTTGTGGTGTACTAAGAGAATAATAAGCATAGTTAGACCTTTCATTTAAATGGTTTTGATTTAGTATAGTTTCCTATTTACATCAGAATTTTTAGAAAAATATGTTCATTTTGATGAAATTTTGTTTCTGAAAAAAGGTCTGGATAAAATTGCAGAATTGCATTTCAGTATTTTTTACAAGTTTTTTTCTTCCAAATTTTTGTTTTAAATTGACCTTTTAGATTAAAAGTGGAAAATGGAAACATTTCCTTTTTATTGACCCCAAAACTTGTGATTATCCCAAAATGATTTTTTTTCCATACTATTATCTCGTGGGAGGCAGATGCTAGGACCCTGGGTTTTGTCTTCTGCTCTAGCACAAAAAGTAAACAACTGTTGTGGCTGGAGTATGCTGACAATTTCCTGTGCTGCCATGGGCCAGATCCAGTCTACTCATAACCTGGACCCAGCCCATGGGCCCCAGGTTGTCAATCCCTCATCTAAGTCGTGGGTTTTCCTTTAATACAGAAATTCCAGTCCTGCCCTATCCTGCTAAATATACCTTTTCCAAACTCAGAGAGAGCCCTTTGAAATCAGAAAGTTACCAATGGAGACAACAATCTTTCACTTCTCCCAAAACACCTCTGAATACTCAGACTCTGCACACGCATGTGCGTGCGCGTGTGTGTGTGTGTGTGTGTGTGTGTGTGTGTGTCCGTCCCCACATGTGAGAGATGCAGGCTGTTTGATTGAGGTCTGTTTAACTCTAGCCCTTTAAGTTTTTATTCTGGTTATGTAGACTGGCTCACTTAGAGTTGATAACCACTGTTGCATCTACATGACCTATTAAGACATCAGGGGAAGGAGAGGGAGAACAGAGATTGTGGCTAGTAACACCAGTATTAACATTTTCTATTTATTGTTATACACATCTACATGTACATCCTAATCATAGGCAAAACAAGTCCCTTATAATTTCTTAAAGATCCATTTTATCTTCCATGCTCACTCTTTTCTACCTAAATATTAGGCATTGACAAAAATTAATAAATAATTTGTACCTCCTTCCTGCTCTATATAATCATCCTGTTGCTTGCAGCCCTGGTCTCCAGTAGCCAGCTATGTTTGGCTTTTTCTTTCTTGGCTAGTTGGAGCTCCTCTGAGCTGCTCACCCAGTGTTTTCATGCTGTAATATAAGACAGGAAATGTAATCTCTCCCTGGTGTCAAATAGATATAGCATCCTGCTGAGGTTTCCATCATTAGTCTCCCTATGCCCTGAAATCAGAAGCTTTCCTTCCTAATGGTGAAGTACCAGTTAGGAGAATGCATATACAGTAGCGTAAAGAGCTAACATATGAAACAAGTCATCTCTTGTTGAAGAATCCGAGATGTAATATATTTTACAGATGGCGGAAGGACAACCATGATAAATGCCATCTGTTTAAATTCTGTACTAAAAAAATAAAAGGTTCTCAATTGTAGACCCACTTAAACCCATATCTGTATAAAAGGGAAATATTCAGAGAGCATAAAGGGTTTAAATAAAACTGATAATGTCAAACATAGACATCACTGTTTGTTTTACTGTGTCATTACTTTGATGAATGATAATTTAACTTTTATTATAGATGTTAAGCAGCAGCAATACTACAGATCAGTTAACTGAGTAGAAAAAGAAAATGATGAAGATCCTGGGATGCTGGGGAGATGGCAAGACTATCAGAGTTATTAAACACCTGTTAAGTTTCCAGTTATATAACTTTTTAACCAAACTTTAATACTTGCAATTGCTTTTTGCTTTGAGCATTAATATAAGAAATGCTGTGCCTACCAAAATGAAATGTCTAGTTCAAGACTGAGAACTTCCTTTGGCCAGGTGCAGACATTACATTTTTTCTGGTTTAGGTGGTCAGAAACCAGTCTAAATCTGTAACAGAACAGATGTTCAGCACCCATAGACTGGTTTAAAAATGGTGGAACCTGGTCTAAGATACATCTGGATCCCAGAAGTCTTGGCAGGTCTTCCACTAACCCACGGCTCTTGAATGTGAGCCATGGCTAGGCCTCCTGCCCTGCATCTGCTCTGACTGAGCTGTAGGCTTGCCCTGCCTCTGGGCTGTCACAGAGCTGAGGTAACAAAGCCTTTGCTCTCCAGATCTGCATCCTGTTAGTTGGAGCAGGATAGGGTATTCCCCCGCACACATAGTGTAGTCCCCCCCACACATAGCAAGGGGGACTGTGCAGTAGTGGCTTTCCCCTTCTCCACTGCTGCCTGGCCAGTGTGACATCTTTGCACAGACCTTACCCCCCTGCTAGGTATCAGTGGTGGAATGGGGGGGGGTGGAGACCCCCACCCTGCCCCCCAGCCAGCACAGCTGGGGTGGCGGTGCTCAGTTGAGGGCTCCATTCCTCCCATTCAGCCCAATTGCTTGACAGCTGCAGCCAGGAACTGTGTCTTGGAACTGCACAGCCATTCATCATGCCAGGAATTGGGGGCAGGGAGAAGGACCAGAGCCCCCCAGCATGCAGGCTCCTCCAGCTTGCTGGGGGAGCTCAATTCCCACCAGTGCCTCCAGTTCCTGGCATTGCAGACAGCCACATGGCTCTAAGCCATGGTTCCTAGCTACAGCTATCAGGCAGCCAGGTGTGGGGGGAGCTGTTTTGGCTGGGGAAATTGGGTCTATATGTGTCAGAGGCCTGGCTTCCCCTCTCTGCCACTGCTGACACCTGGTGACACCTGACCACTGGTGGGGTGTGGGCAGAGGAGAGTTTCTGTGCTAGCTCCTCCCCACCCCTGCAGCTGACAGCAGGGGTTGGGGTGTGTGCTGGCAGGCAATCAGGAATAGCCCTTGCTTGGCTGTGCTCAGCTGCCCTAGGTAATCTCCAGCATGCTGGGAGGCATGTGGGACCACCCTCTGCTTTCTGGCCTCAGCCTGTACTGCTTGCCTCTCCACCAAAGGGCAAATGTGCATTCTCTTCACTCTTGATCAAATGTATGCAACTTAAAGAAACCAGACTTTGGAATAGATTCCCAGTGGGAATGTACAGGCACCTACCCTGAAGATCTTGAAAAGGAGACCAGATGTACACCTTGCTGGGGTTATTTGACCCTAAACTTGAGCCCTAAACTTCTGTGAATTTGTGGATTGATTCTGCCTCATACTTTTCAAATGTCTGTACTTAGCTTTTAAGTCCTCAGTTATGTTGTAGGACTCAGTACACTTTTAACTGTGCATAACATATATGCTGGACTTTTGCATAAATCTGAGGTTCCCAAATTGTGACCAACCACTCTCTGCCTGGCTGTAGCAGCCTTTATAAACCCATCTTGCCTTGGATTAAAACTGCCTGAAGACCCTGAAGCAGGCATTGGAGAGGATGTGGACAGTGGCACAGGAAGCTATGGGGTGGGAAGGCAAGGAGGGCAAGGGTATGCTGACCCCCATGTAGATAGAGCAGGAAAGGGCAGTACTCAGTGGCCTGGATGAGGGAAAGGGAAGTCTTACCTGCCTGGCTTGGCTACCAGTGCTGTTACTCTCCTGGCTGTAAAAGCCTTGGAGAGAAACATGTACTTAATTCTAGTTATGACTTAACCCACTATTTGATGGGGGGGGGTGTTATTATACATGTGGAAACAACAGTCGCTAAGTTTTAAAACCAAATTGTCCCAGTTAAACATGTAGATAGGAAATCTCCAGTCTTATGCTTAATTTTCAAAGGATGTGTGGGATAAATTTTGTGGAGGTGCATCAAGAAGTAGGATGGGGGTCACTTTATCATGGGTTGATCCAGCTGCATATGCTGTCCTCTTAAAGTTATTGTTTTGTCTATTGGGCAGTACAGCCTGAGGATCCAGTGAAGGAAATAGTGGCATTTGTTGATTAGGATAATACTTGTATAAAGTGACCTAGCAGCCCTTATTTTTCAGCTAGGTATTATGATTCAGCAAAGAAACCTTTTGGCATCCTTGTAGATAGTTCTCTAACACTGTCAGCACGGTGCAAAGAGGTATTAAAAAATGACAATTAAATGTTGGCATCATCAAAAAGGGAATTGAAAAGAAAATGAAGAAGATCATCATGGCATTATACAAATCCATGTTGTGTGCACATCTTGAATAGTTCTGGTGTCCTCATCTCAAAAAGGATGTAATAGGGAAAATGTACAGAAAAGGGCAACCAAAGTGATCAGGGCTATGGAGCAGTTGCTATAACAACCAAGCCTAAAAAGACTAGGACTCTTTTTTTCTAGAAAGAAGGCTGAAGGGGAAAATGATGGAGCCCTAAAAATCATGAAGGACAGAGTGAATAGGAAACTGTTATTCAACAAGTTCCAGAATACTAGAAATAGGGGGCACTAATGAAAATTAGTAGGAGATAGGTTTAAGAGTACTTTGTAGGTGACATTTAATTTATGGATTTTTTTGCCACAGGAGGTTGTAGAGGCAGATAGCATAGCCAGGTTGAAAAAAGGAACTAGACACATCCATGGACGATAGATCTATTAATAGCTGTTGAACAGGAAGTGTTGGAGATGTTTCCTCTGGCATCTCTAAACCAATCATGGTTTATGTTAAGGAGGATTATAAGCAGAGGGTAGATCACTCTAGAGCAGGGGTGAGCAATTATTTCAGGCCGAGGGCTGCTCACTGAGTTTTGGCAAGCCATCGAGGGCTGCATGACAGGCAGCCAGGGGCAGATAAATATTAATTTTCTAAATTTTTAGGGGCCCCATGGGTCAGATAGAATGGCCTGGTGGGCCACATGTGGCCCTCAGGCCACATTTTGCCCATCCCTGCTCTAGAGACATGCAAGCAATGTTCTCCCTCTAAAGGACCCACTCCTGCCACTGTTGGAGACAGGATATGGCATAGATGGATTAGTGGTATAACTAGGACAGGGCAACAGGGGCAGCCAACTCGGATGCTGGCGGGGTTCGGGAGGGAGGGGTGAAGGAAAAGCATGATTGTGACATCATTGGCAAGTTTCTCTGTTGCCTCTGTGCATGACAGTCACCCCAGGCATCTGAATGCATTCTTACATTGCTGAGATGGACAATTGGTCTGACCCGGTATGGCACTTATTATGGTCTTATAAGTGCATTGTAAGAGACTGGCCCCATACTTACAATCTAAATAGGAACACAGGCAAAGTGTTAGAGTGAAAAAGGGAAGGCTCAGAGGTGAAGTGGCCAAGATTGCTGGGTAGGTGAACTAGGAATAGAACCCAGGCATCCTGTCTTTTAGTCTAATGTCTTATCTACTAGACCACATTGCCTGAGAGAGCTGTTTTATGAGCAGTTAATCCCTCTCCCACTTGAACTCACTATGCCTCCTCAAAGCACTGCAGTTTTCTTTTGGACTTTTCCTTGTTTTGGGGAAAGCAAGGAGAGGTTGCCATAATGTTCCCAAGAAGAGGTTGCCATGTTGCATAGACAGACAGCATTTGGGATCTTCAGAGGCTTGTCTCCTACCAAGATGTACATTTTTTATCTTGCTTGGGTCCTAATGAAACCCATGAGATGAAATATTTTTTCTGCCCTATTCTGCACAACACTATAAATAATTTCCTGGTAAACTGGGTAGTATTTGCCCTTCCAAATTAGTCTTTTAATGTAGCATAAAGTTCTTGTTTTTTCATCACCAATGCCAGTTGTCTCCTTTTTTATGTTTACTCTGGTTTTGTATATTGTTCAAAATGTTTCTGGTTATGGTTATGTTTGTGTTACTCCATAATAGCATTTATGTTAGTTATGCTCATTTATGTATGTTTTAAGGTATGCAGAGGTTTAGCAATATCTCCCCAGGGAAAGAGAGATAGTAATGCTGTACAATGTAATTATAAACGGCTCTGCTTGAATTCTTGTCTGTGCTTTTGGCATTTATTTATAAAAAACACTGTTGGTATTATAACTACTCCAGTGCTCAGAAACAGTGGTTTCAAGTTAGTATTTAATGTTCCAAGCAGTGGGTTTCATGGGATTTGAGAAAAGGGCCAAGCCAGAGTTAATTAGTTTCTTGGCTTTTTAAGCCAGCACAATCATGCTTCTGAAGTAGAAGGATATACCCATATAGTCCAAATTAATATTTTCTTTGGCTGAAAGAAAAAAGAGCTTTATTTTCCTGCTCAACTGAATTGTAGGTGAGTTAGAAATAAATTGTACTCTTTAAAAACTGTTTTTTACAGAGATCAGAATTTGATTATTACCAAGGGTTTTTTTTTTTTTTAATAATATCAATAATAAGTTCAGAAGTTATTCCCTACAGGCTGCTAAAATTCTCCTTAACATGGTGTGTAAGTTTTATCCCATTTTATAGAGTAGGTTACAGAGAGACAGGGCACCAAACTATGAACCCAGTAATAACAACCTCTTGCTCTTGGGTAGGTAGCACTGTTCAACCAGTAGATCTCAAAGTGAGCTGCATGGGACAGAAGTATAATTTTACAAATAGAGAAACTGACCCCAGAGGGGTGAAGTGATTTGCCGGTAATCAGCAGGACAATGACAGAGATGGAGATAGAACCCACACAGTGGTTGGATAAACACTTGCCTGAGATAGCATCCTGTATTAATGCCGGGGGTTGGACTAGATGACCCTTGAGCTTCCTCCCATCTCTGAGTCATGTTACTTACAGGGACAAGATTTTAAAAATAAAATTGTAAAGAAAAACTAGCTGTTTGTTAGAATGGTAAATTACCACATAGAGCACTTTTTATGTGCATGGCTCTTTTCAACTATTAAATATCCTAATTATCGTCAAGGTTAATATAATTATCTCCAAGGTTATATTTTATTATATATTAGAAGTATCATTAATATGCTCAATTATCTATAATGTTAGTGTAATTTTCAAACTGAAATGGAGACAAATCTCTCCTTCCTCCAACCACATGGCAAAGATCTTAACTTTATGATTCAGAATATATGAATATAATTATGACGGCAGGAGAGTGAATCTGTTATATGTTTAAAATAAATGCAATAAAATTTTATGTAAATGCTTGTCGGGGTGTTGCCAGCTTCTGAAAGCAACAACATTATTAATATATTTACTGAAGAAACTTAGGCCCGACTCCAGCAAACATTTGATAGTATGATCTCATTGATCTCAACTACTGCTCATAACAGTAAAGTTGGATGGAGCAGGGCTTGACTAAGTATATTCTTTTCTATGTGCTAGAAATGGATGGATCAGCCATATTGATGAGGGCTCTTGTGAGAGGAAAGAGTTGGTGCAATGATTTGGGGGCAGGTATGAGAAACAGTAATGCTTATTGGCAGATTCTTTCAGGCCTCTAAAAGCTCTATATGGACTAGTTCAAGGAAAGCTTACTTTATATTGATGGACATTTGTTTTTTTCTCTTTAATTTGTACTTCATATTTACTTTATAATTGCATACTTTAATATAGAATTTTTCTAAAAGGTATGGATGAATAAATTACCTGTGTAGTACACAGGCAGAATACCAGGTTAGTTAATAATAACCTATTAGTTAGAATATTGACACCAGCAGGCAATTATTTTAGTTTGAATTTTTTTTCTCCTTGACTTATATTAAATGTAGTACTGTATAATGAAAACATTTGATGAGAAAAATGCACTTCCTTTGTGTCTGATTATAGGTTGAATAGTTTTGCTCTAAAAACAAATGCCTGTTCACTTGAGATAAAATTCCAAAGTGCACAAAACTTCAGAATAAGTTTTGGGTGATTTTTAGTAGTCAGAATAATGAGAAATGTTTATAGCTGTTAAGGTCAGAAAGGAGCATAAGAAGACCTAAGGAAAGGAGCATATCCCAAGGAGCATATCCCAAGACCTAAATTTCCAGAGAAAATTTTCTCCAGGTTGGAGATTAGGAAACACTTTCAAGCTGTGAGGGTGATTAAACATTGGAATAGGCTACCTGGAGAACTCATGGACTCTCCATTCCAAAACAGGGATGACCCTGCCATGATCAGGAAGCTGGACTAGATGACCTTGTGAGGTCCCTTCAGCCCTACTTTTCTATAATCCTATGATCATCTGGCTTCATTTATATAATATGTGACGTACAATTTCACCCACTTACATCTTGGCTAAAACTAGTGACTTCTTGTAGATTACTACTTTGTTTCTGAAATTCCTTACTAACTATTCTTTTAAGGATGTGCTACAATATAGAAAGGCAAGGCAGAGTTCTTTGTAAAGCTGAAGTTAACCTTCTTATAAAGATCTTCAGGGGTGTGAAGGAGGTTTTTGCAAACTCTTTCAGAGACATGGTATCAGAGTTAATTTACCTTAAAGATCATTGGGGGTGGCCAGTGTTTTATGTCTTTGTTCATCCCCTGCCCCTATCCCCCTTTCACCTTCTGTCTCTTCTAGAAGTGTCAGGGGAGAGGTACTGTGACAGACATTTCTTAAGGGCTGAGTTTCAGCCTTGACAGATGGGCAGTACATTGTAAACTGCTGCCTGCATTCAATTTTCCAGGGATTGTAGTTCCAATGAAGGGAGTTAAAACTGTCAACACCTAACAGTGCTTGAAGATAATGAATGTAATATAAACCTGAGAAGACCACAACTAGCACTGACTTCCCACATAGCAGATGAAATCCTCTGGGCATCTGTGTTTCAAGAAATCCTTTTAATCCTTTTCAGGTATTCATAATGTGATATGATGTTTATTAATAACAATGTCTCTAATGCTTGGTCAGAAATATACTAACAAAAACATCAATTTGACATATAAAGTGATTATGATTATTCCAAACATACTATAACTAACAGTGGTGAATTTTGGAGTCAAATAAATATGGCATCGTAGTTTATATGCACTTTCTCAAATATGTGCTCAGTGTTTCTCAAGAATGTTTTAACATTGGGCTCTTGTACACGTGACAGGGCTTTAGTTCTTAGAGTTGCATTCTGTGCCACCTCATTCTGAAGCAGTGAGTTTTTAATTGAAACAGTGGGTTTTCTTTTTCTGTTACTGTATATCCGTTATTGTCCTGGGAGCCACAGGCCCCTGCTGAAGGCAGCAGTGGCAAGGGGCCCAATCCTTTTGTTTGTTTGTTTGTTTTTGGCAAAGCCTGTCTGCCTCTCCCACGGCAGGGGAGGGGGGCAGTTATCTGTGCTATTAATCTGTCAGTTTGCCCCCTAGCTGCAGAAGAGGTGAGCAGGCTCTGCAGAAAAAAAGGATTGGTCTCCTTACCACTTCTGCCTTCAGGCTCCTGCAGCTGGCAGGATGCTTGGGAGCAGGCTGGCTTGCCCTTGGGGCAGCGCAGAGAGGTGGCAAGAAGGAGACTGGGTGTCCTAGTGGCCAGAGAAGGTGGCGGGGATGGAATACTGGAAGCCCATCTGGGCTCAGGGAAGCTAGCAGCACACCCAGGCAGCTCTGCACCCTATGCACCATCCCAATTGTCTTCTCTGGCCTCCAGCACACCCACCTGCCCTCCTGCTACCTCCCTGCGATGCATCAGGGGCAAGTCAATCTGTTCCCATGCAGCTCCAGGCATTCTGCTGGCTGCAGAAGCCTGCTGAAAGCAGAAGTGGCAAGGAGCCCAATCCTTTTTTTTTATGACGCCTGCCCACCTCTTCTAAGGCCAGGGGACAAGCTGACTAATGGCTGCAATGTTCCAAGCTGCAATGTTGCAAACTAAACTACATCAGGATATAGTTTAGTTTGCAGCAATGCAAACTCATTTAAAACCTGCACAACTTGCATACATGTAATGTGTGATGCAATTAAGCTACGCAAAGGGAAATTTTTGTCACGTGCACATCGTGAACTCATCACGTGTACTAAAGCCCTATGTGAATTTTACATGCTTTTCATAATACTAAATTTTGTGTTTGCATTTCTCATTGGCTTTACTGTTTTGTAATGTAAGGTTAATTTGAATAGAAGTAGTTAATGTTCTTTAAAAAAAGTCACAAATAATTTTCATTATTAGTAAAATAAATAGATCTTGGGTTGGGGTATGATTTAGAACTTGTCACAAGCTATAAAGGATGCCCATGAAGGATTGAAGGCAGAGGTGTATAAAATTACAAGAACAAAATAACCTTAAGGATGAAAGAAGCTATTCTCCATTGAAATGAAATGTGCATACTCCAGAAAAGCCACAGCCCAAAAGAACATAAATTAAAAGGATTAATGCTGATTATGAGTTTATAAAGTGATGGTTAGGTACAACCTTGTGAAAGGAATGCGTTGATTATGTTACTGTACATGGCTGCTAGAAGATTTTTGTATTACTGGAAGCAATGCACAATACCAGAGGACAATTTACTTGTGACTGAGTTTTTTTTATTTACATTTTGCTTTCTTTAATATACACATAATTTTATTAATCTTAATTTAAACTCTATATGGTGCAGAGGATTCATAGTGGTGTTTAATTACAACTCAGATCATCAAGATTATTAACTGATCTGGTATTCTTCCTGTAACCATGAAATTGATAGCTGTAGTATACAGGTTATTTACTCTACCATCTCTTTTATAAAAAGTCTATTCTTGGGTCTGTTGAGGACTTAATAATATTGTCATATGCTTGCCTGTGTAGTATTTACAGAACAGGAGATTAAATATCTGGTGAAAGGATACAATTTCTAATAGTTGATTTTTCCATTGCAAACAGGGTTATCAGTGCTGTCTTGTGTCCTTAAAGTACATGGAAGAATCGATCTAAGTTATGTAATTTTCTATAAGTGGCATAGGTTAGATTGGTAGTGAACAGAACACATAGTCACCCTTTGGTGGGGGGGCATGCAGGCTGCCTGTGCTAAGTGAAGCCAGCAGGTTGGGGAGCCAGCAGGGAGGTTGGGGGCATTCTTGCATGCCTATGGGCTCCCCAGGCTACCAGAGACTATTGAGCACAGCTGAGCACCTGGGATAACCCTGATTGGCAGCTGGAGTTGAGCAAACATGTCCTTCCTCCCCTGCCTACTCATTTGTTAGCCACAGGCCTCTGTCAGCTGTGGGGAGAAAGGAGGAAGGGAAGTGTCTGTGTCCCTGCATGAACCCTGTCACAAAGCACCCCATGATGTACACACAGACCTGACACTGAACCTAGGAGAACTCCCACAAGCAAGCATAGCACCATGGAGACTGACTGGGGTGCGGGGCGTGGGTGGGCTTTTCTCCTCTTGTGCTGCCTACAGATGCCTGAGGCTGAAAGATGATGTGGCAGTGGGAGCAGGGAATACTTGCCCATGCCAAGCAGCCTAGTTGGGCTCCATGATGCTGTGCCTACTCACAGGGATTTTCTTGGGCTTACATCATGGGGTGCTTTGTGATGGGGCTCATGCAGGGATATGCCTGTCTTCACTCCCAGGCTGCATTCCTGCAGCAGACAGCTGGACGGATGCAGTAGGTGGAGCTGCGGAAAGGGTGCTGACTCAGCTCTGAGAGAGCTTGGGGGTGGGCCAAGTGCTAGCATGCCTCTTTGCAATAGCGATTAGTGGGGAGTTGCAAAGGAGCCTGGGATGCTGGCAGATAGTAACCTAATATAAATCAGTAGGGGTTCTGGTACAAAAATTTGATTCACCAGTCTAACCTAAATCAGTCAAGTTTGAATGCACTTATATTGGTAAAAATGTAGATCGGTTCGTGGCCTAAATGTTGAAGTTGCCTTCAAAGAAGAATTCTGACTTTGCATCTTAGTTTAGATCATCTAGCCAAAGTTTGTAATGTTATTATTTACAATATTTTATTATATAAAGTGCTGTTCTAGGTATGCAGAAAGCCAAGCAATAATGGATCCCTGATTCATGATTAGAACTAATTGATGCCATAATAATACTCTCACACAGTTGTAAAGTGCTGTGAAGACATTACATGTAGTAAATTGTATACAATTATTTTTATTATAATGGTAGATAAACCTCAACATTTTGGAAAGAACAGTTTGGAGAATTTTTTTATGTGATTTTTTTATTTTTTTTTTTATTTTTTTTTTTTTTTGGTATACATAACCTGCTGTATACTGACTTTTCTGATGGATAGGTCATATATTCCTCTTCCCCTGCACAAAGGGAGTTACATACTTAAAGTGGCACCAAAGCTATTTAACAATATTAATTGAAATCATCATAATAAAAAGTGACCAAAATTCAACCAAATTCATGTTAGAAAATTTTCATACAATTTTACCTCATTGGGGATGGGAGGTAGGGGGAAGTGCATCTTCAACACTTAAAATCATCTCACTATTATTTCCTTCCTGTAAATATGTCTTGGGTTTAATAGTTTTTTATTTGTTTTATTGATAACTTTTTTTATTCTCTGGTACCCATTTTCTGAAGTGTCATATTGCACTGGGCAGCAGGAGTGAAATCAGATCTTTCCCTTTAACCTAAAGCAGTCTTACTCTTTGGTAATCTAAACAAATAGATGTATTGAAGTTAAAAAATTGGATGTGCATATGCGTAGTTCTCTTGGGATAATATACTGCCTAATTTCAGGGGACACTGGCTTGAAGAAAACACTGCAGGATCAGATCAGTAGTAATTTTCCAAGGAATGTGAGGTAATGGGAACAAGTTATAAAAGGAGCCTGAGTGGGAGATATAAAACTACAGAGAAATGGAAGAAAATTGAGCCTCTCTTTCAATTTCTGTTTTCACTTTGCTGAATTTCTTCATGGATAAAACAAACCAAAAAGTGCACCCTATAAATTTGCTTCTTTTGGGAGA
Organism: Caiman crocodilus; assembly: GCA_030014935.1. Taxonomy (NCBI): domain Eukaryota; kingdom Metazoa; phylum Chordata; order Crocodylia; family Alligatoridae; genus Caiman; species Caiman crocodilus. The sequence continues at coordinate 9,680,476 of JAGPOW010003648.1, forward strand.
TTTTTATCTTTATTTGTTAATGTTGGAAACAAATGGGTTAAAGTCTTCATTTAGATCTGGTTTTTACTTTCCAGCTAGTTCTGCCAAAAGCCATTCCACTGGAACATTAGGAAGGAAACAAACTTTTAAACATAATTTAAGACCGGAAAAATCTTTTATGGATGTATTTTGTATCATGGCTTTTGTAAAAATGGCATTTATTTATTTCATAAATGAAATGTTCTTTAAAGTATGTACAGGATGAAATAGTACATTGCTAGGTCCAAATGTCACGAATTTCATTGTTCTCTGTATTTCTTTCATTGGCTTTAAGCTTTCCATATTTTTAGTAACCAGTTCATAGATAAATGATTTAATTAGTAAAATCCTCCTCTAAAATCTGAAGTTTGCCCAACCCCTAAAAAATAATTTGAGGACTTGTGCAATGATACAACTGGTTATATGAGAGCATTTCTCTAGATGTAAGTTTCTTCTGAGAAAAATGGGACAAAGAGGGTAAACCTCTACTGTATTTTCTGAAATCCAAGATGAGGCTTTTTTGCCTGATTCAACATGGGGTGGGTAAGGGGAGAAAGCCCCTTGTTTTGGATTCATTTACAAGGCAGGGGGAATGGCAGGTGCTGCTAGAAGTATCTCCAGTTTCTAGCCCCAAGCCTGGGTTGGGGCCAGTCAGAGCCATAGCAGTTATCTGCTCCCCTGCTTGGCCTCCTATAGCCTTCGTCCCCTCTCTTTTCCATACCGTGAGTCATGGTTTTCCAGCATGGAGCACATAGTAGCTCTGGCCCCAGCCCAGCTACACACTAGTGGTGGCAGTGGCAGCAGCTTAAGTGTCTGGCTAGCAATGCTACCACTGCAACCACTGGTGCATGGCTGGATGGGGCTAGAGCTACCATGTGCTCAGTGCCCTGGGCTGGAGTGGGGCCGGATCCATGACTGACAGTTAGCAGTTGGAGGGGCAGAGGCTGTGGGAGTTTGATGGGGAGAGGCAGAGGCTGCAAGTTGGGGCAAGCACCAGGAGGTGTGGGCACCACAGGAGAGAGCATGTACCAGGGAGGCAGGCACAAGGGAGAGAACAGTGCCAGAGTGCACAGGCACTGTGAAGAGGCTGTGGGTCGGAGGGACACACAGTAGGATCAGACTTGCCTCACCCCACCAGCTTTCACACTGCCTGTCCCCCCACTGCTGCTTTTCCCATTGTAGCATTAGGGCGGGGATGAATTTAAGACAAACCTTCAATAATTAGATTCTGTATATGGAAATAATAAATGTATAAATTTTCATATATAGAATCTACTTATTGGGGGTCTTCTTAAAGTCTTATCATCTTAGCTTCAGGTAAACATTATTATTTAAAGTAATAGTTTGCATATACTTTAGAGGCAGGTTTGCATGTATATGTTTTACTAGAATGATTAAAAATGCATTTTCTACCTTTCTTGGATCCTTGTGCAGGTACCATTACTCTTCCTGAATGACATCATGCTCCATAGAGATTTGTGACTTTCATGTATCTTGCAGTAGTGTATGTTAGTATTAGACAGGAATAAGGCTTTTTATTAGAATCTTGTTCTCAGAGTGATATGCTGGGTAGTTGACGCTGTGTATAGCCTAGACAGCACAGTTGCAATCATTTCACACATAGACGTTGCTTTTTGCTATATGCACACAATGCTATGGCTGAAAGCTTAAATTCCTGCACACTGAGGAATCAGTCCTGTGGTGGCAGTAATTTTACCCTTTCTATCTTAGGAAAAGCATATGTATTTGCAAACAATGGGCTCAACTGCTATATGAATCACACATGTGAGGCAGTAGGGATTGGAGTATTGGGCATTCAGCTCCCAAAACTTAATCCATAGACATGATATAAAGAACATTTCTTCAGCTGAAGCAGCATTACTTTCCTTATGCGTTCCCTGGGCCATCCACTAGAGATCAGCATTGTAAGCACAGAGGGCCAGATTCAGCAGAGCTGATGTGGAGTTATGTTCCAGCTCCAGCTAAATCTGTTGTACCCTAGGAGGCCTTGTCTTCGTTAAACAAAGCAGTGTGTGTTTAACATCTGTTGACTAGCATATTAAAATCCTAATGTTCTCAAAACAAACTCTGGTTTTAAAACATGTTGGTCGGTCAAGATAAACCACCTAGGCTTTGACTCAACAAACTGAATGCATGCTAAATGCTATGTGCTTTATATGAGACTTAAAGCATTAGCTAACAGACTCTTACCTTTAAATCCTGGTCTAGACAAGGCAATCAATGTGACCCACAGTATTTGTGCATTATTCTGTATGCTGTTACATTTATTCCTTAATATATATGTACAATATGATTGATTTATGGTTAACATGGGGACCATAACTTTTGTTTGTGTAGTTCTAAGCTTTAGCTTGCTTTAATATTGTTTTTTGCATTGAAATTCTGCTATTTCTAAGGAAAAAGAGGGGTGAGAAAAAGCTTTAGCTCTTGTAGTTAGTCCAATACGTAAGTTGAAGTAAACTCACCGTGTACGTTCATTTAAATGTTGAAGTGAATCAAAAGTGTTTTCAGATACATGAAAAATAGTAGAAATCATTCACAGTACATAATAATTAAACCCTTGTAATCCTCTTGCATAACAGTGCTACAGGCATCGTTCTCTTTAGTATATGCTTAATTCTATACAAGTAAGAAGTCAAATGAAAGTCAAGTTTAGAAGGCTGAGGCCTAAGTCACTGGAAGACCAACCTTTAAAAATAAGTTTGTTTTTAAAATGTTGTGACCGTGTGTGTGTGTGTGTGTGTGTGTGTTTTACCGGGTGGGGAAAGGATCTGGAAAAAGTGAAATGTGAAAAACAGTGGTTTCCCAGTTTTATAATTTGAAACAGCCCCAATGAATTGTACTGAACTAACAAAAGAAAAATCATCTCTGAACCAAGGAGTAATGTGAGAGATTTCAACACAAATGGTATTTTTCCCAGACAATTGTAAAAGCCTAAAAATGGGGAGTTGGTAATAAAATTGCTTCCTCAACCATACCTGTTATACATCACAAAGTTGGGAAGTGTTAACTATGACACATTGCATTCCATTCCTAATTCCCTGCTGTGTAGAAGGAAAAAAGTAAAAACTGAAACAACACTGTAAAGTTATACCAAGAATGCTAGCCTTCATTCTGATGTCTTCATTATTTTTAATACCTTGCAGTTTGTATGCAGTGTCTAATATTTTATTTTAAAAAGACTTTAAATTTTCACAGGATTGAACCTATCCAAAATTTCTACTCTAGGCTCCCATCTATACCTCTTTGTAACCTATATCTTAATTTAGGAAGGTGACAATCCTGCAAAGACTTCTTTTGCAGACATGTTTCCTTAGTAGAGGACTCAGCAGAAGATGAAACCCACTACAAGGCTGAAACTGACTAGAAGATCCTAATCATTTTCATTGTCTTAAAGCTACTGGACCTGTGGAAGAAAATAAAGAGAAGTGGAAGTGTGACTAAGCATCAGTTTTATGCTACTTGCTGTGATCTTGCTTAAGGAAAGAGTAGAGGACAAGTGAAGAAGAGCCGAGGATGTGTAAAAATGGAGAATTAAAGCTAAGGAATCTTAGGGAGGATAGGAAATACTAGCAAAATAATTTCTGCAAACCCAAAGGACTTGAATTAAATATCAAGAGAGAGAGACTTATATGGAAAAAAGGAGCCAAGTCCTTACTTTTAATTTTATGCTGAAGAATATGAGAGTTTACTGTTGTGCCTAGTTTAATTAATGGACATGGCTTATTTAATAAAATATCCTAGAAATAAAATCTTCAGTCTCTTCCAGTTTCAAAAATATAGTAAATAAGGGAAAATAATCCTTTCCTCAAAAAAGAAATAAAGCCCTCCATGAAAGATCATAAGGATTTATACTTTACCCCAGAGACCAGAATTAAATTAGAGATGTCTGAAGCTTGACACAGCGGATTTTGCATATGAATTTTACTAAGTTGGGTGATGCATCTGGAATGTATGAATTACAGTGTGATTCATTATGCTAAATTTGAATCTTTGTACCTGTGTGCCCACCCTGAACAACTGTTCTACTGGATGGATACTGTTATGTTAAATAACCTGTAGCAATTGTGTTTGTGACATATTAGCCATATTTAGTACATCCTTTGCTAGCTAGCTGAAACTCAAGTTTTGCCTCTAAATCATACCCTGATGGACCTAAACTAAGTAGCACTGTACAGTAAAGACTATTTTAAATCATCAGTAATGTGAATTTATTGTGATTAGGCTTTTGTATACCATCTGAGTGGAAAATAGTCCCTCATTTAGGGTACTTTTCTGTATTATGGTTAGTAGTGGTAGAGATGTTCAAATTACATGATGATTTGATATTCCAAAATTTAAAAAAGTGGTGGAGCAATATGTTGATTTGCATTTCTTAAATATAGTCTATGCCAAAGAAAACAGTCTGAGGTTTAATATATATAAAACCAAAAACATTCAAAGATTATACATCTTTACATGCATAGCTGTTGTTATATTTTATTTTTAAAAAGAGAAGCAATGAAATGTTTTGTTAATTTATTTTTCTTTTCAGATTACATTAGAGGCAAAACTTGTTTGTATAATTAGGGTATTAATGATATTACCAACAGCATAGCTAAGGGGGGAGAGTTGGGGGAACGGAGAGAGGTTGATTGCAGCAGCAGCTCTGGGCGCTAAGGGAGTAGCTGCCTCTCCAGCTCTTGACCACCATAGTCTCCAGCAGCCCAACTATCACTGTTGTCCAGGGCACAGAACTGTTGTGTTATACGTCTGCAGATACCTGTTTAGCTAAATTAGATAGAATCCTTGTATGAAGACATATTCAGGAATATTTCGGCAATTCTTTTTCCTACCATTATACTGATGAGAACTAATTCTGTGTGTGTGTGTGTGTTTTCTTTTTCACATATGGTAGAATTTACTTGTTTTTAAATATGTAGGAACTGAAACGAAAAAATGTCGGAGTTCAAATCACCCCAGAAACAAGGTGCTACTGAACATGATACTTGCAGTTATTTGGAGCATGGTACCAAATGTTTTGGATGGTTATTTTGTTCTGAAAAAGCTAAAAATATGTACAGATGTCTGTGGTGCTTTAGTCTTGCATTTTGTAGATGTGCATAAAAATATTTCTAGTTAAGATGGTATAGTTGAACAATCACATTAACTCTTTGAGAGCTGTATTTTACTGTTTTTCTGTACTAAAAATTCAGAGCCACAACTTTGATATAAAAGGTTATTTTATTTCAAAGAAAAGCAATTTGATGAGTTGTCAAGCTATAGTAAAGGGGGAATGTAGCCTGCATACATATATTTAAAACTTGTATTTAAAATGTAATGTAATGTAATTGAATACAAAACTGTTTTAACCTCTACAAATAGCCCAGAATAGAGAGACTCATGAGACCTATACACTAGTATTAAATAAATTATTACATATGGCAAATCCATCAAACTAATAGATCTATTAAATGAATGGTATTTCAGGAGAGACTCTGTGCTTTTGACAGCTCTTTATTATGCAGAGCATTTTGAAATACAGTTATTTACACAGCACTTTATATAGTGTTTTATTCATCAAAGTATTTAAAGAAATAACTATAAAATGTTCAGATCTCAGTTTACTACCTGTCAAATTGTGTTGCTTTGCATTTGGCATTGTTTAAGATTTCTGAACCTTGCCAAGTTCATTTAAGTTTTTTGTTGACACTAATTAATAGAGAGGCTTACAAACTAATTAGTATTACATTTCATTTCATGTTGCATTATGATGGTTTACACATTATGTTGTTAAATAGATCATTCTGGACTTTCTTTTTTTTAAATACAGCATTAAGTTTATTTCTTGGAAGACAATAAAGAATGTTAATTAAGGAGATGAAAAGCAGTGTTAACTGATTAGTGTGGTAATCCCTTGATTTGATTGAGGTCAGCAGTCACTTGGGAACAAACCAGCTGCTAACTCTTGCTTCATTTTCATAAGGGCAGGCATGGTAAAACTGAGGTGCAGTTCAGGTGGGTTGACAGTTTTGTCTTGTTTTGTATATACTGAAGCTTAACAAAACTGGCCTACCTTATTTTTTTATTTAGCTTTGTTATTTTAATGAAAGCTAATCTGTGTTCAGTGGAAAGTGTTCCTTTTCAGAGCATGAAGCTCAAAATAAACTTCCTGGGTTAATTCGGGAACAGAACTGCACATATGTGTATTTCTCAGGGGAAAAAAGGGAAGGGCAATGTTCTACATTTAGCAGTACATTTCTGCTGCTGATCTTATCTTGCTTCCATTGAGTTTGTCTCAGAATTGACTCTGGTATGAGTAAGAGAAGAGTTAGGTTTTTGGCTTCATGGAAGAACGTTCTTGGTTGTTTTAAAAGCTGAAGTTATTGAGCAAACCATACTGCTGTGCATTCCTTGAGGGCAGAGACCACAAATTGTAGAGAGGTAGTGCTCTTCATCTTACTGGAAAATTGCCCGCCTTATAAGACATTAAACTATACTACCGTCTACCTCTATTACAACATATAGAATAAAATTTTTAGAAAGGAAAGGGTTTTTGGAAAGGAAAGAGTTTGCAGTGGTGTAACCAGAAAGATAATCATGGGACAAAAGTGTGGGAATGCCAAAATGGTGATTGAAGCAAATAACAAAAATGTTAAATCACATTTAACATGTTGGTAAACTCACATCCTTTCATACTATAATATGCTTATGGGCAGATTCTATTCCACCTATTGCATGTAAATGTAGATGAGGTGCATAAGTAGGAATGTATTCTACTTTTCTCAAATCTCTGAAAAACCTTTAATACAAAAAGTGGTTAGGTCCTCTTCCTCCTTATTGTATTTTTGTGACTCATTGTTAAGGGTCATATGATAGTGTACTACAAAAGTAAATATATTCATGGATTTTCAATGACTTAAATGGGATGGGATAGAACTGCCCAATATGTGGACTAGAAGCTGGCCCACATCTAGAAATTATCTTTGAAGTACTGTATTTTGATAATCTCTCTCCCTCTAGTTCCCATATTGAGTACCTCCTGTTTTTTGGCTCCAAGTTCAAAAGTTATTTCAAAGAAAAATGTTTCTTTTAAAAAAGTAATAAATGCTGTTCTTAGCTTGTTTCTTTAACTTCATAGAATTATGCTGCTGCTCTTTGCTCACTTGATTTGTACATATGACGAAATGTAATTTGGCTATGATGAGATATGGAGCTCAGGGTCTCAAGGTCACCAGTTCAGCTATGGTCCATGTTAGTGCTTTATGCAAGTCATTATTGCAGGAGTTGTGTTTTGATGAAATAGGAATGTGGTCTCAGTTTAGACCTTACATCACTGGAAATAATACGTCTGTCTAGACCAGGAAGGACGTTTATGAAGGGATATTGTGGAGATATGATAATTTTTGTTCTTGTGTTCTGTTTGATTTGTTGATAAGTAGATCACATTCCCCCTCCCCCCTCCAACTTTGAATTCAGCATTACTGCATTCACTTTTAATACTGACAAATTATATATGTTCTGTAGTTGTTAAGCTTGCCTCCAATTCTTATACTGGAAAAGGATATGGGGAAAAGATACCTTGTTGGAAAAAGTAAAGGAAGTCTTGTTCAAACAGTTTCACTAAAGTAAATATTTTCTTACTAGTATGTCTGTTTTAAAATCTCACATAATGAGAGAAATCAGACGTGTCCCTTTAAATTAAAATTGGGCAACAAACAGAATAATTCATTTTGTCTTGTGTCGGGTGTTGAAACTCTACAGAAAGCTATATGTCTAGGAAAACCCCAGAATTCTTATCTGTGCACATCTAAAATGCACAAGGACAAGAGAAGAAAAAAACCAAGTTTTTAGGATGACATAAATAGTGTTCAGTTACCCTTGATAATGTTTGCTTTGTCAGAATTGTGGTCACATAAACTAACACTGAGGATATTTTCATCTTGTTGTACTGTGCAACTAAGATTTTATTTTTTGGAGCTGCTGGAAAATAAAGATATGCTGGGCATATTGGGATTTGGGTTTACCAGTGTCTCTATTAAGCACATGACTGTTACACACAAAATGAAAATGAATTTTAAACCTTTTACAAATGCTATATTCTTTGCTTAATCATGTACACTTTTTCTTTCCCTTTTTCAACAAAAGTATTTCATTCATGGTTGTATTATAGAATAGGAAATGGAACAGCTGCTTCAACAGATGTCACATCATAGCTCTGGGGGGAATAGTTGTTCAATTCAATAGCACCATTAGATAACTATTGAAGGAGAAAAATTCTACAAGAGGTATGTGGCCTTAAAGCCTAGCTAACTAAAACTTAAACATGATAGTTTGGTTCTGCAGTCACCTAGAGAGCAATGAGTTCCATCTTCATTTGAGCATCAGCGACAGCGCCTTTACCTTGCAAGAGAGGTAGACTTTGTCAGAGGTTTGGGAGATATTTGTTCTATTCTGGATGGATGGGTATACCTAGGTGAGCTTCTGTAGCCTGAGGAGTAGGAAGAATGATGGGTTAGTTCAAAGGAGAGAAATATGAAGAGATGATGAAAGTGGAAAATATGTCAACGAAAAGGTGGAATGGGCCACAGAATATACATTTTCCTGTCACACAATTCATCAGTGTCAGTTGCTTAATTATGTTGGCCCTGAATGGAGACTAAATTACTTCTCAGCCAGGAAGAATTACAGTTGCCTCTATCCTGCTTGGGGTTGTCTTACTCAGGTTCATTCTTGTTCTTGTTTTATCATGGAAGCTTCCTTAGTTCTAATATCCATGATATGACTAAAACATTTAAGGCATTTACAGAAGTTACATTTTTCACATGACAAGGCCCCTGAAAGTGCTGTATAGCTGTAACATAACAAATTTTCACAGCCACAGAGTACTTTTAAATGGCCAATTGCTCAAAAAGTTAACTCTCGTTAAATCAGCTATTATATGAAGGTGCTGTAGGGCAGAGCACATTGTGTATAGGTTGGCTGCAAGAGATAATTTCAGGTGATTCTGCCTACATCTCGTCTGCCTTTGTGGGGCTGGGCTGGCCCTTACCCACAAGATGCATGGGCTGGCAAAATTATCAACTACCCTACCCCCCGCAGGATGATTTAGCTGGCTGGCTGCTCACTCTGCCTCGTGGGTACCCCCCACCCAGAGAGAGCTACTCCTCTTCCCCATGGGGAAATCGCTGGGGGGAGAGAATGCTCTTGGTGGGGGAGAAACCACCAGGCACAGCTGGTAAGTAGCCACCAAAATCATGCACCACCTGGCTCCTGGCCTTGCCTGGTGAATAGAGGCTCTGAGCTTCCACCATCAAATCTTGAATGTCTGTGAAATTCAATTGTGCTCTAACTTTAAGTGCTTTGTGCAAAGTGCAAAAGTTACAGCAAGATTGAAAGTGCCTTCCAATCACTGGTGTAAACGCCCTTAGTGGTTAAAACTGAAATCTTCTACATTATACTAATATGTTGCGTGCCCACAATACGAATGGTTGATTCCAGCAGGCCTGGGTCGGCATAAATATAGCCATGATACTCTTGTCATAATGTATGCATCCGGTTATACATGCTGGCTCTGTGAGGGAAAGTTGTCTTGCTTCACAAAAAGTAATGTATACACATGTATATATGCACAAATACGCGTCTACTCACGTAGGAACAGAATAACACATCCAGAAACACCCACAAATGCACAAAAACATGCATACACAAACAAACGCACACGTGCACACACAGATGCACACACAAACACGTGTGCGTGCACACACACAAACAGGACCACACGCAGGCACACACAGAGAAACTCATGGAAATGTGCATACAAACAGAGGCACAAACATGCACGCACGCGCTTAACTGGGAAAACTGGAAACTACCCAATGGGAGAAGAGCCTGGCTGAGTCCTCCTGCTTTGAGTCTTTGTGAAACAGTCTATCTGAACTGTGTAAAATGAGCAGGGACGTGAAGAAAAGCACCTTTTAAAAATAAAATGAAACCTTCTATTTGCCAGACCAGCCTTTGCCTTTTTAATTACCCAGAACTGGCTGTTGTATGAAGCGTGTAGAGTGTTGGAGAGAGTGAGGGTAAGAGAAGCAGTGGGTGCACTCACTCAGACCTGAACCTGCCTATATTTGTAGGGGCAGGAGGTATACCACATTGCCATTTAATTAAAGGCAGCAAGCTGTCAATCATGGTTACGAGCCAACTCTGTTGAGAGAGGGCACATGCCTTGGGTGTTTACACAGAGATCATATGATTGCAGCCAGCACACTTTCACAGTCGCTGTTGGCAGCACTTGACACAGTGGCATATAGCTTTGATTTTGGGCAAGCTGCCCATTTTCCATATCATCACAAATCAGCTGGAAGGGAGACTAAGCAACCTGTAATCCTTAAGTATTTTTAGAAACATGATGTAAATTAAAACTACATACTTTATAAATAAAAACAGATATAAGTTATTCCCAGAGACAAGAGAAAATATAAATCTTGTACTGTGTATTATTGAGACAGAAAATAAGGAGTGCTGAGGTATTTTTCTGTAAGTGCTGCTGTTCATATAATAATATAATAAATGTGATGTGCCAGAACCTTGAACCCATTCCATGAAAATGCTAGCTAACTGTTAGAAAGAGCATGTGTCAAGTATTAAATACTTATTGGCTACCAATGTAATCACAAGGTTATTTAGACCTCAAGCTGTCTTTAACATTACAAAGAATAAATTATTTTACACCAAATATATTCTTTTAAAAAATGTATTTTTATTTTGAAAGAACAGCACCAGCTAGTCCATCCCACAGTCCTATACATCCCAAGAATATCAAGAGTCAAAGACAGCCAAGCTTCTTTAGGTAGATGTGATATCTTTTATCAGACCAACTGAGTAGTTGGAAAAAAGTTCTTTGCAAGTTTTGAGCACATGCACCCTTCTTCAGGCATAGAGAGTCAAAGAGGGGGTTTACATCCCAGGGGCTATGATTGTATTAAGAGTTAGCTGGCATGTCTGTGCATGTTTTGATTGTAGGCAATGTGATAGGTGCTCTGTGACAGAAATATCTTCATCATGGATTTCCTTTTCCACCCTGGTTTTTACTTGTATCATGCCTACTGAGTGTCTAGTTGTCCTATCTGTGTAGTTGGGAAGTTACAATCCTAACAAAAGTCTCTCAAGTTAACTCACAGTCCCCTAGTACCCCAGGATGCTTTGCACTGCCCCTACAAACTCCCTCTCACAGAGTGGGCAGGCTAACCTTGGCCCAAGCTGTCTGCTTCAGCCAAGCAAGGAGGCATGCTCTAGCAGCCCCTGGCTTCTAGCTGTGGCTGCATTTCTGGACTCAAAAGTGAATGTCTGTTCACTTGTTTATCAGTTCAATCTACACATCTTAGACTAGCCTGAAAAGATGGAATTGATTCAGCCTCGGGCTTTTTGACAGTCTGTACTTAGCTTCAAACTTGTCATGGGAGGAGGATAGATGCAAGCTACAGCAACTCTTCCTGGTGGCTAGTAGCAGTTTCTCTATGACAATCCAAAACCATATTAAAATGAGGAAAGAATGGCCTTTCACTTTATACTGCTCGGTAGTTGGACACTGGTTTTTATGCATGTAGGTGTTATTGAAGAAAATTGCATTTTTCTTTCAGACATAAAGTGGCCCTTTTTTGTTGTTGTTTGCTGTCAGTTTCTTTTTTCCTTTGATGTAATTTCCTTACAATGAAAGACAGTTTGTATTCATCACAAAAGCATTACACGCATACTGAAACCTCAGGACTAGGAAAGGAGAGTAGCTAATGTCTACATGTTGCAAGCTGCTTCAGATACCAAAAGCAGCATAGCCATATTAGCATGGGGTTCTGCTCCAGTTAATACACTGTACTTATTAATAAGCTTGGGTAGAGTGCCACTGCTTCTGGTACCTGGGGAAGATCATTCCTAGTTATTCTAGGGCATAGAGAGAAATGACAGTTTTTGCACAATCTGGCCACAGAAGGAGGTTTATAACTGTGACCAAACACAAGTGCACAGCTGCAGACAGCTTAAAAAATGGCCAATTGGGTGAAAATCTGACACCTTATTGCATGAGGGGTCAGATGAAAACATTTAAAAAAAGAATGTCTTCTGTGACTTCCGCCTGCCAGCCTGTCACTGTTTTCAGAATGGAAGAGAGAAAAGGAGCAGAGGGAATTCAACCCCCACTGGAAGGAGAGTCAGGTGTATTGGAGATGCCCCACCCCAAGGTAGGGGGAGCTCCACTTCACCCACCCCATTCTCCAGTACTGGCTGGAACCCCTAGAATGAATTCCCTCTGCTCTCTTCTCACTTCCCCATTCTGAAAATTTACAGCCTCACAGGGAGGAGGGGCTGTTGCTAGGGTAAACCGGGGGCATGCTCACAGCCAGCAGCTAGATTCCCCTCTTCCCTGGAACCAACAGTGAACTTGTGTTTTTTCCAGGGGATCTTTGTAACGCAGAACGCTTCCTGCAAAGCATTCTCAGCTACAGTGGGGAGCTGCACTTCTGTCTGCAGCCTTGGGTATCTACATAGCACTACATGGTACTGTGGTGACACACCCTACGTAAGGCATTTCTCTGTGAAAATAGTTTGTCTTAATAAAAATAACCAATCTTTAAGTCATATTCTCTGTCCCACATAATGCTTATCCTCCTCTGCTGAAGTGCTTCAGTAATGGTAAGGAAAGGGAGTTGGGTATGGATGTAGAAGGGCATGGTTAAGAGCATGGTCTGTAGATATACAACTGCAAAATCCAAGTGCAAAATCTTGTGTATATATATGACTATGTTCCTGTTTAATGAGGATGCAGCAACTGCTAGGGCAGCTGAAGCCCTGAGGCCTGGATACTGGATGGGACACTGTTCATCACCCATACACATCCCCTCCCTCAGCACACTAACCCTACTCTGCATAAAATTGCTCCTTTAAGATTTCTGACTAGAAATATATAAGTACTCTTAAAGTTCCTGAAGGAAGTACAAGATCCTTTCCATTTCACAAGCATCTCTGAAAAATTTTTATGGATTGGCATGTGTTTATTTGTGATGTGTGGTGAATTAAGAGTTGCCCTAGTACTATGGCAGCATCCTTTAGACACCCAGCTACAGATCTCTCACCTAGTGTTAGTGAAATATGACCCCCTTTAGTTTGTAACAGGTGACAGAAATGCGTGTGAGCGCATTTTAATAGCAGTATCCTGGCTTCAGAATTATATAAGTGGATCTTATTGACAATGCAAATTCAACAGAAAATGCATTCTTATGCATTTGGATCTTGCTTGAAATCTTGAGATCAGTGGAACAAGTGAAGTGAAAACATCTTTAAGATGCTTCATTTTTTGCATTCTGTAATTTATGAAAAACTGTTATGTGATACTTCACAGTTGATTGCAGTCTATAAATGCAAATGCATGTACCCTAGCAAATATTGCATACCATTGTAGTGGAGACCTGGTGGACTGTGTGTGAAATCTGGAAGAAGAGTGTTTCTTGTAGACCCTGCATTTGGGAGTCTGGAGCTTTTCATTTAACCATTTTTCTCCTAGCAGTCATAGTTGCCAAAAAGTATTCTACTTCCAAAAATAAAAAGTGGTCACACTCTTTCATATCATTGTACTCTCTCCTTTTGTGTCCCTGGTCCCAGTGTCCCTGTGTGCTTTTATAGTCCTTTCATGAGAAACTTGTTGCTGAGACATTCCTACAGAAGTAAATGGTTTAATAATTGTGTGATTCTAGTACAGAGATATTTTCATAAGTAAGTCAGTTTTCCCTTCTGTACATTGAGATGCATTGAATAAATATTATATTCTTAGTTTGAGAGACGAGGAATATTGATGGGGAAGAAGGAAATGATAAAATAATAGGGCAAAAATAAAAGAAAAATACAAACTACTGAAAGGATAATTCCTGATCTAGGTATACATTCTAAAAAGTTAAAAGTTAAAAAAAGAAGTTAAAAAATTAAATAGAAGGTTAAAGAAAGAGTCATGGAAAACAAAGCTGTAAAAGTGACTTCTGATCTGATGACACATGTATCTGTTGCATGTGTTGCATGGGCAAAATCATTTCACTAGTATATGGTAACAAAAGTTCTGCCATTGCCTAAGTAACTACACAAACTTGGCTCATTAGAAAGATTCTCAGAAAGATGTTCCCCATGGGTCCTTTTTGGCTGTCTTTTTCAGCAGCACTTGATATGGAGAATTATTTTTTTCTCCTTCACTTCCTTCCCCCATCTATGATAAATCACATTACTTGTTACTTGAATCAACTGGCTGACTTGCAGATATCCAGGCTGAAATTGTGGCAGGTAGTAGCTAAATACAGTGGCTTTAACTCTGTTCCCAGTAACACTGAAATAAATTCAGTGCAACTTCATTTACATTGAATTGTTACTCCAGAATTATATCAGTACAACTGCAGGCAGAATTCTGCCTGGTAATGCTATTTTACTTCCTTCAAGTATCACTATCAGAAACCAAAGTATAAATTTAGCTAAGATTGTTAACTAGGAATATAGGCAATTAAATACTGGATAATTGTGGCCCTTATTTGAATATAATATGTTCTTCAAAGGCTAATTTTTGGTTTAACCCAGGGGTGGCAAACCTATTACTCATGGACTGGATTTGGCACATGCAGCTTCTCAACTTGGCCCACTGGACCCTTGGGTCCTGCTGGACATGGCCACAAGTGACAAACTTGGCTTGCCAGCACTGGGTCTTATGCTTCTGTCACCCTGGACCCTGCATCACTGCTGCTGGACCTTGCACAGACCCTGTGCCAGTACCAAAGTGGCCATTGTGACAGCCCTTATGCCCTGGGTTAGACCTGGCCTGCTAGGAGCCCTGAGGTCTGGGTCCTGGTCAGGGCCCCAAGTGACTTCAACGCCCCTAGTTTAAGTCTCATAGATGGCCAGATAGTTTAGGAACAGCAAGTCCTCTGTCTCTATAGAGGGTTAAACTAAATGAGACTTGGAAGGGTCCCTAACAATCTTATGGTTGTATGACTTAGTTCTGTTTAAGTTAAGTTACACTCATCTATACCAACTGCTGTTCAGACTCAGAACAGGCAGCAGGAGCAAACTCTATAAGAAAGAATCTGATCATGCTGCACCAAACTTATATTTTCACTTGAAAGCCAATGCATGCCACACAAAACATATATATCTGTACACATAAAATGCCATAAATGTTACTTTTTATGATGCATTGTTATATCTTTCCTTTATAATTTGAAGGTAGACGTGTTGGTGACATTCAGTTTTATGCAACAGCTGTTAAAATAAGTTGGCCTGCTGTAGAATGGGGATCATTATTCTGTAGAATGGGGATCATTTATGAGACAGATGATTATTTTTGTTCCATTGAAATACTTGAAAAATAAATGGAACTTAGGAAATCACTGTGTTGTAGTAAAGTTCTTTATTTTGCCTGACCTATAGTTTAAAGGAGCTGATTGTACAGTGCATGTGGGATGTTGAAAATTTTGTATGTGTAATTACTTTTCCTTATGAGCCAAATTTAGTGCTCAATGCAGCCAGAATCACGAGGCTGTGTAATTTGAGCAAAAAGGAATCTTCTATCCAAGGCTGTATATGGCCAAGCATTTTCAGGTTTCTTGCTCTGGTTTTTGTTTATCTTCTATATTTTAACATTTAAGATGATACATGTGTGTCACATTTTGAAACTGTTCCCCCAGACCAGGATTACTAGGATTTTTTTTAAATGAAATCTCATATACACCTAGTCATTTGTCTTCATAAACAAACAACACGTATGAAACAAAACATCATCAAAACTCATTCATCAGAAGACCTCTGAGAAAATTGTTCATGTTGGCACCGCTGTTACACATATTCTTTACGTGTACCATATGTAAAGAATCCTCATTAGATTTACTCTACTGTGACAATAATTTGTTTTCTTTTAAACCACAGACAGGTTGGTCAATAAGTACATTTCAAAAACAACCACCCCCAAACTCGACAGCTAACTCCCTGAAACTGCCCTGACTGGTATCTGAACATGAAGGTGAATAAAGATCACACTTTTGTATTTTGGTTCAGCAGATTTTGCTGTGGCATGGAAATTTCTCTTCTGACATCCCTCTCAGATTTAAGTCTCCTCATTTCTTAAAATATCATCATGTTCCCTCAAGCTTTTTTCTTCAGTCTTGTTTTGTTTTTGTTTTATGTAACTACTGTTCCTAAAATCTTCTCCATCATACTTGTGTATCGTATGCTTACACAGTTTGTTCTTTTTGAGATTCAGTAGTTATTCTTGTTGTTTTTAATGGTACTGTAATTATGTTATTGGGTATAATGCAGTATATAGTATGTACTATGTACAGTTGTGTATATTATGTATAATCAAACACTTTAAGAATAGAATGCATTATAAACAACTTTTAATATTGTGTTGACTTCACACCTACTGGAATAAGGGACTTCTCGAAGATCCTTATTATAGGGATAGCAACATTCCCTAAATATGTCATTATTAGGTTAATTAACTTGTTTGATGCTTCCTCTAGGGTGCTTGGCTTTGCCTTAAGCTTTTGGCCAGTTGTCATCTGCTGTTACTGAATATTACTGAAGGTTTATTGCATTTCATATTAACCTGCTTATTGTTTGTTTTTCCTCCATACTTTAACAAACACATCAAATTAAAGAAAATGCGGTTTGAAAATCTCTTTAAGTTTCCATGACTTTAATAATCACTTATATTGAATGGTATATAGTTTTAAAATTACAATAAACACGAAGGAAAGACAGGGAGAATTAAATAAAAAATCAAGATTTAAAGGTTAATAAAAATATTTCACATTCTTAGGTCACCAGTAATGCTAGATTTTGGTAAAAGGAGAATAAAGATTAACATCAGTAGCCCTAATCCTGGTCCTTTAAGCTAAACCTAACCACTGACTTCATTGCACACTTGTTCTCTTTGAATAACTTTACAATATTAACTTCTATATTTGAAATGTGTTTTATTATCATTGGAAATTTAATTTAGTTTTTTTAATATGGCATTCATATTTAAGATCAATATTGTAGCTTTTAGATTGCTAGTTTTAAATGAAAGATAACAGAATGGTTGAAAGTACAAGTTACTTTCTTAAATAGACAAGAAGAGATCATGTTAGATGTAGAAGGTAAGGGAATATAAGAAAAGTCAAACAGCATAAGTTATGGGTTAATGTTGTTATAAAAAAGTAGCGTCAATGATTTATTATTAACCAGTCCATCCCACTTGATCTATCTTTCCTCATACACTTCAGTTGTGAATTTAATACAGGCAATAAGTCATTCCATTTCTTTTAATTCTTTTTATGCTTGTCAAATGCATTTCTTTAGAGAATATTTTTTTGGCAACAGTAGTGATAAAATACATTTATTGACTGCACTTGCAAAGATCTAAATGGGTATCTGTCTTTCTCTAACTCCATATAATAGGAATTTGTGGGATATATCCTTGAAATAACACTTGTATCATATTTTTTTAAATTTAGATCTATAGGTTTGTTTTTTATTTTATTTTGGAATATTTGCAGACAATTTGAAGGTAGTAACCTATACCATGATATGCTCTGAACATATTTCAGTGTATTTTGTATCCATTTAATTCTTTCATATTAGATATTGTTTCACACCAATCACTATTTTACTGTTATTTCCTCCATGATGGGGAACATTTACTGCTCTTTGTAAATGAAGCAGAATCAAAACATGTTTAAAGCCTCTAATAACATTCTTCTCTCTGAAGACAAACCTTTCCATTGTTTCAGTTCCATTTCTGCACATATGCACAAATGAACCACTCTTTTTATGTTACTATTTCCTGTGTACATATCATAAAATAAAAAAACAAACTGGGGGTATAGTGCAGCTGCCATCCTTTCCAAAAGCATTAAGGAAAATGTCAGTTGTGTGTGTATGTTTGTGTGCTTTTGGAACACCTGGCTGATGGGCAGTCATGAACATGTATGTCATGAATGAATTAGTAGGTAAGAAAAATGGGAGTTTTATTTTAAGTAATTAGTATGCCTCATGTGATTTCATTGGTTGATAAAAACAATAAATTCTGATACTGTATCATTTTGAGGACCCGTTCAGAATTAGGGACCAGTTGTACTAAATTTCTGACAGATATAAATAGAGACAGGTGTTGGCCATAAAAGCTTAAAAATCTAATTAATGTAAGGTGTGAATGAAGTTTTCACTGCTTTGCTATTAGCAGTAAGGGTTTTGGAATGAGGGCAGAGCACTGAGTCTTGGGAATGCTTTTATGGATTCCCTACAGGATTTGGCTACAGGAATAGGTTACCACAAGGCAAATTAAGTTATGCATTTGTAGTATGCTAGCTACTCCACAATATATGTCTGTATGTATGCTTCTACTCTATGATAAATGTTATGTAATTTACTGGACTTCATCAAGAATACAAACTACTTGCTTTACTGTTTAATGAGAGGAACAGTACCCATGGAGTAGGCAGTGTGTTGTAAGGTCCCATCTTGGGTTCTCTTATACTAACTTTGCATGGCCATGCCTTTAGATGCCTGTAGAAGGACTTCAGTACTATTTAAGTGTCCAATTTCAAGGCTGTGATCCACAAAATCCCTGTTAAACGTTTTAGGCAACTGATAGGTAAGTATGTTCTTGACAATAAATGTCCCTGCATTCCTAAAATCCTTCTGTGTGGGGCCAGATCTGCCACCATTTTGGCAAGTCTGTGCAGCTTGGTATCTATATTATGTTTAAGCACAGATGCGATTGATACACTAAGGACAAAATCCTGTTTCATCCCAGGGATGACCATAACACAGCTTGAGACTAACTGCATCACCTGACTAAAGTGTAGGAGCAGTTCTTTTACCTGCTCTGTGTGGGTAAGGAGTAAGGCTGCCCTCTGAAGATGGACATCTCTGTCTTTCTGTAATGGAATAACTTGTGTGGGAGGTAGTAGAATCACTTTTGCACTTTACTTTGCAACTCAGAGCTAGTCTCAAGCTGCTTGTTGGTCAACCATTAGATGAAATAAAACTCTGCCCTCAGGGCCCTTGTGTTTACAGAACATGGCTAACATACCTTGAAAAGATTGAGTTCAGCACAAAATGCAGTAGTTATGCTTATTTCCATTCCATATGCTTTCAGTAATGGCCTAGTGGAAATAGCAGTTGCCTGAGAAGTGAGAGACCTGGCTTCATACCTGTGTCTCTTCCCTTCTGGGGGACTGGCTTAATTACAAGGCTAGAGATGTGGCCTAGTTGGGGCCAATTTCTACCCCTCCTCTTAAATCTCTCTCAGTGTGCAAAATTCATGGGATCAGTGAGAGAGCAGCCAAGGTGAACATGATTGTGTAGCCCAAAGATAAGGGCAGACACAGGAAAGACAAGCCCTGGGTTCTGATTCTTGGTCCAAGGACTGCTAAACTGTGTTCAGAGCAGGAATCAGCTCTGGAATGTATATTAGCAAACAGCAGGTTGTCATTCTTTGTAGGGACCTGCCTTACTAGCAGATGAGATGCACATTTTATGGATAGGGTGACTATATGTCCCAGTTTGGGACAGTCCTGGACTTTGTAGGCTGTCCTGGTATCCCAGCTGGTTAGTGAAAATTCACACAAAAGTCCTGGATAAGTGCCACCCCACCCATGCTGCCTGTTTTGGCTCCTCCTGAGCGGGGCAGGGGGGGTAGGGTAGACTGGGCTGGGCACTGCTTCTCTTGCCTGGGGCAGGGATCAGCCAAGGCAGGTGAGTACACTGCTGTGAGTGCAGGCAACTCAAACATATATCTGCAGCACAGCAGGCTTAGGACCAGGGAATGGCCACTGGGGTAGGTGGGGGTAGAGTGGCTTGGACTGCTGACCTGAGGGAAGTGGGGGTCTTTCCTCCCCCTCTTGCCCATCCATCTGCCATGTATTGTAGAGGTGCAGCTCGGAGTTCCAGACTCTGCCCTCAGACTGCAGCTGTGGCCCGGTCTGTCCTGCCTAGGCCTGGTGGCTAGGGGCTGGAGTGTGGAGCTCAGTTAAGCACTGTCCCCACTACCAGCAAGTGTGCATGTGTACATTTGTGCTGTCTTTCTCCTCCTTTTCCTCCTGATCTCTTGCCCAGTAGAGCCCTAGCCATCTGCTTTCTTAGCTTCACTCACCCCACTTCCCTGAAGGCAGTCCCTGCCTGGCCCCCCCTTGCTGGCCAGTGGGGAGGCACAGCTGCATGGTGCGCAGGGAGGGGAACAATGTCCAGGTTTTCCTTAAAAGTAATATGGTCTCCCTATTTGTCAAGGACTTTCAAGGATATTTGAAGATGCCAGAGGAATAGTGAGACTTGTGAACCTTAGGTCCCATTCCAGGAAGAAAATGTAATGGAGGTGGCATAGATCCTTCTACTCCCCCACCATTCTAACCCCATTTATTTATTTCACTCCAACTTGTTCCTGTCCCTGTCTCTCTTCCTGGCTTCTCCACTACCCCACCCAGTTTATCTCCTGCCCTTTTGTCTCCTTGACTTTTAATCTCACCTGGGTCTTATAAGCGCCTAAGAAAGGGCCTTATAATGACTGGTGCTAGGTGATATTAGGCAACCTTAGCTATGAACACAGATACCTCTATAATGTCAGGAAGATTTTGTAATGAGGTTTTGGGTTTGATGTTAAGGAACAGTTATACTACAACAAAAGATCTGGCTGTCCTTAGTTTAGGTGACCTTCAGTCATCTGTATGCCCGTAGTGAGTCAATAGATTATGTCCCCTCAATAAAAGTCACTGTAAAGTAAGGTAAGTTTTATTTTTGCCACAATTGGATCTTGCTACATGTTTGATCCATCAAGGCTATTAAATAAAGTTGTACATGAACATTTTGGCTCCAATCGAAAGGCTTTAATAAGAAATAAAAGGTTTCCTTTTACTGAGCCTCACAGATCATTCCATGACTATATATTTTCATGAATGTTGATTTCAGTGATTGTTTTTTCTCAGATCCCTTCTCAGTGCTATCTTGGTAAAGTTAAGGAATATCTGAATAATTGTAATTTTTAATAATGCACATTTTGGGCAGTGTGTGCTTACATACACTGGAGACTGGAGACTTGACCCATTTTAAAAATGTTCTGTAACAATGTTCCCAAGGCACATATGGTACTGCAAGTCAATCTATAGTTAGCTATTGTGTTTTAGAATGATGAGTTAATCACACAGATGGGCATTTAGGAAGTCAGCATTTTCTCAACTATAAGGTTGATGGTGATTTTCTTTAGGATTAATTAGTAAGGTTATTAATCCAAACAATTAAATTCTCTTATAACAGTACAGCTGTCTAATTAATTAATCTATTAATTAATCAGTAGATTTTCCAGATGTCTGCTGAGATACTGTCCCTTGAGCAGCAGTATTAGTTGTTGGCTTTTTCAAACCATGATTAGTGTCTTCCATTAGTTTAACCTTACAGTAAGAAAGGGCTAGATTTATTAAAGAACAAGAGTTGTATCTTTTTCCTGTGAGTAAAAATCTATTTCATTATTGTGGGTTACCTTTTCCTTTCAAACACCTGACAAGCTTGTGAATAGCTAATAAAATCTGTAGAGGAGTTGAGTGTGCTCCTTTTCACCTACCTAGAAACCATACTTGCAAAGTGCTAACATAAAAATATAATGACTTAAATTATTTCACTTTCTAAGAGCTACTTGTGTCAGTAAGTTGTGAACATAGGCAGGTCAGCAGATGTTGAACTATAAACTTGTTCTCATCCAGAGGTTAAAGCTTTGCCCTTTTCAGTGATTTGGAAAAGTCAATGCACCTCTCTTAAAGCAGAAGATACTACCTCCTTTATTTTATTTCATAGTGTCAGAGTTTCATAGATGGTAGGGTCGGAAGGGACCTAAGCAGATCATCAAGTCAAACCCCCTGCCATAGCAGGAAAGAATGCTGGGGTAAAAAGACCCTGGCTAGGTGATTATCTAACTTCCTTTTGAAGAACCCCCTGAGCACCACTTCCCTTGGAAGTTGTTTTCAGCTCCTAGCCGCCGTGACAGTGAAGTATCACCTCCTGATGTCTAGCCTGAATCTACACGCAGTCAACTTATGGCCGTTATTCCTCATTACTCCTGGTGGTGCTCAGGGGAACAGGGACTCTACCATAGCCTGCTGGTCCCCCTTGTCAAGTTTGTAGATGGCCACCGGATCCCCTCTCAGTCTTCTCTTGTGAAGGCTGAACAGGTTCGGGTCCTGTAGCCTCTCCTCTTGGGGCCTACACTGCTGCCTCCGATCATGTGAGTGGCCCTCCTCTGGACCCTCTCAATGCTGGCCACATTCCTCCTGAAGTGCGGCACCCAGAACTGGATGCGGTATTCCAACTGTGGCCTGACCAATGTCACATAGCGGGAGAGGATCACCTCCTTGGACCTGCTCGTGATGCATCTGTGGATGCATAACAAGGTACAATTAGCTTTCCTGACCGTGTCCCCACATTGGCGGCCCATGTTCGTCTTGGAATCAGTAGTGACTCCAAGATCCTTTTCTGTCTCTGCTGATGAGAAGGGAGTTCCCCATCCTGTAGGCCTGCTGCTGGTTCTTCCTCCCAAGGTGCAGTAACTTGCACTTGTCAGTACTGAAACCCATCCTGTTCTCATCTGCCCACCTCTGTAACTTGTCCAGATCTAGTTGTAGCCTGTCCCTCTCGTCTAGTGTGCCCACTTCTCCCCACATCTTAGTGTCAACCACAAATTTGAACAAGGTGCTTTTCACCCCCTTGTCCAAGTCGCTGGTGAAGATGTTGAACTGTGCGAGCCCTGGGGAACTCCACTGCCCACATACCTTCAGGTTGAAAATGACCTGTCCACCACCACCACTCTGGGTGCAGCCCTCCAGCCAATTTGGGACCCATCTGACTGTGTAGGCATTGACACTACAGTTGCCTAATTTTGTAATAAGAATGGGGTGAGAGACCGTGTCGAAGGCCTTCCTAAAGTCCAGAAAGACTATGTCCACCACGACACCTACATCCAAGGATTTTGTGACCTGGTCGTAGAAGGCAACCAGGTTGGTTTGACAGGACCTGCCTCTAATGAACCTATGTTGACTGCCCCTAAGCAGCATCTCCCCTGCTGGTCCCTCACAGATGTGCTCCTGGATAATTTTCTCAAAGAGCTTTCCCCGGACTGAGATAAGACTAACGGATCTATAGTTTCGTGTGTTGTCTTTCCTCCCTTTTTTTGAAAATAGGGACCACATTGTTCCTTTTCCAGTCCTCTGGCACCTTGCCCGAGCACCATGAGTGCTTGTAAAACTGTGCCAGGGGTCCTGCAATGACCTCTGCCAGCTCCCTCAGCACCCTGGGGTGGAGATCGTCAGGACCTGCTGATTTAAACATGTCTAGTCCCACCAGAAGTATCCTGACTAGGTCCTGACTGACCCTGGGCCTGGCTGCACTTCCCCTGGGTCTGTTCGAGATCCCAGTGGAAGGGATGTCCCTGTTCCTGTTCAGAAAAATGAAGGAAAATAAATTGTTAAAAGGTTAGTTTTGTAATCTGGTGCAACCAGCAGATTTCCAAGCATGTCCTGCAAAGGCCCCATGTTACTTGGTACCTTCTTTTTACCCCTATGTGTTTAAAAAAGGACTTCTTGTTATCTTGGATCCAGGTCATTAGTCCCAGTTCCATCTCCCCCTTAGCCCTGGATGTCTGTATTACCAGGTTTTCATTTGTAATCTGTTTTGAAACGTGAGGATTTTCAGAATTAAATATCACACCCAGGCACTTAGAATATTATTTTCATTTACCTTCCAAATGAATTCAAAGTCTAGGAAGAATTAGTTATCTAATGGTAATTACCAGTGAAAATTTTCTCTCTGTCCTATTGGAGTTAAATTGATAGTTCACCTAGTCAGTTCTAATAATTTTTCAACATGCTAGAATGTAGCCTTGTGTTTAATCAGCACATTATTGTTTGCTCCTGTGGTGGCAAAGATCTGTTTCTTCCCTCATCATCTCCTCCTAAAAATCCCTTGTAGTTTAAAAAGAATGGAATTTAAAAAGATGAAATATAAGCTAACAGGAAATGGTTGCTGATCTTATTTTAAATCCTAAAATTTAATCCCAATCAATTGCTGTTTCTACATTGTTGATGACCAGGAGGGCAACAGAACTTTTGTTGGCTGATAGATGCTGATATGTGGCCCAAGCACATACATGCTGGACTGGCATGTCTGGTTATGTCCTCAGGATGAAAAGCCGTAAGAATGCATTATGGACAGGAACCAAGGTGCCCATGCACTTTCATTTTGCCAAGAAGTATGTGTCATTTGAAGAGGTAGTTTAAGTGGTAGTTTTATTCAAGGGACAGAAAGACTGGCTTTGGCTTGCTTACATAACATTTGTGCAGAAAACTTCTGTCATAACTTTGCAGTGTGAGAGACCACGGCTAAATGAACATGCTAATACTCAAGATGCACCTCATTTTTATAAATTAGTGTTATTGTGGCTATTACAGGAAGTTTTATGATTACCTTGACCAGCAGGTTTAATTTCTCCTGAGTGAACACTACAAGAATGTTGTGGAATAACCCTGCCCTATGTTATAGATTGGACATAAATGGCTGCTAAGTACTTTGTACTGGCAGCTTCCTATGGTGCAGAAACCTATAGTCACATTACAGCTGCTATCAATAGTTGTGTGACTGTGGGTAATTGAGCAAAGAAGACTAAGTGGAGTAGGAAAAGAATGCTGAGCAACTGAAAGAATAAATCCTAACATCTATTAAAGGAAGAAAATAGGAAATCAGTTTTATCCATTTCAAGGCCAGAAGTTTAATTTTTCTTCTTCATCTTTAGACACTGTAAGGATTGCCATTGCTGTAGCTTTTTCTTCACTGTTTAGAAAACAAAATCTGATCTATCCATTCACTGAACTACAACCACCATTTTCACTTGATTCCTATATATACACTCACATTCTGTTTTTCCTAATAGGCACATCTTCCAGTTTTTTATAAAACCTCTTGCTACTTTTAATAATATATTTGTTAATAAAAATGTTATTCTTGTGTGCAGCACACTAAATTGTTGTTAATTATTTGCTAGAAATCATTAATTGCCCTTGAAAAAAATGGAAATGCTTCTAGAGACCTCCTCAGCCTTCTCCCTTGAATATTTTCTTAGACTGAAGAATCATTAGAATCACAGTGAATCAGCTCATGGCATAGAGAACAGCTTGTCTCATACTGCTTGTTTACTTATTCTGACTACCTTATTCTCATTAGGTAGCTTTAGCATTCTACATAACTGCCAGCTATTATTTCAACTCTCAGGTTTTGGGATTTTGAGAAAATATTGTTAAATAGCACTGCAATAATGAATTGACCTGTGAAATAAGCAAACTTGACAAATGACAGGGAAACTTATTCCTGTTTCTTCCTTAATTTATTCTCAGCTGTACACTGTCTTGTAGAGATTGTCAAGCTTTGGTCCAGTGACCATTTGTTGTCTGTTCAATATTTGCTTATGGTCTTTAGAGAGCTGGCTAATCACATGGCTCTGACTCTTGTCATTGCTTTGGGCTGCTACAAGGTGATAGAGTCAAAAGACAGTGGAAGTATTGCTCTTCCATTTAAACAACCCATGGAGTTGTTAAAGGGATGGAGAGGCCAAGTCACCTGTGCAACTGAGAATGGAAGGATAGAAGAATCATGGTACCCAACATAAACATTTTTGGGAGCTCTTGCTGTCAGATGTTTCCTTTGTGCTACCTCAGGATTCAGGAATAAAGTACTATGTGAAAGTGGAGTGTAGGGCAGGGTTTTTAAAGACACAGATGAGAGTCAGATAACAAAATTCTAGTGTTTTTTTTTCTAGTGAGGGGCATCTTAATAACCTATTATGCCTTTAAAGGTATCCCCTCTTCTTGAAAACAAAAGATCTAGACTTTTCTTTATATGTCAGTGTGGCCGGGCTCTGAATGTGCCCGCCACTTGGGGAGAGTACGGCAAGGCTTTGAGACCACTTGCCGCCGGAGGAGATTGTGGCGGCGGGACGCTGAGCCCACAGGCCAGACGCCAAGCCCACCGGCTGCTGGGGGAGAGAGCGTGGTGGGGCGTTGAGCCCACAGCCGCTAGTGAGATCATGGCAGGGTGGTGAGACCGCTTACCGCTGGTGGAGATCGGGGCGGGGCATCAAACCCGCCGGCCACCAGGGTGAAAGTGTGGCGGGGTGTTGAGCCCGCGGCCATGGAGGAGAGTGCGGCAGGGCACTGAGCCTGTCTGCCGCTAGGGGAGAGTGCGGCGGGGTGCTGAGGGCACTGCCGCTGGTAAAGATTGTGGCAGGGCACCAGGGGTGCCTGCCCCTTTAAGATCCTGCAGCTGGCAGCCTCCAGGTGCCTGATTAGGGCAGCCATTTTGGGACACAAATGGCCTAGATAAACACCGGCAGTTTGGCTGCAAGTGGTCGGAGATCTGCCGAGAGAACACCCGGAGATAAGGGGGAGCTGTAGGGGTTGGAAGGAGGCTCCACTGGTCCTGGGCATGACCTGAAACTGCACCCTGCCGGGAGTGGGAGGTCTGGTGGGGCTCTCAGTGGCACGGGAGCCCCCAGGAAATGCCAGGCCAGTTACCACCCCAGTGAAAGGCGAGTCAGGGCGCCATAACCCCTTTGTCCCCACTGCTGGGTGGGTTACCCAGTGTTTGTTGATCAGGAGGGCCCAGAGGGTGGACCCAGTATGAGAGAGAGCGAGGGGCTAGAGACTAGGCCGAGACAGTGAGTACCCTCAATTGGCTCATGCAGGAGCCAGGGCTATGGGAGCCAAAAGGGCCGAGGGCCCACTGCAAGGGATGCCCAAGAGCCGGGGGCCTGGTGTGCTGACTGGCCTGGAAGTGGGCCAGGGCTAGGAGCCGGAGGTCCTGGGGGAACCACACCTGAGAGGGGAAGGAGACATGGCAGTTGTACCCAGGAGGCGGGGATAGCAGCGCGGTTATGGCTTCGGGGGGTGAGGTAGCCTGGATGACAGCGGCAAGGCCCGCCTGACCAGAGGGACCGCAGGAGGGTCCTGTATGGAAGGTTCTGGGGCCCAGTGTGGGGCCAGTGATTAGAGTAAGATTGAGATGCCATCAGTGAGGCTTGGGCTGTGGCATGGGGATGGAAGGAGCCGCAGATATCGCCCCCTGGCATCGGGGCATGAGTGGGCAGCCTCCCGCTTATTACCAACAGTGAACCTTAAGATCAAGTCGTGGCAGGCGGGAACAGGCGGCTGGTTGGCCCATCGAGACAGGTGGGCAGGACTGTGGAGTGCAGAGGATGGTCCCGGGGATGCCCGCCTGTCACAGTCAGCTGTTCATTATATTTGTAAAACAGGAATAATACTGTATTTACTCAACTACAAGGTAACTCTGAGCATAAGATAACCTCCCAATAATTAGATTCTGTATAGGAAGAAAAGCGGTACCCAAAGCTTAGAGCCAGAGTCAGAGCTGCGGCAGCCTCCTCCCTGCTCAGCTTCGTATGCATATGTAGTACAAAGGGCTTTTCCCCCCAGGCTGTTTTAGTGGGGATGACCTCATTTTATATTCAAGTAAATATGGTAATAATTACTCCTATCTTTCTGAAGTCCTGAAAAACACTTGTTTTTTTATACCTATTCTTCTTACTATATTGTTATTAGAAAGAAGATAATATTTGGGAAATATTCTTTATAAGGGAGAACTTTTTCTCTAGAATTTGATAGCCGTTTCAACACAGTGTTTTAAAGAGCTGTGCTTTATTATTTTTCCATCTAATAAAAATGCTTACTACCTTTTACAATATTCAGAGCCACACAGTGTGGTTTCTCTAATTCCCAGTTAGGCTAACTTTGATTGAAACATATCTGAAAAAAAAATTGATTCAAAGCATGGCAATCTTTGCTTTCCCTTCTAAACCCCTTCAGGCATTTCTGTTTCTTTTCTCTTACAAAAATACTTGGTAGTCCTTAAAATTCTTACATTACTTGAGAGCAGCCAGGGAGAGTGACACCAGCTAAGAAAATGGCAAGTGGAATATATTTGTGATGCATGAATAACCACACCTCTTTGAAAGCAGAGAGCTGCATTATGCTAAACAGATTTTCAGAGCAGTTATGTGCAGGTCTCACTCAAATGGGGTCATCCCAACAAAACCTTTATTTGATGCAGTATACAGCCGGCTGTTGGGGAAGCTTACCTCATCATAGTATCATAGTGTCTAGAGTCGGAAGGGACCTGGACAGATCATCTAGTCCGACCCCCTGCCTTGGCAGGAAAGAGCACCGGGGTCAGATGACCTCATGCCTAGTAATGAAAGACATTTATGGACTAGGTAGTTTGAACATTATGACTTTTGTTATAAATAGTGAGACTTTTTTTCTGAGCATCATCATTTTTCTCCTTAAAGGCTAACTGATCATATTTATGTAAAGTGTCCTTAGATTGCCTTAACCACTTTGAGCTAAGCCTTAAAGAGCTTTAGCTGAAAGATAGAAAACTGTTCCAGACAAACTCCTTTGCCAAGCATAATTCAGTTTGTGAGGCCTGCTCAGGAAAAGCAGTGGTGTCCAACGTTCTGGTCCAGGGTAAGTCTGTGGCCTAGATCCCATGTGGTGTCAGTGTATGAGCCCAATTCTGCATTGCCTCAATCCAGCCACACACTGCCTACCTACTAGATCTGTCCTCATGCTGCCTGCCTACTGGATCTGCCCATGCTCCAGCATGATGTGACATGGAAGGCCATGTTATTTGGCCTGTAGGATCCCTACAGTCTGGAAATTCGGCAGCAACTAACACTTCCACTGCTTCCCCACTGCCAAATCTCTGTATCCTTCGGGAGCCCTAAGGGTTGGATGACACAGCTGCATGGGCTGAATTTTGCCCACAAGCTGCGGGGTTAGGCATCCATTTTAAAGAATATCATAAGGCATCTAAGTACCTTCAGGAATTTGGCACTTGACACAGGAATATTATTTTTTTATGTGTAGCATCCATTATACTTTAGTATACCCAGTAGACTTTTAAGAAGGCTTTGATTTTCTGTGGGGACTTAGGGGACTTAATGTCCATTGATATTGATGGGAAATTCCAATATCTAACTCTCCTAGGACACTTCAAAAATTAAAGTCTGTAGTATTCAAATTAAACATAGGAGAGAATGATTCGATATACAGTTCTAATAAAATTCATCAGACTTTTTTTCATGTTTAGCATGTAGTCTTTCACTAATGGTGGGCAATTCCTATATGCTGACCTATTAACATACTTTTCCAGTTGCTCTGATCCAAATTCTGTCCTCAGTTATGTGTATCCATTGACTTTAATGGAAGTGGTAGGTAAGCCTCTGATGGTAGGATGTTTGGACAAGTGTAAAGTATCTATAGATTACGATGATTTTTAATACCAGCACATTTGAACAGACTTCTAATTTGTTCCTTTATTCTTATCTTGTGTGAGCTGGAATATATCAGAACATATTTTGGAATATATTGTCTTTCAAGACAAAGATTTATAACTATAATTTGACAAGGTTATGCTTAAAAAAGGATTTGTAATCTCTCCTTATACTAAAAAGTACAGTATAATTGCACTGTAACAGAACTTTGTTTTCAACAATGCCCACAGTATGAACCAATCTGTTTAATATTATAATTCAGAAAATGTGCTAACCCTATAATAGTGAACACCTTCTCTTAACAAACTTTTTCCCCAGTTCTATGTGGAATTAATTAGGACCTTATTGCACAATAATTTTAGGCAGCTTCTGGAGCTCTTAACCCCTGGGTTGTTCACACATTAATACCTGAAACTAGTTTTAAGCCACTCCAGTGCAGGTTTATCTGTGATCTGTGTTACCCAGCTCATATTCCATTAATGTGTGGTCACTCCTCACAGATGAGCCACCCAAGGTGCTGTCCTTCAGCATCCCAGCATGCAGCGTCCCCACCCTAACTGTCCTGTTCTCTGTATAAAGCTTTCCACCCCCTGAACTCAGTCGTCTGGGGGCCAGATCTGGCATCAAGCTAATTCCACTTCACACTCCCAAGGGTGTGACTTCCCTACCCCAAGGGGTGCACCCCCTTGCAAACAACCTGCAAAGTATATGCCAGCTAGCCATGCCACTGAGCAGGGATGGGCCCAGGAGTAGGGTCTGGGGGGAAATGAGAGGAACAAGGTACAGAGCCAGATTGGGTCCCCATGAGCTGGTGCTTCCTTCCTGGGACGCAGGCAGTATCTCCGTCAAAAGCATCTTCCCTCAACACTCCCACCTCCCAGCCATCCCAGAAAGTAGAACCAGCATGTCCCAATCCCAAATCCCAATTTATTAAAACATAAGAACTTCTTTCATTTACTTCGACTTTATTTTTTACTCTTTTTATTTTATCCTTGAGTGGCCAACTTTGACTTCATTTTACCACCCTTCACCACCCCCATTCCCTTTCCAGTTCCCATTTACTTACCCACCACCATCCTATTAATTCCCTTGTCTCCCAGCTTCATATTCCCATCCCCCCTCTCTAACACATCTCTCTCGCTCCCCAACCTAGAGCAGTGATAAAAGCTTGCACTGGCTTATCAGCCTTGTAGTGGAAATTCATAGCTGTAGCTGTTAGTCAGGTTCATGCTCACCAGCCCTGTAGTCACAGTTACGCAGGTAGAGGACAGGCAGAGAAGGTTTTCAGCCTTAAGGTGTGACTGCTCCAAACTTGAGCTAGTGCCAACACTGATCAATAATTGGGCAGTTCAAAGTGCAACGTGTAACAAGGTCCTTATATTGAGGTTGTACTATACTTTATCCAAAGATAACTGACTTGCACATTTACCAGTCATTTATTTTTTTAGATAATAAAGAAGGAAGGAAGATGTACTAAACCTCATATAGTACCTGATTATAGAAGTTGAGTGATGCAATGAGATAAGTGTTAATGAGATGACAAGTGCATACGGAGGAAATATATCAGAGCGGAGAACAAGAAGACAAATAATCTTATGAGTGGCTCACAGATGTAGAAACATGTACTCAGAGTATCTCCCACGCCTCATGGCTTTTTGTGTATGTGGATGCATTACAAATTTCCCATTTCTAATGCATCAGGAAATAACTAGATTGAAACTTCCTTTTGACTACTGGTGATCTTTCACAAATGTCAGCAGTTAGTTTCCAGTAAGTTTGTTCCTTAGATTGCTAGCAGAGTAGTCAAATTATGCCTATGTGTACCTTCAAGTCCAGTGACATTTGAGCATTGGTCTAATTCTGCTTTCTAAAGAAAAGCAGTAGACTTTGGCGGGGCGAGGTGGATTTCTGAAGGAAAAGAAAAATGTGAATTCAGGCCATATAAATATATCTTAAAATTGTGATTTGGTTATAAATCAAAAGGTACATGATGTGGGAATGGAATTAAACTATATTCTATGTTTTTTAAATTGTTTTTGTGTACTATCTTGCTTTACCCTGGGCGTTACAGAAGCTTTGCAGAATCACGTAATTTCTATTTGGCATTATTAAAAGGAAATTACAATATTAAGATGCGGATAAATGCTAATGCTTTGTAATGAGATCAGTCAAGTTATGGTTTCAGCAGCAATACTCTGTTTGGTATATATTTGTAATTTAATTTTGGACAAGAACAGTAATATATCAAGCTACCGATTTAACTCATGAAACAAGCTGAACAAAGCAAGTGACTGCTTGTTTATTTTCATTGAGCTAATCAATTCACATATTACTTCTCTTAGAAGAATCCCCTCCCCTCACTCCTTTCCCTTCTATATAGATTTTTTTTCTTTCTGCGAGTCCATTCCTAGCATCTACCCCAGGTTGTTGCCTACAACAGTTCATGCCTCTCTGAGGGTGACTTCAGTTTGCTCCACAGAGATGAAATGAGCTATCTTCAGTCCTCCAGAATCCCAAGATACACCATTCCCAGTGCCCCACCACTTGGAGCAGTGATAGAACCCACGGTCTTGGCTCCTAGCCATGCCCTTGCTCAGCAGCCCACTACTGGCAAGTCTGAGCTGTGCAGGCAAAAAATAGTAACTGTGAATGTGTGATTGTGTGAGGGGGGCCTCCTCAGGGCCCAACTCCATGGCCTGCCCACCTGTCCTTGGGCCAACTGCCTGCCTATTCTCGCCCGCCACAACTTGATCTTAATTGGTTCATTAATAGATCTTCCACAAGTGGGAGGCTGCCCATTTGTGCCCCGATGCCAGGGGGCGCTCTCTGCGGCTCCTTCCACCCCAATACCACAGCCCAAGCCTCACTGATGGCATCTTGCTGTTTCCTGAATCACTGGCCCCCATGCCGGGCCTCAGAATCGTTCACCTAGGACCCTCACTATGTTCCACACAATCAGGCGGCCTCACCGCTGTCATCCAAGCTACCTCGCCCCCTGAAACCCATCTTCCCCCCTCAGGTGTGGTCCCTCCTGAACCTTCGGCAACCTGCCCTGGCCCACCTCCAAGCCAGTTGGAACCCCAGGCCTCCAGCTCTTGGGTGTCCCTAGCGGTGGGCCCCCTGGCCCTTTTGACCCCTCCCTGGGTCCTGGCCCCAGCCTGGGCCAGTCGAGGGTACTCTCTTGGTCAGGCAGGTCTCTGGTCCCTCACTCTTTCTAGATCTCCGGGTCCACCCTCTGGACCCTCCAAACTGCAGGGTTACCCACCCGGTGGTGGGGGCAAGGGGTTAAAGCACCCCGACTCACCTTCCACTGGGGTGGTAACTGGCCTGGCATTTCCTGGGGGCTCCTGCACCACTGAGAGCTC
Source organism: Caiman crocodilus (assembly GCA_030014935.1). Taxonomy (NCBI): domain Eukaryota; kingdom Metazoa; phylum Chordata; order Crocodylia; family Alligatoridae; genus Caiman; species Caiman crocodilus. Next base: position 9,713,248 of record JAGPOW010003648.1, read on the forward strand.
CCAGCAGGGTGCAGTTTTCAAGTCATGCCCAGGACCAGGAGCCTCCTGCTGTCCCCTTACAGCTCTCCCTTACCTCCAGGTGTTCTTTCCGGCAGCAATCTAGCCAGGCAATGTCACTGCCTGGCCTCCAGTAGCCAAATTGCCTGTGTTTATATAGGCCCAAAATGGCTGCCCTTATCAGGCACCTGGAGGCTGCCAGCTCCAGGGCCTTAAAGTGGCCTGCCACAGTGCCCTGCCACAGACTGCTCGTTAATGTTAACACTTCTTAACATTCCAGAGATTTAGTATGGTCCAAACGTAACATGTAACTTCTCCTTCAGGTGTCACCTTGCCCTTTTTCTTCTGGGTTTGAGATTAGCACAGCAATCCACCTCTGTGTGATAGGGTGTATAGTTAACACAAGCTTTTACACTTAGCTTTTTTAATAGAAGGAGCTGGAGTCATCAGAGGTATTGCCTATATTTACTTATGTTAACTTTGAGGTCTTTATCCTACAAGCTGATCTGCACAAATGGATCCTCCTACCCTTATGAAGTCCCACTAATTTCATTGAGTGCAAGGATCTGCCAATATGGATATGTTTATAAGCTAAGGGCTTTAAATAGTGCTTCAGTGTTTTCATCTTCATGAGGTAAATAGAGAGGAAGAGCAAATTCCTGTTGTTTAGCTTGAAACAGTATTCTAGTGGTTTATATGGTGATAGCCTAGACTGGCCAGGGTGGGGTGGGTGCTGTTTATTAAGGCTGCACAACATTTTTTAGTGAAGACCCTAAATGAAGTGGCTTAGCAGTTTCTGGGTAGATGGCTAGGGGAAAATACATTTTATTTTATTATTTATTTAAAAATGTGGACCACAGTATTACATATTTGTAGCTTCATATATTGGAGCAGAGACTTGACATTTCAGAGGGGATAGCTTGTATATCAGAAATATTCATTGCACTATTTCAGTGAAAATCCACACAAATTTGGTGAAATTAATAAGATTTCAGTTATTGTGTAATCAGAACAGGGGAGGGAGGGAGCTAGAAATTGAAGTCAGTGGAATTACTGCATCATTGCATATGTTAGCAAAAAGTAGGCCACTTCCTCTTAAATGCTCCTGTTTCCCTTTAGTTCAGTAGCCAGAAAGAACCAAGATTGAAAGAGGAGGCTGGCTTTCTACCAGGGCCATGCAAAATGTTCCTGTATGTTTTCTTTCATTAGTTCTTTTCTCTCATTTTCTCTCACTTTTTCTCTTGGTGTCTCTTGCTTTTTAATTTCAGGTTTCCATAAATAAAGCTATTTATACTCAGATGTGCTATATGAGAATGCTACTTTTGTGTATTGAATGATATGTGCTGTGACACAGTTTATCAAGAGCTTGACAGGCATGTCATTCTTGATGATTAAAAAAGCATAAATGAGATGGGTACATGTCAAGATTGGATTGCAGCAGACTCCACTTAGGCAAATGGCAATGGAATATATTGAAGAGGCACTCATGAAGCATCAGTGTTAGAGCAAATTTAAATCCTTGTCCAAATTGAAAATAAAAATATCAAAATCACACTAGGAAATAAACTGCTATTCCACACTCTTCATAGTTTAATCCAGTATGTTATGTTATTGGGTAACCGGTATGAAATAAAAGGCTGAACACAGCAAAATGGTGCTCTTTTTAAGTACAATTTCAGTGTAGTTCGGACTGAGACAAGGAAGTGCTTTATATTCCTGTAGTCAGATGAGATGGATAAGCTAGTCAAATTTCCTGCTTGTGTATTGTCAGTATATCACCTAAATGACATGGAAGTCAGATGTTAGGAATATTGATAATATTTCAGACCCTGAAAAAGGAAGGTAACCACATTTGATTTTAACGTAGTGGTACCACTCACATCCTTATAATTAGGCATATGTGAATGTTAATTCTATTCAATCATTATTTTTTTGTTTGATGTGCAAAAACAGGTGATATTTCAGGGATTAGAGAAAAAATGTAAGGAATAGAACTTGACATTATTTCTAATCTGTTTCACAAATAAGGTTGTTTTCTCAGTGAAAGTATTTCCACAGATTTTACTTTAATGATAAAAAGAAATTACAGAGAAAATAAACATTTAAAACAGTTTTGCTATATAGGCCTTAAATGTGCTAACACTATAATCTGTATATGTCTAGAACTTTAATACGTGTATCTGGGAAAGGGACATCACAATATTCCTGCTACCTAACATCAGTTAGAGTTAAAATCTTAGCTCTGTGAATGGCACATCATCCCTCAGTCAGGCTTGAGAAGTACAGAATACAAGATAAAGCACAAAGATTTCCTCTTCAGCCTTCTCAGCAGACTCTGCTTCTGATTGTCTTCAATCCTTAAATTTATTTCTATCCCTCTCTTATACAAGGAAAGTAGAGTATTGCAGCTGAAATCTGAAAATCTAATTTTGCTTAAATATATAATCTGTTTTTCCTGCAGATTAATGTTAAAATATAATAAAGGGGAGGGTATTTGGGATAAACGTTTGGTGCAAACATTAAAAAAAAAGAATCCTACATTTTCTTATATATTATGAGCATATTTTAAAGTATTATCTAAGCAATAAAACAAAAATGCAGACAGCAGAATTCTACATGGTAGCATTTTCCTTGCTGTGCTTTTTAGTGCAAAACTGATTGGTATCCCAGTGCTAGTGAATGGTATGCTCTTGTTGGCAGTTTAAGGAAAGGGTTGCAATGCAAAGTAGAATTATACTAATCATAAGATTAAAAAAATACTTACTGCTTGGATGAAGGGGGAATATGTGGGAAGGTGGATGAGATTCCTGCAGTTCAGGTTTTGTTTCCTGCCATTGGACTCTTCTCCCTTATTTCTTATTCACTGTAGCAGGCGATTCCTTTTATGAATTCTAAATAAATGCATCTTGTAAAACACTTGGAGATGTATACAAGCCAAAATAGTCTAAATAGTTTTTTGAGAAGTGCAGTCATCATGTAAACAAACACTGCTTATCATGCAAGTGCTTGATTTGACTGCAACTTCCCTCACTTTGGCAATAATATAAGATAATTTGCATTTTCTTAAATAGTACTAAGGGATGTAACGATTTCCTACATGTTGGCCATGAAGCAAAACTGGCACAAGGATCAGGTTTTCTCCACTCATGGCATGATTATGCAGTGAAGAGTTTTCTAGGGAAAACCACTGCCAGAATATAAGTTGTGTGTGTATATGAGAGAGAGAGAGAAATCATTTTATGAAGACAAGAATTTGGTACCTTGCCTTTTTCAACTGAATTAGCACTCAATTATGCTAAAGAGAGGAGGCTTAAAGAACAGTCAGGTCAACCATAAACTGGATCTTGGCAGGACAACCAGAAGTGAAAATCTCTTTTTGCAGCCTGTCTGTGTTCTGCCAACGTCCAGTTTAGGCATAGCCTATAACAAAACGTTTTTTTTGGCATAGCTTATGTTAGTGAAGGGTGTGAGAGAAACCATACCCTTGGCCAACATACCCAGGCCAGCAACCACCCGTGTCTGGACATAGTGCTGCTGATGGCTGGTGGCTTCTGTTAGCTAACTTCTATCATTAGAGGAAGGTTGTGTAGCTACATTGGCAGAACCCTCTCCCCTGCCCTATCCCTCACCACTGTCTGCTGCCATATACTACATCTCTACCACAGGCTTTGAAGGCACAGCTTTGGTAGTGATCCCTCAACAGAAGGCATGGGAGTTGACCCATCCAGCTATGAAAAAAAGAGAAGTGTCAATCTAGATCCAATTTAAAAAATAATTCCCTACATATGTATGTTCTGTCATGCATTTGTCCATCTATCATGTATTTGCCAGGGGAGACACTACCAGGAGTACAACACTCCAGATGACATAGCTCTGAAGGTTATCAGAACACACAAGCCTCTCAACTGTGACACCGTTACAGTCCAAGGAGAGGATTAGAGAATGTAATGACCTTCCAAAAAGCAGGTCCATTAATGGACTAGTATGCAATGAGAAAATGTTGGGGTAAATTGAATATATTTGAAGAGGAAAACATTTTAAACATAAACTTGTCAGAAGTTTTGTTATTTCAATTTAGACTTTCCTTTCCTAGAGCACAGATGCTATTATTAAAAATATGATTAGTTTATTGCTGATCTAGATCCTTAATAAAGTTTTCATGATGGAAGTTCTGGCATATTCTGAATTACAGTGAAGCAAGTTGTGCTTAAATACCAGGATAGCTTTCCCAAATTGTAAAACCACTCATTCTACAACATTTTTAACTTAAATCTTTTATCTGAATTAGTCCCTCAATTTTTACAAGATGTTTTTTGACAACTACAATTATTCTAACCCATTTGGTAAGCACACACAAAAACGCTGTTTGGAGGGCTTTAGATGGACAAGTGAAACTAGAGCATATTGTGATAAATGGTACATGGTGCATAATGTGAAACTATGTCAAATAGTGAAGGTATTAAACACAGATGTTCAGTGGGGCTGGAGGAGGTTAAATCACATTAAAAATGGCCACCCTATCTAAGGTAAGTTGGGGTGGAGGGCTAGCAGGGGAGTTAGGGCAGGAGCGAAAGGCCGCTTACCCAGTTTTGGCAGGTTGTTGAGGGCCACATGGGTAGTCCTGCCCCTTGACAGATGCCCCCCCCCGGTCACCATCTTGGGACCAACGTCCCAATGTCTTTGGTCCTGAGACATTGGGACATTGGTCCCATGTCCCAGGGTCAGCACTTGTGGGGCCTAAAGTGGGGCACAGGCTGGTAGAAGTCTGTGGAGTCGGGCTGGGCTGCAGCAGCAGGGAGAGGGGGGAGCTGCCTCAGTTCCATACAGCCCCTGCCAGCTGGGACCCCGCACTCCTGCCACCCTGCTCCGGGTCCCACCAGCATTGGCCCTGGGACAGCAGTATGATCCCCATGCTCCCACTGGCTCCTTGCCCACTTCTTTCCAGTGCTCCCCAGCCCCACAGTACAGGCAGAGGCAGCGCACAGCCCTGACCCCCTGCTCGCTGGCAGGGAAGAAGCTGGTGCTGAGCACAAGAAAAAGCAGCCCCTCACCCACCCCATGGCTGTCATTCCCTGCTGCAGTTACTTGCAGCCCATGCAGGGCTGCCTTGAGCTGGCACAGGCAGCCTCACATGGGCTGCAAGCGGCTACAGTGCGGGGCATCAGCCACAGGGCAAGTGAGGGGTCAATTTTCCCCATGCTCAGCATCAGCTTGTAACCTGCCCCTGCGGTCAGCCTGGGCTCCACGTCAATTCCAGGCTTGCCCATTGGGGCTGCATGTGGTGGCAGCAGCTGTGGCCCTGCCGCACGCCGTGCTGGGCAGTGTTTGCTGCTGCTGCCTGCGCAGAGCTCATGTGCCGGGCACCCCAGAGGCAGTGGTGGCAAACACTGCTTGGCACAGCAAGCAGGGGGGACGCTGCAGCTGTTGTTGCCACACACAGCCCCGAGAGGTGAGGCCAGAGCCAGCATGGGCCCAGGCTGGCAGTGGGGCTGGGTTACAAGGTGGTGCTGAGCGGGGGTAGGACCAGCCCCTGACCCACCTCATGGCTGGTGCAAGCAGCTGCAGCATGGGGCACTGGGCACTGGGTGGGCGAAGGTCACTTTTTCCACCTGCCCTGTGCTCAGCTTTTCTCTGGGCCACTTTTCTCCAGGCTCCTTCCCTGCCCAGGGTCCTCCCTGCCCTTCTGCCCCCACCTTTCCCTTTACCTGAGGTTCCAGCGTGGAGCAGCCACATGGTCCCAGGCCAGAAGCCCTGGCTGGAGCTTCCAGCTGGAGGGGCGGGGTCTGGCAGGCCCTGCTGTTGTGGGAGGTAGCCAGGCTTCCCCTGTGTCCTACTGTCAAAAATGACAGGAACCAAAGGCAGAGAAATATTCATTTTCTACATTTTTTAGGGGCCTTGTGGGCTGGATCCAGCCCATGGGCCGTATTTTGCCCACCCTTGGGTTAGGGGGGCATGCAGGCTGGGAGGGATCAGGGGTCTGTGCAGGGATGGGAGGCAAGTGTGATCTATTGAGGAATTTGGGGGGTGGCACAATCCATAGGAGTGATTGGGAGTACAAGGGGCAGGTGCTGTCTGTGGGAGTGTTGTGGGTCAGGTGCCATCTGCAAGAGGATTTGCAGGGTAGGTGGCATCTGCAGAAGGCATTGGTGGGGCAGGCAGGATCTGTGGGGGGGTGGTTCTGGGGTCTGGGTGGGTTTGGTGGGATTAGGGAGGCTCACAGGGTACACAGGCAGGGGGATAAGGGGCTATTTTTAGTCTCCCCATTCCTTCCACCCCCTCCCCACACATACTTCCTCAGTTTCCAGTAGTGGTGAACACTGATAAAAATTGATGGCACTTGGAGTGGTTTGCGGGATGGGGGCTTTGTGTGGGGATGGGACTGGTTCGTCCATGGTGGAGAGGGATGAAGGGGCACGGCTTTGCAGGTAATTGTACAGAAGTTTGATGTACTAGTCTAAACTAGATCAAATAAATTTGAATGTACATCAATCCAGGTCTGTCTTAGACAGGGGTCTGCCATTTTTTAGACTGGTCTGTGTGTGCAGAAAGTCTGTACAGTTACAGGCTTAGATCAATTTTCAGTCACAGAGACCAGGTTTAAGTGTAAGGTCTGCACTGGGGCGATCTAGATTAGATCCTGTGGCCATTTTTAATGCAATCTAACCATCCTTTAAACTCGTAAATGTTCTGCACTTAGCCTTAAAAAAGAACAGTTGGTTATACAATTCCAATAGCTACATGTTACTGAATCAAACTTCAGAGTAGAGTGTTTGAAAAGTGAACAGTTTTACACAGTAGTAGCAGTTAAAGTCTAGTTAAGCAAAATTGCTGTGTGGATAGCTGAGGTTTTAGACACCTGAGGATGTTCTGTACATATGAAAATATATGTTATTGAGGTCTTCCTAACACAAAGCCAGACCACACTGAAAGCTTATAATAAAAGCTTATAATACAAGCTGCCTTAAATTTTAAGTAGGGTGACTATTATTATAGTAAATTAAAAAAGTATTCACATTTAAGTAGGAACTTATTCTGGATAAATGCAAAGTAGAGAGAGATGGTAGAAGAAAGAAGATCCACTTTTTTCAGACAGGTTTAAAAAAACTGTGAAACTATATGTAGTTGCTGTTGAGTATGGATGACATGTTTATGCTTCTATAACTTATTTTATTTTAAAATATCAAAACTTGAGGGAAGTTAATTTTGTGCATGTACCTGGGTGCTGCATTTTCCATAGACTTTTTTGGCATGAATTCTGGACAGATTGATTTTTACTGAATTGCGATGTAACTGAAGTTTCCCCTTCACACTCCTTGAACTGAGTTCTATAACTTCTCTTACATTCTCTAACAAGGTGTTTAACTATGCAGTGCATATTACACATATGAAATGTCATAGTTGACTGGCATGGCGAAGAGGTCACTTTGGTTTTTAGAGTAAGAAATACATCCTTAGAAAATGGAATTAAGCTATTGGCCAAAGTATTTAATGCCGACTTGATTCAAACTGAGAAACAGGAAGACTCTTTTTCCCTCTTCAGGTGAGAAGGGTGTTCTGAGAATTGAGGGCTCTCTTCTGGCTTTTCATTTTGGGTCACAAGTCCTGGCATAAGTCATGATGTGAATTAGACCTAGCTCCCTACAGAGGTTATGTAAATGCTTCCCGTTTCCCTAGAGAACATCATATTCAATTCCCGTTGCATAAGACTGATAAAGATGCGTCTTCAGTTTGCATCCCTTTTCTGGAAGCTATTACAGTATTATTCAATAAATGCTTCTGAAATTAAACATGAGACATATGATATATTTCCCTTTCTGTATATGGAAAATCTCACTAATTCTAATGATTCTAGAGTTAGCACCTTTGTAGCACCTTTCATCAAGACTATGTTAAAGTGCTTTATAGTTGTTAATTAAGCTTCACATCCCTTACTTATTCTTGTATTGTAGATAGCTAAAGTGCCAGAGAGGTTTGAAATGAATTATCAGTGGTCACAAGGTGAATCAGTGGTAGAAATATGAATAAAATCTGGGAATTTTGTCTCCTAATACCCTGCACTATCATTACTATTTTCTCTAGACATAGTATCAATCTAGTTAAATAGCATCTGAAGGATAGATTTTCCCACCCCCTACCACTTGGTAAATTGCTTTTCTTATTTGCACAAGAATAACTGATAGTGTCATGAAATTAGCTGAGAAGATCTGAAGGTTGTCCCTTTCCAGGAAGTTGGCTGACTGAAATGGCATGTGTCCGTGACATTTTTTTTGCTGAGAATCTAATTTGTGCTAGTTTATAAACAGCTCTGCTTCCTTTCTACTTACACACCCATTTTTACGTGTTTTCCATAGTGGCCTAGGTAAAATGTGAATTGCCGATATCAAATCACCTTTCTCTTGTCTAAACAAGACCTGAAACCTGATTCCAATTTGCCATAAGGCCCCTTTACACTGAAGTTTGTAATACTGATGTATTGTAACGGGGTGGTAAATTGGGTACATATGTAATTTAGGTACACTTTTAGATTAGACTCATTTAGATAGAAAGGAGCCCTTACTGCAGATGGGAATCAGGCCTTTAGTGTGGAAATCTCCTTTCAATTACAGTGGTGCAGACTCAGAATTCTCTATTAAATCCAGTGTAGTTTATTCCAGATTGAAATCTAGATACTAGGGTAGAATTAGCTGCTTAATGTTGTTTGCATATTATGCTTCATACTGCATAAGACTCTTACAGGAAAAATGTCTGCACAAAACCTAACTATGACAGTGAGTCACAAAAGAATTTCCGCACACTTTTAAAATAAACGTATGAAGTAATTCCATATGCGGTAACTATCATGTTGTTTAACATAATTTTAATACAATGAGGTTCACTTGAAGTCAAGGAGATAGTTATTCTATCAAAGTCTGGTGTGATTACAAAGCTGTTTTCAAAAGGGAAAATAGGGCTTGTCAGTATTTGGCAGTGCTAAAGAACTGGACTTCGATCCAGAAGCTTTATTCCTGTGGGGGCCCAGTTACACAGGAAAGGAAGTAGTCTTGGCACATCTTCTAACAGGTTGCAAATGATCTTTTGCTCATGTTCATTGGAAGAAGTTTTCAGTTTCATCAGACATCCTGGCTTAATTAAACGGTTACAGGGAATTTGTGAATTATAATGAGAGAGTTCACAAGAGTGACCTCATCTTCTGTATCATGGATTTAATAGGGGGCTTACATGTATCCTTCTCTCCAGGCAGGGTAATAGTAATACTTTCTCTCAAAGGTAAACAAGGTGCTTAAGGATAAATATACTAAAGTTTTTGAGCTGTATTTGAGATGAATAAAACCATAAAACATTCTGGGAATTGGGAGGATGAAAGCAGGCATTGATCTGTGAAGGTTGATGTGAAAACTAGAAGATGTTGACCTTGATTTATTTTTATAAGGAGCAAATTAATAAATGGCAAGAAAATTAAAAAAGTTTGCTATTCTTCTCTTTCTCAGGTATTTATATGGACCCTATTACCATATGAATGTGCACGTCAAGCTTCAGGCATTTGTCCTCATGATAGTCCTTTGAAGTATGAAAGTGAAGTTATTTGCATATATTACAGATGGGTAAATGTAATATATAGAAGCTAAGGATCAGCTTTTCATTCATATAAGGGAGAATAAGTTGGTCAAAAAACCTTTTACCTCAGCAGTAGGTTAGCTGATACTCATGTGGGTAATACCAAGGCACATTTATCAAACAGTTATCCATTTTTAGACCAAGAGATGTTCAGAGCCACCTGCAGAGTGCACTAACTGATGATTCATGAGCTGGAAAACCTGGGAGGCGACAGGAAGGTGGTTAGCTGTGTCTGACCACTTGGTATCAGGCTATAAATGGCTCCAAGAAACGCTCTTAAGCATGTGTTTTGCTGCCACATTGATGACTTGGGGTTCAGCAAGTTTGAATGAAATGTGGGGTTAGTCTGTCATTTTGTTTTTAACTGTATTCAATTATACCAAGGGCATCAAACACTACTCCTTATGGGCCGGATCCAGAGCCTGGGGAGACTCATTTTAATTTAAATAGCTAATAGTGGATTGATGTTTTATGATATACTGAGTTCAGCAGTTAGGTTAAGAAGGCTATATAAAGGTTGATAATATTTTTATTTTTTTTGAGAAACAGATGTTGCTGTTTCAAACTCTGCCTTTTAAGTTTCAAAATACATGATGTATTCTCATAATGTCCCCCAAACCATACTTTTTCCCATGTCTGTTGTTTAAACAGTTAGAGCATATATTAAGCAACTGAAGCATGTGGACATGAGTATAGCATTTGTGCTAGTGCCTGTGTAAACCTCTGTAACATAGGAATTTACTGTTAGAAAATACTATATCATTTGACTAGAGCCCTTGTTTGGGAACAACAGGCAGGAATAAAAAACAATTCAAGATGAGATGCTTTTCACAAATACTCAGGAGGTATTGCAGGGCAGAGTAAGAGAAAAAGGCTTGAGTGCACAGGAAATCAAACAAACTGTGGAGGATTGAAAAAGGAATGCTTTAAAGAAAATTGGATGGTAAGATTTTTTCAGGTAAGACTCATACATGTATATTTACATTTTTTTGGCGCTAAGTGCTTCATTCCAATGGTTAAAACAAACAATACTTCAGTTTTAGGAACTCTGTTGGATCAATCTATATTGCTGGCCATACATTTTTAAATGGAAGAGCTGCAGGTACTCCTGTCTGGTTGGACCTGCTAGGTAAAGATGGCTACTAGATTGTGTTCTGCAGTCCAAGGCCTGGTCTGAGAGTGGGAGAATTGTAACTCTGGACAGCTAAAACTGCCAGACCTGAAAAGAATGGGTATGCACTCTGAAATACCAGATAGAGGGGCATCTAGATCTATAACCATGGTGACTGGTCTCATAATGGCACAGTCTTAAAGCCCGTTGTCTTCACCCAGAATATTGCAATTGAAGACAGAGGTGATTTTACCTAAGACTAAGTGAAGACGTCAGGACCGGGTTCTGTTTAATAAAATAAACCAAATCAGGCCCAGAGTGAAAGCAATGAGGGAAAACAATGTTGAAGGATTCCAAAATTATCAATGCTTAGATACCTTAGTAGATTCAGCAAGAGATCCATAATTTAGCAGTTACCTCTGACATGTTAGAACTGAGTTTTATAAAAGGACAAAGCAAGAAGTTTCTGAAATTATCAAGGGATCCAACATTATAGTTTCTGTGCTCAAATGTAGCACATACAAATGAAATTTCAGGGGCATATTTTTCCCATACATTGCTAGTTTAGCCATGCCCTCTCTCAGCTGTTAAGAATGGATGTTTTGACAGATCCCAGGAAATAGACTTTGTAAACATGCTAGTCAGACTCTTCAACACCAGTCTCTTAAAGGACTGTTAAATTAGCTTGGTTAGATGATGGAGCCCAGAAATAATTTGACCTACTTTTCTTGAAAAGGTATCATATATACTGCAGTCAGTATTCCCTATAGTAAAGAGCTTTGTAAAATGTTTGGTCTGGTGAAGTGTGTGTGGTTTTTCAAATGTATTGACTAGATTAGTTTTTTCAGTGAGTCCAGTAACAGAGATCACTTAGAATCATAGAAAATTAGGGTGGGAAGGGACCTCAGGAGGTCACTTACAATTTTTTTCCTAAAGTTGCTTGGAAATATATGTACAGTACTGTAGAAACTGACAATATACCATCTAATGCAGAAAATTGTGCACTTTAAAGTACAAACCTAATTTTCTTATGAGATACTTTCCATGCTAAGCACAAGTCTCCTATTATGTGTCTTGTGTTGGAGTTGTCCCTGTTTTCATTTATATTTATTGCTGTGCTTTTGTCTGAGGATATATTTTGATTGGATAGTAAACATGCCATAGGGGGTAGGTAATTTACATGAACCAACATTTCAGCTGAAATTGCTGTTCAGTATTTTAAACTGTCTGCTTTATCTTACTGCCAGACAAGTACGGGTAAAAGTCCCCCAAAACAAGAGCTGAGGCAGCAGTAGTATGCTTGGTATGTTAACTCCAGGGATAAGGGCTTTTCTGTAACAAAATTGTCCCTGAGGAGAATAATGGCATTTGTTACATTACCTTCTTTGTAAAAGCCCTGAAGATGCGTTTTATTATGGCAAAACTGTAGCACTACTGCTTCTCTCATAGTGCCGTAAAATTAGATAGGATTGAAATTAATATAATTACTAATACCTTGAAACTGCTATGCTAAAAAGCATATCTGGACAAGTCAAAACAGCACCAGTAAATTCTTGCAAAATAACATCTTCAAATAACAGTCTGTGCTTCTCGTGTTACATTTAGTTGTACTGCAAAATGTGTAGGATAGACTGAGATCAAATGTCACGGACCTGTCAGCTTAAAGTTCAAACATGTTCTGTTTCTTCTGAAACATGCTGTTTTTCACAAGGTTGCAGCTTGCCCTTGTTCTATTAAATGTCTATTAATCTACTTGTGTTTGTAATCATTCTGTGACTTCAGTAATGAAGATTAGTGTGAATTCTGTGATTTCACTAAAAGGTTTAGGGAACTACATGGGACTCAGAAAATGAAATGCTTGTTCCAGAGGCATAACTGACAGGATTTGCACGTTGGATGGGAGACTCATAACTGATAGGGTTTGCACCTGGGGGGCCGCAATGGAGCCAGAGGAGCTTGAGGCTGGCTCTTGTTGGCAACATCTGACACCTTCCCTTGCAGCAGTAGTGTCTCCCATAAAAAAAAAAAAAATGGGGTAAGGGCCTGACCTCTGCTTGCAGTCACCGTGTTCCCATTCCAGCAACCTCCTTTCCCTCCCCCGCCCCAACCTCCTTTTGATGCCCCCTTTTACTGGGTGTCTGATGCTGATACCCTGATGGCCTATCCTTAGTTACTGGTTGATTCAGTTTTTAGTTCTGGAAGCTCTGTGTGTCTTTAAACCACTCAGGTGATTTCCATATGCCCTATCTGTAAAATGAGGATGTTAATACATCTTAACCTCAGTGATGGGCAGATGAAACCATTTGTTTCTGGGAGACATTCAAATAATGCAGATGTGGTGAATTATATAATGACAACAGAATTCTTCTTTAGGGCATGCAGTAATAGAAAACACCACAAAAATCCATTCTTCTGAGACATTTGTCAGCATCTTGTCTTTTATTTTTATACCTAGTGTGAACTTTAAACTGAATATGCTACCTTCTGCCTCTGCTTCTACTGATCTAATTTTGGGAGTCCATTTTAAATAAGCACATTCTAGTCTTAGTAGTAAGGCATTAACTGCTTAAGCTATGTAGTTAGATATAAATTCAATTCTTACACTGTAAAGCTTCCTAGAGGCCTAAAGATTGGATTCAGTAACACAACAACAGCAGGGGCTGTTGCTTTTATAAAAAAAATTGGGGTAGAAAAAGAAGTGATGGTGTCGTTGCGCCCTCGCCCCAACTCTTTAGGAGAGTCATCCAGAAAAGTAAAAGATCCATGTTCGTACTTGTTTGCCCAGGAAAGTGCCCTCACTAACAAACTATCGCCTACTCTGAGGTGGTGCACATCCCCTTCTCTTCTTGAAGTTATGTCACAGTGCAGAAAAGAATGCAGAAGACAAGAGAACGAACTGGGTCAGAAGTATGCAAAGTAAGCCTGTCCCCCTCTCTACTGGCTTGGTCGCTCACTTGGTAGAGGAGGAGATCTGGTTTCTGGACCCTACTCCAGAGCCTGCTTATGAATTTTAACCAGTGGCTGATTGGTGTAAAATGTTTTAAAAGTCTTTGAAGCAGAATTTGGCCACTCTAATTGCTAGGTTAGAAATTCAGGTTAGTGCCCAACCTTTTCAGCCCACTTGTTGCGTGCGTGGTGCCAAGTCCATCGTCAGGTAGGATCTGATCTCTAGGCCTGATATGATGTGCAGTTGTAGACCAGCTAGGGCCCATTCCAAACATGTGGAAACAGCCCAACTAAAGCTAGTGCAGCCATGCGTGGCTAGTGCTCAATCCAGCCATGTGGGAATTACCTGCCTGAGGCCTGACCCTGTTCAGCTGTATCAGGGCCTGTCATTAAACTGTTTTGAAAGAAGGCTGGAGACATGGTGATAAAAATAAATGCATATCAATTATCTGCTAACCCCATAGTGTTTCTACTGAACCGTCCTGAGAACTCTGCAAACATTTAAGCGTTGTAGGGAATTGATTATTCATCTCTAACAGCTGCAAGAATTACAACTGTAAAAGCCTGAAAAGTGACACCTCTGAAATCACAAGTTGGTCTAAAAATATTTGGGAAGCTTTAGTAGTGGAAAAGTTGTCCTATCAAGTCAGGTCTCTACAGGATAGAAGGCAAGAAGATGCTTACTTGGAAATCTGATGGAAATTTTTGGAATTTATAAATACATTCTGCTTTCACATCATAAAATCTGAGACACTTTGTTGAACATTGAAATGCAAGTTCTATGAGCTCACATTTAAGAATACATTTAAAACCAATGTAAAATTTAAAAAGTAGAAATGAGTAGAGGGTAGTAAGATCTGTGTTTGTGTTGTACAGAGTTAATGAAGCTGCTGCTTGCTGCCACCCCATTGCTGCTGACATTCATGTCCACTGGGGCTCCACAAGGGGCTGTTTGGAAGCAGTCTGTGTCCCTGCTCACCCCACCACTAAATGTTGTCCCCTCTGGGATCCCCATATGCTGGGTCAAATGGTTCCACAGGCTTGGTAGAATTCAATTTTAAAAAATTTGGATAGCTAAAATCAATGTTTATTTGTAGGCATTTATTTTTATTTTTATCAATTAAAATTTTCAGGAATGTATGCAATAAAGGGTATGGGGGCATACAATTTAGGAATGACAGTATACTGTTAAGAAGCTTTATAAAATCATGTCAAAATATAAAAAGTAAATATCCATAAATCAGTAAAGCATACCTGCTTGAAATCACTCTTTTCATTTGGTAGCATACTTATACCAGGTTGGAGCCTTCACTTTCATGGAGTGGAGCATGGGGGCAGGGGTATGGCCAGGTTCAGCAGGAGTTTGGTGCCCTTCCCCAAGCACGCAGGGCCAGGCTGGGCTTGGAGTTTGGTGCCCAATCCCGAGCTGGGGCCTGAACAGAGCAAGTGGCCAGCAGCACTGGGCTCCTGGCTGCCAACAGCCCTTCCTCTTGGTGGTGGGACCCTGCAGCAGCTTCCTTCCTCCTTCCTTTGTCATCAGCAGCCAGCCTCTCTCCAAGCAAGGCCTTCAGCTCCTCCAGTGTCTGTCTGAGCCATTGCCAGAGGAGCAGTGTGTGGGTGTTGCAGCCAGGGCTCCCTCTATTCTGTGTGTGTGTCTACACATGCAAATGTGCATGCCTCGTTCCTCATCTCATATTTCCTTATACCCATCCCAGATTTTTTTTTCTTATGTCCCCTTTGTATAATTTTTATATTATTACCAATGGGAATATTTTTCCATTGGTCTGTGAGTGTGAGTTGAAATTGATGTTTATCCATCTTGTTTATCCAAGTTGAATCATGCCAAGCCCACGTATGTTTGACATGCCTTAGTGAATTAAGATTAGGCATGTGTTTTGGACTGTAAACCCTGTGTTAATAAAAAAGGCTAACCGAAGTCTGCAGGGTTACTAGCATAAGTGCTACCTTACTCCAGCACGGGGGAATGGGATTCCAAAAGACTTCCTTCTGCTTTATATCTGTTTTCTGCCTACACAACTTCTGCATAGTGCACTGAAAGCTGTGGATCCAAACGCACAGGGGTCAAACGATTGCTATCCAAGGTACAGAGACCCCACACATCACCCCAGTCAGTTCCTGTCTTACCTATTTTACTATGGAAAGTCAGTGTTTCCTTTTTCCTTTTCCTTTTCGCATACTGCATCTCTCTTACTCAGTGCCCCAAAGGAGATTGTGGGTAGCTCTTGTAGACTAGGACTAAATATTGCACCAGAATCTCCTGATTTTACCATAGTTGAAAATTGGAACCAGTGGCCGATTAGAAAGGAAATATCTTCTTGAAGCATACAGAAATATAGAAGCTTTTTAAAAATAAACCAATAACACAATCATATATTTTATATGCATTTCAATATTTGAATCTCCTTCTTTTTCAAAGGAATGTTTTTCTCTGCCTTTCATTTAATCACATTTCTGTGCTGTCTCAGAATTCATTAAGAAAGCCAGCCAAGCAACCACCTTGTAAATGGAACAACGTGGCCCTCTCTTATGTCTTATCTCTACAAAAGAATCCGGGCAGGATAGTTGGAGGCTAAATTATTGGGAGTCTAAATTAAAGGAATATAATGATAATTAGCTGTACCTTATCAAAGTCATTTGAAGCCTTAATGTATCAAAGCAGTTTTTAGTGGTAGTATAGTTAGTCTGCAATACAGTGAAGGTGTGAATGTGTTTACAAATATAGTAAGAAGTCCTGGGTCTGTTTCTTTTTAAATTTTAATATAATTTAAAAGCAGTTTTGCATATCTTAAGTATGTATATATGTATGTATGTGATATGGTGACAGAAAATCCACATTGGTATTTGAAACAAGCTTCTAAATCAATTCATGTTTTTACTGTCTCAGGTAACTTGCTCTAAAACATAATGACCAGTTTTAAATCTTCTAAGTCTGAAGACTTAGCAATAAACCCTGGCACAAACTGTACTGTAGCTGGAGAATGAAATGTGGGAATCCAGGGAAAACATAATACCTTCTATGCTCAGTTTCAGATCCAGGATACTACTATATGAATTTACATGCTAAATGGGTAGGGTAGATCTGCCATAGAAACAATATCACAGAAGCACTTTGGTTTTCCAGTCAATCGTCTTCTTCTACAGTCTGAAAAAAAATGAATTCTAAGAGTAAGATACAATGATTATATTAAGAGGAAAGGTGCAAGTCTTCTCTCTCTTCCTGTTTCTCTTTTTTTCCCTCTGTGAGAGAGATTTTTTTTACAAAAAATATATAGATACATTTCCCAAGTGCATATACAGTAACTATTTTCTAATTAATTTCTAATTGAGTCCAGAGAGACTGTGTATGAATAAGTAAAATATAGCATCTCTCTGGACTCAGTTAGAATTAGTTAATATAAATGTACTTAGGAAATATATCTATATATAGCTGACACACATTCCTAAAACCAATATTTGCTGAATGCTGTCCCTTTTTGCAATGTAATGAGAATGGTTATTGTAATTTATGCAGACAAAAAGAACATGTTAATAAAGAGCCTGAACCAGAAGTTTGTTGGTTTCAATAAGGTTTTAAAAATCTCAGTCTTATTTAAAACCAGGTGAGTTTTTTTTAATTAAATAGGGTTTTTTTCCATTAGAGATCACCAGTTCATAGAAAAATAAACTATTGTTGACAGGCTTAGTTTCGAAGATTTAAACAAAAATTGAAAAAGGTTCTGTAATTGTTTGATAGCTCTCTTTTTTTATTTTTTTCTAAATGGGAAAGTTATTCTATTCATTTTAACATTTAATTTTTAGTAAAAGAAGCTAGGAAAAATTGAAATCAAAATACTTTGAAATTATGTAAAGACTATGATTGAACTGACACAATTTTTTTTTGGATTCTTGGCTTAAAATCAAAATCTCGGTTTTTTTTCTTTTTTCATCCAGGTTTTGGAAAAATAATTTGAAATCTTAGAAATGCTCATAGAACAGGAAAATTTTTTCCTACTCAACTCTAAACTTAACATTGTACTAACCTAGATTTTTCATATTAAAATCTGTATTGAAAATTTATAAGTGAGATATTTTATGCTGTTTTGGAGGCTAATTTAAAAAAACAACCCTGTAAATAACATATAGTTTGGTATAACCACATGAGCAGTGTTTATAAATACATTAGTTGTACTAATGCTAGCCTTAACATTTTTTAGCAACAGTATCTACTCTATCATAGTGGATAGCATATAATAGTTTAGTTTTGCAAAGATGGTAGTCTGTTATATACCTTGCTCAACTGCCCAAGATCAAATAAAATAAAATCAAACAAAACAAAATAGGCTGGATATATGGGCCACTGTAACACTTTCTACTTCAGAAAAATGGGCAAAACTCTTGATTGAGGATCCTCATGAATATGAGTATACAGTATAAAAGCAATCATGTATTGAAGACCAAATTCTTGCTGCACTTGAACTTTAATTCAGTGCAATTATTGAAATCAAATTTAGGGATTACCCAATGCCTAGGGGATTACCAAATTAGGGATAAATTTAGGGTTGGTGGTAGAGTCATTGACATCCCCCCTTGTATGTTCTTTCCAATCCTCATAAAAATCTAATCCTATTTGACCTTCTCCAGCTGGGATGATTTTTTTTACTTGCACATTTTTGTGAAGATGGATTTGTGCTAGGGTTTAGAAGAAAAAATGGCTGTTTTTATCCCTGTGCCACACAGATTTCTTGAAATTGCACATGTATATGTTGTGTACATATTTTTGTCTGCGAGATGGCATATATTATTGCACATGGTATTTGAACCCACAGAAGTTGTAAACCAGTTTGTTAACCCTTCTTTGTATCTCAATACATTTTTCTAGCATATATTTTTTAATAGAAGTTACCCTGAAACATAATTTATTTCTGGATAGTTTAACCAAAACCTTTTCAGCTGTTTCTGAGTTATAGAAAAATAGAGCATATGCTTTTAACAAGAGCTTTGCTGTGGACTGTGCTGCAGTAAACCTGGCTAAAAAGGGAAACTGGGCTAAGGT
This sequence comes from Caiman crocodilus, assembly GCA_030014935.1. Classification (NCBI taxonomy): domain Eukaryota; kingdom Metazoa; phylum Chordata; order Crocodylia; family Alligatoridae; genus Caiman; species Caiman crocodilus. Next base: position 9,731,970 of record JAGPOW010003648.1, read on the forward strand.
ATGATATAATCTTCACTCATGACTAATTTCAGTGATGATTTTGGAAGGGGAAAAAATTAAATTTTATCTCATTGGAAAAAAATGTTCTAAGCCTGCTTGCTAGAACTAAAAGGGCTGTCTCTTTTGTATTATTGGGAAACAGTATTCTTGTCCAGTAAAAATACTACCACTAAGTAAACATGCAAAAAAAAAAGACTAGCATAAGTTTGAAACACCACATACATACTCATGAGAAAATGTTTTAAGGAGGCAGTGCCTTGTAAAAAAAAATGCACTTTTTCTGTAAAATATTTTAAAATTTAGTTTCATAACATATAAATGTATTATAGTCAGAAGAGATAAAAGTATAGTAGCCGTGTTCCTACAGTTTGAACCACATGGAAGCCTCTTGTGCCCATGCAGAATGCCATAATGAGAAATTAAAAGTACAAAAATAATGTTGAAATGCTGCATTTGTTCAAGTATGCAGAATGCTGATTACATGGAATTTTTCATGTGCAATACCAACCTAAGTTGATTTTCTATTTCACTTTTTCATTTTGTATTCCATTTAAACAATACTTAAGGGATATACCAGTAGTTAAATCATTAAAGGAACCCTGTGCCAAAGGCTAAGGACACACATGAAAAAAGCCTGAGCCTGAATTGATTCAATCTTTGCAGGTTAGTCTAATCTGCCTAGGCTGAATCAGTGTGTAACTGTGAGATATCCCCTCTGGACTGAAAAAATGCAGGCACATGCTTGCAGTGGCTCAGGGGGTGCTAGAGCAGCCCTCCCTTCTCTTCCACAGTGATGAGCTGGGTGGCGATGGGATGTATACCCTGGCAGAACACTCTGATTTGTGAGGGGTTCCCCTCCCCACCTCATTGGTCAGTGAGGAAGCCAGCAGGGATTTACACAAGATTTATCACCCCATCAGCAAAGCAAAATGATTCAAGCTGTTCTTAAACAACTTTTTCTAAGGAAGGAATGGAGGGACATTACTAGCTGCCTGTTGATTAGCTCCAAAGAGCCCTAAGCCACTGTGCTGTCTGCCTTTGTCTTGTTCTCCACAGCACCGCCATAGCCAGTATGTGGTATGCTTGCTAATGCTGAAGGGGGGTATCTTTGTAAGGCAGAGGGGAGGGGGGGAATCCCTGCTTGAGCAGGGAGTGGTGAGGAATGGGGTGGGGAGGGAGCAGGAGGAAGCCAGGCAGACACCCTGTACCTGCAGTCTCTTGCTAGAGCTGGATCCAGGGTGCAGCTAGCCCTGCTGGGCTGGACCAGAGAGCAGAGCCCCACCCAGCAAAGCATCTGGGATGCTGGAGGATTCTGATTTAACTTAAACCAGAAAAGGGTCTGGGACATACATTACATAAACCGGTTTGACCCAAATCAATTAACTCTGATACTATGCTCAGCCAGATTTATCTCAAACTTGTTTCAGCCATTTTCAAACCAGTTTATGTGCACTGAACATCCATTCTGTTACAGGTTTAAACCAGCTTCTGATCACTTAATCTGGTTTATGTATAATGTCTGTCCCTAGCCCAAGTTGGGCCAGATTTCTGGTCAGTGGGGTGTGGGATAAAATTCAGTCCTGCCCTGCCCCTAGTCACCCTGGTTCCTGAATTCCATTTTGATATCATCCTTCCCACTGCTGCTATTTGCTGACCTGGTTTGAATCAGGAACCAGCAGGATGTAGGCAGGTCACAGGAGTATGATGTAAGCAGGTATGTCACAACTGGCTTAGAACACCAGAGTGAGGCTATGAGACAGCAGGCTTTTTATCTGCATAAAGATTATTTGCTGTAGGCTGGATCTTTGAGTGGATAGGAAGGGTCTCTAGGAAAAAGAAGTAATTGGTTTCATTAAGGAAACAGTGATTTGAAGTTGTATTAGTGTTTAGGGTGTCAAGGTCTCAGAAAGGAGAAGGAAGCAGAATTTCACCTTCAAGTGATAAAAGGGTATATAACTATTTCCTTTGAATCCCAATGTAATACTATTTTCCCGTGGAAAAAATGACATAGTACCATGAAATTACAAACTGTATCCTAATACATAAGCATGAGAGCCAAATGGAACTTTCACAGGCAGCCTTAATTTTGAGTGTTTTTTAAATGTTTGGTGCTTCCATGTGAAACTAGAAGATTGTTTTTAAATGTACTTTTTAAAGCGATAACACACTTATGTTGTATGCAACTGTAACACTTCCCATTATGTTCTGTTTGTCATACACGAGTCCTCTAAATAGTTAAGTGCCCCTGTCACAATGGATTGAGCGAGCAATGAACTCCACTCCGAGCGACTGTCACCACCTCTAAATTTGGTCATGTTCTGCCTCATTAGGTATTTCCACCTGGCAGTCCGTTATTGGTTACTCTAAACCTATATAGGCCCGTTCAACTTCCGCCCAAGTTGGAGACCTCAGAGGCAAGTTGGTGGCCTGATCACCCTCCAACGTCTCCCCGTCATTGACCGTCCCAGACGTACCCTGTTCCCTTTGCATGCTCGCGTTCACGAATTGTTGACTCGTCACGTTACATTACCCGTTACGTTACCTGTTACCTGTAACCAATCGTTCACTGCCTACGCCAGTGTCATCAGAAGCATAAGTAAAATATTCTTGTAACCAATACGCTGTCTCAGCCTCTCATCCACTCGCCTGCCTGATGATCCCGTTTTGCTTACCAACCCGCTCTTCTGGACCAGCTTGACAGGCACCCCAGAACACTGTTAGTTCGGCTTGAAAGCAGAACCTTCAGAACAGCAGCACAGCTTGAGCTGGAGGCCCCAGTTTGTTGGCTGGAGGCAGTGGTAAAGAATGCTCTTACCTGGGCATGGGTCTCCTGTGCCCTGTACTGAGACTGGGGACTTGGTTGAGGGAAGCCTTCCTACCTAAGCTATAGGAAGTGAGGGGAGCTTCTTAACCTGTGATGCTCCTGTGAACAGGGATAAGATGGCTGCCTACTGTGGAATCTAGGATGCAGAAGTAGGTCTTGAATGGTAGGTGGCTCTTATGCAGCTGTTCTGAGTAGTGATAAATTTTACCCATAGCAGTGAGAACAAGGAGACAGTATTGATATTGCTGTATAGTATAAGTGACATTAAATCTAGCTGTATAAAGTTTCTGTTTAGACTGTGGGTGAAGTGAATGGAGCTTATAGAAATAAAATTCACCAGAAATCCTATCTTTGGGTCAAAAGTAGGTGCAGATTGATGCATGTGACATCTGCTGGTGAGTAGCTAATTCTGCAGTTTACAGGGTAGTCTCTGTTCCCATTAGATCAGGTAACGGGACCAGGGGACTGATGTAAACTAAATTTTTCATAACTAAGAAGCTCTGGGCACAGTTAGTCATAATAGAATTTAACTGCTGGATGTGATAGATAAAATTGAATGGGGCACAGTTATCTAATGTGTTATTTTAAAGAGCAAAATTCATATCCTCCCTCCCCCCCGGCTTAGTGTGTATGCATATATTACTTCTGTTTATGCTTTATTCTGCCACCTCAGTAAAATCTAGCCTCTTCATCTCAGGAAAATAGTTTAGTGATTCCAGTCTTCATCTTCACTTCACTCTTCATCTTTTATGTGACACTGTATAAAGAAGGTCAGTATCCTTATCCATTTTTCAGATGGGGAACACTAAGGCACAGAACATTGTAGTGTATTAAAGGTTTCTTAGCAAACCAGTGGCAAAACCATGATTAGAACTTATCTGTCCTAAATCCCAGTGTAGTGTCCTTTTCACAGAAACAACTGTTGTCTATATATTGGTCTTCAGCTTTATTGTGAGTCTGGAGATATTTATTTTTCTTAAATACCCTAGTTCTTAGAGTGAGGTGATCATCTGTTTCCAGCTCATCAATCTGTTTCTATTTTTTAAAATGAATTTCCTAGTCTTGGTGGAGCCTGAAAATATTAATATAGATGGTTCAGAAAGCAAAAGGAAAACAAAAGACCCCCAGAGGCATTACTATACAAATATAATGATTCTAAAGCCGATATCATGATGATATAGGGACTGAAACAGGACTTATTTCACTCCTTGAAGTTTCATAATATTTCTTGTTCTCTGTCCTTTTGTATGCATTGAACCCATTGTACTCTGTTCTCCGTTTATGCAATAGTGGTGGTTGAGGGTGATAAATGTATTGCAGAGTGACAAGTTTTTGCAGTCTTAAGGAAGCTACGATGACGAGTCTGATGTTGCCTTCTTCTACTATAGAAAAGCTGGGTGGTCATTTAGGTACAAAGGAACAATAGTTTGTTTGGAGTAACTGGTTTTTTTATGACAACCACCTCCCCAGTCCCTGGCTAGGGGAAAGAGAAAGAAAAGGTAAAATAATTTGATCCTTGAACAAGAGCCAAGCACTGCTGCTATAGCTTCTTGTTTTAGTTTCTCATATAGTTTCTTCTGCCCCAGAAAAGGGGTCAAGAGGAAGGAGGATCCTCTCAGAATTGTGTAGCATCTATGATACCGATATTATAAAAACAGAGGTCTATTCTGGTTTTCACCATGAGCAGCAACTGTAATGTTCCCTGTGTATGATGATCTGTGATATTTAAAGCTATGCATTTTTTAATATTCTTATTTTTCATGAGAGTCCTATTTAAGTCACTGACGACGCGCATACCTATAGTGGTATGCACAAGTAAGTCTTCAGTATCGAGTCCACAGATTACAGGAACTGGTCACACAGCAATCAAGATGTAAGTGTTAGCAGACTAAAAGATATATTTTTAGCCCACTGTGGAGGGATTTAGCAGCAGGGCCATGATTAAAGTTAATGAGTATATGGCTAAATCACTACTCTGATTGTTTATTCCAAAGAATGAAGATAATATATTTTACTAGAGGTTTTATGTCTACTGGCATGCATAAGCTATCTGCCTAGTATGTTACATTACCTCTTCTGTATAACATCATTTTAATATCCTAAGTAAAATATTTTCACATAAATATTAAAAACATTAAGAATGATGTTAGGATTTAGAGGCAAATATCTTAAATAAATTTGATAGGTAATTTATGATTCTGTGTACATTACCATAGGAAAAAAAAAATAGGCAATGACTTTGGACCTATTTCAGAATGTGTGTAAGAGGTATGCAACATAAACACCAGAGTGCACATATACACACTTTATTTCATTCAAATAAAATTGCTGCAGACATACAGTGTAGCAAAAACTCATTGTTACATAATATTTAGGAAAATATTTTAATTAAATGTTTGCCTCTTAACAACTTGATTAATAGCCTGGGGTGCTTAGGGCCTTAGGATGAAAAATAGTTTGCTCTTATTTTCTATCAAAGAACAAATAGTTTAATACATGGTAAGCTGCTTTGGGATTTCTCTTCTCTTAAGCTTTCAAGACTGATTTGCTCTCTAAGGAAAGCATTTCAGTTGCATCTCATGTGTTGTATTGCTGCCAAGATCTCTACCAAGTGAATTAAGGTGATACTGTAAATTATTAAGGTGGAGAAAACAAAGTATTGTACTTTCAATAGAACTTCCAGATTCTTTACTGTATCTGTTTCACACACATACATACCATGTGAGAGCAAAAAAAGTAGAACTTGTATTATTTATTTTTATTCTTTTTTTAGTTGCAGACATTTGTTTTGGAATCACTCTAGTGCTGTTCTTTAAAGTAAGATTTCTTTTCAAATAGAGGTCTTACTTTGATGTGTATACATAGAAACATTTTAAAAATCATTATGTCTTTCCTCAGAAAAGGCTGTCTGTCTCTTTCCACATCAGTACATATCTTTATTAGTGACCTGGTTCTGAATACACTTAATGCTATACTTTGGAACAATGCAGTTGTAGCTCAAGCCCATTACTGTAGTGGAAAGAGAAAATGAGCAAAATTTCTGTAATTTTTAACTACTTCAGTAGCTTTGTTTGACTGGCAATGTGTAATACTTTAATTTGCCACATGAAGTTTACCACCTCAGTGAATATTTTTCTCTACTTTCTTATGTCAGCACCTGAAAGATAACTGGAGGAATAGATTTTTTGAATTTGTTCTGTGTCTATTTCTTCATTTTCTAAACTGCTTCATTGCCTTTTTTTTCTGATGAAAGTGTCCTATATTTGCTTCTTGGGGGTCCTTGGATTAAGTAACTGGTTAGGATTCAGGTCATAAATTAATTTGGTATATGGAAAGTGATGGACTGTAGGATGAGTTCTGCATTTATTCCACATCCAAGTTCTTATTAAAGTCACTGTAGATATTCTATATAAATGTGAGTCTGCCAAATTGTGGTTTGGCATAAAGGTACAAGTTGCCCAGATATGCTCCTGTGACAGCTGCATGTATTACTGGTAACAGAGTAAGAGAAGCTGGTTGTATGGTGAGCAACTTTCCCGTTTTATCAAAGTAGGTGAAATGAGGAAGAGAGAGATGCAGACTGGACACAGCTTTGATTCCATCCCCTTCTTCCATCCCCAGCAACAGCCAGCATAGCTGCAAATAGGAATATAGAGTCTAGATTCAAGTGCAGCTTACAGCCTTGAAGAATTAGGGAAGCCAGATGACAGATTGTGAATCTGGAGTCACAGTTTTGTTCCCAAGCTACTCATGAGGCAGAACACCATACACACTGTGAGCAATGCAAATCCATGAAGTTGATTAATTGAGGATGCAGTTCATCTCCGTACCAAGCATTTAAATGAGACTTGAATGGTGCATTGGGTCTGCACAGCAATAGATTTCTCTGTTAAAGAATAAATGTCAAGCATGAAACTTGCTGCTAATAATAATACCATCTCCGATATTACTCTTCATTAATAGATTGATGGTATTGTCAAGCACTCTTCATCACCATACCTCAAAGCGCTCGACAAAGGAAATCAGTCTCATTGTTCTTACACGTGGGGAAACTGAGACAAAAGCAAAGTAATATGTCAAGGTCACTGCTAAGCCAATGACAGCGTCAGGAACAGAATCTAGGTCTTCTGAGTCCAGTGTCCATCATCTGCACACGTTAGTAGTGAGAAATGGCTGTACATATGGGGCTGAATTCTGTTTCACTCCATATGACCATATACACCAAATGACTCTTACCAAATGGCTTAACACTTGCAGCTTTGATGTATAGGGCAGGATTGGCTTCCACAATGCCAACAATATGTAGTCAGCTGCTATTGCTGTAGCAGCTGTTTTTGTGTTCTCACACAAAGATGGTACCTGGAGCTGCTGCCCAATCTCCCCTCTCCTTCCCCTGCCCTCTGCTGGGTTACATTGCTGCCAGGTGGATGCACAAGTGTTCACATGGCTACCAAGCAGGTTTGGTAGACTGGGTTTCTGGCTGGGCAGGTATGTGCATTCACATGTGTATACCTGGGTGAGTATGAATGTCAAAATGGTAGCTGGGCAAGAACCTATGGCTAGCAGATGTTAGATTTAGGAAGACTACCTTTTAGTCCAGTAATCTCATGGTTAAGGCACTTGCCCAGCAATCAAGAGACCCAAGTTCTAGGTATCCCTAACCCAGATGGAGTTTGAACATACATATTTCCTGCTTCCTAACACTGTGATTAGGGGTTGGACTAGATGGCCTCGTAAGGTCCCTTTCAACCCTAATTTTCTATAATTTCATGATGATCTAACCAACCAGCTGCATGGTAGGTGTTATTTGGTTCTTCTTTCCAAGCCTCCACTTCGGGTGTCTCAGGAGGACATTTCAAAGAGAGTGATATGGGAGACTAGGAGAAAGTAAAATAAAGGGTGTGTGGTTCAGTGAGAGAATTGGTGCTTGGATTCTTGTTCCGTATATGGCAGACACATCCCCAGTGTTTTTTTTGTTCAATAACAGTGACACTCAAGGTACAATGGCTTCATTGGGTGGGGAATGGATAATGCCAAAGTTGCCTAGTGGTTAGCAAATTGTGCTGGGAAGTTGAGGAGATGTAGGTTCAAACCTGCACTGGGTAAGGGGTAGGTGGCTCCTCCTCCATCTAACACCAATCAGATTTTCCTTAGCTAACATTTTATGGCTTAGTAGCCATTTGGATATTTGCCCATCCACAATGCAGGTGAAATAGAATTGCAAGCAGTGCATAAGTGCCAAAAGCAGCAGCTTTGCAGCTGATAAGTGTCATTGAGTTGTGTAAAATGAAGTAGGAGTCTTCCTATAAGTCTAAAATATTTGTTTTGCTTCACAGCCAGTAAAATCAACACTCTGATCCCACAATATGCTTTAGTTTTACTAGTCATGTAAAAAGCAAATAATTCTGAGGAACATTTATTAGATTTTGGCATGGAGTCTTTTGTCCCTTCACTATTGAAGATTAAGTTTATGACAAATTGGAGGATTTTTTCCATGCTAACCTAAGTAAAAAACAACCAAATACATTTCTACTAAATAGTTTTCCTCCATTAAAAATTCCAACGATTTATGAGAATAAAACAAGCATGAGAAATTTCTGGCCAAAGGGGTATTTTTTCCAGAAAGTTTGTAAGTGCCTAAAATAGGGTCTTCTAATAGAAATGTCTTCTCAACCATAACAATAGTGTTGTCCTTGTGATGCTATAATCTATGTATGCACGCACCAGTGAAGGTAGTAGATGAGATTGCATTTTGTTTAGCTGTGGCACTGCAGTGCTGCTGTCACTGTTAGTCTTTAATGCAATTTGTTATATCAATTACTCCTTTGTGCTACAAAAGCATTAGGTTAGCTTTTAATATAAAGTGTAGCTGTTGTTTACCTGCACTTTTCTGTTGCAGTAAGTACCGGCAACTTGCTATTTGAGAAGTTGATCTGAGATAACATGCTTTAAGATAAAAGTTATGTCTTCACATTACCAAGTTACTTTTGTGTATTTTTACCTGCTCATATATAACTGGGCATTGCTAAAATACCATGCTGATATGCTGATACTGAGCCAAATTCATTCATGCTGTCATTAACTTTTAACAGAATTATACCAGATATGAATTTAGCCTCTTGTGCTTTCATTATTTTAATTTTTCATCCCCTAGAAACAGATACAGGAAGGAATAGGGTGGATATAGAACACTGGATATCTTCTTTGCTTTTCCCATGATTCATTTTCCTAGTAAACTACTTTCATTGAAGGAAATGATATAACTTAACAGATCCCTGGCACAGATCTTCATGCAAGCAACAGGCATTGTGGAAAAAAAATCTTTTGCCCATTATAGCCCTGACAACATTGTGTTGACTAACTATGTGTGACATCTGAAAATATAATGGCAGGACTATGACTGAAACCAGGGGAAAAAGGGCTTTTGAAATAAGGTGGGAGTGACCAAATTGCATTTAATAGCCTGGGTTTTATTTGTGTTGTGCTGAATGGTTTTTAACGGTCATGTAAATCTTTAAAACAGAACTGAAGCCTTACCCTGAAAAACAAACAAAAGAAGCATATGCAATAATTTCTGTGAAATGCTGGAGATGTACTTCCGGCACTTACAGTAGATTAGATAAGCATGGTCCATGGGTCACTTTTCTACAACGTTTTCTACATTTTATTTTACATGTGAAAACTTTTTGTATCCACCTGGTGTGGGTGAAAAGTCCAATATTGGAAAAAATACTACATGGAAAGCAGGTTACTGCACTCCTTGCTGTGAGCTACCACTTTGGTTTGAGTGCAGCACCCACTCCCATATTGGTATGCAAAAACAACATCTCAAGGAGAGCACTATGAGGTGTTGTGTGTCAGGATACAGTTTCCATCTGCTCACCCTTTCTGATGACCTCAGCACCTTTACTATGGGCATTATCTGTGGTGGTCAGTGACTAGGGAGGGATGGGCAGGGCCTCAGTCTGTCTCCTAGACATGGCTGGATGATTTGGCATGGGGCACTCCATGCACTCTGTCAGGACCGGTGTTCAGCCTGGCGCTTGTGGCTGCACAAAGGCTTTTTATGCCCTATTCCAGCACACAAAGGTCAGGCAGAACATGGCCCTGTGCTATTGATGGGCTGCCAACAGTTATAATTGGATGGTTTGCTGGCATGCTCTGCTACAAATGCTTCTCTTTATTCCTGAGGTTTGTGTAGCTCTGATTTGGATTGGTATACTATCCGTTATTACCACAGAAAGTCTTTGCCCTTTACCTACTATATATTTTACTTTACAGGTACCCCTGATGCTGAGGAAGCCTTCAGCATTAATTTTTAAACTTGGCAATTAATCTTGTGACTATTTAAATAAACTATCAAGATGAATGAGCCAGTCAAATACTTTGACTACTTTAAGCTTATTCTAACCAAGTAAAATTGTGTAAATTATTTAGTTAGGACCCTGTTTTAGACATATGGCATGTGCTAGGGGCCAAATTCTGCATCCAGTTATGCCTGTGTAAAGCTGAAGTAATTCTAGGAAGATGATATCCCGGGAGTTGATCTTGATTTTTATCTCTTGAATGTATAGAAAAAGTTGGCTCTCTCACTATAGCAGATTTGGATAACTTCTGCTCCTATGGTTGCATTTCACATGGTGATAAAATGAAGTACAAAACAGAAATAAAATCCTTTATATTTTTATTTGTAACTTTCTTTTCCAACAAGTGTAAGAATAACTCAGATGATCCCAAAATAACACACTGAAAATAGAGGAAAGCTGTATGAAAGTAGCAGTTCATCTAATCTAAATGTTGTGAATCCAGAAGTGTCTTTACAGGTTCTTTGTGCTGACAAAACATTAAAAACAAGAGACTATTTTCTTTGTTTGTTGCCCATGAAAACACACTGGATGAAATATTTTCATAGTGTGGTTAACACTTAACTGTGTGTGAGATTGTGATGTATACATGGCCTTAATTATTGTAGTGGAAAAGTCCTCAAGGCTGACTTAAAGTGCGTTTGTTTCAGTAGTAGAAGGACTCAGTTTCAGTTTTAGTTGTGACCTCCACCACAACAGTTATGCTGTTGAGAGGGGTGCTGAATTTTGCTTTTGGATTGGCACAAGTAAAAAGTGTTAGTTAATGGGTCATTTAGCAGAGGAAAGATGCTTTCCCATCTGTGCTAGTTAACATATTTATCCAAGCTCTCTGAAGTGAAATCTTAAAAACTGGGTTGTGGCAGTTGCTCATTTTCTGTGGTCAATAATACTAATTTCATGGCCTGTTTACTTTCCTTTTTTATTTCTGAAATATTTCCACATAAGGTAGAGAAAAAGAACATTGTAGACGAAGTCTTAATGTGCATTAGAATTTGAGCAATAAAGTTGTGCTAACAGATGCCGACTACAGTATTTTGCAGTAAATAACCCCAAACCAAAATTAACCTTGAACACCTGCCTCCCCATGAAATATATCAATTACATATGGATGTATAGTTGTATTGCTTACAAGTCTCCACAACTCCGAGTGAATATTGACCTGGATAGCTGCTACACATTTTCACAGAGTACATTATCCTCCATCAATGCAATGGAGATAAATCCTTTTGAAACCTTATTTCTCTTTTGCCATTCCTTTCCTTTTAGGGCATTTGTTGTAAAGGAAAGTTGCAACCTGGTATCCAGGAGGTTGCAAAATTCAGTTTCCCTGGTATATTTGCTCATACCACCCAAAACTTCTCTCCCTACAAATTCATTTTTTTAATTTAAACAGATTTTTAGTAATTTTATATATATAAAATACATCACCAGACTCTATTAATCCTTCTAATGCAAGAACTTTAATTTTTTTCACAGATCACTGCTGCTGTAGTCATGAAAATTAGACCATGTTACCATAACACATCTTACAGAGACTTGCTAACACATTAAATTATATTTAGCCTCAGTAATGTATACCATTTTCAGAGGATAGGGAAAGACAAGTTGCCATTTTATGCAAGAAGATCTTGAAAAAGTCTAATATGTACCAAAGGGAAAATCATTTCACAGACTGTACTGGAAAAAAAAGATTCTTTGAACTAAATTGCATTCTAGTAAGAGGCAAAATATTGGATGACATGTTATAACTTATTCCATTTGTCTGCTAGCAGTATTGTTCCAGTTACCTTCTACGTTAGAATCACTTTTCACTTGCAAAATAAAATGTAGAAAATGTTGGTAAATAGATATTTTTTCTATAAAATCCACTTCTCCAATTTTATTGTGTGTGCATTAATGTAGTATAACTGCAGTGTTTTAAAAAAAAATCTTCATTCCATGAAATACAGCCACCTTGGGGATTCCTTTGAAAAACCTGATAATGAATGTGAGATGTGAGTGACTGGTGTGTGATTGTGTTGATGTTTTCCCTTCTCTTGAGCCCAGTTTGAAATTCAGTTCTGCACAGCAGGGATTGCCCTTAGCCACATATGACTATTTTGAGGATTGTGTGCTTGAGTAACTGTGTAGGCTATGGGCAACTTGGCAGCAGGTTGTCATGGCTGCCTTTAGGCTAATAAACCTTGGGGATCCTAATCCCTCTCTCTGTCAATCACTGTTATTTCACTTTTTAATATATATAGTATATATGCACAGTGTTCTGTATAGAAGAGGTGCAAACATTTTACAAAGAGGAAAAAAAATACAAAGTTGAGTTTTAACATTTTTCCCACCCAGATACGTCAAAAAAAAGTAATGTTATTCTTTGTACTTAAATCTTTAAGATGGCTTGCCTGCTGTCTTATTATTCCGATTTTCATTGGCTGCTCTGATGCTGTGGCTCCCAACTGTATTTCATTAATTATAATCATAGGAAAAATCCTGAAGAACTTCTGAATGAATGTTTAGTTTTCCTTGGCAGGAAACGTCTTTTCCACTTGATTAATAAGCATATCTACATTTTTCATGTCTGTTTCCAATGCTTATGTCAGGTTCTAGAGCTTTTCCTTTTATGGGTGCCAAAATGCTTAATTCGCTATTTTGTTTAAACTTTTTCTTTGCAATTTCTTACTTAAAAAATGATAAATAGTCTTTGGTATTCTTGTTCCATTTTGCTTTTTTCATTTGTTTGGGACTGGCAATTTGTTTGATGCTGTACAAGACACAAAGATAAGTTAGTCTCCAAAGAACCTGCAGCCACGAAGACAGGTATAAATAAGATCAGACACAGAAAATTCTGGAAGGAATAAATTAGGGACTAATTAGAATAATCGAATAATCAAAAAATTAGGGTTAAAAGGGATCTCAGGGTGTTCGATTATTGGGAGTTTATTCATGCACATGAATTGCACTTGTAGATTCACCCTCTGAGAACAGGGCAATGCTTCCATCATTTCTGCCCTACATGCTTTTTTCTAATATCTAACCTAAACTTCTCTTGTTGCAACTTGAAACCATTTCCTTGTTCTGCCATGTGTTACCACTGAAAATAGTCTCACTCCATCCTCTTTCAACCCCCCCTTCAGGTACTTGAAAGCTGGTTGAATGGTGTTACCCTTACTCTCAATGAGTACAATATTCATAGTACTGTGCCTACATGCAGCTTTTTCACTAGAAGGGTAGTAAAGCACTGGAACAGGTTACCCAGAGTGGTGGTGGAATCTCTATCCTTGGAGGTTTTTAAGACCCAGGTAGACAAAATCAGTGCTTTACTATCCTTCTAGTGAAAAAGCTGCATGTAGGCACAATATTCATAGTGAAGAAACAGTTTGCATGAACTAAACATAAAGTCTGGCTGTCATTGAAACAGTTGTAGACTTCTAACGTGTCAAGGTGTAAGGCACTACTGAATCTGGGCCAGCATTAGGACAAAGTAAACTAACTAAAACTAAGCTAAAAGTAAAGTAAGTGAAAAAATTCCACAGCAGCACGTGTGTAAATGCTGGCCCAGCTGACTGGGACATGAGAATGCATCAGTGCAAGGGCTGCCTGCAGGCTAGCATTGCACTGAAGCAACATTGTACCCCAGTGAGCCTCTCCACAGTATATTGAGCTGGGGGGGAACAGCCCCAGACTGGCAGCCTGACCCCCCAGACATCTTGCCAGCTGAGGCTGCTTCACTTGGGCTCCATGAGCTGCACATGAATAAACTCCAGAGCTTATTGCTTCAGAGTTAATTGCTTCTGGGAGAATGTTGAAACTGTGCACCCAGTAGCAATAAGCTCTGGTGCAATAAACTCTGGAGTTTATTCATGCACATTAATTGCACTTGTAGATTCACCCTCTGAGAACAGGGCAATGCTTCCATCATTTCTGCCCTACATGCAGCTTAATAATGGGTATGTTGTGTCAAACAAACTTTGAACACTGTTTAGTCCCTCTCCCCCGGTTCCCTACATGTGAGGTTCATTAAGCGCTTGAGGTGTGAAATCTGTGGCTGTGATTGCAAGCCTGTGTATCTAAATGGGTTTGCAATCACAAGATTCTTATAATGATTCACACCCTCATTGCTTGTAGCCAGACTTCCTGAGACATTTTTCCTTCCTCGTCCCCAGTCTGTTGTTTTTATCTGTTATTGACTTCATCATCTAAACACCACACATTGTGGAAAATTCTGACCTAATGTACAGTAGGCTGTTAGACTCGCTCCGTAACATTACAGATGCATGAGGGATGTTTCAAAGTGTTGTGGTCTCCTAGTTTTTAAGTTTTACATATGATTAACTACTGCCTTGAAATGCTGCTGTAATCACCATCTTTATATTCAACCAGAGATGTGCTTCTGTGAGAACAGTGTGGCTGGTTTATGGTATTTGGGTGGGAGGGAAGCAAGAAAGAGTGTAATAATTTCTTTCTCATAAACTTTCAATAAATTATCCTTTAGATTTTGTAATAAAATGCTTTGTTTCAATAAAGATATGGATTACTGACTTGTCTGGAAATGGCACTATATTGCTAGCCCTTACTGAAAGAAAACAAAGTGAGATAAAATCAGATATTTGGTAATTATTTCTCGTGAACCTTATCTGTAGGCAGATTAGTACTAAGAAGTTTCTTTTATATTCCCATTTGATCTCTCCTTTTTAATTAATTCAGGACCTAGACATCACTGAATTGTAAAGCATCTTTTTAAAATTTAAACTGCACTTTAGTAGAAGATTAAATAGTAGATATGTTGATGAGGCGTCTGTACACATGCTCTGAGGTGGAGGTGGGAGTGCTTTAACTAAAGTGAGAGCTGCTCTAAATAAAGTGCCTACAGCATCATGTGTATTTAGCATCTCACATTTCAAAATGGCAGCAGGGGTGTTTAAAGCCTGTTAAATGGGCTTTAGTTAGAGCACCCCTGCCACCATTTTGAACTGTGGGGACGCTAAATAGATATGACACAGAGGCTGTTGAAGCACATTAACCTAGGCACTTATAACCTTCTTTTTCTTTAACAAGGCTATGACATATTCTCTAAAGCAGTGATTCTCAGTGAGGGTGCCATGGCACCCTGAAGTGATTTTGAAGGGTGCCACAGGGAAAGAGAAGATAACAAGATAAGCACGAGTACATAATTGTATGTTCTTCCCTTCCAGCTTCAACTCCTGCCCTCACTTTCCTTCCCAGTCCCTCTTCAAGCATGTAAGCCCTACAATAAATACATTTTTAAAAAATGGGATGCTGCTCAATTCACACAAGTTATGGGGAGGGAGGGACATCTATTTCAGGTCTAAAAAGGTGAAGAGCCACTGCCCTCCAGACAACTCCTCTTTGTCATTTTTCCATTTTTTGCTGACTCCTTACCCAATGGACTTAAATAGTCCGTCTCCCTTTGATCAGCTAGAATAGCCTTAAGGGGTGCATCCAGATGAACGTACAGGTGCCTGTTGCAGCACTTCAAAGCAGTTTGAAATACCACAAGAAACACAGTAAGAAAAAAATGTTCCTTATGGCGCATGGGATGCATGGACGCAGCACCCGGCCTGGCCCAGGGACATGCAGCTTCTGCCTGCAGTGCCCGAAGCCCCAGGTGACAGTAGGAACTGGCTTGGTTCTGTCTGGGGGCGTGCCATATGAAATAATGTAGATACCTCCTGCATTGTCCACAAGAAGTTTTTCTTTTGACTGATTGATGCATATGGCCTAACACAGGAGGTGGCGATGTTTTTGGACAGTGCCAAAAACATCTACAACCTCAACTTGTAAAATGTTGGTGTGCCGGGACAGATGGCAGGGGAGCTGCAACGGGCTGATCTTTGTGGTGGCACAGGCCTGGCCCCTTCCCTGCCATATGCCCCAAGGTGTGCGTGCCAAGCAAAATGCCTCATATTTCATGTTCTGGCACCCATGCCAGGGGTTGCCTACCCCTGCCCTAATACTATCATTGTTTAATTCTCATTTTACAAAAATGAAGCTGAGTTACCAGTGCATATGCCTTATGGCTTAATGCTGACACCATTATCTCTCAGGTTACCATTTGAATAACTATTCTGTATAGATAAAGGGCTTAGTCTGTATGTCTGCATGTCTGTCTGCCCAGAATGTTTTTGAAATGCAAATAGCTTGAAAACTGTAAGAGACAGAACATTTGCGTCTTCAGAAAAATTTCTTTGCTAAACCTTAGCATTTTTAATGACCATGTCAGGAAGATACCAACTTCCAGAATTGGGAAAAAAAGTCAAGGACCAGGGCTGTTTCTACTGAGCTCCTCCCAGGAGGGAACCAGGAGCCTGGTGTGGAAGGGAGGGCAAAGATAGGAGCCAGCTGAGGAAAAGCGGGAGCCAGGCAGAGGCGTGAAGCAGTGGGCAAGCAGTGATGACTGTGTCCTGAGCCCTGAGCAGGGAAGGAGGTGCTTGGGGATGGCACGGAGGAGGCCCTAGGGCATGGGCAGCTGTTGCAAGACATGGAGCTCACCTGCCCTTGCCCTTGTCCACAAAGGCGTGCAGGCAGTGGCCAGGCAGCAGCATGGGCGGGTTCACCTCCAGCCTGCTAGATGAGGGCAAGTGCAGGAAGGAATTGGTATCTTCAAATGTTCAGCCTATTTTATTTAAGTTTTATAAATATTTAATGTATTTAATAAATATACAAAGTAAAATTTATGTGTTTGTTTTTGTTATTTGAAATTCATCTGTCATTCTTGATGGCAATTTACTAGTTTGTAATATTAGTCTCATCAAAGCCCTAGTCATGTTGTTCTTGACCTCTCAACCCTCTCAACCTCCTACAGCTCTCAGCTTTTTTTTCCATCTTATCCCATTTCACTGGCTGAGTAGTATGAGCTAAGAGCTCAAGACGTAGATATTTGGGAAAACACTTTCTTTAACATACTGTATTTATTTGAATGCAAGACAAGATTTCTCCATCAATGCTGACTGAGGTGGAAAAGCCCCTCATTTTACATTTGCATACAAGGAAACCTCCCCAAAACACATTATCTATCATTTAAGCTGCTGCCAAAAGCCGCATGTGCTCAGTAATGGAAACCAACTATTAAGTTGATTTAAATGTAGCCAAGACTGAGCGTGACTGTAAAACATGTAGCCCGTATGGGGTAAACATACTGATGGGAACCCCCCTTTCTTTTGCATGGCCCTTAAAAGAAACGGGTGGGTGTTTCATATTCTCGCAGAGAGCTGGCACAGGACCCAGAAGTACCACAGCACCGTATGGACTAGAGACATCCCCTTTTGGCTTTGGACTAACATCATGCATAGTTTGTAATATGTGTAAGTAGGTTCAGAAGTGCTGCTTAAATATGTGTTCATGGAGTACCTATGCTAAAACTTGCAGCAGTTTCAAAAAAGGTAAAATGTATTAATTTTGGATGAACTAAATCTATGGGTGCATATAGTAATTTGTCTATATAGTAAATTATATTTATTTCAAAGTCAGTGCTTTCAACTTTGCCCCTTATTTCTATGTGCTCAGGGAAAGCAGGACCTGACAGTAAGGAGTGGGGAAGGGACCTGCAGGGGAGAAGAAGGCAGTGGGATAGAGGGCAAGAGGACTACCTGACCTCCCCCCCCAAATTTGTTTTCCATCCAAATAATTGGATTCTTTACCTGAAAAATGATAAATTTATAATTTTTCCATATATAGAATCTGATTATTGATGAGGTTGTCTTATCAGGGTCATCTTATATTTGAGAAAATACATTATTACTGTCAGCTGTGATGGCTCAAAAGTCTACAGTTGCTGCCAGGACCCTGAGTAAGGGAATGATTGGGCTGTAATCAATTTTCAGTTGTAACTTCAATTGTTAAATGCTTGTGCCAGTGTTTATAATTCCTAAGAGCTAGCCTTTGGCTGCTGACTTCCTCTTCCTCTCTAGTGTATGCTTTGAAATGCAGACTCCTGGTGTTTTCATGAAACATCAAAGATTCAGCAAAATATAAACTAACTGATGTATTCAGGCCTTTTTTGACAGCTGTACATTGGGACCCAATCCTGTGAGGCACTGATCACCTTGAAGGATTATGTAAATATCATCTTAAATCAGGATTGTGTTTATAATAGGAGAATACAATTTTTCAAGCAGTGAATAAAATAAAACAATGGCAGTCTATTTTCCCTTCAGTGCTTGTGAACTTCCAGAGATATATCATTACCCTTTATGTGGTAGTAGGCCTGTTTAATAGGAAGGACTAGCATGGTGTTAAATTTTCATATTTATATCTTTCTTCCTTATTGATCCTTATGCAAAAAACCCCACAAAGTTGCTTTTATCGTTCATGACTCAGGTCATTCAAGAATGGGAACGATAGAGTAATCAATTCTCTTAATCAGATTTAGACTAACATCCAGAAAATAGGAGATATGGGATGAGGCCTTTTAAGTAACTGTTTGTTATGAAAACCCTGAACTTTAGCAGCAGCTCCAGTAAAGCAGGATTGAATATTAAAATCTAGTATGCCCAAAAAAGGCCATATCCTGCACATATTGGCTAACACAGCAGTGGAAGTCGATTGCAGTTTTGGACACATAGGAACATGAGGACTTGGCATGTTAACTGAGTTGACTGTCTAATATTGATTGATATTTGTATTGTGGCTGCACCTAGGAATATGGCCTTTTAATCTTAGCCATTTATAGCATTATAGAAAAATATAATATAGAAATGTTCCATCCCTAAAAATTTTGCAGTCTAACAACAGCAACAACATATTATTAGTATTGTTGTTGTGTAGAACTTTAGTGTCTTCAGTGATAGTCCAGGTATGTCAGATGTTCAGTGTTCAGGTCCAGGTATGTCAGATGTTATGCAAGCACAAATAAAATGTGACCTAAGAAGTTCACACACTAAATGTGACACAAGACAAGAAGAGACAATAGATAAGTTACAGAAGGAAAGTGAAACACTGGGACAGTACTGGTCAACATAACCTCTGTTGATTTCAGTACAGCAGCAACCTAACTATTATCAGATGCTTTGTAGGTATCATGGCACTGGTAAATTCTGAGGAGGAATTTGAAAGAAGCAAATGAGTTAGTTTATGGAGGGCTCTTCCCAAATATGAGGTGCACAGAGAAAAGTACGAATGTGTTTGTTTGAAAATCTAACGAGTGAATGATGGTAGTTGGCATTTCAGGCTGATCAGCAGTTAGAATAGTGAATCATAGTATCATAGTATCATAGTAGCTAGAGTCGGAAGGGACCTGGGCAGATCATCTAGTCCGACCCCCTGCCCCGGCAGGAAAGAGCACCGGGGTCA